>CM029467.1:43737630-44341313 GCA_017140185.1 Eucalyptus polyanthemos subsp. polyanthemos
AATCACAAGGTAGAGAGAGCGAGAGAACTCACAGAGGAAATCAATGGTCAACCGCCCATCACACAGCCGGCCTGTGGCCTCATGAAAGAAGGCGCGCCCGGTAGGCAACGTGAAGTTGATCCCAAGCCCCGCCGAGAAGCCGCCGGTGTCCGAGTTCGAGTCGCCGAAGTTGAAGATGACGGGCTTCCTCTTGCACCGAGAAGCAGCCGAGCTTGGCTGGCCAAGACACAGTCCTAGCATCACAGCGTAGTAGCTCAAAGTACGGAGGCTGGGAACACAAGAGCCTCCTCCTCTTGTCTTTGCCATTTTCTATCTCTCCTCCGCTTTCTTTCTTTTCGCTAGATTGACTGCAAAATGCAGAAAGAAGCTGTTTTATGTAAAAATTCAGAAGGACCAAAGTTGCGGATCTCGAGAATGGGCAGAGCGGGTTCTTGCAATTTGGTCCATCTCTTTGTGGAGATCTTGCTGTCGTCTTCTACTGTGATTGCTGACAATTTGAACTGTCCCCATGGAGGTTCATTTAAAAAAGAAATGTAACGGGAGTTTATTTTTTTCTCGATGACTTCAATGGAGAGCAAAAATCATTGAGTAATCGAAATCTAAGCAAGTTGATTCATGAATTGTGGTGTTCTGTCCCACTAGACTGGGCACGTGACTAGTAACACCTTATGTTTGTTTGTTAAATAAAAATAGAAAAAATGGTAAAACCGACAAAAAAATTATATAGTAATAAAAAAATAAAAAAGGAAATAAAAATTACAAAAAAGGGGGCTATAGTATAAGTATGGATAAATAGAAGAGGTAGAGAATTTTTTTGATAAAAAGGTAATATATTAAAAAATAGTAAAAAAATAATAAAAGCAGTAATAAAGCTTGGGCGGGCCACTTATACCAGGCCTGTTTTCTTTAGTAAAATTTTCTGCCCAGCTTCCTGATTTTCCTTCTTTTCTTTTAGCCCACGTTTGAGCCCAAAAAAAAAAAAGCAAAGCAAGGCCGAGAATAACATGTGGGATGAACTGGCCAAAATCTGTTGCGGAAACACATCCAGGGACGCCAGAGTTAGTGCTCGCACAGAGAGAGAGAGAGAGAGAGAAGAGAGAGAGAGAGCTCAGATGACAGGGATATACAGTTGAGAGGGAGCTCGCTGGAGATGGAGTGTGTAATGATTGGGTCTGATGAGGACGGGAGTGTCACCTGAGCCAAAGAGTTTCCGTACAAGGTGTAGCTACAACTCTAGGATGATGTGGAGGCAAAAATGAACCGATCTTAGGTTGCCTAGGTAAGGTGAAGTGATGTGCTATATAAGGAATAGCACCAATCTTAACTATCAATGAAACTTTTTTGGGGGAACTCAAAAGAACAAAATAGCATAGGACTACGGTACAAAGCAAACAATATAATTGGCAAGTGAGGCCAGAGGTCGGCCTTTACAGTAGGGGCTGGTTTTGAAGGAAAAATGTGAGAAATAGAGAAAGAAACTCACGAAACTCGTCTGATCCAAAGTACTCTTGTCAACTTGAATTTGGCTAGAAACAAATTTGACTTTTTTGGTCACCGGTCACCGTATCTCTTCAAGGCTAAGTGATGTAGATACTTTCTGAAGCCGTTCGCCAATCCACAACCTTGCAGAGCTCAGTTACCTTGATCCTTCGTTCTCAATCTTGGTTAGGTAAGGTGAGCTAAGGGGTGTAAATGGGTCGGGTCGGGTCGGGTTTTGGTGTTACCCAACTCAACCCAAAACATGAGGATCACAATATGTGACCCAACCCGACTCGACCCAAAACACGTTAGACTCAAATCGGAAATTGGGATCGGGTTTCTATGTTTTAACCTCCCTTTCTTTTTTTTCCATTTCTACCTAACCCATCCGGTTTTCAATATTTATTCCATTTTTCCATTTAAAATGTAATTATTTTTACCCCCAATACGAGTTGTGCTTAGTCATTTTTTTTATTTATTTGTAGTTTTTCTGCATCTTTGTAAAGTTTCATTACCTTAATTAAGAATATCTCTCATTTTGTTTTGCTTGTTTTTCAACTGGATATTACCATTTAGAATATCACTCAACACATATCAAGCTAAATGCGAGCTCATGAATGCCAATCTAATGGCAGAATCAATGCCGTTGAATATGGATGAAGCTCTTGGTAATTGGGATTTCTTGCTTATATATGCTTGGACAACCAAAAATGCTATCTTGCAAATTTTTCTCCATGAAAAGGTTTTCTGATGAAACCGTGTCTACAACTGAGAAAATTCCATTGATGACAAGCTTGCTTATGCATGTCTCCGGTGGCACCACATTCTCAAAAGAATTTTGTGAACTAGAGATTGTGACCACACAGAATAATATGCCTGTTCTGGACATCTGAATGGCGCTTCTCTAGCAAGTTCAAGTGACAAAAATGACTTAAAAGTTAGATGTTTATACAATTCAACTGCTGCAAACAGTGAATGTCCCAATGATGCAGGCAGCATCTTGGACACAACTCAATCTTCAGATAGTGTCTCACATAGTGACGCATGTCATGAAATAAGGTGTTATATAGCAAGGCCGCACCTTCTAACTGCTTTCAGCCGTTCCTCAAAGTCAAGGTCAGTAGAAGTACTTTTTCTATAGTTCCCATCGAATCTGGAACTTCCGCCAGGTGCCTCTACAAGAAAAGTTCCGCATAAGAGTAATGATGCACAATCAATGGCAGAAACATTTCCTACCTAAGTCATGTAAATACAAGAAAAAGAAGAAAAAAATAACTCTAAAGAATACAACACAAATGGGCCTTCTTCTAGAGATGAAGAAAACAAATGAAATCAAAACAAATTGTGTCTTGAAATGCATTACCTAAGAACTCAATGGAGAAGAAACGAAAGACAAAAAGACTGTGGTTTGATGAACATCCAATTTAAACACAGTGAACCATGATCGACACATAGGCATTGACATAACACCAGCAAATACTCAAAGACACACAAGCTGAGACTTCACTAATGCAGCAGGTGATGCTACCCCCCTTAAATAAATAAAAAAAAGGACTGGAGAACTCTAGCTAATATCTCAAATTTAAAAACACTCCCAAAGCAGATAGAGTTTTGTGTTGGGCATGCACTAGTTTTAGCTTTTCTATAAGTAATTTGCTGAGTTCAAATAGGATGGGTTTCCTAGTAGGACAATGCCTGCCCAATCAATCATTTATTCCCAGCAACTTCTAGGAACAATAAATTTGATGTCGCTTAACTACTTTATGCACAATTTATGCAGAGGAAGAGCTGGAAGAACCTATTTGCATATATGGGTCCAAGATTTCTCGTATCAATAGCTTATATTGATCCTGGAAACTATAAGATATCATTCAAGAATTTTGTCCATCAAGACCTATAATAAACTATAAGCCAAAAGATATTGTTAGGAGTGCAAAAAAGAAATAGGACTTACACAAGTTGCATATTATAAAATACTAACCTCTAATACGTCAATCATTGAGAGAAGTCAACATTGAGCTTGACTCCGTGATCGTATTTGGCAATTCAACAATAAATTCACAACGAAAATTAGAACACTAACATATGCATTAAAATAAAGAAATGTATAAATATTCTACAATCATAATTTCTGACCTAACTCAAAGATTTCAAGATCTTCTAAGTCCTCTTAATCGAATGTAAAAGTGGCGTGGATCGTAACCAATCTTGAGCACATATAAGAGCTTCCGCCATGGTTGGGGTCAAGGAACTACAAAACTCATTGAGCACACGACCTCCCGTGCTAAATGCCGCCTCCAATGCTACCATCGAGATGGGCACTACCAAGATATCTCGAGCAACAGTAGAAACTATAGGATATCTTGATGAATTTCCTTTTCACCAACTTAATATATCAAATTCAGAGTTATAATGTTCACATGCTTCATCCAAGTACTTGTCCAATTCTGATTTTTCATCTAAATATTGTTGTCCAGTTTGACCAAAATACATTTTAGTCATAATATCAGCACCAACCACTAGGGATCTTAACATGCTTACCATCCTTGTGCTCTTTAGCCTCAAGTTGCTTTGAGGGCATACACCAGTGCAATATCACTCAAACAATAACGTCAAAGATGTTATCCACTTCACATAGTCCCACTTATGTCGTGGGTCAAGTACACAAGCAATGAATAAAATGAAATTTATGTTGTTTACATTTCCAAAATACTTACGGAATTTCGTTTTCATTATTTGAGCCATTTCTTGCAAGCTTTGGTCCTCATTTTCACAATATCTCTCAATCATCATATAAATCCCATACACATCATTCGCCATATTATTACTAGTGACATAAGAAAAACCTGAAATTTTTATAATTGTATCAAAAAAAAAAAAAACAACTTAAGAAAAGGAAGAAAGTGAAGTGCATAATTCCAATCCTCACTGGGGGCAACCATTTCCCATTGGAAAGCTCTTGGGCATATTTGCTATCCCGAAGTTCCATATTGCTAAAAGCTCTTTCTAACTTCAAAGCTGATTCTAACATCAAATATGTTGAGTTCCAATGAGTTTCCACATCCAAACATACAAAACTCTTCGACTCAATATTCTCTAACTCAACAAACGCCTTGAACTTTCTTAGCCTACTAGGAGAAGATCTCACATAACGTACGGTTGAACGTATTCTAGCAATTGAATCTTTTATGTCTTTTAACCCTCTCTAACAATCAAACTTAATATATAGGCATAACACCTCACATGGAGTAACTCACCTCTTCCAAGAGTTAAGTATCTTTTTCAAGTATTAAACTCCCAAGTCATTCGAGCTAGCACTATCTATAATGATAGAAAAAACACTATGGATCCCCTAATCAGTCAAACATTTCTCAATTGCTTTCCTATTATCTTAGCAGAATGACTTGAGATTTGACAAAAATTTAATATCTTCTTCTACAATTTCTAATCAGCATCAACAAAATGAGCAGTCAGACACATATAACTTAAGTTTTGACAAGATATCCATGTGTCGGTTGTTAGACATACTCTTGGAGATGTCTTAGAGAAATATTTCTTCAATTTGCTTCTTTCCTCCATGTATAAGTCATAACAATCATGCTTTAATGTATTGCGTGACAGGATTAAGAATTTTGGCTAGATTCTATTCACAAATCAATGAAATCCCTCATGGTCTGCCAACTTAAAAGGCAACTCACTAAGAATAAACACGATCACTAATTCTTTTCTACTAGCATCCTAATTAAATTTCCAAGGACCTGATGAACTATCACCCTAACAACTTGACTTGAGGCACTTTTTTGCCTTTTTCCGGCATCTGCATATGGATACTCCTTACATCTAGCTAAATGATGATGCATTGAGCTAATCTCTTACCCACTAGCACAACCAATAAGGGCGCTACAATATAAACACTCAGCATTTTCTTAACTAGGAATCTCTTTAAAATGGTTCCACATTGTAGATCTCCTCCTTCTATTTGTGACATTAGAATCCCCTGCTGAAGACATCTAGCAATCCTTCTAATTATAACACTAAGAGCATGCAAATTATTATTTCAATAATTTATAGTAAGCCATCAACATTAGGAAGGCATAAAATAAAAATAAAAATCTCATCCCACAATAATTTCAGTTGTGCTTTATTAAGCAATTCCATTCAAATTACAAAGTAAAAGGGAAAAAAACCAGTATGATGACTAAGCAGACTCACCTATATTAATAAGAGCAAAGTTTCTAAAAAACCAAATGCCAATAAGGTTTGGTAACATCTGAAAACTATCAAATAGTGCCTATAGCCACGAGTAAGACAAAAGATAGATGATGTATAAAAGCTGATGGAATACCCTGCATCAATTGGAGTTCTTGTCACAAACCATCATAGTTGATAGAAGCATATAAGTATACAAGCGAAATTCCCTCCATGACCCAAAGCCTAAAACTCATAATCCGCACTTTATTCAACTTTTCCACCAGAAAGTAACCATGCTATGTTGTCAAAATCACAAAGAGCCTCTGCTCCCAATTGAATTCAGCTTACAACTACCCAAAATTCTAGTACAATGGGGGTGAAAATCCTCAGCCATTTGACAATTTAACCATGAGCATGCAATGCACGAAATGACCATACCAACTTATCACAAACACTTTCACTCCTAAGACATACTTCTCCACACCAGAACTCGCAATACCATCCCTCCGAAATTTTCTACTAGAACAAAATTCCATGCTACACATCATCCTCATACACCACAAGATCAAAGATAAGCAAGTGCAATCACCAGTATAGCTAGAGCTCATTCAAAAGATTTAAGATCTTTGTTTGAGCTAGAACCATTTGCCATTAACTACTAATCAAGGTGAGCATCAAATTTACTAAGAAAGTGCATCTAACTGATAATCCAATAGAATGTACTTCATTCTCAGCCCAAATTTTGTAATGAACTCGCAATACATCTACTTAAAAAGAATGGATAGCAGCATAAAACAGAGCAACTCAAACATGGATACATGAAAGTGGCTGGCATTGCATAACTGATCTCTACACCATTCTACAAAAATTCAACGCCCATCTATTGAATTCAACGGCTCTTGAACAAAACACTGAGTAACCTTAGCTTTTTTCTTCAAACAAACACTTCCATAAGTAGCTATTGAATTTTGGTATCAAGACCAGCGTGAAAAGAAAACACAAGAACACATTTTCTTCCCTAGAACGAGATTTTCCCACCGATCCTCCCCACGTTCGTCCCGACCATTCCAACCCCCACCCCGAACAAAACCCAGAAAATATTTTCTCCGAAAGATGAAGCATTTGGAACGAAGAAGGGAGAAAGGCCAAGAAGAAAAAGAACAAAGAAAAGACAGAGACAAAGAGACAGAGGAAGGGAGGGACAGGGAGAGAGAAAGAACCGCAAGAAAAACTCAAAGTTTTAATCATCGGTATGTATGACGTACCTAGTCCACGGTCTCCAACCTGAGTGATGAATCTCCCCCCTCCCTCCCTCTCTCTCCCCCCGCTCTCTGTGAAAAGAGAGCGCAAAGGATGGAGACAAAAAGCCAACTCAAAGGAGAGGCACTGAAACTTAAGAGCGATAGAGAGAGAGAGAGAGAGAGAATAGATGTGAGTGCTAAGCAAAGGGCTTGAGGGACCAAAGTGGAAGGGATTTAGGAAGGGGAAGGGGAGGGGTTTCGACAACGGATGACAATGATCAACTAATTAGGCGACGGCTAGGGTTCCAGCGTTGAGACAATATTTATATTCATTTGATATAACTCAATATTCATACTAATTACTGTTACTAGAATAAGATGAATTGAGATAAATCTCATTATATGAGAAAAAATTTCCTCATTATCAATTTTTTCCTACTGATTATATCTCATTGTCACAGGACGAGCCTCATATCTCTTTATTGAGTCATCAACTTTACATTTTATTTTGAGAATTTACTTGTTCTCAATGGCTTTGCGTCCTTTTGGAAGATCAATTAGTTTCCAAACATGATTAAACTTCATTGACTCAATTTCATCTTCCATTACATGCAACCATTTTTCCTTATTATGGCAATTTAGAGCCATATTTATATATCTTGACTCATATTCATCTTGTAGAATAATCATGAAAATTTCCCCTTCAATTTCAAAATGTTGACGGGGAATGCTTTTGTGATTTATTCACCATACAGAAGATTGTATACTTTGCACGTCATTATTTATTATGCTCTCACTTGAATTAGATAATGATGATATCGTCTCATCATATGGTTATAATTGAGACTAAATCAAATTTAATTCATCATTTCTTATATTACTCCCACTTGAATGAACTTCATTAAGTTTATTATTTTGATCCAAGGTTTCAAATATGGAGTAGTCATCACCTATTTCGCTCTCCTTACAAAATTCATTCTCTAAGAATGTGACATCCCATGATTCAAATTCAATTATATTCTCACTTTCCTACTCACTTATAAAAACATGACATTTCAAGTATTCTAAGTATCTTATAAAAATACTCTTGTTACATTTAGGACCCAATTAACCATACTTGTGAGAAGATTCGTGAATATAGATAACACAATTCCACAATATAAGAAAATTTAAGCTGAATTTTCTATATGTCCATAACTAATACGAAGTAGAAGTAACTGATTTGAAAGGCACGTGGTTAAGTAAATAAGTAATAATTAACAAAGCATCACTCCAAAAGATGATAAATAAGTTAGCATGTGCCATCATTGATCTAATTATTTCCAATAAGGTTCTATTTCTCATTTCCACAACACCATATTGTTGAGGGGTACAGGGAATAGACAATTGTTTTTTTATTCTTTTTTTCATCACATAAATTTCCGAACTCATCACATAGATATTCTCGACTTCAATCGGATCTCAACATTCTTCTTTTCTTATCTAGTTAATTTTTTACCAAGCTCATAAATTTCCTGAAACAATTTAAATATAACGACCCGGGCCTCACTGTATAATATTGTCCGCTTTAGGCACTGAGTCCTTACAGCTTTAAAATGCATTACACAATTAAAAGGACCCCAAGCCTTATAAACTAGTTCCAGGACTCCCCCTAAGCGATGTGGGACTAGAGAGGACCTCTCCCCTTCTTTGGGCTATCACACTCCCACCCCTTAAGGCCACACACGGTAGGGAGTTAACTCTAATCCCATTTGTAACAACTTGAGCCCCACTGTGTAATATTGTCCGCTTTGGACACTGAGTCCTCACAGCTTTAAAACGCGTTACACAATTAAAGAGACCCCAAGCCTTATAAACTAGCCTCAGGACTCCCCCTAAGCAATATGGGATTAGAGAGGACCTCTTCCCTTCCTTGGGCTATCACATTAATGCTTCAAATTTATGAGAAATCAAATAGATATGTCCAAATCAAGTTTAATTATTTATAAACGTGATGAAATAAACAACATTATGTTTTCCTCTTATATTCATTGGACCACATATGTCAAAATGAATTAATTACAAAAGAAATTCATCTATTATACATTTTCCAAATGATTTCATTGTCATTTTTATACTAGGCAATACTCACATATGAGTAAATTGATTTTTTATATGTTGCCCAACAAGCCCTCTTTGGCTAGTATATTCATACGTTATTGGCCAATATGACTAAGTCTAGTATGCCACACATTCACATCATTATTATATGAATTAAAAAACGTGAAGAGGAAATAATAAATATTAACATTACCATAGTCGACATATAATACAATAAAACCATCCAGAAAATAATCATGACCATAGTAATTTATATCCAAATACAAATCCACACAATTATTATGGAAGTTTAAACTAAAACCAAATTTAATCAACACTGACACAGACATTAAATTCCGATAAATTTTCAAAGCATATAATACATCATATAGGAACAAAGTGCATCCATCACGCATATTTAATTGGCATATGTTAATCCATTTTACTTCAACTTTGGAGTTATTTCCTATATAGATCCATTTCGTTCTAATTGATACTCATCAAAATTCCACCAAAGATTATCTATCCTTCGCTATATGATTTATTGCTTCCAAATGTACATTCCACAAAGGATTGAATTTAGTTAAAAATACAAAACTTAATACATAAGCAAAGTTCTCAAGAATACAATAGGTGTTTACCTTCTTTCACCCTCTACAATCGCAAGCATATGGCTTTTTTTGCCACAGTTGTAACACTTTATTAGTGACATTCTCTTTACTCGAGAATGTTTTTTTCTCTTATATTTGTCAACTCTTGGATTTTTTGCTTGAAATGCTTAATCTCTTGCATTCCATCTTTTGAACGAATCAATATGCTTTGCATTTGGAGCTCAAAACCCCTTATGAGCTAAAATCAACAAAACATATATATGTTTCCTGCTCAACTGCCATGAGGTGGTCCTCTGTCAACTTAAGGTGGCGCCGGCATCCTCAAGTTCTTCCATAACTTAGTTAAAATTTTCTAGTACTTTTTGTTTTTCTAGCATATATTGAATTTCCATATTTAATATCTCATTATTTTCGCCATTCAATTTATCTTCTTTGTCCAATTCAACAACTATGCTCTTAGTTGCCAAAACAATTGGCTCCAAACATATCAAACACGCATGCATGAAATATTAATGCTTATCATTTATGCATCTATTTTGCAATCATCGTTCAAAAATCCTAACTTGAAATTATCATCAATGAAATATTAATTATATTAATGAATGAGATCAAATAAAGCTTTAGAGTCAAAAGATCACTTTATTTGCAATCATCATTCAAAAATCCTACCTTGAAATTATCATCAATATAATCATTTATGCAAAAATAAGTTCACCAAAGTCACTAAAATTTTCTTGAACTTCCCACAAATAATTGCAGATTAACATAATAATTTACAACAATAAATAACATTGAACTTTCATTAACTAAATATGCCATTTACACGATATAATATGTCCAGTAGATAGATTTCAATATCAACATGGAAAGAAATATTTACACCTAAGATATCTCAAACCAATCTAAGAAGAACAATAAATAAATAAATTCAAAGATATTCATCAATCTCAAAAATAAGGAGAGTCTGTTCTAATCTCTTAGTAAATTCCTTCGAGAGTTTTATAGGCACGTTGGGTAGCTACGAAAAAATTGTCGAAGAACCCTTATGGCTCCTCCAAGACACATTCATCCTACACCAAGTGACACTCAACTCGAGTGTTAAAGTTTTCATTGCCTCAATCTTATAGTATTCTCTCAAAAAAGTCACTGCAAACTTCTTATAACCTGGGACCACATTGAATTCTCATAGATGATCTAACACTACTTGCCATTCTAATGGAAGAGTATTCATTAAGATGGACACATTTTGAAAATCCAGCATAAGTTAATCATTTCATATGATTCCTTGTATCATCCGGTTGATACTATATCATCATTAGTCCATCAATAACTAGCTAATTTTATTATTATCCTTTCAAGTTTCGCCTTCTGTTAATCCATTTTTGGGAATATAGGCAATGCATTCAAAACGCATCATTGTTCTTGTAATTAATGCAAAACAAAAGGGATTACATATAATCAATAGTGAATAAAATTGAAAAACACATTTTCCTTTTTTCTTTTTTGGGTCAACAATCAACAATCGGTGAATAATGGTCAGAGACGGTCAACGGTTGGTCAACGCCTGGTCAAACACGATAAATGGTCAACGCCGGTCTACATATGACCAGGTCGAGTCAACGGGTCATCAGGGTTGGGGAGGGACAAGATAGTAATATTAAAGAAAAAAAAGGCATAATCATAAAAACAACTAAAAGGGAAAAAATCGTAATTTTACAAAAAATTTAGGGCAAAAGTGTAAATTCACGCTAGCGCGTGCCACGCGCGCACTAGCGATTGATGCACATGTGCCGTGCATGCCCATGCGGTTACCGTGTGCATGTCGCGCATGCACCAGCAGTTTACCATGTGCACGTGTAGTGCACAAGCCTAGAACTTCCTCATTGCACCCGTCGACGACCCAATCTTCTTCCGGCTACCCATAGGGCACGTCCGAGGGTGTGCCGCCCATTGTTTTTCTCATCTCGATGAAAACTATGACCCGCACTATCAGAAATAAATTTTGACTTGTGAAAAATCAAAAAAGAGGGTTGAACAGTACACAGGTGTCGAGGATTTTGCTCTCGAATGTCCATCGGCAACATTTCTCAAAATGTCAGCCAAAAACCAATTATAAATGTCAACAATGATCTAGAAACATGAACATTATTGTTCTGATACCAATGTTGGAAACGGATTCTTGAACAACTAACCGATACTCGAATAATCGAATACCAAAATACAACGCGGAAATAGGCCCGAGGATACATATAACACTGATCGAAAAGTATATCACAAAGACGGACATATCATGTTTACCACAAATTAAGTACTTATTGCAGTCTTAGAGGAATTAATCAAACTCTTTGGAGTTTTGTTCGTCAAAAAGGTTTACTATCTTTAAAGACGAAAATGTACATTTGGTCTATTACTATTTTCAACATTCTGTTTTTTCTTTTATATATTATAGTTATTTTCACTTAAAAAAATAACTGCTCTCTTACTTTTATGGGTCATTTTCTTATGGGTTGAGTTTGGCACAACATGGGCGGACGGGCCTGACTTGGCCCATTAAATAAAAAACCCATCAAATAGAATGCTTAAATGAGAGTCCGAAATAGATTGATCTCCTTTCATTGAATTGCTTGCTTATACTAATGCCGTTACTCGTTTTGTGCTTCGTATGTTGCCATTTAAAGATCACCGAGTTGGCCATGGATGAACTTCTTGCCGAAAAAACCATACCCTTCGCCGGAGAAGCCGCAATTAGAAGCCACAGTAGTCGGTCCTTTCTGTTTGTCTTGTTGTGCATATATGCATTAGATTCGTTGGAATGACTTCTGTTTCGCAAAATGAAAGGTAATGCAACAACATAAATCCCCACTTCCCAAAAATAAAAGTACAATAAAGATGAACAATTAAAACAAAACATACCTAAAAAGTTCAAAACACGTAACATAAAATATAAATTTTAGAACTTCACTCCAAATTCATCCATAAAAAAATTGACCCATATGCTAACCACCTAAAACAAAACAAACAAGAAACATAGTTAAAATGGGTTCGGTCTAGGGTCGATCCAGGATCGATCCATGATTGGTCACCCTCTCTGAGCTTGGAACCAAACCACATAATGTCTATTCCCAATTTTTGGGACCAAGAATGAAATCATTCCTAAAGTGAATCGAACCAAAGCTAATCGCACAATATATGTCCAATTCAATTCCATGGTATATCCTGAATCAATGCTCACCCTTAATAAGAACAACAATTATATAGAACCATTTTTTTTTTAACAAGGAGTAAGTTTCAAAATGTCATCCAAATCTTTATCACGACGCTACAAATGAATGAGCACAAAAAGAGATTCAACTAGTTTTTTGATTTATCATGCTTTAGTTTGATAAAAAATAATAGTAATAAGTTTAGGTAGCAGATATTAAAACGAGAATCTACAAGGACAATGTTTTTCGAATGGACGATCTAAATCATCCATTTGATTTTCCTCAAACCTTTTCAATTAGTGAGATTTGAAGAAACGCTCCAAATTCTTCCTTGAAAGATAGATTGAAAGAGAGATTTTTAGATATTTAAAGAAAAACACGTCGTATGTGCACCCCAAGGCTTGACTGGAGGAACGATTGCGTGTGTGTGCCAAGATCACTCAGGACTCCTCGTCGATGGCTTCGCTTGCTCTGTATAGATGGCTTGAGTGATCCAAGCAGAGGCAAAGGGCGCTACTTGAAACCTTTTTTTTTTTGTCTTTTTTTATCTTTTTTGTTTTTTTTTTGTAGCTCCTAAGGGCCGGAACCCTATATTTCGGAGGAGACTAACCCGGCAACCCATCGCCAAGGCCTCCACTTAAATCGCTAGAAATTGCGGGTTTCGAATTTGCAACCTCTGCGATAAGGGAAAAACTCTTAACCAACCCAGCTACCCACGGATGGGTGCACTACTTGAAACCTTTAAGCTCTGCCATCTAAGAGAAACAAGCTTCACTCTTGAATATGATTGTTTTGATTTGATAAGTCCCCTGATTATTTCAAGATCGGTTCAACAGGGAGGCGCGTGCCCTTATCAAAAAGATACGTGATATGATGTTGCACTTTTCAAATTTGAAACTGGTTTATTGGTCTAGGGAGTCCAATCAAGCCGTTGATTAGGCTACCAAAGCCCATTGCAAAAATAGATCAACTCCTCCTTTGAGTGCTTTAAAGATTTTGTCTCTGTATTTGAAGAACCTATCTTTGCAAATTTAAATGAAGTATTTTATCTTCTGACCAGGAAAAAGAACATATAGTAGAAATCGTATTCTTTATCTTACACCTAAAAGGAGTGGCGAACGAATGAGCCGGATCGAATTCGGATCCAATTGTTTCAAATGCTCATAATTTGGAGTGGTTCATTTCCTATTGTTAATAACAAGAATCGGAATTTGCTATGTAATCTGAATCTATGTTTTGATATATTGGCACCGTTAAAGTCAGTAGGTGGCTTTAAAATAGTGGGGGCAAAAAGGGAGTATTCAAAATTCAAATGAACATGGGACAATGTCTTAGTATCACGTGCAGATGTCCTAAATTTTATTGGCAGTGGCTATGAGCCCATAAAATTATGATTTTTCTAATGTAATTGTTCTAAAGTGGTCTCATATCTAGCCATTTATAAGCTAAGTAGTTGCTGTTACCCCTTTAAAAACTGGCCTGCTCTAATTTAAATTTAAAAAAAAAAATTGCAAAAAATTCCCTGAAGAGTGAGATCTTTGTTAAGTAATTAAAATAAACAAATATCGTCCAAATGAAAAAACTTTTTAAAAATCTTCCAGTGAAATTAAACGTTACAAAAGAAGTTAAAACTAATGGGAGGGATGGAGTAGTTGGCAGAGAGTATTCGAGAGGCCACAAATGAATTGGCCGCCTCGGTGTAGTGGACGCCATCCCAGCTCACGAACCGCGATGCCTGGTCGCACACGGTGTAGCCGCTCTTGAGGCAAGTGATATTCACATTGTAGTTGTATGGTGGCCCACCATTACCACAACACACCATTAATGGGTCTTCAAAACCTACCCATATTATAAATACAGAAACACAGAACTTAAGTAACAGAACTCGAAAAGACTCTCGGATCAGAGAGACGATAGAACGTACCATATACGGCATGATTGGCGATGAGGTCGTATTTGATTGTGAAGACGTCGACGTACACGATCGCGGCATCCTTCATCTGAGACCTCAGCTCTTCACAAAGGGATTGCAATTGTCGATTGAAGACTTGAGCAGCATCGTTGAGAAACCGAAGGCAGCCATGCTCATCGGCATCGCTCGCGTCGTGGGCGATCGTAGCCAATTTCTGAGGCAAACAGCCCAGTGGCCCTGTGTTGTGCACCCAGAAATTCTTCCCTCCACTATTGTATATACCCTATAAAAATCAATACACACATAAATTAAATTTTTAAAAAAAAAAATGGGGTCGCGTTTACTTTCGTTAATTGTCAACTGACCCAGATCGCAAGTCGGATCTCTTCTATGAAGGAGGGGATGTTCTGAACAACCTGCGAGTACGGGAGGTAACCAAACTCGCCCGCCAGGTCGTTCTGGCCGATGTCGATGGTGTAGAGAGCATCCTTGAAGCTGTCCTCGCCGACCAGATTCGTATAACCTGTATTGGGAGATTGAGATGTCTTTTTTTTTTGGCTTTTCATTTTTTTTTTTTTTTGGGGTTAATTTTGTTCAGTTAAGGGACAAATTAAATTAACCTCTGGAGAGGAGCAAAGGGGAGCGAGATCTGAAACGGAGGAACTGGAGGACTTGGACGTCCAAGCTGAAGGGCTTGGAACGAGGGAGGGTGGCCGAGCCCCCTATGGCAAAGTTAGCGCCGTTGCTGAAATTTGGGCCCAACGATTCCAAGTATGGGCTCAAGTAGCTCGTGTTCAGGCCCTCGCCTATTTTGAATTTCCATGCAAATCTCAACAAAATTTCTTAAGGCGCTGAAAAAAATACTCCCCCTTTAATAGATTTAGTCCTCTAAATTTCGGCATTTGCACGATTTGGCCCCCTTTTAACTTTTATTTCTTTCAATGAAATCGTTTAGCTCTATGGGTTTATGCGACTCGATCCTCAAAGTTTTATCTTGCGCTATCGAGTTCTCCAACTCTCTTGCATAGGATCATTCACCTGATGGGTTTGACACAATTCCTATCCCTAGCTCAAATACTTTTTGTTAGAGTAGAGATATAGCAGGCATGAGAACCTATGATAAACATTTGAAAATGCATAATATCATGTGTTTTTCGAAAGACCACTGAACGATAGCTGTCAAACTAGTGCTATAGCCCTGCGTAGGAAGGTCTCCTTGGAAAATCAGAGAGTAAGAGATCAAAGAACTCACAGAGGAAGTCGATGATCAACCGCCCATCGCACAGCCGGCCGGTCCCCTCGTGAAAGAAAGCGCGCCCGTCGGGCAACCCGAAGTTAGCTCCGAGTGCGACCGAGTAGCCGCCAGTGTCCGAGTTGGAGTCGCCGAAGTTGAAGACGATGGGTTTTCTCATGCACTGAGAAGCAACCAAGCTTGGAAGGAGGAGACTGATCACTAACACCACAGTGCACGTCGAAGCATGGAGGTTGAAAATACAGAAGCCTCCTCTCTTCCTTGCCATATCTTTCTCTCCACTCTCTTCTTCTGGCTTTGATCTGTCTGTGAAGTGTAAAGAAGCTGCTTATATGAAAATCCGGAGGAATTTAAGCTTGTGGATGTGGGCATTGGACACAATAAAATCTTGCCACTTGGTCCAAACATCATTGTGGCAATCTTGTTCTTGTCTTCTATTGTGATTGCTGACGATCTGAAATGTCCTAATCGATGATCACTTGAGACGATCGTTCGTGCCGGATCTTCTTCGATGCCTTCAATGTTGGGAATGAGGTGTTCCACCAGTGTTACTCATCTCAACACCGTTTTCTTAATAAAGCTTCAACGTCAAATTCGCGGCTCCATCATTGTATGTCGTCCCATGATTTCAGTATTACTAGCAATATTTTATGTGGGTTGATAATAAGCACTATAATTAGCTCAACAGCCACGTATTGAACATTCTTGTCGCTCAAGAGTCTATCAATAATTTGCTGTGCGAATAGTTGCATCCATATGACTGAAAAGTTACTAAAGAGTCTTAAATCTATCATACGGATTGCTAATTTAGTCATAATTTTTTTTTAATTTAACCAATTTAATTTTAAACCTCTTGACAATTCGTCAATTTTGGTTGGAAATTACCAACGCGGACGTTGACAATCTTATATAACAAGACCAATACTGTTGTTGATAATTTTTGCAGTTTTAATCACTTTTTATTTATCTTTCTTTTCCACTATCATTGGCGAAAGTCGCCAGGGCCTACTTGGCCATAGTGGAAAAAGAGAAAGAAAATATAAATATATAGTTCATAAAATTATTAAAATCTTTTGAAAATAGTCCATAACAGTGTCAACTATATTATGTACAATGGTAAACGTCTACATCGATAGTTTCCTGTCAAAATTGATCAAAAAAACTCAATTAGCAAATTGTCAAAAAAACTTATGACTAAATTGACCAAATTGAAATGTTTAGAATTAAATTGGTAGCCACATAATAAATTTTAAACTTCTTTGGAAATTATCCCATGTTAATATTGTAACCCGAGATCTACACAAAAAATTATTGAGTTGAACAAATCTAGCAATAGAAATCTCAAATTTAAAAGTTTGACGACACTGATCGTCATGAGTGGGGGACAAAAATGAAATTTTTGAATTTTTGAATAGTAGAAAACGCCATCATTCAACATTTTAAGTTTTCATAACCATTGTAAGTGGAATACAACATTTTTACACTAAATAAATAAGAGTACAATATTCTAAGTTCAAATCATCCAAAACCCCATGAGAACCACCTACTAGGCTACTACGTACCATTTTCTAGAGGGCAGGAGCATTTTCAACTTTAGTGGTGAATATAATGAGTTGATCAATACAAATGGTCCATGTATCATCGTCAAAAAAAAATTATTAACTAAGAAATATCTAGTGAAGTCACAAAAAAGAAAAAATCAGAAATTTTAGATTTTGATGATATTAATCATCGTCAAAGTGGGGAGAAAAATAAAATTATTAAAATATTAAAATAATAAATCATGCTTTCTTCTCATAATTTAAATCTTTAAAATAATCGACGGCACCCTACAATACTTTTACATAACATTGAAACAAGAGCTCTCGAGTTCAGAGATCATTCCAAGCCTCACGGGAGCCACCTACTCCGCACCACTTTCCAGAGGCACGAGCAATTTCAAACTTCACTGGTGAAGATAATAATAATGGGATCAATTGCAAATGGTCCATCATGCATTGTCTCCATTCTCCACCAGACGAAGCCCGTGAGATTTTGCAATTATTGACCCACCATAAAAACCACGAACGAGCAGGAGCGTCGTGTTGCTTCTAAATTTGCCACGGACAGATAAGACCCCAACTTCACCAGCCA
The DNA here is from genome assembly GCA_017140185.1 of Eucalyptus polyanthemos subsp. polyanthemos. NCBI lineage: Eukaryota > Viridiplantae > Streptophyta > Magnoliopsida > Myrtales > Myrtaceae > Eucalyptus > Eucalyptus polyanthemos. The sequence continues at coordinate 43,755,732 of CM029467.1, forward strand.
CTCTGCTTTGTCCCCGTGATGCATTCACGGCGCGTTGTGTCCTTCGCATTATATATTTCTCTAAATCTTTCTGCTTGAAGATTTCAAGAACTTACCACAAACAATCTCAATGACAATGAAGCTCCAAGTATGCCGTTTCCTCGGAGTTTTGCTGGGAGAAAATGGTTACGTTCATCGAGAGAAGGCGACGGGCATTCATCGGACTCCGATTCTGTCAGATCGCCAACACCTCCTGGTTAAGATCATACTAAGACATGATGCTGTTCGAGCGTGGTCAATCTCGAGCACATGAATGTCCGATTAGAGAATATATTAACTGATAATCATTACCTCATGCGGGCTTTTGACGTAAATGTTAAGCGTAAAACTAAATAAGAACGACACCCAAAGGGACCACCTTGACACCATGAACCCCTCCGAATGATTGCGTCAATATCATTCTTTAGATGGATTGCCCAACGTAATAATGGGACTAGAGGCGTTCATTTGACCGGATCGGGACAAGCCTAGCTCGTACCATACATATTGAGCCGAACCCTATAACTAAATGGCTCCCTTCCGGACCAGCCAAAATTGGCCTTCGGATCTTCGCAAGACCGGGCCGTGAGTTGGGTCTAGGAAGATCACTCCACATGCATGTTAATTGCGATTACAAATGGGTTGTTTGTGTCTAATTGCTGCAAATGGTAAGGCCATGGGGCTGCTGGATCTTGATCCCGCTGAACACAGCGACGAAAAGGCCCGTTTAAGTTCTAGTGCAGTCTTGCATGGGATGCTTCTCAAAAGAACAATCTTGCATAGGGAGACGATCAGAACTGCCGAAAGTAAAATGGAGTGAACAGAATTGCCGGTTGATGTTTCGTATATGGAACTTGGTAGGAGATAAATCGGTATCCGGTGATTGGGAAATGTATTAAACAGTGAATTAGCAGAGCCGCTCTTGATGAGGGAATGAATAACTCGTGTGAACATATCTCATATTAATAGGGGCAATGCATCAGTCGATGTCTCACGTGCAAGCTTGATGGTTTGAATGTTCTAAAGGAGGGGCTACATGGCAAGTTAGCGGTGGCAAAGAAGATTCAAATTCTGTGCGGATAGAGATGGATTCCAGTCGCATGGGACAAGAAGTTACATCCTAGTGGTTTCCTGATGACCTTAGGACAGTTGATGAGCTCATTGATGATGCCGATGCCGATGCCGATGCTGATGCTGATACGGTTGCTGTAAGGTAGTCCTAGAAATTCCTCTTAGGAGATGACACTTGTTTGGCCTTGGGAGAAAAAAATCACACTCATTGTCGTACCGCTTATCATTTTCTTAAGCAATCCTCCTCGGCGAAAGCCAGGTCCAAGTCATCAAGCTCCTCTCGAGTGGCAACGGCTTAAAACCTCTTTCGAAAAAGGGTTTAGCCTTCCCCTGTTGTCCCTTCTGCGGGAGAATATGTCAATTGAGCACCTTATGCTTTTGTGTGAATGGAGCTGAGCTATCTGGTTTGGTTCCCTGGGGCATAGAGTGCAGAAGGAACAGGTCTTTTCTACAAGTGATTGGGTACTTCGGATGGCTCTCGCCAAGAGAGAAGAGAACTGGCTCATATGTTGAAGGGCAGGAATGATGGCCTGCTTACGTGAAGGTCACTGAAAGTAAAAATCAAGCATTCACTGAATTTTTTATGTTATCTAATCTTACGTCAGATCCACAGATCCAATCAGTCCCAGTAGCTTGCAAAGTTGGGAGAGTTCCTAAGCTTAATTGTGCCGGAACCTTTGAAGCCTCTAGAGCCGCTGTGAGTGCTAGAGATGATAGAGGAAGGTTGTTGGGAAGAGATAAGGATTGCTGTTGGAGATGCTGCTATGGCCGAGGCTTTTGCTAGCTCAAAAGCTCTAGGATGGTAGAGAGTGTGTGTGGAAATAGATGATGCATGATTCATAGCCAAATTACAGGCAAGACAGCTGAAGGCTGCTAGAGATGCAAGCCCATGACAGATGACATCTTGTTTTTAGTGAAGGGTTATCATTCAGTTAATTATAGGAAGGAGAAGTGCACTTCTCCTTTGCTTGAACTGCTAGGGGCACATATTCATGAGAACTCATCAATTATCATTGAGAAGCCATCTTGATGTAGTCCTCTGGTTAGGTGATGAAAGGTGCATGTCTTCTCGTCAAATAAAGGAAGAATGAGAAGGCGCGATCCACCTTAGCGAGGTTTTAGCTATTGCCAGGCAGTAGCATTAAACCCTCTGGCCGGACGCCCATCGCTCCTAAGCACCCTTAAAGAAAACTGCTCTAGAAATAGGCTGCCGACGGAGGAGGAGGAGGTGGCTGAGTTGAGGTTCGATGTAGTGGCAATAAGCGCAATGGTCGATGGCGGGGCAACGTGTAGAGAGTGGGGGAAAATGGAAAAGATGGGATTAATCTAAAAATTTAAGTTCATTCGAGTAAATCTAACATGTAGGGGAATTAGAAATGCAAAAAAGCACATCAAATGTTCGAACAATAGCTAAATCTCACCCATATCAATGACATGTGGCCAAAATTTCAATTTGGGCATTTTAGCTTTAGGTTATACTTTCATTTAATAGTTAATTAGATATCGCCAATAAGTGAGCATAAATTTATATGAACAAGATTGGTTGCACATCAAAAAAGGCATTTTCGTGAAGAAGTAAGTTAAATATAAGACAACTTCAATATTCCGATACCCCATTACCAACCCCAGAAATCATCTACACATCGTGATTCGATCACAAGAATGGCTTGGTGTCCATCCGATACCCCATTACCCCACCCAACTAACCCGACTCATCATGTCTGGTTTCGATTGGAGCACGTCTTCTCCAATTAGAAAGCCTCGTTCCTGAAAAACACACAAGTCCGGCCGTTGATTAAACCTCAAGTTTTGTCCGATCGAAACTAAGTTATAATCCGCCGGTAATCGGCATCCATCGGAGGGCCCGCCTCCGACGTACTTTTTATTACACGGAAACGGGCTAACCCTTGCTGCCCACTCCTTTTTTTTCCACCTCCAAAAGCGAGATATTCACATTCATTAGCGTGTAAATTGTATGGACGACAGGACCTCTCGGAGAGGAAAGGAAAAAAAAAAGAGGACCTCGTACTCTATCGTTGCCCGCTCCTAGGACTAGCTCTCAGGCTCCGAGATTGCCAAATCCTGCAAGGCATCCTCGTACAACGTTTCTGCGTTGGAATCTCTCCCTCCCTCGCTCGGTCTCTTCATTATTATGGTCAAGCTTTCCAGGCCCCACTTCTCTTCCGTCAAGTCACGATTCTATATGCACGTAGGGGGGGGAGGGTTGGTTGGTTTGGGGGGAATTTTGGACCGTCTACCTAGGAAAATATCTCATCTTCAATTGTAACGTCACTTGGAGAAATTTGTTCGGGATGGTGCCGTTGGAATTCCCAAACTTGTCCCCCTTGACGGTTTATTTCTAAATTGATCTTTGACTCTATAGAAATTTCATATCGACATAACCTACGTCTACTTTCCGTTAACATTCCATTATAACATTCTCAATAAAATGTATACATGTCGCTATGCATGCGTTTTTTTATTAAGGGGCGATTTAATGGAATATTTAGATCAATTTGATATTTTTATAAGGAGAATTGGATGAGATATCGGATTGAATTAGTCAAAAAAATTTTAAGTTCTTTACAGTAAATTGTTCCCCACGCTCAAATCCAACTTGGAGGCGACTTCACGAGAAGATACGGGGATGCCTTCTCTGCCAGCTGCGATGAACCCGAGGAAGGAAAAGACTCTGCTCCCCCCCGGCTTTGACTTAAAGCGTATTATGTCATTGACGGAGATTCCCAAGTCAATCTGCATTTCGATATGAAATTACATTAACCGGGGACGACTTTCGTTTGACCTGCCAATGAATATGTAATTAGAGAAAGAGATTTTGGGTATTTAATAAATCATCTTACTTAAAGATGCAACGCCGAGGCGCTGGTCATGGCCCGATGATGATGATGATTAGCGGACTAATTTAATCAGCCCAAACAACCCCGCGCATGCACTATATATTTACTGAATATATAATGCCATGCATTCTTAGGCAGACGTGCTAGGTAAGCCTCACTCAATCATCAACCGATTGCATTTATTATTTATTTATTTATTTATTTATTTATTTATTTGAATCCGTATGAAGGCTTGGACTGATCGTATAAGTTAATACACAGATGATTGTAATTTCCATTAGTGAAGCACATTTCAATTTTCAATTTAATTTTGATTCAGTACGTGTCCAAAATTATAAGAACCCATCTCAAAATGTTTTACAAAACGCTAGATTACTGCATCACACTCTATACTTAATTAACCTCATATTGATATCATATAAAATTAATTTGAACCAAAAAATGCCATCATTAATGATTATACAAGTTTCAATTATCAATCACCAATTATTAATTATTTTACTTGACAGATTCGTTTTTATGAAACAAGTATATATTTAGCCCCATTGATACTTTGTTGATCCTCATTATTTTGTGAATTTAGCTTCTTCTTTTCTTTTGCTATTTTTTTTTTTTTTTTTTTAATGATTGAGGACCGCCGGAGATCACCCTTTGGGATCACACGACCTTTGATGCTTAGGACCTCACCGCAAATCACTATTTAGATAAACTCATTTCCTCGATGAGGTAGTAAAAGCCAACTATCACGGCTAGTTACGGATGGTGACTTTTACTATGTTTCGATTCACTTTACCACGAAAATTTATGTACTTATTATGTGTATTTTAAAATAAAATGCGAAAAAAATAAATAATTAATGTCAAGCACAGCGCGGTATCTCTTTCGGTTCCGGTATTTTATTTTTCCCTTAAATTTTTCTTAGATCTTCATAAGAAGCGGAGTCATCTTGAAGGCCCTCGCGTAAAAAAAAAAATTAGAAAAATAAAAAGGCGGGGGCATGAAACGTGAAAAGCCTAAACTCCAGTACCCAAAAACGAATTCTCGCTCAGACTCAAGACTTGACAAAACTGATTTGGACTTTCCCAGTTTCCCGGGTCGCGTGACGGTTCAGAAGCGTGAAACGCGATTCCACGATGTGTTCATTCCATTACGTGTTCGTTCGACTCTGAATCTTCCAAAATCAACTGCACATTTGAGTTACCGATCGAACAAGGAACGATAGAACAGAGAGAGAGAGAGAGAGAGAGCGAGAGATGAAGGTGAGAGATGAAACCAAGACTATCCGAATTTCCACAAAAGAGAAAAAGAGGCATTGCCGATGAAAATGATCGTTAACAAGCGCGATAGAAGAAGAAGAAACAGATCCTCCGAGATCTCCGGGGACGACGTCCGTCAGATCGTCAGCTTGAGCTCCAACCCGTCGTCCCTTACCTTCCTCTCCCTCTCCACCGCCTTCGCCGGTGAAATCGCCCTCGCCAGAGTCGCAGGGGGAGGAGGGGGAGGATGAAGGTGAGGGAGAGGGAGAGGGAGAGGGAGGGGGAGAGGCCTGGCCTTGAACTCGACGTCGGCGCTGAAATCCTCCGGCTCGAACCTCGGGACCCAGCTCGAGCACCGCTCGCCGGCGCCGGCGCCGCCGTCCGGCTCCCTAGCCAGCCGCCTCCTCTTCCGCAGCGTCTCCTCCGCCTCCCGCTCCTGCTCCAGCTCCCCCATCAACTCCATCCTCCGCCGGTTCCGCGCCTCCCGGTAGTTCCGGAGGATCGCGAAGAACTGCTCCATCTTCTCATCCTCGTCCTCCTCCTCCCCTCCTTCTCCTACCTCCTCTCCTTCGCCCTCGCTCCGCCCGCGATGGCAGTGGCGATCCTCGGGTTTCCGGACGTCGCCCTCGCTCTTCGCCCTCAGCATTTCGCGTCGCGCTGCGAAGGACGAAGCGAGAGAGCGGAGATCTGCGACGAACGGGGTACGGACCGAAGAGGAGGGGTATTTTCGCAGGAAAGCGAAGCGCTTTTGTTCTCGTCTATTGAATCTCTCCTCTGCTCTGCTTTGCTCTCCTCTTTTCTGTTTTTTTCTCTCCCTTTCGTATCTCGACTTTTAATGTGCCCCTGCAACCGGCGATTTATACGAGCAAATGGGAATGGTACAAGTAAAAAGACGGTATTGCCCTCTTGCTAGCACCGACCAGCGGCAATGGACCCAAATCTCGGGCTCAATTTCAATTTTGCACTCATTGTACGCCGGATTAAAAGGTCAAATCCACCATAAGATTTTGAGCCCACAATCAACTGATTGGGACATCCTTCATCGAAATGTTTTTCACAGCAAAACATTCTTTTCAGGTTAATATCATAAAAAATCTCAAATTAATATACTCATAATAAATTTATCCAAAATTAAATTTTTTAACAACAAAAAGTCTCAAATTGATATGTCTGTGATAAATTCATTATTCGTTAATTTCCACTAAATTTTACCATCAAATTACTAAGTTAAATAACACAAAATAATTGATCTGTGTATTAGTTTGGGATTTTACCCTCCATTTGTTATGGATGTATTAGTTTGTAATTTTTTTGATGTTAATTTAATTTAATGAAAATTAAGGAAGAGCAAAATTGTCATAAATGTATAAATTCGAAATTTTTTATGTACTAATTAAAAAGTTAATTTAGAATAAAATTAATATTTTTAGATTTTTCATTATTTATTTGAACATTCATGTAATGTCCAACTCAAATAACGTCGCATTGCTTTTCCAAGTCAATCAAAGGTTTGCCAATGACGTGAAACAAAATCACGGCCTACGTCAGTAGCGCCCTTGGCGTGGGAGTTGCCATGGGTTTCTCACCCCCGTCACGCGCGAACCTCACGCGAGGCGGATTTTCCTTGCGCTCGGGGGGCGGCAAATGCGTCATTACATTCGAAAGGGCGGGAGTTTTACGTAATTTGGCACGGACGCGGAGATGACGTCGGAACGCCGTCATGCTTTCAACGTCACGCGGGCGCGGGGGTGGGGGTGTGGGGCCCAGAGGCCAGAATTCTGGGTACCCTTTTGACGTGACGTGCGCTGACGTGGGGGAGCGTACGTCAGCGCCCCTGAGCGACGGACGTGGGCCGTTGATAAATCCGACTACACCTAAAATGGCGACGTCTTGGTCGTCGGGGTTGCTCGACAGCTCCGCGACCAGGTGGCACGTCACTAGTTGTCGTCACGGCGGTTCGCTCTCGGAGTTGCAGAAAAAAAATCCCGAAGATGACGTCGGCCCGCTCGGTCTACGAGGATCATCGTCATCGCCACGAACTTTTTCTCGGATTTCGCCAGAGCGATGCGTACGACAACCTGCCCTAGCACCTAAAAGTAATCAATTACTCCATCGTTGTCTTTCGAAATGACAATTTCCATGAAAATTCCTAACTTTTTTTTTGGTTTGGTTCTTCCAAAGATTTGCTGACTCGGCACGACTGAAACCGAGTTGCATTTTTCAATCTCAATTTGTTAGGTCGTTTTTTTTTTTTCCGGTCGAATTTTTAGGTCGTCTTGATATTGGGGAATTTCGTTCACCGAAAATTAGTATAAAAAAGATGCAAAGCAAGTACGGTCGGTGCTAATTATGAAAGCTGGGACTCATGGTCGTTCCCAGTGGACGGTCCTTCTCCCACACGTGTTTTCTGCCGGGACCGTGTGTCACGAGCCTGGCGACCCTGATTCATGGGAGGAAACTTCTGCATAGTATGCTGAGAGAATTCTAGAGCGAACCAGATGCATACGAGCTTAATGCACTATTAGCAGTGGTTGATATTGGCCGGTTTCGCGTGAAAGCCACTTGATCTAAGAATCGAGATGCATTACGGTTGCACGCTTCGGATGCGATAAGATATTCTCTCTCGTTTACTTGCATTTTGAGGAAGGCATGCTTTGGGTTTAGGGATGGATCCTTTGGTTTGATTCCTCTCGTGTTTTTGCTTTTTTTCATAAATCTCGGGCAGAGGCGTGGGGATCCGAATACTTGCAAGCCCCATGAATCCACCATTTGACCTGTGTATGTAGCCCTAATCCTGATTGACGTGTATGTGACTTGATTTCGATGGCCCTAATTTGAAATGGTAGTTTCTAAGGCCAATAATACAATTATTGTACTCTCTAAATTCTTATAGTAGTTTAAATGTTTCCTATCCTATGAGGATTTACTTTTGGGATTAACATACTAAAAAATCCTTTGACTAATACACTCGTAATAAAATTATCTAAAATTAATTTTTTGATTAACTAGTATATCCTAAAAAATCCTTTGACTAATGCATGAAGATCCATAGGATAAATATCACAAAAAATAAAATTATCTAAAATTAATTTTTAGGTGGACTAACCACCATGTGTCATCCACATAAGCAAATTTAACAATAAAATTTGACAAAAGTTAATAAAGAGTAAATTTATCACAAGTATATTGGTTTTAGGTTTTTTGTAGTCAAAAAATTAATTTATGATAAATCTATCATGGATATACTAGTTTAGAGTTTTTAACGGTCAAAAAATTAATTTAGAATAAATTTGTTACAGTTGTATTGGTTTAAGATGTTTGATGGTCAAAAAATTAGTTTATGATAGATTTGTCATAGGTGTACTAATTTAGGATTTTTTTGGGTATTAACATTTTCTTTTATATCCCGAAATAGTCCAAACAAATATTTATTTTCTTTACCACGTAAAAGCCCTATATGCTGAAGAATACTTTAATTTTTTCAAGCGATATAAATGGATATAGTCAAGAAAATATTTTTTCAATCGTTTATTTTTCGTAAAATAAATGGAGTACGAATTTATTTCTCAATTTACAAGAGCTTAATTTTATATTTTAAGCCGAGAATCTCAAACGTTTAATATTCAAGTTTTTACGTGGAGTTTGTACCAACCTCCTTCTGATTTCGATCGGGAGTATTGAAGGTTGCTTTCAAAGGAAATTGAATGGCATCGTTGAGTGACTGAGTCGTATTCTAGCTAGTCGAAATTAGAATATCCAACGCACGATCATACGAAATCAGATTCCAATATTTATATAACGCCCCCAAACTTCCCTGAAAAGGTTTTGCTGGGTCCTTCAAATAGCATTCGATTCCCCCTTTTTTTGCTGGAAAGTGACCAACCGGAAGGTGAGCAGGTGTAGATTAATAAAGTTTTCCGACTTATAGACAAAGGAACAATTTTTTATTTTATTTTTAATGAGAAAAGAGAGCTCTTCACATTTTTAAGGCGAATGCCCGATCACATGCTTTTATAATTTTCTGCGGGGTATGAAATAAATTTGTGCTGTGATATAAGTGACGATGAAAGAAACCGCGTCGGTTAAGACAACTCCAATAAATTTTAGACAATGCGCAATTTTGCCTCCAACCGTTCATTAGTTACATGATATCTCTTGCACTTTTATTTTGTTACGGTCATCATTATCTCTCCTTAATTTTATCATTAGTATGTGAATGCACATAAGTTTTAAGAGTCGAAAGAGAGTAATGAGCTGCCTATGCTATGTATGAAATCGTTAGTCACAAATATGGGTGCCAAATGGAGAATATAAGGACGGGCATTTATATAATAACTGGTAAATCACTTAACAAACCAAACTCCTTAATTTACCTAACGTTTAGAAATCCTACACGACAATTTCAAAGCATAAATATTCTAATCAATAACAAGAAAGGTTGGAAAAAGAAGAAACAGTAAGGAACGTCTATGAATCACCAAATCAATTAAAGTGAAAGCTTAAGATTTAATCCTGCTTCTTCTGCATTATTTGCAGCTCCCCCTCGAGCCGATCCTGACGAACCAAAAGCTAGGGTTTCCGTGGCCTTCTCCATAGGCACAGCTCCTTCCATGAAGTCTTCACGTTGGAAACGTAGATCCCAAGCCGAAACGGAGCCTTTCATCTGCTTCATTCCCTCGCGTCGATCGGCATCCGAACGGCCGGTTTCGCCCCGGCCGGGGCCAGCCTCGAGCAGGCCAAGCGATCGCGAGCCTCGCGGAAGTTCCTGACCAGGGCGAAGAACTCCTCGATCTTCTTCGCCTCATCGTCATCGCCGCCACCGCCACCGCCACCGCCGCCGACGACGAAACGCTCTTCTCTTTCGCGGTCGCGAGGAACGGTTGCCTTCCTCTTCTTGCTCCCGCGAATTTCCATTGGACGGTCTGCGGTTTCAGTTTCGGCCATTATTGACTATGGAAGCACATGAAGAGCAATAATGACGCACGACAGAAAACGCAGAAACACACCGTCTAGGCCTAACTAAAGCCCGTTCTTTCGACCAAAAAAAAAAAAAAAGAAGAAGCTAAAGCCCGTTTTGCTTTCGAGGTTGCTTCGAGGATGCTTCTTCGCGACACCCCAAAAGCGTGTAACCTGAAGTTTGCCGTATGGTCAGGCGGATGATCCATCGTTTTCATGTCTGTCATTCCTAATTTTGCCAAGGGGCAAGGGCCCACTCGGTACTTGACCACCGGAGTTGGACGCCTTTCTTTCTTTGGATACTCGCGCGCGCCCGTCGTTTTAAAAAAAAAAAATGCGGTACTTTAATAACATAGCGAAGGAGCGACTTTCTTCACATGGAAAAGGGAGATGGGGACTTTGAATCCTCACGTTCTTAGGAAATTGTGATGGGGATGAATTAATTTTAAATGTGAGTTTCAATTCTCACGCCTTACAAAAAGACATAATAAAATCTTAGAGTGAGGTTAGAGTAAAAGTAGAGTAGAACCGAAAAAAAAAACTATGACTTTCTTAAAATATCTCAAACTTTAATTTCAATTCCAAATATGTTTGAACTATTTTTTATCTTAAAAAAAATTTAGGTCAAATCCTAAATCTATCCCTAATTTTATTTTATCTAAAAAAAACCAAATTTTAATCTATTCTTAAATTTATCCCACATTCCAATAATAAATACATATTGGAAAGGTGATATGGAAAATTTTCTTCAAAATAAAATTACTCTAGGATATAAAAATTAAAGATGACTATCTGCGACTTTTAGATGGAGGCTAACGTAAGAAAATTTAGGACCGGAGTAAAAATGATGATTTTCATTTGACAAAAAAAAAAATTGGGATAGATTTGGATCTAGACCTAAACTTTGGGGTTTTTTCAAGACAAAAGGAAATTTCATAGCATATTTAGAATTAAACCTAAAGTTTTGGATTTTTTCTGCACTACAAGTTTGGGATTTTTCTAAGACGGAAAAAATTTGGGGCATTTGGTGTCTTAAGTGGGATGTCGAGGTGGTAGGTCTTCCGCTAGTATTCCCTCGGGTTTACCTCATCGGCTACCGGTTATACAGGGGTTCATGGGTTATCAAAAAAAAAAAAATGGGGCAACTTTGAGATTAGATTTAAAGTTTGGAGTTTTTTCTAAGATAAAAAAAAATTATGATAAAATTGGAACTAAACCTAAAGTTTGGGGTTTTCCCCCATGGCGAACCCTTCCTTTGGTTATTATCATCATGATCACTCGGTATAACCAACTAATCTTTATTGGAAGTTACACTCTTGGCCTCTACGATAGAATCTATCTTGAATTTTACATTCGGGATATAGTCCGGTATTCTAATCCGGTTATCAAAAACCTATTTAGTATTTTGTACCGAGCAAATCCCTACCCTTACTACGTCGCATTTTTCTCCAATTATTTGGCCTTTTCTTTAATTTAAAAGAATACCAGAAGTCATTTGACAAGCCTTCTCACTATAGCTCATGTCTTCCCATCACAAAAATACAAGAATAGCATGGCGAACCCTTCCTCTGGTTATCATCATCGTGATCTCTCGATATCCCCGACTAATCTTCATGTGAAATTACACTGTCGGCCTCCACGCTAGGATTTTTCTTGAAATATACAACGTCGATACATCCGCACATTTGTCTCCATTTCTATGGCCGTTTCTTTAATTAAAAAAAGACGACCAGAAGTCATTTTATAAGTCTTCTCTCACTGTAGCTCACGTCTTCCCATTCCAATAATCGCGAGACTTTGACGCCAAGTAAACTGACAAATTAGTCCGACCAAAAAAAGAAACTGAGAAAATAGAAATCCGGTTGACTGAAATCCGCAAGGTCTTTTCTTTTTTTTAAACACAAAAATAATAATAATAATAAATCATCAAGTGGGATATAAAATTCCAAGGGGTGAGTCGGTAAACACCACAAAGCACTAGTGGAAAATAAAAATTCCAAAAGGTGAAGAGAAGAAAATGCCGAGTGTAATCAACTGGAGGATCTCGTGTGCTGACCGAACCTTGGTGACGCATTGCTTGTACTGAATGTTGACATCATCCGGAGTTTGGACCACAACCAAACTACTTAATTTTCAATTTCTTTATATATTTAAAAAAAAAAAGGTGAATATAATGTGTGCATGTCTTTGCCCTAACTTCGGACAAAAGCTACAGAGCATCGTATCTGGTTTGTAATCGACGCTTTGAATTTTTTTATTTTTTTTGGTCAGAGCGCTTTGAGATTAGTCAGATGATAATGAGCAAACGTGAGGTGGGCGCAACCATTTGTACTTTCTTTAATTAATAAGAAATGGAATTTTCACTCCCATCGATGGTCCTTTATCTCGTGGGACTTCACATGGGGGAGGTACCTTTGCCAACACGATTCACGAAAGGTCGCCGAAGCTTATAAGAAACTATTACTTTTGTCTAAAGAGAGTGAGAGAAAAATGAGTGCTGCATTGAGATTTTTTGAAAACAGTAATCATTTTTAGGATTCGTGCCAGGAAAGATGACAAGCGTTGTACTCTCATACCGCTTTTCTTCCAAAGTAATTTTCGTAGTATGCAAAAATAAATTAAATTAATATGCTTTCGACAGACCGTCCGTTAACTTTTGTCTAATATCTCCACTAATTTCTAAAGTGGAAAAACATGTGACGAAAAACTAATATGAGTGGTGCATGACACGGATCTGACATGGAAGCTTGACATGATGGATCTATTATATGACATTTTGAGAATGTTGGAACCGAAGAAAATGAACTAAGATTGGGAAAAAAATGCTAAATCTACAAATTTTGCCTTGAAAGCTCATTCACATTTCAATAATATGCTAAATTCTATATTTTTCTCGTTGATTTGTTTTGAGTATAATGATTTGGGATTTTTTTTATACAAAAAATTGATTTAAATTAGATATGTACCAAAGCGAAATTTTTAATGGTACCAATCCTTATTAACAGATTGGCATATGCAATCCTTTTTCTTTTTCATTTTTTTTATCTTTTTTCATCTTTTTTCATGCAACATTTTGTTGCAGTCCAAGTTCCTGTGCAAACGGGTGCTCAAAGTGTATCTTGTACTTTTTACTTTAAAAGTTTTTTTTCCCTTTTTACCATTCTCGAGAAATTTCACATGGAAAAAGGGTAAATTCCAAATAAATTCTCCATATCACTTGCAATCCCTATCAATTGATGCGAGTGCATGTCCACGCATTTCATGAAGGATTTTAACATGAGAGGTAAAGATACGAGGTCACTGAGACGAGCTCTGCTCTTTCTTGTTGACCTTTGGGTCAATGTCATAAAGGTCAGAAAGGGACATGAATATTAGAATTTTGGGAGGAAGAAGGCATCGCGTAGGGTGATGAATGCCTATTTCGTTTCGAGTTAAGTGAAAAGCAAAAAGAAAATAATAAAAAGGACAAAAAATCCAGACGAATCTTAATCCTTTTGGTTTTTCAGTTTTCATCAAGGATATGTGAAGGAGGGTCAAAAGTTGGTTTCGAAGTTTAGTCATTTTATATTGAAGTAAATGGAGAAATTTACCCAAGACCAGCCCAATATTCACGTCGTCCCTCACATTTTCAAGCTAGTCCATCGACTTTATAGCTTGAATAAAGAACTGAACACCGTTCAAACTATTTTCCTCTAACTTGAATAAAACGAGATAGAACGCTATAAAGATCTCCGTTTTGACTTACTTCTTTTTTTTCTTTAGACATGTTTCTGAGTGAGCTACTTAGCCAATTGCCACATAATTTTTTATGAATTTCTTAAAGAAGCATGGTAACTATATATTAATTTATCGATTCAATTCAAGGTGATAGCCTAAGATCCAACTTCTCCATTTATTTTCAGCTCCATGTCGAGGTGATCTCGACGTGCCAAAATCTAGGGTTTCCGCGGCCTTCTTCAAAGGCACAGCTTCTTCCGCGAAGTCCTCGCGTTGGAAAACATGGATCCCGAGCCAAGACGGGAGTCCTTCATCCGCCTCCTTCTCTTGCGATGGCCAGCACCCAAACGATCGGCGATGGTCTCGCCCGAGGCCCGCGCTCGAGCAGGCCAAGCGATCGCGAGCCTCGCAAACCCCTCGATCACCTCCTCCTCCTCCTCCTCCTCATCATCGTGGCCTGACCTCGGACACCACCGAACGTTCTTCCCTTTCGCGGTCCCGAGGAACTCCTTGCCGCCTGCCTTTTCTCGCTTCCGCGAATTCCCCCTTTGACGACCGGCCATTCTTGACTCTCGGAAGCGTATGATACACGAGGGGCGCGCAACACGCGCACCACGGGTGAACGCGAGGCGGCGTTTGGTCAGACTGATGTTACCACGAACCTTCTTCATGTCCGTCCACACTTATTCGCTTAGCGACCGAACCGCTCAGCAACACGCAGCCGAATCGGTGGCTTTTCTTTCTACGGTGTACTTGCATGGGCACCGTGTAACTTTGGACATCATTGAGGTTTGTCCATTCATGCGAATATAACTCTGTCCCAATAATTTCGGGATCATTTGGCATACCGAGCTAGTCTTCATTCGTAGTCACACTCTTGACCTTAACGGTGGAAGTATACATCGGGACATGGTCCTATATGGATTATCCACCACCCTTGTGGCTTTTTAGGAAAAAAAATCCCAAATTTTACATATTATGATGCATTTATCACAAGTTTTTTTTTTTTTTTTTTGGTACCCAGGGAACCTCCGCACTGCCGCTTCGCGGCGAAGAGTAAACCCTAGAGCTCAGGGCCTCCCACCACTAGAAAAAAATCCCAAATTTTACCTATTATGATGCATTTATCATAAATTATTTATCATAAGTTATTCTTTATAACATCAAAAAACTCTACATTTGTATCCGTATAATACATTTATCTATATACAAAAAAAAAAGGTGATGCCAAAAACCTCAAGTTTATATTTTTGACATTTATATTTTTTTTTTTATGACATATTTATTGGATCAATTTTTTTATAACACACTCTAGATCTCTTGCGAAAAGAAATAAACGCCCAACCATTATGCCACCATCACGGGTGGTTATTTCAATTTTTTTTTTGTAACACACAAAGGCCAAAAAAAAATTGTGACACCACAAGCTCTAAACTCATATCAATATAACACATTTATCCCAAAACTTTTTTCAACGACACCAAATTTTTAGAGTAAATGCATCATATGGATACAAATTTGAGATTTTTGACATTATAAGAAGGAAATTTGGATAATTGTGTCACATTGATAAGTATATCATATAGGTATAAGTTGGGGTTTTTTATTAACACAAAAAAAAAAGTTTGGGATAAATAATATAATTTTTAAAAAAAATTATGGCTTTTTATAAGTCTTTCCCACTGTAGCTCATGTCATCTTGTTTAAACAATCGCCGAGTCGGTCGACTTAAACCCCGCTAGGTCTTTCAGTGGAAAATATAAAAATACTAAAAAGAAAACAAATGAAAATCACGGGGTGGGGGAAAAAGTTCCAAGGGGTAGGTATCGGTACAAAGCGTTAGAAGAAAAAACAAATTTAAAAAGCAGAAAATGCCAAGTGTAATTGGAGGATGACGTGTGTTGCCGAATCCTGGTGACGCGATACCTTAGCGACTCTTGACGTCAATTGGACAACACGTTGCTACTTTTCTTTTTGAAGTTCTGTATATTAATTTAAGTGAAACCGACTGCCCAACCAAAAATTTATTATACGATTCTAATTAATCCTAACCTCCTTAATTTGGGTGATTTGCTCCTAAACGTCTATATGAAATCCTGATATAATTCTTTATGCCATTTTTTGTCAAAAATCATTAATATGACAATACAACATAAGATAACCAACGAAAATTAAATCGCCATGTCAATAATTTTAATAAACCTAAATTATAATAAAATTTAGTGTAAATATTTAAAAATTTAGTACTGATTTAATATCTATATAATAAATTTAGGGTAACCTCAGATAATTTTTCTTAATTAACTGATAATGAAATGTGACTTCATGTGTGGATGTCATGTGCAACTATAGACGATGGCCACAGACGTCAAAATCCAATCGAAATCGGACTTTTGGAGATAGTCAACAACGAGCATCGCGAGGTGGGCCCACTTCAACTGCTTGTGATAATAATAAAATAAAATAAAATAAAAAAATAATAATAAAGAAAGAGGAAAGAGTCCTCGTTCATATCGAGGATCGAGATCGAGCGTAGAAGGCGTGAATCTTGGCGTGCTCCAATATACCTTTATAGGCAACGCGGATGGGTCAAAGAAACCCATGCTTTGTCTAAAGAGAGTGGGAGAAATTTTGCCAAAAAAATAAAAAATAAAAAGCACTTTTTTATGGCTCGTGCACCGAAAAATTTGTTGACTTCCTTCCAATATACCATTAAAATTTGTTGTCACGGAAACACACACGGCGTGTGATGACGTGAATTCGTAGAGGAAATTCATCATACGTGGATCCTTCTGAATGACGTCAATTTGGGAAAGCCAGATATGAAGAAAATGGACCAAGATTGGAAAATTTCGTAGAAGCACGAAAACTCCCTTGAGATTTGAGAAATTGCTAAATTCTGTAATTTTTTGCCCCAATGTTGCTCCAAAATCTTGGTAAATCTGTCATGGGTATTCCAATATGTTTCTTTCGCGACACAAACATGTCGACTGATTAGTTTGGGATTTTTTTATAAGACAGCAATCCTTTATTTTTATGAAAGAGATTGGGCAAAAAATGGAGTGATTTTCTCGATTTCGCGCTCTTATTTTCCTCCTCCTTTTAATGCTCGAACGTAGCATCAAATGGCGCATGCGGTTCCTTTTCATTTCATTCAAATGGCATGGACAACTTTTCTTCTCTGCTTTTTCTTTTTCCTTGAGTCTATTTGTCATGCTTTAAAAAGTATTTGTTGCTTTTTCTCCTGAAATTATAAAGAAGGTGATGGACAATTATAAAATAATCCCCAAATTTGACTCGATGATAATATCTTTCCAAAACTTTTTTTAATGCGATTTCTGAGTTTTTTGTACATGTTCAGTTAAGCTCCTAAACTATATGAAAATTTTCAATATCTTCATTCCATTAATTCAATTTGACAAAATTTGTCAATTTGACTTCCAACCAAGTAAGTTTGAATAGTGGACTAGAAAAATCAACCATACACGTGGATTATTCATGTGAAATATTTAGCTCAAATCGGGATATAATAATCAACAACTTCAAATTCCATGGATAATCAATTTTCAAAATTAGTCAAATTAAACTGATTACTATATTGTAATTTGAGTTAAATATTTTATGTGGATAATTCACACACGGCATTATTTTTTGGTCTACCATGCAAACATATCGGATTGGAAGCCAAATTAGCAAATTCCGTTAACTCAAACATTGAACATTAATTTAACGTTTATAAAAAATTCATGGAGTATATTGAGCAAATCAAACGTTCAACATTGAGTTAAAATTTATGAGCTCCATTGAACAAATGAAAAGTCCAACCGCAATATTGCACATTTGAACTAAAGTTTAAAGATCATTTACGCAATCCTTGATGATCGAAATGCGCATGGCTGCATACTCGAAGATTTTTCTGAGATGATTTGATGTCTACCCATGTTCCAGAGATTCTTGAATTATATTGATTTCACATTTGAGCTACGATCCGATGGCTACTGAGACCAATACCATTCTGTGGTCAAGGCAAGGAGGGCCTTGAATGCTGTTTAATGTTGACTTTCGGGGTTATTTCATAAATGATGCGAAAGGTACGGGATTGTGGAATCTCAAGGGTCTACATGTCAAAAATTCGAATAGTTATTTAAATTTAAAAAATTTGTGAGTCCACATTTAAATATTCAGATATAATGAAAAAGCTTCGAGTGTCTTTTATTTACGAAAAATTGAAGTGCATAACCCGTGAGATTTTGGTTAAGAATAAAACAAAAACGTACCCGCGCATGGTGGTTCCACCTGGATAAGACTCATTAAAGTGGTGAAGGGTTCAAAACGAGACGTAGGTGTATTAAGTGTCAAAACTCGGGGGTGGTGGGTCCTCCTCCGCTTAAGTGTCACACTAGGTCGGTGGGTCCTATTAAATGTGTTTCAAAGGTGGTGGGTCCTATCTTAAGTGTCGTAGGGGTTTGTCGGTGGGTCCTCTCTGCTTAAGTGTCACGCAGGGGTTACCTTGTTTTGTCATTTATTTGGTTCTCCTACCAAAAAACAAAAAAAACAAAAACAAAAACGTGAAAGACAAGCGAGATAGATCTCAAATCTTACGAAGTTTCGGCTTTGACTAGATTTTTTTTTTTTTTTTTTTTTTTTTTTTTTTTTTTTTTTTGAACAGGCTTTGACTAGATTAAAAGAGGCGACAAAACGTCGGAAAAAAGTGGTCATTTTATATTGATGTAAATGGAAAACTTTTACACATGACCAGCCCAATATTTACGGGGCCCCTCACATTTTTTCCAAGCTGGTCCGTCAACTGTGTAGTTTTCAAAATCCAGTCAAACTTTCGACCCAAACAAACTCCACTTAAAACTATTTTCACCTAGCTTGTCTAAAATAAAATAAAATAAATCAAGACAAGACTTGAATAATCTTTTTTTTTTCCGGTGGGCCAAAAGGGTCTATGAAAAATTTCAATTTGACTTATTCCATTACCAAATATCAATTTTTTTTTCCAAGTGCGATTCGCGGTGAGCTTTACCGAGCCGATTGCCAAGTGATTTCCAAGAATTGTTCGAGAAAGATGGACGGGGCAGTTGGGTCAGTGTCATCAATTTGAGAGGAGGTCAAGGGCCCATACGTCTTGAGTTCCCATTTTCAGTGAAAATCCCATTTTCGTGTGTGTTCGTCATGCATAAAAAGCTATTTTAGAATACCCATGAGATGATTAAGTATATCCCATTGCATACAAATGGATCATTTGCTGCAACACCCAATAAAAAACGAACAAAATTGGCAGGATTATTTTGAGATTTTTTCAAAATTTTCATCCAATAAGTAATGCAATTGAGAATTCTCACTAGCATGATGGCTGGCAATGACTAAACCGCACATCACTTATTGCAGTGAGAATTCCGTGAGTAATTGTCGGCATGATGGTCAAGGATTCCATAAGAAATCGATCAGAATTACTTCCGCTCATTTAACTCAACGATTATTTTGGGACTCTTTCGATTAGGACTTAAGGGATAGCACTAATCAAAATTAATATTAATTACAAAGTTACTCGACATCTTCTTGATCCTTGCTAGTTGCTATTTTTTAGGTAAAACCTAGTTGCTACAACATATTTCGCGGAATCTTCCGTCATGCTTAGGCATTTGACATGTCCTCTTGCCAATAAGAAAAAGAAAACTTAATTCTTCTTATCAAAATTCTCATGGACGATGGTTAACAACACATCATCTCAAATGATGTCATGAAGAAAATTATAACCTAATCTCCAGTCACCATGCAATAATTGGACCTACGACAAGTAAGTGGTCGGCCAAATTTGACTTTTGCTTACAAAGCACCACTTCGATTAGAGATCATCTCCCACTTCGCTTCATGCTAATCAGGAACTTCAATTCAATCGTGGGACTATTGCATCCGACGCATCGATGCTCCGGCCCTCGTGGAGTTGGCAACTCGATAGTTACCGAAGCAAAGCCCAATGCCACGGCTAATGATGATCTCACTTAAGGACGTTATGGAAGCAGTCAGATTTAAACCTCCAGCTAGAACTGGAGATGAACAAACTTTTCTCTAATAAATACAGTGTTACAATCCCGTCAGATTGCGAAAAGCAGGGTCAGCAAACCCAGTTTCTGATTGTCAAAAGCATGCTCTAGGCAGAAACTCTTTCATCTGCATCCTAGTACAGCGACGCATAATTTTAACGAGAGCAAAAACAAATTAAATGAACGTGTGTGGGTACAGGGTAAGGAAGAGAAACCGACATTTCCATTACGAAATTAAACCAAAAAAAAAAAGAAGCCTCTAGCTAATCTTTCTCTACAAAAGGAAGGAGCCGGCTAAAACCCGTGGGAAGGCAAGGATCTTCTCGCATGCTCGGGAATCAGCTTGTGCAGCATCTCCGATGGTGCTCCTCTCAATTCTGTTCCAGAGACGGTGGCAATAAGTAATGTATTAACGCGAAGATGCGTGACAAGAGTAGTTGCTGTATAGATATCAAAGTGAAGGCAGCCGCCCGAATTACCGTGAGTCTTGAAGTTGAAGAGTGGCGGAAGTGGACGCCCATTTGGTAGACGGGCATTGGGCTCGCGTAGCTCATCGAAGAAAGGGTGGACCAAAGCCTCCAGCTGCGTGGAATGAATCGTGCAAATGAGTCAGTCTTTCAAGGTCCAGTTAACTTTAAGCAAAATGGATGGCGAAAAAAACAAGCTGTCGACAGAAGAAAGGAGAGTATATTTTGGCACGCTGAGGTCCGCAAGGCAACTGGTTTTAACTTCGAAATGCTGAATATTTTGTCAAAACTTAAATGACTGAAAAGAGTGATCATCGCATGCATTAAGGATTCCAAGATACATATTCCTCAAAGAAGATCAACCCTTTTACTCTAAATGACAGTGACAAGACAACCAAAATTGCCCAAAGAAAGACCGAGATCACCAAACTAAAGAGTAATACTCACAGCTGTGCTTCGAAGATTTGGAGAATACTGCAGTAGCCGTGAGACGAGATCCACGGCTTCCGAGGGCATGCGCTTATGGAATATCTGAAGATTAACCCAATGTTAATTAGACCATACTGTATGACTTGCTCTCATACATCAGAGAGTATTTTAACACTGCCACATTACCTTGTGCCACGGATGAGCCTTAATTTGAGGAAACTTAAACTCGGTGTAGTTGGGATTCATGCACTTTATTTCCTCCCTGGTTGGGGTACCCAAAACCTGATTGAGAATAAAGCAATCGTCAAAATAAGGTCTCTGAAAACTGAGTGAAGGGAGAAAATGGCATTATAAACAGATGTTAGAGGAGAGTCAACATGTCAAGAAACAAACATTTGCTTGTAAATAGATCATCAAACTATCCAATTATTCTCATTAAGGAATGTCCAGAGTTCTAAGCTTGAACAACAGAAAAATTGGTATTTATTAATTGGCGGTAATCCAAACAGATCATTTTCACCACACCAAAAAAAAAAAAAAAAAAGGGAAAAAATACTGCGGTGCAGCTGCTAGAACATGAAAGATTTGATAACAGAAGATCCTGAAGATGAAATCACCTTAATGATTTCAACAAGCTGGTCCACACCACTCTCACCAGGAAAGAGAGGCTGTCATTAGAAAGACATCATTAGCTAATGTCCGAATGATTCATGGACCCATCGATAATAATCCAGCAAAAGACGACAACTGAAATCATAATTAGAAAGCAGAATTCCAACCTGTCCAATCAGTAGCTCAGCCAGTACACAGCCAGCTGACCAGATATCGATTGCTGAAGTGTACTCAGTAGCGCCGAATATGAGCTCGGGTGCACGATAGTATCGAGAACAAATGTAAGATATATTTGGCTCCCCCTTTACCTGTCAAAATCAAGTAGAGAGTTAAAACAATGATTGAGAATAATGGGAGAGAAACGTGAGCTTAACAACTTGAACTATAGGAAGACACGAACCAAAACTTTTGCACTCCCAAAGTCGCATAACTTTAGCTGGTGAGTGTGAGGGTTAACCTGTCAGAAACAAGCATATAATGAAGCAAATTCAGCAAAAATGTATATGGAGACCAATCACCCAACAATGAAGAACATCACCCCCTAGTGCATCGCAGGACAGGTCTCTTTCTTTCAAAGCATCTTTATGGTTCTCAGTTCTGCCATTATGACTATACTTAATTCTTTTGAAGGTTCATATCGTCACTTCTATTACATAGAGATAAAAGTCTGAATTATTACTTCAGGTACTACAACTTCATGCACCCACAGCACCACATACCAGTAGGTTTTGAGGCTTTATGTCCCTGTGGCACACTCCGATGCAGTTGTGAATGTAAGCAAGTGCTCGACATATCTATCCAAGAAATTGACAAGAAAATTTCTTGTTAGAGCCGCTAAATGGGAACTCAATATTCCATACTAGAAATGGACAAAAAGAGAAGATGGTCTTGTTTGAAGCAACGTGACTTAGCAGTCAACATATAACCAAATAAGAAGAATGAGACTGAATACAATAGTTACCTGGTAAAAATAGAGTTTCACATATATTAATGGCATCCTCTGGTTCATCTTGTTATAATGTTTTATCACTCTGTGGACTGTCTCCGGCACATATTCAAGGACGAGGTTCAGGTAGAGCTCGTCTTTTTCGGTCGTGGAAAAGAAACAGTGCTTAAGGGACACAACATTTGGGTGCTCTAGAAGACGCATGGTTTGAAGCTCCCGATTTTTGTACCTCTTGTCTTGTAGGACCTTTTTAATTGCAACTGTTTCACCGGTCTCCAAACATTTTGCCTACGATAGGAAGTTCAAATTTTGAAAAAAGGGAAAGGAAATAGGTCAACTAGTGCCGGGAACTAAAAGAATGCCTCACCTGGAAGACTATACCAAATGATCCCTGCCCAACAGCCCGCTCAGCCATATAGCTTATTGTCTGGAATTTTAAGAAACCAACTGTTAGATGGAAACAGCAGACACCTTTCAAATGTAGATATAGTGGGAAATGTATAGCATTCAGGTCTTACCTGTTTTGGCTGCCCATTTTTACCACCAATTGTCGTGACGATTATGTGACCCGCCTCTGCCCCGTTACCATTGACAACAGCTGCCTCCATGTCCTGCATTACCAAGAACCAAATCCAATAAGAAATGCGTTAGGCTGATCAGACATCAGTCAAGAAAAACAAGTATAGTGGAGTGGAGTGGAAGCTCAAGGAAACGAGTGATTCACCTTCTCATCCCTAATTTTCATGTCATTCATCTCATCAGGCAATCTATCAAAGGCCACCGTGTTCCCAGTGGGATCTCTTAAACCAGACACAGGCACCATGCTCACAGAAGCCATTATATCATGTACAGATAGCTCACCGTCCAATTTGCGCTCTCTTCTCAAGGTCAATATCAACAACTTATCTGCATTTATAGAGACAGAGAATTATTTACATGGAGGCCAACAAATGGATGACCAGCACATATGAGTCAATCAAAACCAAGAGCATGGCTCTCTCACACAGGATTTCTATTCGAGAAACCACAAGATGCATGAGACTTGTTTTTCGAAAACTAAAGTACTTAAGGGTAAGATCTGGGGAAAATAAGAGCCCTTTATAAGAGAGAATAAGCATTTTAGAAACTAAATGTGCATCATTCCATTAAAATACAGAATAAATCAACTGTACAAGTTTTGACCACACAGAGTCATAAAAATCAGCTGTTAATGCAGCCAGCAGTAACGACCAAATACAGAGAACTGAAGCTACTGCAAAGCTGAAAAAACACACTAGAATACGGCAAATGTCGGTGAGTTTCAAAGCTGTGATAACAAGTTATCTAATGTTGATTCTTTCAATCTAAATCGGCACCGCACAGCTCTTGACTGAAGCAATTGGACAAAATCGTCCACAAAACCGGCCTTGACTTAGCAAAGGATGGAACTTGATGCGTCTAAACACGTTCTCAAACCGACCGATCTCTTTGAAATGCTTGGTCTGAAGTTTGTAAAGATCTCTTCACAAATAAGATGGGCAGATACATCGGGAACCGTTGCTAAAAGAGTCCACCTAAAGACGGTTGAAAATCTCAAAATCCCTTATGATGATGCTGAAAAAGCTCTTCCAAGCCACATACGTTCCCAAGGTTATTTTCCCTCCCCAGAAATGGATGCCAAACGAAGCAGCTTGTTGCAATCTTTGCCTCAGAAAAATGGGAAAATTCACCTTTCAAGTAATCAATGCACAGAAAAGAAGATCTTCCACTTGATAAAATTCCAAAAGGACTAGGTTCCAACACAGAAATGGATGTACGTATATGCTATCCTCAATTTCATAAAAATGGCAAGTTCAAAGATAAAGAACCAGACAAATGCAAAGAGGACCTAACCAGCAGAATGAATCATATAAATAACCTCAAAGGCTAAATTTTTGGAGGCCTTTCTTGCATAACCAACGGATGGGGGAAAAGAAAAGAGAAATGACTCTTAAAGGGATAAAAACTAGAGGGTTAACTCAAGAGGAAAAAATGGCAACACTAGAAACAGATCTTAATGACCACATCAACAAAGGGTCAGCTCAAATCAACCCCCCAGATCCAAAAATCTAGCAAAAGCAAATGAACTCAACTAACCATGCAACAGAGAAATATAAAACAAGGGAAAAAAAGTGACAAGAGAATCCATTTTACCATTCAGGTAAACCCCAAACAAAAACCCGGGGTTCTTGCCCAAACAATCAAACGGTCAGTAGCTCGAATCTCAGTACCAGAAATCGTTCTTGCTGTTCTTCTTTATCAGCTGTCTGGGGTGATTCTTGACTGGAAGGAGGAGTGAGAGGAGGAGGAGGAGGAGGAGGAGGAGAGGAAGAAAGAAAGAGGAAAACGGGTGGAAGTTGGAGAAGTTCCTTCCTTTTTTATCAGGGTGGCTTTGTTGATTTTCGCTTGTTCTCTCTCTTTCCTTCTTCTTTTTGGCTCTGGCTCGGTGATGGAGTTGGAGAAGGAGTCAGTCAAAACAGTCACCGACGACAGCAACCCGGCAATAATGTTTTGTTCTTATTTATTGAATTGAAGACTCAGTTTTTATGTTTTCATTTTTTTCAAATTTTTCCGGGGTCTTCTAAATCGGGGGTCTTCGCTTTTGACAGTCTCTTCCTCCTTTTTGACCGTTCAAACCTCTCGCCTGTTCATTTCCTGTCCCCACAGCTCCACTTTCGAAAAGCTTTTCTCTCTCTTCTGCCTTTGAATAATCAAACTCCGAGACAACCGAGTCTTTCCCTCTTTTCTTTATTGTGGGCTGGGAGGGGGGCTAGACTGAGTTGGTTGTCGCCTAGCCAAATTATTATTTTTCAGAACAGGGGAGAGACAGGGGAAAACAGAGAGAGAGAGAGAATTGACCACTTTCGGCCAAAACATTAAAGCTAAAAAGGAAATGTGGACAGACTAGATCTGCATTAGCCTTTAATCATGACCTTAAACAGCAAATGTCCTGATTAACGCCGAGGAAAAGCAGAAATTATCATGAAGCGCCTACGCATTCTCTCTTTTTCTTCTTCTTTTTCTTTTCTTTTTGCATTGCTTTTGGGTCTTCGGTGATTGAGATGTCAAAGTTTTTTGCATAAGGGAGGAGGATGCATGGGATTCGCTATCCTACTCGACCTCGAAACTGGATTTGTTGGATTAGTTCAGGTCGGGTCGGATTCCCCAAAATTAACAATTAAGACCTCTTTTCGACCTGATTTGAATGTAATATGAGATGCGGGAAAAAAGAACTTAGGAGGAATATTTGAGGGCACGACCACCACTTGCACATCGATCAGCCTTGGTGAGCTTTTACTACATGCATTCGTTGTCTAATAGCAACGACGAGCGTAACCACCGTGTAATGAACCTCATCTGTCTTTCTCCTAACGATAATGATAATGATAGGCGACGTGATGTCACGATACCTATATAACTCATGATTATATGTTATTAATCAGATGAAATAAATTAAAAAGCACACCAAGATCTTTGTTGTGAAGCAATCAAGGGATAAGATATGAATTAAGATATTTTAGATCATATCCATTCATATTCCATCGGTAGATATTTAAATGAACAAATATAATCTATTGTGTTTGGGGAAAATTATTGGTTTTGAATGTGAAAATTGTACCAATTCAGTCTCATTGCACTTAGAATAGTAGCTGCTTCACCACATCAAGTAAATCACCACCACCACCATTATTGCATCCCTTTGGGTACTAGTAAGTTCACTTCATATTTAATCATCATCTCCATTTTCATAGGTTGGACTTATTACTAGATTCATTACTCGTCCGAGTTAATTGGTTTCATACCACTTAAATTTTGGGTTTTTTTTTTGGGGGCGTTGCCTATTGCAAATCAAGTTTGGTTTAGTCACTTTCTTTCTCTCTTTTTTTCCGACTCAATCTTTCAATAGGATTTGGTCGAATCTGAACAGTGTCATAATTTATGACCTCTAACATCAACACTGTTACCATCTCTACTTTACACATCATGCCACTAAGAGCTTCCACTTGACCATTGGCTTCAATATGTACCTACAAATCAACTTGGTATTCTAACACATCACGTAATCCATTATAATGGATTTATTATACATATGTCACACGTGACATATATAATTAAAGTTAACATAATGAAATATTTCTATAGGAGGATTATAGCGATAAGTACATCGGATCTAATAACAAATCGAAGAGAACTGGCGAGTTAATACTCTCTAATTATCATATGAATTTTAACTTTATTTAGGAATTTCGCTCCAAAATATACGAAATTTCATTGAATTCGTGATCTCCGTCCGGTCCCCTTCATGATCAAATTTTCGCGTCTAACGGTCCACTTCGTAAATAAAAATATGGTATTGATTTGTGAAAAAATCATTAAACGTCAAAGCCACATGCATAGCAGCTCGCCAAACCACGAGAGACGACAACCACATGTTAAAAAATAAAACATTAATATATATACAAAAAAAAAAAAAGGTTAATTGATACCGTAAAGAAAAAGGTGAAGTGAAGTTTAGGTTGGCATGAAAAGGAGGACCAAAGCATTAATAAGAGACCGACCATTTTCTTGAGTCAACACCCGCATTATCTGACCACCTCAAACCCATTTTTATAAAATAATTTTTTTAAAATTTTTCGGGGAAAAACAAGGGTCCTCGTGATTCTTGGACTCGCATTTTAAATTATTCATGTGATTGGTCATGAAAAATGTCGTTTTATTGTTGTTGCTATTGTTGAAATTTTCAAATAATGGGGACTTCACTAATTTAAGTGTGAGTGCCCCACATCGCTATTCAAAGTCGAGATGTTAACTACTTTGATTTGTGAAAATGAAATAAATTGAAATTTGTTTCATCAATTTTAAAGAAAATAAAATAGGGAAGCAAGACATTCTTTTGCTTCCTAAAAACACTTCGAAATGGAAGAGAGCATTGACATGATTAGAAAATTTAATTTAAATTTGAATTTGTTTGATTAAGTTTTTTTATAATTAACAATATCACTTTTTTAGGGAAAAAAAGATGCATTGGATATTTTTTTCAATGTCAACATAAAATTTTGTAAATTTTATCATCATGAAAATTGGTGAAATTACTTTGGCAATGCTTTGAAAAGTTCTTCGTCTTCCAAAGATATCTAACGCAAAGGATGACTTTAAATGATTTTTTGTCTTCTACGTTCGTCGTTTGATCAACAAGATTGATGCATGGATACCGCCTCGAAACTTAATTCAAACTGCAATGTGGAGAAACGAAAAATATTATTCTTCTCCGCCCTTAAAGTGTGGGAATTTTCAAATGGGCCTTCGACGAATTGGTGCTTCCTTCCGCCTGACAATTGGGCTTTTGAGTTTTTGTCATGTAGGGGCCATTCTCAAGCCCTCGTATAAAGCATAAATCATTCTCTCTCTCTCTCTCTCTCTCTCTCTCTCAAATTAATTTTACATACGCAATTTCGCTAATCCATCATTAGGTAATCCATATCCATCGTGATTGATTTGGCTAGTTGGTCAATCTATCAAACTATAATCATCCATATTAATTATCATGGAAATGGATTGGAAATCACGCGTAATGTAAAGATCCTTCCTTTTAATGATATTCGAGTTTGTGAGTTGCGATAAACTTGATGCCCAGCAACAAGCATGCATGGTTTGAAGCAAGGCCAGAGTTTTGGGATTTCCGTATCCACTTAACTATCCAGAAAAAAGACAAAAAAAAAAAAAAGTTGGGCCAATTCAAAAGCTTCCACTGAGAGCTTCTCTGAAATACTTAAAATCCCGATGCTTACTTACATGAGCAACTGTTTGCTCCAGAAGTTCCAAGCTCCCTCGCATGGAAGCCGATTTGATGGGAAAGATTCATGAAAGAATTTTTGGAGTCCATCGAGCAGAATGAAAGGAAAAAGAGAATAAATGGGTGAATGGGCCTTGATGCTTTGTTAAAAATCAAACTCAGAAATCTCTTACTCCAACACCAACTTGAAATTGCATTGTGCAATCGTTTACTATGAAAATTAAGGCTGGTGGAGTGCAGTGTAGAGGATACTATGTATATATTTCGCGCGAATCGGATTTAGTAACCAAATATCTTTCATTGAAAGTTGTTATTCAGTTTTTATAAGAGGAGATGGGTTTTGTGACAATTTTATATAAGAAATATCACAAATAGACAAGAAAATCAATAACTTTACTTTGAACAGAATTATGCGTTCACAAACTATACCGGAATTTAATCGATGATAAATCTTGATAACATAATGATGCGATGTTGGATTTTAATTGACAATGTGAGTTAAAAGAAACTGAAACTACAACGCAAGAAAGTAAAGATAATTGAAAAATAACATGTTTATTTATTTCGTGCGTTGAGGCAAAAGGGGGAGGGGAGGTTCTCCAGTAGATGGATACCGGTAATTATAGTGATTGTCTCATAATTGTCTTTTATCGGTTCTCCTATGGTTATAACCTTGTTCCCTCATCTCCGAAAATCTTGTGCCTATGCTCTCACGATGCTAGAATTTTGTCTTCAAGTAGTTGCCCCCTTAAAATCATGTTTTGGTTACTTCATGAGTTCCTAAACTCCTTTGCTTCATTCTCCAGTGGTTTCAAATTTGAAAATTCATAATTGCATCTTGATACCTTCTAGGTATTCAACCTTCTCTTCGTGCCTCAATCAATAATCCATTGCTTTTTTAAGTCTTTAAAGTCGATGCAAATCCTCAACTTTCCATTTTTTTTTTACGGGCATTATATTGAAAAGTCATTTGATGAGCCTTGCTATTAACAATTACTCGATTCTTCTTCGACCTTGAGAATGAACTCAGAAGCAACCAGCCTTGGAGGTTATTTCTGTGGTCAAAATCCTTTTTTAGTTGGCAACTTGTGTTTTATTACATCTCTTCCTAGTCCCTAGTCCTAGCCTCTCGTGATTTTTCCAAATAAAACAATCTTTATACTTTCTTAGTAATTTCACCAACTGCATCTCAGTCTTTGTCCAATGAGGGATTAACATAAATTAGTCAGCGGCGTTCTTGATGGCCGATATTGAATTCAACCGATGGATCCCGAGTCTCTACCACTTGATCATCCTCTTACAGTGGCAATTCTTTAAAATCCGCTATGCAATCGACAACGTGGAGGGATTGTTCTGTTTGTTCAGCCTGGTAGGCTAAATACCTCTTATTGAGGTCTTCTAATAATGTATGATTTTCCGTAGATAACATCTATTTTTTGCCCTTGCCAGCTCATTCTTAGAAATCCAATCACATTTCCATTGTTGAAGCGATAGAAAGTTAGATGTCTATAATTACTTCTGATAGGTTCACGACTCATAAACTATTGATAACTCTTTTACCACAATCTCGATTCACCTATTGCATCTGTCCAAATCACATACACACTGTGATTAACCTTAATGTACTTGACCTTGTTTCGGCTCCAAAAGGCTAACATCCGATGAAGAGAAGTTATGATACACTGATTTTCATGAATCCAATCTCTGCCCAATAGCTGATTTTATGAGTCATCAGCATTTGACAACAAAGAGATGGGTCTCAAAAGTATTGGACCTGACAGTGAGATCGGCGACAAATACTCACTTGGCTTCGCTATTCTCCCTGTGAAGCTTGAGAGTTGTACATTTAAAGGAATGATTTCATCATCTCTCTTTCCAAGTTTCTTGAAATACTTGTACGGGATGAGATTCGGTGTCGATCCTCCGTCCACCAAAGCCTTGGACATTAGTCTGCCATTGATTTTGACCGATACATAGAGGCTATGTAGCACAGACACGGCGACACGACACGTGACACGACACGACACGACACGCGACACGTCATTTTTCAAAAAAATAGAGAATTTCGACATGTTCCGACACGTTAAATATTAAATAAATATTTTTAATTTTAATTAATTTGATTCAAATTTACAAATAAATAAATAAAGAGTTTACAATAAATTTATACTAATAATATTAATAAATCTAACACTTTTTTTTAATTTCATTATCTTAAATTTACATTTATTTTTCGAAATTTCCCCATCCCCCAAATTTACTTTTATATTTTGAAACCACCCCTGCGCCCAAACGTCCCTCGTCTCTTTCCCCCAAATTTTTTTCACCTTTTTCTTTTTCCCTCCCCACCACCTGACAACCCATCACTTCCCCTCCCTCCTGTCACTTTCCCCTCCCTCCAACACGCCAAGTCTTTTTTTATTCTTTTCAACACCCTAGCAGCGCGCGGAATGGCGCCTTCTTCTCCTCCTCCTCGCATCCATTTTTATTTTTTTCCTTCTCAAAAGTTCAAAACCCTAGCAGCGCGGTCCCTTCTCCTCCTCCTCGCCTTCTCCTCCTCGCCGCACGACGCGTATCTCCGAAAGCATCGAAGACACGATCAAGAAAAGCACCAGCATTCGCCGAAGGAGCGGAAAAGGAGTAACCCAGACGCACGACGCCTCCCCCTTGCCGCTGCCGCTGCCGCTACCGCCGCCGCTGCCGCCGCCGCCCCACTCGACGACACCGCCCTCCCCCACGCGCGCCTCCCTCCTAAAGTTTCTTCTCACGGCCCTCGCCCTCTTTCTCTGGCCGTCTCTTGCCGTCACGGGCTCGCCTTCGCTCGCGGCCTCATCTCTACTTCCCTCTCCTCCGCCCTCCGACACGCGTGTCGAAGCGTGTCGACAAAAGTTGACCACGTGTCGACAAATTCGACACGCGTTGACCGCGTGTCGGAGTGTGTCCGAGCGTGTCCGAGCGTGTCTAGGTGTCCGACACGTGTCGGACACGACACGGAGGCATGTGGGACGTGTCCGTGTATCATAGCATAGAGGGCATTGAGATCTATGGAGTTGGGAATTGTGAGATTTTCGAACTCCAGTGCTTCTTCATCAGTGAATTGGAAGTCGGCCCTTTCTTCTTCATTCACAATTGAAGCTCTGTCTTCGGCCATTCTTAGTGACGCAATTTTGAATTCAGGAAGTAATCTAGCCTGGACCATGTACGAACATGCCGGGATGCCAACCTCAAATTTTTTGCAGATTTGAGTTTAGATTTTTTAGGTTTTGAAGATTCTAACTCCTTTTGCTCTTCACTGGTCTGGACTGACTCTTTAGATTTCCTTTGTAAATCAGATTTTTGGTTTAAAATTTCTTCGGTTCGTAGGATGCCATGAGAGTTGGCTAACTTGGCTGATACGAATCTACCTGACTTGTTGTTGCAATTCAAACACCTTCTTCTTTCTTTACATTATTCTTTTCTAGGTTCTGAACATCTTGCTCCCTAGCCCTTGTGTTTCCCTTGCTTCGAACCATTGTCCTATGGAGGATTATGAGCCACTTTCAATGTCCGTCGGTGAGAGTGGGTGTTGACCAACTGGTATCCTCAAGAGGTAAGTCACCAAACTCTTGAGGACAAGGCGCTGGAGATGCAGAGCTGGCATAATAGTCAAACTTACCACTCAGATGTCCCAATATGTCAGTAGTGAGATGTCCCTCCTCGTACCTATGTTTGAATGATTTTTTCTTCACGAATTGCCCCATAAGGATCAAATACCTTAGGGAGACTTGTTTAGCCGGCGTAATTGGGATTGTCGACGTAAATTGGGTAACGACCATATCTCATACCCTGACCGGGGAATCCTTCTTATCGCGTTTTATCTTCGGGTCGGGTATATAAATTCTGATCAATTCCCTGATTGCATTGAGCATGGCCTCTTACCTTTGAGTTTTGCCGACATCATCCTAGTTATCAAAGGAAAATGGTCGGCATCTATCTCCACTGGCGCTTTTCATTTTTAATCGTCAAGCTTAATTTTATTCAATAGTGTTATAGCTCTATGAGTGGTGCCATTTAGAATAGGGAAAATGTCACAAATGGTCCCTATATTTTTACTCAATGTGCAATTTCATCCCTCAACTTTTAATTTGCTCAATTTGGTCCCTGAACTATTGATAAATGTCCTATCTAGTCCCTGGACTTTCGATCGCTCAATTCAATTCCCTCGAACTATTGATAAAATGTCCAATCTAGTCCCCGAACTTCGATCACCAATTTGGTCCTTAAACTATTGATAAAATGTCCGATCTAGTCCTTCATCGTTTTTCCTTTTCCTTTTTTTTTTTGTTTTTGCTTCTCCTCTCTTCCCTCTCGTCGGCACGAAGGACTAGATCGGACATTTTATCAATAGTTCAGGACCAAATTGAGCCAATCGAAAGTTCAGGATTAAATCGGACATTTTATCAATAGTTTAGGGACCAAATTGAGCCGATCAAAGTTCAGGGACTAGATTGGACATTTTATCAATAGTTCAGGGACCAAATTCAGCCGATCGAAAGTTCAAGGACTAGATTGGACATTTATCAATAGTTTAGGGATCAAATTGAGCCAATCGAAAGTTCGGGGACTAGATCGGACATTGAGTAAAAATATAGGGACTATTTGTGACATTTTCCCTTTAGAATATCTCTTATCTGCCAGTTCTTCCTTGCTTGGTATATTTTGGCTTTTAGTCAATATTATGAGGCCATTCGCTAGAAGTAGGTCGAAAATTTCCTCTGTTTTGTTCCCCTCGAATGAATAATACTGAGTATCCTTCGCTCGGTCATAATAGTCTTTTAAAACTTTTCTTTAATTTTGGTCGGTTTCAATGCTTGATAAACATATGGCTTGTTGATAGTTATTTTAGCCACATCTATCTCAGCACATTTTTCTTGGTCTAAATCATCCTTAGACCCATGTATCTCTACAAAGGTTTTGCTTACTTAACTTTTTATCGTTTGCCTTCAATAGATCTTTATGCCTAATTGCCTTAGTTGTTAACTGGAATATGTCGTTATACAGTCGATCTTTTAATTTTCTCTCAAGGTAAATTTCGTTGAAAGCAATTTAAGATCTCTCTGGCAACGGTATAAGGCATTTATTCCTTGATTTCTTGAACCTAACCATAAACTTGTCATTGTTCCGTTGCTTAATATCTGCCAAGTCCGCAATAGACACATTAAGGATGGATCTATAAACTGGTCGTGGAATTGTATTTCCATTTGCGCCAAAGCCTGGATGGAATTAGTTGGTGAAGTGGTACACCAAGTAAAAGCATTAATGGATAGTCACACAAGGACAACCTCATCTTCCAACACTTAGGCGCATCACGACATTTGCAATGAATCGACTAACGTGTTCGACTATTGATTGGTCATCTTTACTAGAGAATAAATTAAAATCGTTCATCTTAAAACCTCTTAAATAAGATATCGCATCTATCCAATTTGGATATGATTTTCTGTACATGGACCAATATTCCCTATATCATACCCTATGTGTTGTATTGCTTGACCCACTAACAACTGGAAACCTTGAGGGTCCTAATCAGGGGCTACTAGACCAAGTTGCCCCTAGAAAAGGGTGTTGGTCTAACCTAATCATCCACTACCACATTAGGCTTTTGGAGAATTAGCCATAACCATTGCTTTCACTAAGGGCCTTTGACCATTCTGCCCCTAGGTCAAGATGGTGGCCTACCTTAGTTATTGATCACAGCATTAGGCCTATGGGGCATGTGCTATGCCAGGTTGAGGTACTATCCCAACTAGCCTTACATCATCGACAATAGGCGTTGGACTAGTTGGTTGCATGTTTTCCACATGTGAAAATGGCATATTTTGTTGAGCATTCTAACTCATCAAATTGCCATTATTATTATCACCTAAGTAGAGTACTCTCACTAACTAGAACCCCACTGGTGTGGATCATACCAATATCTTCGAGCCTTTGTAAAATCCTAATCGGTGGTGGGGGTGGAGTTATGTGTCCTACAATACTGAACTCAAGGAAAAGTGGATGAAGGAACATACTTTACAGGTGTGGGTTTTGTTTGCATATGAATTGATTGGCTTGAACCTCTAGGTGCGTACATAACCTCATGAAGGGCATTATAACCATTGGTTTAACAACATTGACAAGGTATTTCATCATGTAATTAGTCGTTTCATTTTGGTGCTCATTGAAAATCCTACTCATGGTAGCCAAT
Source organism: Eucalyptus polyanthemos subsp. polyanthemos (assembly GCA_017140185.1). Taxonomy (NCBI): domain Eukaryota; kingdom Viridiplantae; phylum Streptophyta; class Magnoliopsida; order Myrtales; family Myrtaceae; genus Eucalyptus; species Eucalyptus polyanthemos. The sequence goes on from CM029467.1 coordinate 43,790,153, forward strand.
AACACAGGATTTCGCTCCAATTGTCTTCTTCGATCATTGATGAGTTATCTTGGGATGTGGACATCCCTACCTTGCTCTTGTTCTTCCACCGACAAAGCAGTCGATGACTGAAAATGTCCTATCCCGTCATTACCAAGTTGCAGTGACAGGTTGTTACCATCAGTATTGTCAGAATCTAGTTGACTCCTTGTTTTAACCTAGACATGTCCCATCGGATGTGCCAACAAGATATTTTGTGCAAATTGGATGTGAAATATCTTTCATCGAGTTTTTTTTTTTCAACTTTTATTAGAGGAAATAGGTTTTGTGGCAATTTCGGATAGGAAATATCACAAGCAAATAAGAACATCGATAACTTTACTATGAATATAACTATACATACACAAATTTTGCATAAATTTAATTAATAATAAAGCTTGGAAATACAACCACTTCAGCAAAATTGAACATAAATTCTGTAGAAATTTAATTGACAACATCAAAATTTAATTGACGATGTGACACCCAAATTAAAAATATGTTGGAATTCAATTGATGACGTGGATTTGGAAACTATAGTTAAGAAACAACTAATGGTATTTATAATGATTGTGCCATAAACATCTCCCAGCGGTTCTTCCGTGGTTGTAAACATGTTCCTTCGTCTTCAAAATCTTGTGCCATGCTCTCACGATGCCATAATTTAGTTTTCAATCAGTAGCTCCCTCAAAATTGCGTTTTGGTTACTTCATGTGTTCCTCAACTCCGTTGCTTCACTCACTAGTGGTTTCGAATTTGAAAACTCACAATTGCATCAACCTTCTCTTGGTGTCTCAATTGATCATCTGTTGCCCCTTTTAAGTCGATGTCCTTGTCGATTATTATTAACCGTACGTCGTTGTATACCAACGACCGATTAATGGTGATAAATGTACTACAATACCGATAGCAATTCTTATGGTCATCGACAAATGGCTTGTGCGTTTAATTATTAACCCGCGCTCTAGTCATGTGTCTATCCATATCCACCACCTGGCCAAATTTTGGTACATGGTCTCGTAAGTCCTTTCCGCCCACTGATTTTGGTCGTGTTCCATCTTCATTTCTGGTGGCCATGCATACCCAACATATTCGTGATAAAAAAAAAAAGTGTTTCAAAATAAAGCCCGTGATAAAAGCCAATTTGTACGCTCTTGATTCCTCAATCTCGAAAGAACCACTTGCGCACATCAATCGCAAGAAATGCCGACGATAGTGTATTCGATTCCCCACAGGATTGATTGCAGATCCCGTCAAAGTTACCTTGGATTCCATTCCCATGATTGCAACAGAAAATTTACTTAAATTGAATAATACCTTTTGCTATGTGTATAATTTGACGTAATTAGGTCAACTCTCATTAAAAATTTTAATATTCGAGTATTAATCAACATCGTAGTTTGTCTGCATGTCATATTCACATTCGGGACGTGATCACTTCTTTGCAGAAAATACAAACAATCACTTGACAAGCATTGTTGCCATGTCAACCAAACATTTTTTTAACATATAATTGACAACAATTAACTTGAGAGCTACGTGCCATTAAGCTAGATTTACAATAGTGGAACAATGTAGAAATTGGAGATCTTCTCACTATTTGTACTCTAATGAAAGTCGGCAGACGCCATCGGCTTTTACGAAGTCCCACATACACATCCCGTTAAAGATATGAGTCCCGGTTTTCGAATTGAGTCGCAAGTCTCTCCGGATTTGCATTATCGACACCAAATTATGTCTAGTGATGAGAAAATATCGAAATAATGATAGTTACACAAATCATCTCGATTTTTTTTTTTTCTCGATGGCCATGCGGTAGTGCCCGGTAGCTCTCCGGAAAAAGGTTTCCCGGCCCCGCGCCTAATTATCGAAGGTTATATACGGGATTTCTCGAAATAATGTATATAAATGATATAAAACTCCAAAAGAAAAAAAAAAAAAGTAAAGAAGCTGTAGGGAATCTCCAATTAAAATAAGAAGACTTTACGCTCAAATTCTTCGTGGTCGCCGAGGATGCCAAGCGGACCGAGTTGGAGCTTCGCACAAAGTCCGAAAAGTCCCCGGGTCTGTACAGTCGAGCTTGGCTGATCTCGAACAATACGGAAGGGCAATTTCGTCCATTCAATTGTTGAGCGTCTGACTCAGACATCACCAACGAATCCTCTGTCTTGCGTCAGCGATGATGAAAGACATCAGAAACTGCTTTTAATTTTTAAGACATCTCCGCAGGCGATTTCCCCATATTGGCCCCCGACCGCGCTGACAACCCCGGGTCTACCCCTCCTCTCCCTCCACATACTCATCAATCATTAGTTAGAGATAGATGCTTCGAAAGGCTAAAGCAATGCATCACGTGCATTGCACCACACCGTCAAAGGATGAGCATGATTTCATGATAAAATTTAGAATTTGAGAATCGGAATAGTGGAAACTTATTCCGTTCAAGATCTCAATGTATATAGGATAAATTATAAATTTCAAAAATTAAGAAATTTGTTTCGACGGGTGAGTTCGGATTTTAAATAGATATATATGCAAAATAGGTTTTGAGTTTCAAAAAAATAAGGAATATGTTTCAATGGGTAGGATTTGAGTTCAAAATGAAACATGTATAGAACTTGAAAGCGTTCATCCTAACACCGATATAAAAATAAGACAATCTCAATTCATTATAAATATAAGCTAGTTTAATACTATATAAAATTTTGTCAATCAAAAATCGAATTTTAGATACTCCTCTTGAATTTAATTTTGTGAGTAATACTTGAAAAGAAATTGATGCAGAATTTTTTGAGTGCATTTCGTCATATTGAGTAAATGAAAATGTAGAAAATGAATTCTGATTCTATAGTCAATCAAAACAGCTTTGAAAACAAAGCAGAATAATGGATCACACTTCATCACACGGCACTGCATTTACTTTTCTAAATCAAATATCGATAGCATCTAATAATCCCATAAATATATTATCTCCAGAGAAATAATTAGGATACAGTAGGGACTATGTGATTCAATTTCCTTTGGCTGAAAATACTTGATGAAGACCTTCTCCCTTACAAGGAAAAGACATTCCTTGCTATCTAGGGTCCTTGATGTCAAACTTCTAAAAAATTGATATTTGTTGTGAAATTGTTGCTAGATCAAAGGATGAAAACGTTAATTCTTAAAGATAAAAATATTATATTCGTCATCTATCTTCAAGTGTATTCTCCATCTGATCCATGTAAACAATGTGGACATGCTCTCGGAGCATCTCCACCGTTAGATTCACCAGATTATTGGGTATTAAAAAATAGGCTTTCTTCTTTCAATAAATTTGATGGTCGGCAATGTGTACTTTTACGAGCAATGGAGACTTGAAAGCAAGTGTAATGAATACGGGCCGAAGTCAAACTTTAGACAGCTCATTCCAAGACGGCACGCCGAGGGCGTTTCCGTCAATTCGCCGGGCGACCCCGGTCCTCCGCCTCTCTTCGAAGCTCGGGAGCCGCAATCGACGCGTCGACCCGAGAAAAGTCACATGTCGAGCCGACGCGGGCGGGGCCCACGGAGCGCTAGCAAGCAAGCGTGTGTGGAGGAGCAAAAACCAATCGCACGGCTCTCGGCGCACACGTGTCCCCCCGCATCCGAGCGTGCTCCAGCCGGTGACCCGTGCCTACCCGGTTGCCGGTCACCAACCCCCGAGGACCGTATAAATCCGAGCTCGCGTAACGCCGGACTGAAATCTCCGATCGGTTTCGGGACTCGAAGTCGCAGACGCCGAGAGGAAAAGGAAGAAGAAGAAGTCCAGAGAAGGTAGCTTCATCTTCAGGCTCGAGCTCGCTTTCGCGGTAGCAAGCAATCGAGAGGAAGTCTTTCCGAGCCGGTTCGAGCCTCGCGTTTTTGGCTCGGGTGATGAGATCGTGAAGGGGAAGGGAGGGAGAAAAGAGTCATGGGAGCTGAAGCAGAGGTCGTGTGTCGGCAGAGCGTGCCCGCGCTGGAAGGGCGGCACTTCGCGGCGATCGAGGAGCTGGTCACGATCACCTCGCCGCTCTCGCAGCCGGCCGTCGAGAGGGTCGAGAGGGTCCGCGTGTCGGAGGCTGTCCCCGCCGGCGTCCCCACCGGCGTCCCCGCTCCTCAAGCGGTGAGGTTTCCTCTCTCTCTCTCTAAGGTTCTGTTTCGGGGTGAATTGGTAATTTTTGGGTTTCGATGATCTGCTGGAGGATGTCTTGGTGTCGGGTTGAGATGCTGCTTAACGGTTTTGTTAGCTAGCTTCGTGGATTCTGGTGATGTGATGATGATTCTTTATGGAGATTTTGTTTCTTCTTTGAGACGGAGCTTTCCGTAATTGGGATGCTGCGCAATGATTATCACTGACTTCTTTTATGCCCCTCGTCCCCGCCATAGAAAAAGAAAGACGAAAGGAAAGCGAAAGTGGAAATCGTGAGCTGCGGTTTTTGAAACCTACGATAGTTTAAGAGTTATGATTATTTTCTCCGTCGTGATTTTGCGTCTTAAATCTTCTTGCCAGAACTGAATTGGGGTAATTATTGAGGCTTGAACAGGGATTCCTGTTCGTCCTCCGTCCTCCTCTGGGTTTGGTAAGTGGCAAATGTTACCGTACGGCTAGTTGTTTTGAGGATCATGGAGAGAATCGAAAGCTTTCTGATGTAAACCCAGATGATTATGTCGTGAAATTTGCTAGCTCTTGGCATGCATACATGTGCTAATTATGTGCTAGAGTAGTGCTGGAAATACAGAAGGCTGATTACTGAAGGGATGCGGCGTTGGATGCTTAAACGTGACCTTACTTTGTTTTGGTATCTGTAAACAAGTTCTTTTGATGTAAACTGTGTGATTATTATGTTGCCTTGGAGCTTTTGGGAGCGCTGAACTGGAATGATGATTGACATGACTATTGGTGTCGGTAAATCTGTTGTTTCTCATACTTGCTCAAATTTAGTCGTTCTGATTTTCTATGGATGCTACTTTTTATGTTCTTGGGGACAACAAATATACTTTTTCCAGTACATGAAGAGAACTAAGATGAGAATTGATTTTTGCTGCTGCTTCTTGTTCATTAAATTGCAAATCTCAATTATTTAGGAAAAAAAAAGGATGGAAGATGACCCTTAAATCTGAAAGGATTATGTTGCAACTTGCAAGCAAGGAAAAACTAAGAGAGAGTTTCTGAGGGCCAGAAAAAATTAATCTTAGAACAACATCAACCTTTTTCCTCGCAAAGACTTTTAAGATTCCATAACCAAGAACGCTTTGCTTCTGATCAAGACCTTGGCTACTTTTATAGCAGGACAATCCATTTAGTCAATCGGTTGTCAGTTCGTCCGGGGCTCAAGTCTTTGTAATGTCGTGACTTACAGATTTTGAGTTTGTGAAAGGAAATTCATCTCGATTTCATTTCATTTCAGGAAATCACATTGGCAGATAATACTCCTGATCTGTTTCCGGAGTCAATTGTTCCGCAGTTTGTGCCTAGTATTCGTTCTGGTAGCTTTGCAAATATTGGGCCCCGGACATTTATGGAAGATGAGCACATTTGCATCGATGACTTGTCCTCGCAATTAGGATCAGCTTACCGGTTTCCTAAACCAAGTGCTTTTTACGGGGTAGTTAATCCATTGAACTCTTAATCTTCAAGTTGCATCTCAGATTTGTTTTCGTTGATTATGACGTTGACTGAAAGCGATGACATTGCACAGGTGTTTGATGGTCATGGAGGAGCTGAAGCATCAGCCTTCATCAGAAAAAATGTCATCAGACTCTTCTTTGACGATGCCAAATTTCCTCAGTCATCTGAAGTTAACGACTCATTCTTAAGTGAGGTCGAGAAATCTCTCCGAAAAGCATTTCTTCTCGCAGACCATGCTTTGGCGGACGATGCTAGCATCAGTAGTTCTTCTGGCACTACAGCTCTCACTGCTTTGATACTTGGAAGGTAAATTTGGATTCATCACAGTTCTGTTATCCAGCGGGCCCCCTTGGAAGTATTCTTTGACAAATATGTTGGACAAAATGAAAATCCAATAGTTGAAACCCTTTCAGTGCAGTTACCCCCCTTCTAATCAATTTCTAATGTGGTTTCTTGCACGAAAACTCATGACATTATTCTGTAGTTTGGCTATACATAGTTATTTTTTGGTGTCATCTGCGATTAGGCAAAATTATGCATTTGTTCATTGCTTTGATGCACCTTGCTTTTCTCATTTTACGGTTTCCACTTTCTTTTAAAAACTCCTCAGGCTTCTCATGGTGGCCAATGCTGGTGACTGCCGTGCAGTTCTCTGCCGGAGAGGCGAAGCCATTAACATGTCCCAAGACCATAAACCAATACACCCTTCAGAAAAGAGGCGAGTCGAAGAACTGGGTGCTTTTGTTGAAGATGGATACCTGAATGGTGTCTTATCGGTCACTCGGGCTCTGGGCGACTGGGACATGAAGTTCTCTCGGGGCTCTCCCTCGCCTCTGATTTCCGAGCCGGAGTTCCGGCAAGCTCTCCTAACGGAGGACGACGAATTCCTCATAATAAGTTGTGACGGGATCTGGGATGTGATGTCCAGTCAGCATGCTGTCAACATCGTGCGCCGTGGCCTCCGCCGGCATGATGACCCAGAACAGTCTGCGAGGGATCTCGTCAAGGAGGCGCTGCGCCTCAACACGTCTGACAACCTCACGGTGATCGTTGTGTGCTTCACGCCGCTCGATCATCGGGAGCAGCCATCACCTAGGCCGCGGAGGTTGAGGTGCTGCAGCCTTTCAGCCGAGGCGATCTGCAGCTTGAAGAACCTGTTGGATGGCAGCGGCGGCCATTGATGGTGCACGACGATTCTTCTATGAAAGTTCCTTTCGCCCTGGGGGGAGCCTGGAATTGCAACTGTTGCTTCGGCTTTGCTTCGAGTGGGGTTGGCCCCGAAGACGAGTTCATTCAAACCGTTGCTTCGTGTACATAATCTGTAACGAGCGAGACACGCTTTGATGGTGTGGTACAGCTGAGTTTTGGGTCGTCCTGTCCGGGATGGACCTTTCGATGTTCTCATTGCTTACGTGGGTTGTGCTGTTGTACATATCGCAGTACCTAATAAAATCATTTATTCGTCCTCGATTCTTTTGAAAAGCTTTGGCGCTCCGGAAACGATGAACGCTAGATCCGATCATCATAAATTCGGGATCAAATTCCACATGGCCATAGATGCTCTTTCATTCCATTGAAAATATCCAAAAAAAATTACAGATAAAGCTCGGTCATGATTTCCATTCGGGAGGAGGAAAAGGGTGATTGGTGGATGACACTCGAAAGCCTCAAAAAGCGTGCACATGATGTTATAGTTCCGCCGCTGCAAAAAGGAAAACGTCACTTGCCCTCGAGCAACAGACCAATACAAAACCTATAAGCTATAGGCGAGCTATGATGCTGCTCGGCTGTCGGTAAAAACCTTCCCTCCAGCTTTGGATCCTCCACCAAAAGCCTCCACCACTAACATGCTTTGGCTCTTCTTCCAATTATACATCCATGTGGAACCCCGACCCACAAAAAGAGGCCCGAAATTTTTTTTTTGTTGAACAGTTGCTTCCGCGATGTCTCTCATTATATAATGCCGTCGCATGCCAAGGTTGAATATGGATATCGTTCGGTCATTATTATGTAGGATAAAAATTTATTTACATCATGCACGGACATGTATCCGTCTCTTGAATTTGTTAGCAAATGCACGTATTGACCTGTTTCTACTTGTGGGATTCCGTGCCATGGAAGGCAATACCTCGTCTTTTGACTTTATTGTGAGATTAAAGGCACCGTGGCACAAGATCGTCCCCCGATTAAAAGTAATTGCCTCTGCGTACTCTTTAGGATCGGACGCAGACTTTGTATGCCCTGTGCAAGTGGATTCACAGGTTGGTCGCGACTCCATCTCACGGAGCATTTGTCTTTTACATAGCACAAGTGGGCTTTCCATGTTCGTCCCCCAAGTGCGAGCTCACCCGAGAAGCACCTCAAAAACTCGAAAGGACATAAACCCTAATAATAAACTCCGAGACAGATCAACGTGAGGGCCTGGGGCTTTCAATCCCACTCAAAGTCAGTCGATATAAAAATGGGGGGTTGACTTGAATGAGCGGCTGATCCGGAATCTAGACGTGAAGTTGCAATAAAGACCGAATTATACGAACTAAGTTCGGATTATAATAAGCCCTACTATGTCGAAACCGCATATGTCACACCCTCATTCCTCGAGCTCCGGCCCAAGCAATCGCCCCTCCCGCGTCCCCTATAAATTTCAACCCCCCAAAATGCCAAACCCAGAACGGTAGCAGTTCCCAAAGTAGAAGCACTTTCGCAGCTTCATCGTCGTCGTCATAGTCAAATCGCATTAGTATCATGTCCAAGCCAAGGTAAAGGGCTCGAGAACTTCTCTTTGTTTCCACGTATTGGCTTGGCATTTATGAGATTGCTTCTTGGTCTCTTGCTTACTGATTGATTCTATGACATGATCAAATTAGCGTTTGCACGTGAATTTTTAGCGTTGTTGGTCCAATTTCGGCATACCCTTTTGTTCATATGCATTTATCATCATGATTTACCTTGAATCATGACTGATCTCGAAGAGAAAGGGAGAAGATTTTACAGAGCCTCCTTCCTCCCCCTCCCCCCCCCCCCAAAAAAAAAAAAAGGAGAAAACAAATGAAAAAAAAATCATTATCTAGAGGCTCAGAGATGCCATTAAATCCACAATCTTTTTATTTTTTATTTTTTTCCTTTACTAATTATCCCTATTTAAAAGTCTTATTTCCCCTTTCAAAAACTTTTATTATGGCTTTGTTTTTCCCTTTTTTTTTTTATAAAAAAAAAAATTACCACTAGCTAAATTGGTTTCATATTTTTAAAAGAGAATGTCTAAAATAGTAAGTTTCTCTAATTACTCAGGTTGGAGGGAAAGGTTGCACTGGTGACCGGCGGAGCCAGCGGAATCGGCGAGGAAGCTGCGCGGCTATTTGCAGAGCACGGCGCGTTCGTCGTACTCGCCGACATCCAAGACGAGCTCGGCAAAAAAGTCGCCGACTCCATCGGCAACCACCGTGCCTCCTACCACCACTGCGACGTCCGCGACGAGTCCCAGGTCGAGTCCGCCGTTAACTTCACCATCCGGGAGCACAAGAAGCTCGACGTCCTCTTCAGCAACGCCGGCGTCATCGGCCCCCTGGACGGGATCCTCGACCTGGACCTCGCCGCCTTCGATGCCACCGTCGCCACCAACGTGCGCGGGGTCGCCGCCACCATCAAGCACGCCGCCCGCGCCATGGTCGCCGCGGGGACCCGGGGGTCGATCGTCTGCACCGCCAGCGTCGCGGCGGCGATCGGCGGGGCGGGGCCGCACGCGTACACGGTGTCGAAGCACGCGCTGGTGGGGCTGGTGAGGACGGCGTGCAGCGAGCTCGGGGCGCACGGGATCCGGGTGAACTGCGTGGCGCCGTACGGGGTGGCGACGCCGCTGTCGTGCGTGGCGTACGGGCTGACGCCGGAGGAGGTGGAGGTGAACAGCGCGGCGGCGGCGAACCTGAAGGGGGTGGTGCTGAGGGCGAGGCACGTGGCGGAGGCGGCGCTGTTCCTGGCGTCGGACGAGTCGGAGTACATAAGCGGGCACAACCTGGCGGTGGACGGGGGTTTCACGGCGGTGAGTCACGGCTACGCGGCCATGTGAGAGGGTGGGGGCGGTGAGCTGGCATTCTGGGCAAGATGCGGGTCTTTCGGGATTCTCTTTTTTGTTTTGGGAAAGTATGTGCAGGAACAGGTCAAGGTCAAACCATGTGACCAGGCTTAAGATGTGCATTTTTCTGTGTTAAAGGGAGCTTTGGTTTTTTCAGCTCAAACTGTTCAAATGCCTCACTAATCAGTGCGCCTCTCTAGTCTTTACCCTGGAGATTACTTCTTTCCTTTTTTTTTTTTTAACATATATGAAAAATTTACTACGCCTATTCTATCACCTAATAAAACATGAAATAATACTTTGTAGATGATAAAGAAAATAAATTAGTAGTCAAATGCTTGTTGAAGCAAACTGGTCATAGAGTAATTTGCTTCCCGAAAGTTATATTTCACTCTAAATCAAAGTGAGAGCGTAACGGTGTATTGACAGTAAGGCCAACATCATCAATCATAAACTCTTTTAAAGAAGATCAGTGATGGTTTTAGAGTTAATTTCAATGATGACTTTAGGAAATATAAGTTCTTTTGCGAAGTTGAGTCTCAATCACAAAGTCTAAAGTTTTGCTTGTGTTGATGAACATATTCTTACGAATGTAGCAAAACCACCGTTCTGGTCATCCCGTTTGTCTTTAAATAAACCGTATTTACCAATAAGGACTCGTTAGCAATCAATTTGATCGACTTGGAACATAGAGGATCACATCTGACCAAAATCGGAAAAAGTACATGATTCTCTTAATATCAAGTTATTCACAAACAAAATTTAATGATTTCCTTTGTGTATGACCAAACTACTAGTATCGGATTCCAAGGGAAATCAAAATTATCCTAAAATAGTGACGCGTTTCCCCATTACAAAAAAAAGGAAAAAAAAAAAAACCACACACCTACGGCAAAATTATACTTTGATTATGGTGAAAATCGGATCCTCCCTTACCAGCAAAATTTGAATTCAATCATTGCGACGGATTCATTGAGAATAATTCTTGGAAATATTATTTTAGGACGAACTGAAGCCATATCCTACAAACAATTAGACAATCTCTTAGAACATGCAAAGTTTTTTTCCACATGAGACTCACGTCTCAAGTAATGTGGATTCCTCCCAAGTTGCGAGTAATCATTAATTCATTAGTCAACCGTCGCTTATGAGCAGTGAGCCAGTGGAAAGTTTCTATACATTAAGGTCTCTTTTACTTCTAAATAACCATACGAAAGTTCTAATATTTCTTTCTTTTTAACTATGTTAGGATTACAACACACACACAAAAAACAAAAGGGAAAGACCAAAGCATTTCGGTTCAGAGGAAATTACCTTGGAAATTTATATATCAATGATATTTACATCTAACCATTGGGGTTGCCTAGTTGCTGCCCAAGGGGAAGTGGGGAGTTTGATTCCCCACATTTTTAGTGGGGCTAGGGGTGGGGATATTTAGTTTTGGGTGTGGGGCTTAACTCCTATGATATGCAAAAAGATAAGATAAAAGTCTAAGAATGAATTGAGAGTTAAAGTAAGATAGAAAAAAACAATAATCACATCCTGTAACCTCTTAATTAAAATGTTTGTTAGAATAAATTTCATATGATTAGAGATAGAAGAAACTAAGATGATGTTTTGATATTCTCATCCATTTTTTCTCTTTTTCTTTTTTTTTGCCCTTTTTCGCTTCTCTTCGCGAGAGAGAGAGAGAGAGACTTGTCAATATGAGTCATAAATTCATTTATTAAATTATTTGATGAGCTGAGTTATTATATGAGTTAACTATATTTGCAAATGTGTTATAAATGGGTTTAGGATAGCAAAACTAAAAAGATGTGGATGTTAAATGGGTTTATAGTTTACCCAAACTCAACTCACCTTTGTAACTCTGTCTTAATATTTACTTCTCGAAAAGTGACGTGTTTCCCCATTACAAAAAAAACTACACACCTACCGCAAAATTATACTTTGATTATGATGAAAATTGGATCCCCCTTACCAGCGAAATTTGAATTCAATCATTGTGATGAATTCATTGAGAATAATTCTTGGAAATATTATTTTAGGACAAATTGAAGCCATATCCTACAAACAATTAGACAATCTCTTAGAACATGCAAAGTTTTTTCCACATGAGACTCACATCTCAAGTAATGTGGATTCGTCCCAAGTTGCGAGTCATCTTTAATTCATTAGTCAACAGTTGTTTATGAGCAGCTAGCTAGTGGAAAGTTTCTAATACATTAAGGTCTCTTCCACTTCTAAATAACCATATGAAAGTTCTAATACTTCTTTCTTTTAACTATGCTAGGATTACAACACACACACAAAAACAAAAGGGAAAGACCAAAGCATTTTGGTTCTGAGGAAATTACCTTGGAAATTTAGGGCCCGTTTGTTTATGTTTCTTTTTTATGTTTTTAAACACTTTTTCTGTTTTTTTGTTATTGGGAACAAAAAAGGAACAAAAACACGTTTGGGTGCGTTTATGTTCCTTTTTTGTTCTTTTGTTCCTAGGAACAAAAAAGAAACAGAAACAAGAAACACAAATTTTGTGTTTCTTGTTTCGAAACACTTTTGAGAAACACTTTTTTTTTTTCTTTTTTCTCTTATTTTCTTGTTCTTTTTTCTTTTGGCCGGTCGCCGGCCTCGGCCATGGCCGGCGACCGATCGACAAGGGCCGGCGGCCTCGCCCAGCCACGGCGAGGCTCGCCGTAGCTGGGTGAGGGTCAGCCTCGCCATGGCTAGGCGAGCTCGATCTCACCCAGATCTGGCGAGGCCAAGCTCACCTAGCGGCCGGCGAGCCTCGGCCTCACTGGATCTGGGCGAGTCGGCCTCGCCTCGCCCGCCGCTGGGCGAGCTCGGCTTCGCCGGATCAAGGCGAGGCCGACCTCGCGCCGGCCTGGGCGAGCTCGATCTCGTCCAGATCCGGCGAGGCCGAGCTCGCCCAGCGGCCGGCGAGCCTCGGCCTCGTCGGATCTGGGTGAGTCGGCGTCGCCTGGCGGTGGCCCAGCGAGGCCGCGCCTTGCCCACCGCTGGGCGAGCTCGGCCTCGCTGGATCAAGGCGAGGCCGACCCTCGCCGGCCGGTCGGCGGCCAAAAAAGAAAAAAAAAAAAAAAAGGAAAAAATAGAAAAAAAATAGAAAAAATAAAAAAATTATCCAAATTTACCAAACATGTTTCGTTTATTTTTTATTCCCGGAACAAGTTTACCAAACGCTTTTTTTGTTCAAAAATTGTTCCCGGAACAGTAAACACTTTTTTCTATTTCTTCCCGGAACAATTTTTAAACGAAACGCAAACAAACGCACCCTTATATGTCAATGATATTCACATCTAACCACTAGAGTTGCGTAATTGCTGCCCTTCTCATATGAAAAGGGTAAGTGGGGAGTTTGATTCCCCACATTTTTAAAGAGGCTAGGGGTGGGGATATTTAGTTTTGGATGTGGGGCTTAACTCCTACGATCTGCACAAAGACAAGATAAAAGTTTGAGAATGAATTGAGAGTTAAAATAAGATAGAAAAAAACAATATTCACATCCTATAACTTGTTAATTAAAATGTTCTTTAGAATAAATTTCATATGATTAGAGATAGAAGAAACTAAGATGATGTTTTGATATTCTTATCCATTTTTTCTCTTTTTCTTTTTTTTGCCCTTTTTCGCTTCGAGAGAGACTTGTCAATATGAGTCATTTCTTAAATTATTTGATGAGCTGAGTTATTATATGAGTTAACTATATTTAGCAAATGTGTTATAAATGAGTTTAGGATAGCAAAACTAAAAAGATGTGGATGTTAAATGGGTTCACAGTTTACCCAAACTCAACTCACCTTTGTAACTCTGTCTTAATAATTGACTTCTCGAACTATTCCAAGTTCTAAAAAGTCTTCGTAGGTCTGCAAGATGGATCCGACTTCACCCTTGTTAAAATTATAAAGATGGCCTTTTTTCTCAATTATTTGTTTTTTATGTTAATGTCGTATATTTCGTCTTATAGTTATTGGATTTTATATTTCATTAGTTGCATTTGGCATTGTTATTTTCACATAATATTCTAATCTCTGGTTGTTGACATTATAATTTGTGGTCAGCATAAATCGTTTTTTTTTTTTTCAAATTCTTACATTTAAAATTTCACTTTTTCCACATTATATGTTATTTTAGTTTTATAAATTCACTACCCAAGTACTAATTTTCTCTTATTCTTCACTGTAAATCAATACAAAAAAAAAAAAAAATTGTTACGCTGTACCAATTATTTTTTAGCATCTTTTTATATTCAAATAACATATACACATGAAGAGCTTAAATTGAGTTAACTAGATGGATATGGATCTTCATAAGTTGGATTAAAGTATGGAAGCATTTTGATAGATGGGTATTGAATTGGGTATGAGTCACTAATTTATATTGCATATAAATGGGTTACTTTGAGTTGGGCCATTTGCGACCCAACCAAACTTGACATGACGCACCTATTTGATGGCCCTAAAGAGAGGTTATTATGTCGGAGATATACGTAGAGCTAGAGAGGTGGCGCACTTGAGTGGGGTTATAGATGGTGGTGCCCGCCTTGGTTTGTCGACCAGGGATGAATTAGGATAACCAATTCTAGGTTTCATACGGGTTCTACCTAGAATTTGAAAACCTACTTGTAGGAATAAGTTTTTTATTTTTTAGAATTTGGAACTTACCCTACATATCCTAGATATTAGAACCTATTTTGTCAAAGGTTCTAAGGGTCTACCCAAATGCCACTTATTTTATTAATTGAACGATTGCAATAAATAAAAACCTTTAATGACCACCACTTACTCTTACATTCATTAACCAAAAGATACACAGAAATATGAACATTGATAAAGTAAATGTTTTAGTCATAAAATAGAAGCTCAAACTAGTACTTCCAGATTGTACGCTTATTATCGAACGGTATAAAATATTGCAAGATTGCGCAAATACATAAACCAAGAAAAACATTAAAATTGTTTTGGTGTCTAGATTATAGGTTCTAGGTTCTAGGTTTCAAGTTCCTCCAATTAAGAACTTGGAATCAACATATTGAAATAGGTTCCTTATATTTTGGAATTTGGAACCTACATGTTTCCACCGGTTTAATTATCATATTTTAGGTTCTACCCTAAAATCATGCTCATCTCTAAGATGAATATCAAATGGGGAAGTTGTTTGGGCAAAGAGAGAGATAGATAATTAGGATAGTAGGATTGAGTTTTTTGGATTAGGTAAATTTCAATCATTGACTCTATTGTTCGATAATGTTTCAACCTTGAGAGAGTAAATTTGAGATGCGAGTTTGTTCAATAAATCGAAATGACGAGGAAAGAAGTAGAGAAAAAAAAAGATTTATAGAGACAAGCTAAGACAGTTCTGATTGGAGAGCTTCTTACCTTAATGTTTACTTAAGTCTCGATTAGAAAATAGGAATACAAGTTGAGATTGGATAAGAACTCTAAAACATTGCAACAATCCTAAGTCGTATTCTGTGTAGTAATGAAATTATTTGATCTAAGGAGTGGACATGTGGGCAATGGCAAACGTGACAAGACATGTTGATTCAAACCTTTTGTAATAAAGAAAAAGTCAACTACTACACATTATTTGCAGAGTCAACTCTGAGATTACTCTTTGATAGAAAAGTGTGAAGAAATCGATTGTAATTGAGCGATAAATGAGAATGTCAAAAATTTCGACACGGCTTCATGTTCTGTCAAATCATGACAAAAATTTACAAACTATGTGTTCCTGAAATTAAGTCTATTCATCAAGAACTCGGCTGACGGAGCTGGGATTTGTGACAAATCGGTAAACAAATTCACTAAAAAAAAAAAGGAAAAAAGAAAAAGAAGATATTATATTTGGAAAAGTTGGGACTCGTGGACAAAAAGATGAGAGACGAGTCGTCAAGCACTTGCTCTCTTGTTTGCTTACACGGCTGTGTTCATAGTTATGAACGTTTGGTGAGGTTCGTATTGATATAAAATATATACTTAGACGGAAATTATTTACACGTAAAATGTCAATTTTATTTTAGGGCCAAATAAAAATCATAAAATGTCAATTATCCTTACTCGTTCAATTTGTTAAAAAGGACGGGTTTGCAATCTCCGAGACAATGACATTTGTTATAATAATCGGTGCACTGAAAGCATTATTATTCCTTATTAAAGCGAGTATAGTTAATAAAGTATTGTTATGATGGTCGTTGACACAACTCCATTTTTAATCGGATAATAGATGTGAATTTATTTTTCCTGTTCTTGGGGGTATCGAGATGCTACTTGTCACGCCCCGAACCCCGAGCGCGCGCACATCCCACGTTAACGGTCGATCAAATGCGACATCCTGGGATACATCGCCGACCCATTCATATATTTAATGCACATGCGGAAGCATATTATAAAACCCCCGACAATAAAATACGGGATAGGAAAAGGGAAGCAAAACCACAACATAACACTTTCATAATTCAAAGAATTACAAACAGAGGTCTACGGCCAAAAGTCTACAAAAGACCGGCTCTTAAAAAAGGAATTGTCCTACGACCTACGAGTCGGACACGTTCTCCAATCGTCCTAAGTTCACCTCTCGCAACTCCTCAAGGTCAACCAAAGCTATCCAGTCGCTCCGTCCATCGGGACCGAAATGGTTATTCAATAACCACCGAGACAACGTCTCAGCAAGTTCAACCCCTAAACCCCTATTAGAAAGAAAATACGCCCTCTGGGTGGCCTAGCCACATCACACGAAGAACTTACCTCGCCTCGTTCCTTCCCGCAGTTAGCACAATTCAAATCACCCACGTACAATTATGATCACTAAACAACCATGGCACAATCACATCATCAGACAATTCAACCACTTGGATCGTCTCTCGATCAATCGACTTGGCCGATTACATGTCAATTCTAGTGAATCAATTACTACTCCCAATCTCGACCTTATAGGAAGGTTTGATAACCAGTGGCAATCACGGCCCCACTTAGCACGACCTTTAATTAGGTCCATCCATCACCTCCTTAAGCACGACCTTTCATAGGTGGTCCATCACGCCTCACCGGGCACGACCTCTCATAGGTGGTCCATCACGGCCTCTTTGGGCACGACCTCTAATAGGTGGTCAATCACGCCCCATTAGGCACGACCTCTTAGGTGGTTTATCACGGCCCTATTAGGCACGACCTCTCATAGGTGGTCCATCACGGCCTCTACTAGGCACGACCTCCAATCGGTGGTTAATCACGGCCTCACTAGGCACGACCTCTAATAGGTGGTTAATCACGGCCAATCCCCCATCAATTCCCACACTTAGGGATTTCTAAAGAATCCTCATAAATCGCAATCACACTCAATTTGCCATAACCAACCATCAATTTCAAATTCTACATACACAGCAGCGATCGGCACGAAATTTGAGAGAACAAGGTCCCGACAAAATTTTCGGAATTTAATAAATAATTAAATTTATTCCGAAAATTAATTAAAATAATAATATCCATATTTTTCGCAATCCACATTCAATTTATAATATCCAGCCATCAATTTCAAAATCCGAATACACAGCCGCAATCAGACGAAATTCTGAGCAAATAAGGTCCCGAGAAAATTTTCGAAATTTATTAAATAATTAATTTTATTCCGAAATTAATTTAAATAATAATATTTTAATAATTTCGAATAAATATATATTATTAAATTATTTAATAATTTCGGAATACTTAAATAAATCAAAAACAATTTCCTTTAAGTCACATCAAAGCTTATCTTAATATAAACATTCCTTTAGCCTTAAATTAAACCCACTTTAAGTTAATCAAGCACATTAATGTAATCCACACTTAAATAAATTAAACTAACCACATAATCACAATTAACATAAACTAAGCACACCTAAAGCATAATTAACCCTCTAAGCGAGGTTTAGTGAGTTAAACTCACCGGATTAACGAACCGAGCGGACCAAAACGACGGGGACGCCGAGGAGAACAACTTTCCTCAAAGCGGCCGAGCATCCGGGCTCGGAAGACGGCCAAAACGGGCCACGAAGCCGCTGCATACCCATTTTTTCGGGCTGCTGTCCATGGCGGTTTGAGGCCGAGAATGGGCGGATCCGCGCGCCGGATGGGTGGCCAAGGGCGGTGGAGGCAAGGCGAAGCTCCGGCGGCTAAGGCGGAGGTCGACGCGCGGCGGAGACGAGCTCCGGCAGCCTCGTGGAGCACGCGAACAGGGGTAGGCGGAGGCGGCCGGGCGGAGCAAAGTGCGGACGCGGGCCGGCGAGCGCGCGGGCGGCGGCGGCGGGGCGGCGACGAACGAAGCGGAGGCGGACGGCCAAAGCGGGCGTGCGAGAAGCTCCTTCTCTCGCATTTTTTCGGTCTTCGCCCATGGAGATGGAGGAACCGCACGGTTGGGAGGAAGAAGATGAAGATGAGGAGAGAGAGAAGAAGGAGGAGAGAGAAGGGGAGCCTTTTTCCTTTTCTTTTTCTTTTTCTTTAGTCCCACAAATTGGCCCACCATGACATCATCCATGATGTCACACTCCACTCACTCAAAACCCCCCCACAACTTCTCCAATGGTTGCACTTTCATTTTCCTAGGGGTCCAATTCTTGTACAACCAATTTTCCAATTCCACTTGATCCTCTTCCAATTGAATCAAATTGAGGTCCATAAAATTAATCCAATGTCACCACACTTTAATTAACATCTTCACTTGTCCATAAAACCAACTTAAGTCCCAAAAGCGCGACCAAAAGTGGCTTACTAATTTCTCGAGCCAAATTAGCCATTTCTCGATTATTTTTTGAAAAAACTCGGCTTGCATGAAAAATCTTCCAAAGGTGATTCAATGATCTTGAAATGATTTGTGACACACCCGACTTCCAATTTCTGAATTCGATTTCAATTCCACGGTTAATTTCACTTTGGCACGATACTAGCGCGGCCCAACCTACCGGGTAGCATTTAGAAATTTTCATGCATTTGACCTGTGGTTGATTATCTCAAGCCACAATGTACATCTTTGAAACATTGGCGACTTTCGGTTGTCGAGGGAATCTCAAGGTTTCAAATACGAACACAGGGTACCCAATCGATAGAAAAGTCGGTCCAGTGTCGATCGACAAGAATTATGCAATCCGGTGGAATCACCTGCACCTGATCACATGCCTCTGTCGAGTCGACCTATCTCCGATCTCTAATCGATTTTAATCGTGTCGTAATGACCCTTGCAGATTAGCTCGGTCGAAAGGTCGCTTCCTGGTCAAATTCTCGAGTCTGATGCATTAGATTCTCTTAACGGCTTCACCCGATAGACTAGTTTTCACATGAGTGGCCGACTCAAGGAAAAGAACCATATGCGTGCCAACGAAATGCCCGTCTCAATTTATTGAAAATAGAATTGGAAAATCGGGATGTCACAACTCTTCCCCTCTTATAAAAATTTCGTCCTCGAAATTTAAACCTTTACCAATTCTTAAACAAAAAGGTGAGGGTATAATCTTCTCTTTCTCAGGTTGCTCCTTCTGTACCAATACTGCCAGATCACTGCTATCTTGCCCAAACCACTTTGGATACAACATACTGAAGACTTGCCCATTTAAAATTCCAAAAGTCTTCAACACAAATCTGCGAAGCTAAACTGGCGATTCTGAGCAGTCTCTAAACTGTCTATGATAATTGCAACTGAACCACTGATTTCTGACCCAACTCTGGACTTGCGATTTTCTGATCTCTGATCTCATCTCAACAGACTGAAATCCTGAACACTTTACTCCGCACCGAACAAAAAGGACTATCTGATCGATCTATCAAACGGGAACCTCTCGGTCACGTCGATATAACTCCGACACGATCTCGCAACTACAATCACCGACTACGCACTTACCCCGGCCTCGATCTTTCTTTCCTTGACTTCATCTCAACAAGTTGAAATTTCGCACTCTCGCTATAAGAAAGAACCATCCGAAAGCTCGCCAACTTGGAACATCTCGATCTAGATTTGAAATACAATTCATCCCCGGCACTCCATGTAGATGATTTATATGATATACACACACTTCGGTGTACCCACTTTGTGATAAGACAGAATCTCCAATTTCTGAAACCGAACTTAGATTGGCGGTTAATTTCACTCTGACACGCTTTTAGTGTAACATAGGCTACTAGGTAGTTTTCGGAGCTTTTTAGGACAAATGACCCGTGGTCGATTTTCTTCGAGCCACGATGAGTCCACTTGACACATTGGCGACTCTCAAGGGTCGTGAAAATCTCGATGATTCAAATACGAACACAATGTACTAAAACGACAGTAAAATCAAATTAGTATCATTCGACAAGAGTTTTCCAATTTAGTGGAGTCACCCACGATCGGTCATTCATCTCAGTCGAACTGACCTATCTCTGATCTGAATTCGATTTTTAACTGTGCCGTAATGATCTCTAAAGATGAGCACGGTCGAGAAGTCAATTCCTGGTCGAATTCTCAAGTCTATTTGCCTTAAAGTCCTTAATAACTCACCCGACTAGTCTAGTTATCTCGTAAGTGGCCAACTCAGAGAAAAAACACTGTAATCGCGTCGATGAAATGCCCAATTTAACCAATCGAAATCAGAGTCTGAAAATCAGTATGCCGCACACTCAAAACAAGGTCTATTCGTACTGTCTGGATAATGCTGAAATTACTATGATTAGCTTCCCACAAGATATCTTCTTTAATCTCTACATCATCAATTACACCCAATCATCCTCAGAACTTTAGCGTTCTGTCTTCAGAAATCTGAAAATCAGCCTCTCTCTCATCTGCATTCTCTTATAAAGTCTCATGAATTTCTGAATCTATCCACTGAAGCGCTTTGATTTTGATCTGTACTCTCGGCTCAATTTTGAGGGTAATCATAAGATTCAAAAGGTGGCATATCTTAGATTTTGAAAACCGAATTTCGAACTTTCTCAAATAAGACCCAATCTCTGAGTACCAACTATGCAACTAAGGACTCTCGACTCAGGGCATCTGCGACTTTGCTCACCTTTCTAGAGTGATACGAAATATCATAGTCATAATCCTTAATGAGTTCCATCCAGCGACGCTGTCTCATATTCAACTCCGAGGTCTCAACTGACGAGACGCATATGCAACAGCCCTATCATGCCGCATCAACAAGCAACCAAATCATTTAAACGACACATCACTGCAGATCTCATCACTTTCAGGACCAGATGGAATAGTCAGCACAGGTGCGGTAGTCAGCTTCTGCTTAAGCTCTTGAAAACTACGCTCGCACTCATCTGTCCACACAAACTTTTCTTACTTCCTCAGTAGTCGAATCACCTGCAACGCCGACACCGAAAACCCTTCCATAAAACTTACGTAATATCCTCGTTAATCCTCGAAACTTCGATCTCTATCCTTGTAGTCAGGATCGACCAACTGATCACTGTTTTAATCTCAGGCGAGGTCTATGAAGATTCCTTCTCCTGAAATCACATGACTTAGGAACACAACACGAGTCATCCAAAACTCGCATTTGCTAAACTTATTGCAAAATCCAAGAGCACTCAAGGTTTGAAGTACCATCTCCAAATGTCTCTCGTGCTCCTCAGTACTCTTCGAACACACTAGGACAACTTCACTGAACACGATCACAATCGATTCAAGTACCCTTAAACATTCCGTTCATTAGACCCAAACGAATAGCTATGGTGCCCATCAAATCCCATGGTATTACAACGAACTCATAACTGTCATATCGAGTACGAGATGCTAACTTCGGTGTGTCTTTCTTCCTAATCCTCAATTGATGATACCCTGACCTCCAGTCGATCTTGAGGAATATCGATACCCAACCACAACAAACCACATTTCTCCTTCATGTACAGAACTGTTGCTCCCTAAGGTTATGCACTGGAAAGTATGAATCCCCTATCCAACACTTCTTGCATCTACACCTTCAGTCCTTTTAACTCGAGTAACACCATCCGGTAAGGAGCCTTAGGGACTGGCTCTGTTTCGGGTGCTAATTCAATCGCGAACTCCATTTCTCTTCCTGATTGCAAACTTGACAATTCTTCTGACAATACCTCAGAAAACTTCTATACCACGATTAAGTTTTCCATATTCGGCCCCTCAATTGACACATCCATTACAACTGCCATGTAGATTCGATAACCAACAACCCGAACCAAGTCATCTTCGTGACGAATAACAGTGGATCGAAGGTCCTTTCTAACTTTCAGTAATTCAAAACTTTCATATGCTAACGAACAAACCGAATTATATCACTGCCACGATTCATAACAGCAGAAAGCTCCTCGAGCCAAACCCTTTTCGTAAATGACTTCCAAGTCATACATAAGCAAATCTATCAGGTACAACTATAGTCAGAGACTTAGCTTTCTATTACTTAATTACAACCACGGAAACTCCACAACCTTCACTCAAAATCCTGTCGCGCTACTCTGATAAAACACCTCAAAACATTCATCCCTTGATTAATGCATAGTCAATCCATTCGTACTCCTTTCGCCATCCTAGTGGCGTTTCATCATCAAAGAACGATGCTTACACTCTCCCGAACTTATATGGATAGTTCCTAACCCGGGCGGCCATGCCGCCACATTCAAAGCATGCTCCCCTTTTACTCTGACACCGGACTAACTCAAGCCTAATTTCCATAAACTCGACACGCAATCAGAGAGTCCTCTACCTCTCATCAAGGAACATCATGCACCCTTCCTTACTCTGAGATCCGTTCCAAGTACCCTATTGAACATCCTGAAGCATGCTTCCTCTATTCTGTCTTATCAACGACGGTGACAGAAAAGCTGTGATTCCATCTGTCTATACAAACAATCTTTGATCAAATGGCTGCACTGGCGTCCCTTGTGGCAAGCCCTTTTCCTTTACAACATGACGATTCATGTCCTTTCTTACGATGACATGACACCCATCGATCGAGTTGAGCACTGACTTTTCAATTCTACTCTTTCGGTTGGGCGAAACAAGGCACATTTCTTCTAACATCGGCCTTTCTCCCCAATTGATTTATACCTTTGTCTAAACTGAACCTTGACTCAGATACGGAGGCTTGATCCTCGATCACAACTCCAGATTGGGCCTCAACAGGCGCGGCAACAACGGTCACAACACTGGCAGCGGTAGAAACAACAGCAACATCAACGGCTCGGTCTTGAACTTACTGACCCAACAAGCTTCCAAGGAACACTAGCGCCTGAACGATCCCATCAAACCTAGGATCATTCGGTGCTACTACACTCTAAGTACCGACTTGCGGCGGTACTCACACTCGGCGGTCTTAGCTGCGCTCTACCTCGGTACCGACTCTTGTCGCATCCCGCCCGAGGCATAGGTCCTACCGACCTTCACCAAGGAGTCCTCAACTCCTGGTCACTCATCCTACAGGCTCTTTATAGACACCTGTCTTCCGATTCCAACATCAGGTTGAAATTTGAGTGACCCCACAAACAAGCTATCAATCAGCTATCACTCACATGCATCAGCATATTAAAAGCCTTTCCTACTAACTATCCCATGACTCATCGCACCTTATCACTCCATACACAGACCATGCTCTGATACCACTTAAACGGGGATGTCACGCCCCGAACCCCGAGCGCGCGCACATCCCACTGCGGTCGATCAAATGCGACATCCCAGGATACATCGCCGACCCATTCATATATTTAATGCACATGCGGAAGCATATTATAAAACCCCTGACAATAAAATACGGGATAGGAAAGCAGGAAGCAAAACCACAACATAACACTTTCATAATTCAAGAATTACAAAAAGAGGTCTACGGCCAAAAGTCTACAAAAGATAGGCTCTTAAAAAGGAATTGTCCTACGACCTACGAGTCGGACACGTTCTCCAATCGTCCTAAGTTCACCTCTCGCAACTCCTCAAGGTCAACCAAAGCTATCCAAATAAGCTCCGTCCATCGGGACCGAAATGGTTATTCAATAACCACGAGACAACGTCTCGGCAAGTTCAACCCCCTAAACCCCTATTAGAAAGAAAATACGCCCCTGGGTGGCCTAGCCACATCACACAGAACTTACCTCGCCTCGGTTCCTTCCCCGCAGTGTTAGCACAATTCAAATCACCCACGTACAATTATGATCACTAAACAACCATGGCACAATCACATCATCGACAATTCAACCACTTGGATCGTCTCGGCGATCAATCGACTTGGCCGATTACATGTCAATTCTAGTGAATCAATTACTACTTCCAATCTCGACCCTATAGGAAGGCTTAATAACCGGTGGCAATCACGGCCCCACTCTAAGCACGACCTTTAATTAGGTGGTCCATCACGGCCTCACTGGGCACGACCTTTCATAGGTGGTCCATCACGGCCACCGGGCACGACCTCTCATAGGTGGTCCATCACGGCCTCTTTGGGCACGAATTTAATAGGTGGTCAATCACGGCCCCATTAGGCACGACCTCTCTTAGGTGGTTTATCACTATTATAAGCACGACCTCTCATAGGTGGTCCATCACGGCCTCTACTAGGCACGACCTCCAATCGGTGGTTAATCACTACTCACTAGCACGACCTCTAATAGGTGGTTAATCACGGCCAATCCCCCATCAATTCCCACACTTAGGGATTTCTAAAGAATCCTCATAAATCGCAATCACACTCAATTTGCCATAACCAACCATCAATTTCAAATTCTACATACACAGTGACGATCGGCACGAAATTCGAGAGAACAAGGTCCAGACAAAATTTTCGGA
Source organism: Eucalyptus polyanthemos subsp. polyanthemos (assembly GCA_017140185.1). NCBI lineage: Eukaryota > Viridiplantae > Streptophyta > Magnoliopsida > Myrtales > Myrtaceae > Eucalyptus > Eucalyptus polyanthemos. The sequence goes on from CM029467.1 coordinate 43,814,647, forward strand.
ATTTAATAAATAATTAAATTTATTCCGAAAATTAATTAAAATAATAATATCCATATTTTTCGCAATCCACATTCAATTTATAATATCCAGCCATCAATTTCAAAATCCGAATACACAGCCGCAATCAAGACGAAATTTGAAAGCAAATAAGGCCCCGAGAAAATTTTCGAAATTTATTAAATAATTAATTTTATTCCGAAATTAATTTAAATAATAATATTTTAATAATTTCGAATAAATATATATTATTAAATTATTTAATAATTTCGGAATACTTAAATAAATCAAAAACAATTTCCTTTAAGTCACATCAAAGCTTATCTTAATATAAACATTCCTTTAGCCTTAAATTAAACCCACTTTAAGTTAATCAAGCACATTAATGTAATCCACACTTAAATAAATTAAACTAACCACATAATCACAATTAACATAAACTAAGCACACCTAAAGCATAATTAACCCTCTAAGCGAGGTTTAGTGAGTTAAACTCACCGGATTAACGAACCGAGCGGACCAAAACGACGGGGACGCCGAGGAGAACAACTTTCCTCAAAGCGGGCCGAGCATCCGGGCTCGGGAAGACGGCCAAAACGGGCCACGAAGCCGCTGCATACCCATTTTTCTGGGCTGCTGTCCATGGCGGTTTGAGGCCGAGAATGGGCGGATCCGGCGCCGGGATGGGTGGCCAAGGGCGGTGGAGGCAAGGCGAAGCTCCGGCGGGCTAAGGCGGAGGTCGACGGCGGCGGAGACGAGCTCCGGCAGCTCGTGGAGCACGCGAACAGGGGTAGGCGGAGGCGGCTGGGCGGAGCAGCGTGCGGACGCGGGCCGGCGAGCGCGCGCGGGCGGCGCGGGGCGGCGGCGGCGACGAACGGCGGAGGCGGACGGCCAAGCGGGCGTGCGAGAAGCTCCTTCTCTGCATTTTTTCTGGTCTTCGCCCATGGAGATGGAGGAACCGCACGGTTGGGAGGAAGAAGATGAAGATGAGGAGAGAGAGAAGAAGGAGGAGAGAGAAGGGGAGCCTTTTTCCTTTTCTTTTTCTTTTTCTTTAGTCCCACAAATTGGCCCACCATGACATCATCCATGATGTCACACTCCACTCACTCAAAACCCCCCCCACAACTTCTCCAATGGTTGCACTTTCATTTTCCGCCGGGGTCCAATTCTTGTACAACCAATTTTCCAATTCCACTTGATCCTCTTCCAATTGAATCAAATTGAGGTCCATAAAATTAATCCAATGTCACCACACTTTAATTAACATCTTCACTTGTCCATAAAACCAACTTAAGTCCCAAAAGCGCGACCAAAAGTGGCTTACTAATTTCTCGAGCCAAATTAGCCATTTCTCGATTATTTTGCTGAAAAACTCGGCTTGCATGAAAAATCTTCCAAAGGTGATTCAATGATCTTGAAATGATTTGTGACACACCCAGACTTCCAATTTCGAATTCGATTTCAATTCCACGGTTAATTTCACTTTGACGCACGATACTAGCGTACCAACCTACCGGTAGCATTTAGAAATTTTCATGCATTTGACCGTGGTTGATTATCTCAAGCCACAATGTACATCTTTGAAACATTGGCGACTTTCGGTTGTCGAGGAATCTCAAGGTTTCAAATACGAACACAAGTCATCTAATCGATAGAAAAGTCGGTCGGTGTCGATCGACAAGAATTATGCAATCCGGTGGAATCACCGCACCCGATCACATGCCTCCGTCGAGTCGACCTATCTCCGATCTCTAATCGATTTTAATCGTGTCGTAATGACCCTTGCAGATAGCTTCGGTCGAAGGTCGCTTCCTGGTCAAATTCTCGAGTCTCGATGATTAGATTCTCTTAACGGCTTCACCCGATAGACTAGTTTTCACATGAGTGGCCGACTCGAGAAAAGAACATACGCGTAAAAACGCCTCGCCTCAATTTATTGAAAATAGAATTGGAAAATCGGGATGTCACACCACTGACATCAGGATATCTTATCTGTCCCTCCATCTCCAGAAAAGATTTTCAATTCAGTTCATTTTTTTCTCTCCACGTGGACTAATTTGCTCACCCGGCTTCTTGTATTTAAAGCGATTTGTATATCTACTACAATAAGACTATTGTTCCGTACCACTATCGAAGAAGATTCAGAAAAAAAATGCACTTCTTTGGGATTGAAAGAAAATCGAACTAATTTCAATTGGCATTTTTGCTTAAATTCTTTGATTCCTCGATACTCAATCGATCAATTGTTCCGTCTTCTTATATTTCGCCTATCCATTAGTAATCATGAAATTATCCGTTTCTTTGATATTCTGCTAAAAATCGATAAATGGCGTGACGAAAATATTTCTAATTTCTAATAAAGGGATTTTTGAGAGCCAAGAAGAAGGTGGAAGGGGTTTTCAAAAGAACACAGCAGCGAAACATGTGTATGGACGTAATCGACCCGACAGGCCTCGGGCTTTTCTCGTCCCCGCGAATTTACAGAAACTGCCATACCACATGCCAATTTTACCTTCATTTTCCAGGAATCTGTCACCACCAACCGAATTCTCCGTCTTCTATGTCTTTCTTCTTCTTCTTCTTCAACCACGATGACCAGACCGCCACCGCCGCCAACACCACCACCACCATCACCACCACCTTCTTTTCCTCCCCTTTCTCTCTCCTCCCCATCCAACTCCCCCCGACCGAACGGTCAAAACTACCGTTCCTCCCCTTCCCCCCCGACCAGCACCGCCACCACCTAATAGACAACAATCGAAAACATAAAGAAAAAAAGATCGAAACTTTCATCGCCCCCGCATCAATGGCCGCGTACCCACGTCCTCTCCGATAGCCCCCCCAACACCCTCTTGCCCGCCCGAGGAGGAGCGCGATTGTAGGGGGCAGATGGGTCTCGTGGTGTACTGGTACGACGCCGTCTGCTTCGGCATCGTCGCCGCCTCCTTCCTCGGTTCCCTGTGGGTGATATGGCGGAAGGAGGGCGGGTCGCGGTTGGACGACAATGCCATCTTCCAGAGCTTGCTGTGGGGTCGACCCGAGGCCGAGGTTGGCTACTTGGTGGCCAAGCCCCGGAGCCACGTCGACTCTTCTTGCCTGTGGACCAGTTGCTGGCGAGGGCTCCATCCCGGTTGGCTGTTGGCGACCCGGCTGGGCTCGCTTGCCGTCATGGGAGGCTTCCTTGCTTGGGACATTGTGGAGTGGGACGCCACCATTTTTGTTTATTACACTGAGTAAGTTTGTGTTCTTCTTTAATCTTTTTTCGGATTTAAATGTTGCAGCTGAGGAGATTTAAAGGGGTGGGTTGTGTTGTGCTGGTCTTTTTGTTGACTTATGTAGGGATGGGATCATGTGAGTAATGACCTATTGAAAATGGATCTTGTGTGAATCGCATTTGATCATGGGCTTTGGATTGGCTAACTAGGTGTTAGTAGAAGGTTGATTAGTGAGATTGATCTGAGTTACCATTGTGCATATGATCGAATCTATTAGAGCAGTGTCGTTGATTGTGCTGAAAATGAATGCATCTCTAGTTCTGGTTTCATCAGTTGGGTTGCTTGATGAACAAGTTAGTGTTTCAATAGTGTTTCAATAGTGTAATACAGTAGGCCAAAGGGTTGCCATTGAGTCACTGCCTTTTATGAGATTCTGGCTAGTTGCAATAAGCATTTCTTTCTGGGTCTACTTGTTACGGATGTTCAGGGATTTGCTGGTCAGTAGTTGCATTATGTGTTTTGCAATGTGAATCCACTAGTAGTCACGTGTTTTGCCTTGGGGAAATGTGAAGAGATCGGGAGGAAATAAGTACAAGTTCAGGAGGAGTTTGCCACTTACCATATAACTTTTCTTTATTTTTTGTTCGGGTTTAGCTTCTCATCGTCTCATATTCACCACTCTTTTTGGCTCTTCAAATCCATAGCTTCATTGACGGCAGGCTTTTTGCTTAGGATGGATTATCTAGATATGTTTGCTTGATCTTGCATCTGTCAAGATATGTCTGTTGAATTTTGGGTAAATCTCTGTCTTATGTGGGTCTATGGATGAGGCAGCAATTCTTTTGTTCCAATGTCACGTGCTGAACTCTCCTCTGATGCTAGCCTTCCAGCTATTCATTTTCTTTATCTTGCCTATGCTGATATGATCCTCCCGGGCTTCCTTCATATTACTTAAAAAGATTTTGTGGTTGACACATGTAGAGCAGCTCTTATGTGTCTTCATCCAGCCATTTTGGCATTAGTAAACACAGGGCCAATGTAAAACAGTAATTCTTTAAATCCCAGCCAAATTGACCGTGATCATGAAAAGCTTCTCTAGCGTATGAGAGTGCCTTCCTTGGCAATGTCTTCTCTGTCAGTAAGTTTTCATTTCAATCAGTTTTTGCATTGTCTTGGACGGCAACTGAAAAAAGTTGTCAAATTGTCCAAGATGCGAGCCTGCTTGTGATGTGATGAACTAAAAGCAGACTTTACTAGAATTTGACACCTTTCGCTTATAAGTGTTAGGAATTTTCATGTTTTCTCAGACTTTGAATGCAACTGTAGCAGCGATCACTCACCAATCTCCACTGGAATTGTGCAGGTGGACTTTCGCACTTGTCATGGTCTACTTTGCAGTATGTACATAATCTTCTATATCCTTATTTCTTCACTTTTTGGTAAAATTCCCCTTGAGAAGTTTTTGTTGAGGGAGTAAATGTAGTTATAATGAGCAACTTCCATGTAAATACGCAACCGCAGAATTAGAAAACCAAAATGACATGTCGGGCGTCTAGCATGTGTATTGAGTCTATTGAATTGCTTATTTGAAGCAGCTCCTGCTAATGCAAAGATCTTTTGATGTAGCTGGGTACTGTGGTTTCCGCCTATGGATGCTGGGTGTATTCAAGACAACCTTCCACTGGAAATGGGTTGACGGATCAGCTTTTGGAGAGAGATTTAGAAGATAATCGAATATCACCCACCAGTAATTACGGGGTAAAAGTAGTGGAAACTAGGGTTAGTAAATTGAGAAGTCGCTACACGGAAGAGGAGATTTTGCAAAGAGCTGGATTTTGGGGATATGTTATGCAAATTATATATCAGGTTAGTTCATTCTGAATTCAAATTCTTGCATTTTGAACAGGTTCAGAGAATTAGCTTCAAACAGTTGCATCTTCATTGTTACACACACAATCAATTATGTGATCCAGTATGATTGCTCATTATCTTATTAAATTCTGTAGGCGTAACATCTGCCTTGGCTTTAACTCCCTAGAATCCAGTTTCTTTATCTACCCAAGTGGGCTAGTTGAATTAATCTGATCATGCCCAGAGTTTACTAATCGAACACTATTAAATTGGAGTTTGCTACCCATCATATGGTTTGTTGCTGCCTATCTCACATAGGTTAAGCACTTCATGACTAGATTCCTCTTTTTTATGATGTGGGTGATGGTAGAAACTGATACATGATTTGTTTATAGACTAGTGCAGGTGCCGTTATTCTCACAGATGTTGTGTTCTGGTGCATAATTGTGCCTTTCCTATCAAATGCTCATCTTGGACTCAATTTGGTGAGTGTCGTACATTATCTCCCTCTGTTTCTGTTTGTCAGAATTTGAAAATTAGAACCCCAGTCCAAGGGCTCTCGTCTTCCACAGTTTATGCCCTCTGGGTTAAAAGCCATTATGGCTAGTAGTAACTGATCATGTCTGATTTAAAATTTTTGGAACTTGGCATTGGAAGACCAAATTGAAGAAAGTAAAGATATCTGACAACACAATTCAACAAAAGCAATTCTAGTTTAGATTTTACAATTCATGACTTTTGTAGGCCCTCCAGATGATATCAGATTTCTCTGTAGGAAACTTTCATGTTCTATGTATCCAACATAGATCTATCTTGTTCAAAGTGCTCTATGGCATGAGTGCTCTAATCCTAATAGGTTCATGCTGTATACTCTCCATTGAGATGTTTGATGCTTGATTTTGCAGTTGATGGGTTGCATGCATACATTGAATGTGTTCTTCCTTCTGATTGATGCTTCACTCAACAGCCTCGTAAGCATTTCTCCGCTCAGAGCCTAGTGGTTCAACTAAGCAAGAGAGGATTTACTGTACTAACATTGCCCATTCAATCCACTGTTTTCAGCCATTTCCTTGGTTCCGGCTCGCATACTTTGTCTCTGGAGTTCAATCTATGTCATCTTTCAGTGGGTCATTCATGCGTGTGGTTTCTCATGGTAAGCTATTCTGTCTTCGGCTATTTTTTCTACCCTGTCAAATCGCTTCTTATTTTGCAGCTAATCTAACTATTGACATTTGCAGGTGGCCGTATCCATTCCTCGATGTATCATCACCTTGGTCTGCTGCCTGGTACATTGTCTTTCTTGAATCTGCCTATCATGTTTAAATGATAAGCTGCTTCTAGTCGTAAAAATCATAACTGGTTTGTTTATCCTCAGGTATTTTGCCATTGCCGTGGTTCACATCCCATCCTACGGCCTGTACGCGCTGATCATGAGGTCGAAAAACTCCATTCTTTCCAGATTGTTTCCTCATTCTTTCACAAGGTCATTCTAGGTTCTTCTTGTGACCCGATACGGATTTTCCTTTTCGGGCCTTTCTGTTTGGCTGTGTGTTTGTTGTATAGAAAAAGGAGAGATTACACGAAAGGCAATTCATCCTTTCTAAATGCTGTGAATTCAACACCCTGTCGGCCCCTTTTTTGAAAAGATTGGACTGCTGCTTTTGAGTGTCAACCAATGTATAGACTTCCTAATATCAAAGCCATGTTCCTGTTGTCCAAACAACAAAAGAGGAAGCCATTCTCTTGGTGTCTTTGTTATTCATATTTTGCTTCTTTGAAGCAAGCACCCACTATTTCATACGCAAGCAACTAAGTGGGTGTATGACAACACCTGTTTCTATTGGAGAAAATTTTTTTATTCCATAATGGTTTTGAAATATAAATCCGTTTGATAAAATTATTTAATTTTTCTATTTCTGAAATAGATTTTGTTCTAAAATTAGGTTTAGAATATAAATCAGAAGTAATTTTTTTTTATTTTTTTTTTTTGGAATAGAAATAAGAAATAAAAAATTTTCTCATCGTTCGTCAACCAATCCTTCACACGTTGCCGTTGACTATTGTCCCTTCGTTCGCCACCATCGCCAGTTGCCAATTGCCGGTCATCACCACCAGTCGCCGGTCTCCGGTCACCGATCACCATTGGCCGCCGCCGCCTCCTCCGATTGCCGGTCCATTGTTGTCCGTTGGTGGTACGTCGTTCGAAAGGAAGAAATTTTTTTGTCGTTATTAAACGAATTTTTATTTTTAGAAAGAAATTTTATATCGTAATCAAACGATTGTTATTTTTCTTAGAAACTCATCTAGAAATAAAAATAAAAAATTTATTTTTTTCTAGAAATCAATTTATGGCCAGAATGATTATCATTCGCGTCTTAAGTAAATCAAATTAAAAGAGAGGCCTTCTAATTTCTAAATAAGTGTTAATTCCCACTGGCATCAAGATTGCAAGGACCGGGATGTTTTCTTCTAAGTTTAGGGTGGTTAATTGACATGTTGAGTATTTCAAGGGAAGGCAAATTGAATCATAGATTTTTTTTCCTTTAAAATGGTTTGACACATGGTAAACTAACTTGACGACTTCGATTTACTAATTACTTTAAGCAAAATGTCCCCCTGTTCTGCGAAAAACTCGTCACGCATAGCAGACCCAAATCTCATTTTTTTTATTCTGGACTGTCTCGCTTTTCCCCACCAACTAGACTACTGTAGCGGCGGCGGCAGCGGCGGCGGTGGCGGCGGTAGATGGAACGGCCTTTGAGAGGATCTGAGTTGGGACTGTATTGAGGGAAGCGGGAAAAAAGAAGGAAGATTGAAAATATTGAGTGGTCCCGACCGTCCACGGTCCTCTCCATTCATTGATTGATGGGTGAACAGGGTGAACAGGGAGGGGCTGATTCTTCACGTTCACCTTGCGAGAAAATATTAGGCGAGCTAATCTAATCAGCGCTCGCCACGTGTCCAGGTGGCCTCCCTCACTCATCGGTCTCTGTCTCACTTTGCATCATGCCTTTCTCTTCTTCATCGTTTCTTCTTTTCAGCCAGACATGACCAACACACCCACAAGCCACTACAGAGCCGCATGACTTCTTCGCCTACATTTTCTACCCCACCCACATTGTCAACATTTTTGGTGCCTTCATCTTCCTGGATCGGGCGAGGGCCCTCACCTAGGCCGCCAGCCCTTGCTGGATCAGCAAACATCGGTTGTGGCCGGTCATTGGACATGGTCAAAGGGAAAGAAAAAGAAAAGGAAGAAATAGTGAAGAAGAGAAATGTAGGACAAGCCAATCGGTGTAGACCACAAGGTGAATCGATTGATCGAAATCAAGGTCTAATTACGAGCTTTTTAATTGCAACAACTTAAATATATGCTATTGAAGCTAGAATTACTATGATTGTTGGTGCACGCACCTTTTGGTGTGCCTTGGCATATGTGTGCTTGTCTTAGGTATCTTGTAAGGCATAATGGATTGATGGTATCCCTTATGGGTGCATTACTAACCAATCTTGATTTTGTGAGAAGGGTTTTCAGCCTGTCTTGAAAGACAAGCCAAGGAGTCTGACATACTTTGTATATTATATTATATTATATTATTTATAATTATATTATATATTCAAACCTAAGTAAAATGCGATAAAAAAAAAAAAAACCTAAGTAAAATGATGTTAAAAGTTGAAGTTGATTGATGGGATTCCTTATAGGTGCATCACTAACCAATCTTGATTTTGCGGCTTCCTTCCCCAAAAGTTCTCTTCCCTTTTGTCTTCTTTGTTTGCCAAAATCAAAAGTAGCAAAACCATGCCATATTGACGAAATTTCTATTATTGTCATCTTAAATTTGTTGAATACGCACAATATTAATCATTGGGATCTCATCAATCACCCGATGTCATGGTGCTAATCGTTCCAACACTCGATTTTGGACCAACTGGGACAAGGTCGTCACACGAGGCCAACATTCGCATCCAAGCACATCGATAAGCAGAGAAAAAAATAGAAGAGAGACAAATACACTGATTAGTGGGCCTCACCTGGACACATGGCAAGCATCAAATGGAGTGTCCTACCACCTATATGGAGCCACCCAATATGGACTATATAGAGAGCTAGGACCATCTAATATTTTCTCAAAGCGGTAGAGAAATGATCTTGACTAGTATGCTCATGTGTCCTTCTATGTAAGTTTTGACACTGAATTTTGAGAAAAGCGAAACTCCCAAACATAAGTAGCAACAAATTGTATACAACCTTAATATCAGCAAATCTCACAATACAAAAGAATGAACTCACTCGGAATCAGAAACTAAATAAATCAGATACGAAACAACCCCAATTCTACATAAAAGAACATCATGTGCGCAATGCAGCTTTAATTCACGGAGCTGCACTGTCTTCTAACCTCATCTTGTGAGCCTGTGAGGACCTCAATGGAGCCCATCCCCACCATGGCCTTTGGGAACTTGAGACTGCAGGCTCTATTGTCGTGAGCATTGTCAGCGACCATGTCAGCCGTTGCAGAGCTCGAGTACAAGGTCTGGTCCGAAATCAATATCCCACGGTGATTCTGCAGATCCTGATAATACTTGTTGTCCAAGCGAGTCGGCATCGAGTCTAGTGCCACCAGTGGATCGCTGCGCGTGTTTCTGCTCTGTGGCCTCGGGCAAATGGTCCCGAGGAAAGCCATGTACTTGGCATCCAATGGTGGATCATGGGCATCGGTTGCGTTGTCAACAGCGTGGAGGCGCTCTGAGAAGACGGAGCAACGCGAGACGCCAATCGAGTGCACTCCTGAGAGCGTCACCATCTCGTCCGTAGACAGCCCTTTGCTAGCGAAAATGTCCACCAGCGGCTTGGCATTGAAGGAAGGGGGCGGCAGGTTCTGTAACATGTTGTCTTCGCGAAAGACGAGGATGTCATGGTGGCCAGCAGGGACTGCGTAGCTAATTCCTCCTAGCTGGTATGCGCTTTCGCGAGTGGCAAAAGGCGAGGATGTCCACACATGATACTGTTTTGGGGCTCGCGGCTTCCAATCGGGCTTTTGCTTCATCAATTACTCGAATCCTCATAAGCTGCGGCTAACAGGATGGTCTCGTTCCGCCTTATTTCCTGGGCTGGAATTTAGGAGCAGAGAAGCATCACGGCCCTGCGATCACAGTTTAACTTGGTTACTATTTATCAGTCTCCAGCAACGTCACGCTCATGGATTGAACTGAGTCTAAGCAATATTTTCCATGCACATGCGCGTATGTACTTGGCTCGACATAAAGGGATTATCTATCACATTACCCTGACAAAACAATCATGGATCAGCAACCTAATGAGACCGGCTTCAGTGCCGGGGTTGCTGGAGACAACCTTATGCACAGCATTCCTCACAATCATCTCCACTTGTGGACACGTCGATTTGTAGAACCCCTGTCAAAGCCGAGGACTGCAGAGAAGCCATCGCAGGTGGGGAGAGGAACATCATGGTCTTTCAAGAAACTAATGCTGGAGCTTAAGAACTTCCATGGCCCATCGAACCTATCATCGTCATTTTCATCCAAGAATATGTATACTTGAAAGAGCTTAAAAAGAGTAGGATGTATGAGTGATCAACTTATATTATGACTATCCGATGAAGAAGAGATAGGAAAGAAGATGGAAAGGTAGTGAGAGAAGTTGATACTGTTCCACTGTTTATATATATGTGCGTGTACGGTGTTTATCTTTTTGGAAGAAAGGCGGGAGAACAGATCTTATTCTAATAAAGCTGCTTTTGAAAGTGTCCAACCCATCATCATTTTCCGTCGGGCGTCTCGTTGAACTTGCTTTGCCATATGTAGTGTGCATGTCTATTCACAACCGGCCGTTTCTCTTTATCAACTTATCTTATGTCATTCATTGGCTCCGAAAATGAAAATTTGAACCAGTGGCGTGGCTTCTTTCTTCTCTTGGAAAATACAATATATAGAATACAATTGGATATAGCTTTTGTTGGAAGGGTATAGTTTGAGTTCTTCTTTCGTAGTTAGTGATTGGCTTCTTCACAACTCTGCATGGCAGTAGGGGAAATCCATGCTGGTCTAGAAGAAAAACTTCAATCCGTCCCAAGCCAAGTCAATGAAATCGCAACCCTAACCAAACCAATAACTCTGCATCCTCCGGTCTGGTTTCAAACAGTTTGCATCATGCCCATACGTAAGCAAGAAGTTCGACATGCATATTAAACCATTGCAAAGGTAATGTGTCTTACAGATATACACCAAACCAAACTAATTATTAACAATCCATGGCACGTTGGAACGTTTAGTGTCTGGATATCCGACATAGTGTTGATTTGGGATTCACTTTGATGCGTAAAACACAATTTCTGTCCCGGAAACAATATCTTGGAGAAACATACATCATGTACGTACACTCACGTACAAAGCTCAAAATAAACTCGTCATAAACTTGTCAGATACAATGCTTCCACCGAGAATGTAATTCTGAAAGTTACAACGCCCTTTAATAACAAAATTGAATGATACTTTTTATTTGGGACAATCTGTTAATAAAATAGTTAATTTATTTTTCACATGTTGCTGATTTGGTTTTTCAGTTATTAGAGTTAGTGGAGTCATGTGTGTTGGTTATCCTAGTTTTTTAGGTGTTAGTGGGGCAAGTGTTTTATGGAGAACATGGGTAGTTATGGTGTGTTTTACATGATGTATTTTGTCTTTTGTAAAAGACTTGGTTGCTTTGTACGTAAGATAAAGTTTCAGCCTCATCTCTTCTCCCTTTAGCAATTTAACAGTGGTATCAGAGCCTGAGAGAAACGTGAGAGAGTTTAAAAAAAAAAACTTTCGTGAGAAAATTGCAGCAGCAATATTTCCAATGGCCACCGATAATTTTGTTCAACCAGCAATTCCATGCTTTGATGGTCACTATGACCATTGGAGTATGTTGATGGAGAATTTTTTACGATCAAAGGTGTATTGGTCGATTGTCGAATCTGGAATTCAAGAGCCACCAGTAGGCATAGCTTTGACAGATCCCCAGAAAGCAGAATCGGAAGCTCGAAAGTTGAAGGACCTGAAGGCAAAAAATTATTTTTTCCAAGCTATCGATCGTTCTATCTTGGAGACTATTCTTTGCAAAGAAACCTCCAAAGATATTTGGGATTCTATGAAGAAGAAATATCAAGGTTCTGTTAGGGTGAAGCGTGCACAGCTTCAAGCCTTGAGAAAAGATTTCGAAACACTAGCGATGAAGGATGGAGAATCTGTCACTAGTTATTGTGCCAAAACAATGGAGATCAGTAACAAGATGGGATTCCATGGCGAGAAGATGGATGATGTCACTATTGTGGAGAAGATTTTGCGTTCCTTGACACCAAAGTTTAATTATGTTGTCTGCTCAATTGAAGAGTCGAAAGACATAGATGCGCTCTCTCTTGATGAATTGCAAAGCTCCTTATTGGTCCATGAACAGAAGATAAACAGAAGTTCAACAGTAGAGGAGCAAGCGTTGAAGGCTTCTACCAATACTCATTCCAACAATTTCAGAGGAAGGGGTAGAGGTAGAGGTAGAGGAAGGGGAGATCGAGGAAATAGAGATGTTGGCAGGAATTTCAAAGTCAATAATGATCAATTTCAAGGCAAAGGTAGAGGACGGGATCCTAACAAATTCAAGGTAGAGTGTTTTAGATGTCATAAATTTGGTCATTATACATCTGAATGTTATACTATGCTGCCTTATAATAAAGAAAAGGCAGAGAGTTCAAATTTTGTTGAAGAAAAGGAAGCAGAAACGTTGTTGATGGCTGTTAAAGATAAAAATGAGTGCGAGTCAGATATTTGGTATGTGGATACAGGCTGCAGTAACCACATGAGTGGAAGTAAGTTTTCTTTTTCTCATCTAAATGAAGATTTTCATTCCACTGTGAGTTTTTTTAGGGATCATTCTACTGTGAAAGTGATGGGAAAATGTGATATTAAGATAAGAACCAAGAATGGTTTTGTGGAAACGATCTCTAATGTGTTGTATGTTCCTGACTTGAAAAGTAACCTATTGAGTGCTGGCCAATTACAAGAAAAAGGTTATGTAATCACCATTCAAAGGGGTGTCTGTGAAATTTATGATTCTGTTAGAGGTGCTATTGCAGTTGCCCCTATGAATTCAAATAGATTGTTTCCATTAAAGATTGAAAGTATTCAATCTTGTTTGATGGCTGAAAAGAAAGATTCCTCATAGCTTTGACATTTTCGCTATGGTCACTTGAGTTTTGGTGGATTGAAGACCCTCCAACAGAAAAACATGGTGACAGGTCTTCCTCAAATTACTGATCCTTCTCAAGTCTATGAAGAATGTGTTGTTAGCAAACAGCATCGTTCTCAATTTTCAAAAGAAAAGTCATGGAGAGCAAAGGATGTTTTGCAGCTGGTGCATTCGGACATTTGGCGGTCCCATAAATCCATCTTTTAATGGAGGTAAAAGATACTTAATTACCTTCATTGATAATTTTTCCAGAAAAACTTGGGTTTATTTTTTACAGGAAAAATCAGAAGCTTTCTCCATATTTAAAAGCTTCAAAACTCGTGTTGAAAATGAAGCAGGAAAGACCATTAAGACTCTTCAAACAGATCGTGGCGGTGAATATTGCTCAAAAGAATTTGAAGTGTTTTGTGTAGAGTATGGCATTCGAAAAGAGCTTACTGCTGCATATACACCACAACAGAATGGTGTATCTGAGAGGAAAAATAGAACTATTCTCAACATGGTGAGAAGTTTATTGGCAAGAGGAAGAGTTCCAAAGACTTTCCGGCCGAAAAGCAGTAAATTGGAGTATTCATGTTTTGAACAGAAGTCCAACTTTTGCTATTCAAAATATGACACCTGAGGAGGCTTGGAGTGGGAGAAGACCGGCTGTAGATCACTTCAGAATTTTTGGATGCATCGCATATGCCCATGTCCCGGATGTGAAAAGGAAGAAACTTGATGACAAGGCTGAAAAATGTGTCTTTCTTGGTGTAAGTGAAGCATCCAAAGCATATAAATTATTCAATCCACTAACAAAGAAGATTGTGACTAGCAGGGATGTTGTTTTTGATGAAGAGAACACTTAGGATTGGAATAGGTAGCAGCCTACCCAACTTCTTTATGACAATGATGCTGAACATGAGCAAATTTCAGCACCTTGTATTCCCAAAAATTCATCAAATACGACTTCTACAGTTGTTGAAATTTCACCAACAGGCTCTGAAGTCAATGAAGAAGAAGCCCAATCTCTTCGCCGCGTTAGAAGAAAGCCTGCTTGGATGGAAGATTATGAGGTAACTGGAATTGGAGATTCAATTACTCATTTTGCCTTATTTTCAGACTATGACCCTACAACTTTTGAGAATGCTGTCAAAAAAGAAAAATGGCGAAAAGTGATGGATGATGAAATTAATTCCATTGAAAGAAATGATACTTGGGAGTTATCCGATCTTCCGGATGGACAAAAAACCATTGGTGTAAAGTGGGTATTTAAAACAAAATTGAAAGAAAATGGTGAAGTTGACAAATACAAAGCACGTTTGGTAGCCAAGGGATACAAGCAGCAATATGGGATCGACTATACGGAGGTTTTTTCTCCAGTTGCGAGACATGACACGATCAGATTGGTGGTTGCATTGGCGGCACAGAATTCTTGGCCTATTTTCCAGCTAGATGTCAAATCGGCATTCTTACATGGATACTTGGAGGAACAGGTATTTGTCAAGCAACCCCCTGGTTATGTCAAGATTGGAAATGAGCATAAAGTTTATAGATTGAAAAAAGCTCTTTATGGGCTAAAACAAGCCCATCGGGCTTGGTATAGTCGTATTGAAACTTATTTTCTTAAAGTTGATTTTTCAAAATGTCCTTATGAGCATACGCTTTTTGTCAAGATTGGAGATAAAGGGAAAATGCTTATTGTCTGCTTGTATGTTGACGATCTTATATTTACTGGAAGTTGTGATGACATGTTTGAAGAATTCAAGAAATGTATGATGGATGAGTTTGAAATGTCTGATCTTGGTATGATGCATTACTTCCTTGGCATAGAAGTGGTACAATCGGATGATGGGATTTTTATTTCTCAAAAGAAATATGTGGGAGAAATTTTGGACAGGTTTCAGATGAAGGATTGTAATCCTGTAAACACTCCAGTTGAGTTTGGCTTAAAGTTATACAAAGATCACGAAGGGAGGAAGGTTGACAGAACACTTTATAAACAAATTGTGGGCAGTTTGATGTATTTAACTGCAACAAGACCAGACATAATGTATTCTATGAGTTTAATCAGTATATATATGGAGAATCCTACACAAATGCATTTGTTAGCTGCCAAGAGAATCCTTCGTTACTTGCAAGGAACTAAAGACTTTGGGCTATTTTACAAGAATGGTGAAAAGTCTGATTTGTTGGGATTTACTGATAGTGACTATGCAGGAGATCAAGATGATAGGAGGAGTACTTCGGGTTATGCTTTTATGTTTGAAACATGTGCTATTTTGTAGTCATCTAATAAGCCTTTATGGAGAACATGGGTAAGATCAGACAGCTGAGTTTAAGGATCGTTCTCCGTTAACTCGGGAAGAGGATAATGAAAAAGATTTTAAAAAGAGAAAACCGAATGCTTAACTATATATCCAGTATGTTCCATACCAGTGCCGGCATATAATGGATATTGGAGAATGCCTCCCTATGTCCAAAATACAATGGTCCCTTGATGCACGGCAAGATCGGTAATCTTACGATGTAGTCTCTAGTGTATATAGAATCGAAGGAGGAAAATACACCACTACCTCCAGAACTAGATGATTATCCTCCAAGAGATTGACTCCTCATCAATTTTTAGTCTCTTAACTGTGAAGTCCGGATCTTCGGCTAACAAATAAAAGTGTAATAGAAGAGCCATTGTTGATGAGTCGGATGCATGTAACTGTTAGCTCATGTAGGTCCCGTGCCAAGCCCACAAAATTTAATGGATTGGGTGAACGAGGATGACATGTACCCGGATCGTGCAAGAGAAACACAGATGTAAGTCCGTATGCTATCATGAAGCAACAAGTCTAAACGGCAAGGCTCCTTCCAAGAGCAGTTTCCCTTATTCCATTGCGGTATAATTAGTACGTGCATCAGACTTTGGAAACTTTTGGAACATACAGAGAAAGACGTGCAGTATGTACAAGTAAATGCAATTGTTGCGAAAAAGGTCACACTTGAATGGTTGTAATGCCAAAAAGTCAATTTGGCTCATTCGTATTTAAGTTAATCGCTGCGGGCCTCTTGAGTGGCTTGTAATTTCAACTAAGACTGACACAATCAGCAATTCTTTTCGTTTATTCATTCCTTAGCACTATCTACAAAGAAGGTTGGCTCGCTTAATCGTGCCATTCCTGTCAAATGCTCGTCTCGGACTATATTTGGTGATTGTTGTGCATTATCTACCTTTCTATTTGTCAGGATTTGAAACAAGACCCGTTCCAAGGGCTTTCATCTTCCACACTTTATGTCCTCCTTATTAAAGCGGTGGTAATAACAGGATCATATCTGATATCGTTAGAACCTGGCATTTGAAGATCAGATCTAAGAAAAGTAAAAGATCTGAAAACAAAATTCAACGAAACCATTCTGATTTAGGTTTTTACAATTCACGACTCATCAGTCCTGCAGATGATATCATATTTCCCTGTAGGAGACTTGCATATTCCTTATATTCAGCATAAATGTATCTTGTTCAAGATGCTCCACAGCATCAGTGCTCTAACCATAATCCATTCATTTTGTATCATCTCTATTAAGAGGAAAAGTGTCAAAAAAGTCATAAACCTTTTTTTGGTACCAATTAAGTCCTAAATCTACGTCAATTCCAGAAAAATAACGCTCGCAAACAATTTACCAGGTAGAATATAATAATAAATGAACAAAATCAAAAGAACACGCCAAAAAATTTGTTATCAAAGTTCACCCAAACCTAGGTTACATCTCCGCACAGAGGCACTTTGCAAATCCACTAGATTTCGAAAAAAGTTGGAATACAACAATGATCTTCTCTCAAGATCATGGCACAAAGAGATTGAGAATCTTCATAAAGAAAAAAAAAATTCACTTTTTTCTTCTCTTTTTTTGGCCTCTTTATTTCTTTTTTTAGCGTCTTGACGGCTAGAGTCTTGCTATCGCTAATATAAAAGTATACTTTTAACCTAAAAGCAAATTTGCTAGAAAATACAAAAAAGCCCCTAAAAGCAAATTTCATTTATAACAATCTCCCACTTGAAGACAAATATATCCAAGCACCAAGCAATTTTGTATCATTCTTCTTCAAAAAATAATAGTTGAAAAACTTGTGTCATTTGCAATACTCCTCATCAATCAACATGGAGTAATATTAATAGTAGTAGTACATAAAATATGCTTCTCTCTATCTACTATCTTGGTCAATATGTCAGCTGGATTTTTCGAGCAATCAATCTTATGTAGTTTTAATTCATTATCTTTTAATACTGACTTGATAAAGTGATAACACTTCTTGATATGTCTAATCCTTGAGTGATAAGCTGCATTCTTTGCTAAGTGTACTGCACTTTGGCTATCACTCCACAATGTACTGACCGGTTGTTTTCGATGTAACTCCTCTAATCTTGTAACCATATGATTTCCTCGGAGGCTTCTGTGATCGCCATGTATTTTGCCTCTATCGTCAATAAAGCCACTACTTTTTGTACTTAATACATCCAACTCATTGCTGATGTTAACAACTTTTAATAATATTTTAATATTTTTTGAATTTTGTGAAATTTTTATTTTTCTTTTTTTATTCTCCTCTTCTTCCTCCAGCCGATCGCCGGACCTCGGCAACCGGCCAAGTCGAGGTCAACCCTTGCCTGCCCGGCGCGAGGCCACCCTCGAGGCTTGGGCGGCGAGGGTCGAGCCTCGCCCATGGCTCGGGGTTTGGCGAGGACAGTAAGGTGACGGTGTAGGGGGGTGGAGGCGACTATAGGGAGTGATGGTCGCGATAGCAGGTCCTCAGCTTCTCAAATCTAGTTCTCCATCCTCCAAATTTGACCCTTTCCCTTCTCTCCCTAGGTTCGCTCGCCCTTGCCGGCCATGGGCGAGGCTCGACCCTCACCAAATCCGGTGAGGCGATTGACTCGGAGGAAGAAGAGGAAAAGAAACCGCCTGGAGGAAGAAAAAAAAAGAACAAAATAAAAATTCAAAATTCAAAATTCAAAAAATTCAAAAAATATTGAAATATTATTAAAAGTTGTTCACGTCAGCGCCGATCATGCCACGTTAGCTGGCCGGCGTCTAGTCAGCAAAATCCGGCCAAAATTGGTTGGAAATGACTAAATTAGCATAACGTAAAAATGTTTATGACTTTTTTGGCACTTTTCCCCCATTGAGATGTTCGATGCTTGATTTTGCAGTTGATAGGTTGCAAGCATTGAATGCATTTTTCTTTTTGATTGAAACTTCCCTCAACAGCCTCATAAGCATTCCTTCACTCAAAGCCTACATGTTCAACTAAACACGGGAGGACTTATATTATTGACATTGCACGTTTAATCCAGTGTTTTTAGCCATTTCCTTGGTTCAGGGACTTAGCTAGGAAGCTCGCCAGGTTGTTTGTTAAAATATGTCTCGAGTTTGAGCTCAATGCGAAATTACGAATATTCTGAATTGGATATGTTGCAAACATTCGAAATCGAGCAAAGAAGATCCGAAGATCAACTTTCCAAAATTTGATGCGTTTGAGAGTCTAGCCACTAAAATAGGAAAGTTCAACTTTCACTTGGATTTGGTTTTTGTTTAAAACATACAAAAATATGTTTTGGATAAAATCGTTTAAGATAGGAAACAGAATCCTATGAGAAGTTGGCAAAAGAATAAGGGTCTTACTTATATATATAGACTTGTGGCCGTTGATGGAAGATGGATTGATCATGAAGAATTGGTCTTGAAACACCGTCTCGTTGTTGAGTGCTTGGCAGGGATTTTTCTTTGTCATTATTGTCTGTGAATTGCATCCAAGAAGGTTTAGTGTTCAAGCCAATTAAATCTTGTGTTAAAATTGGCATGTAATTATTTCATGAGATTGAGAGATTATTTCTTGAGAAATTTCAAGGCTAAACACCGCGTGTGTTATTGGGTGTAATTGGGGCTTGGGAAACACCGAGAGAATGTTTAAATGACTCGAGAGTGTAATCTCCTTGTATCTCTTGATCTATAGTAAAATTCGTTGATATTCTCCCCATGGATGTAGGTCTTTACGATTGAACCATGTAAATCCGATGTCCGATTTATTTTCTTCTTCTGTCTATATTATTGTTCGATCGCTTGCCTTTCGTAACAAGTGATATCAGAGCCAGGTTTGACTAAGTTGAAGTGAATCGATGGTGAAAGAAAAAGTAAAAGTAAGAATTGACAAATTTGATGGGAATGATTTTAGTTTTTGAAAGATGCAGATTGAAGATTATCTTTATCAGATAAAACTGCACTTGCCTTTATTTGGGGATAAACTAGAGATGATGAAGCAAGTTGATTGGGATTTGCTGGATAGACGAGTTATGAGTGTTATTCGGCTAATGTTGGTTTGTAACATCGCGTTTAACATCTTGAAGGAAAAGACCACTGCTGATTTAATGCAAGCCCTATCAGATATTTACGAGAAGCCATCTGCGATCAACAATGTCTATTTGATGCGACGTCTGTTTAATTTGAAGATGAGCGAAAGTGCGTCAGTTGCAGATCATATCAATGAATTCAATGTGATTGTTAGTCAATTGAGTTCAATTGAGATTGAATTTGAAAATGAGGTATGTGATTTGATTCTATTATCCTTATTGCTTGATAGTTGGAATATTACTATTATTGCTATTAGTAATTCATCTGGGTCAACAAGTTTGACATTTGATGGGTTTGAGATTTGATTATGAGTGAGGATATTCATAGAAGAGAATTTGATGAACCTATATCTACTACTTTAGTAGGTGAAAATAGAAAAAAAAATCTAGAACATGTGTGAGTAAAAGTAATACTACTATGAACAAACGTAGTCAGTTTAGGACTAGTGATATTGTCTGTTAGAGTTGTGGCAAGAGGAGGCATTTTAGAAGGAATTGTCTTAAGCTAAAGAATGATAAGGGTAAGGGAATTATAGTTAATTTTGCAGATAATGTTGCAATTGTACCAGATAATACCGATTATATTTTGTTTGTCACTGATTATTCATTGTTTGATGGATGGATTATGTATTATAGTTATTCTTTTCATGTCACATCAAATAAAAACTAGTTTATCACTTATCAATGCACGGATAGTGGTAAAGTCCAGTTAGGAAACAACGCTGAATTTGATGTTGTGGGTGTTGGTGATGTTAAAATCAAAATGCATGATGGCATTATGAAAACATTGATTGGAGTAAGACACGTTCCAAAATTGAAAAAAAAAACTTAATTTTCTTGAGTGCTCTAGATTCAATTGGTTTAGGTATTCTTCAAAAGGTGGAGTTCTAAAGGTTGTTCAAGGTACCTTGGTGATAATGAAATGAATCAAGCATGGAGGCTTGTATAAACTTCAAGGTAAGATAGTGGCAAGTTTTGCTACGGAGATATCGGATGCATTTGTTCGAGAGTCTTTCAACTACTCGATGAAGACCTAGGTGTTTGTGCCAATGTACAAGTTTGATACTAGTGTTAGGATCACACGGTTGAGAGCTTTGATTGAGACGGAGACTGGTAAGTCAATCAAACATGTGCGGACTAACAATAGCATGGAATTCTATTTGGAGCTGGCAAATAAATTCTGCATGAAATAGGGCATAGTGAAACATCGCACAAGTGCTAATAAATCACAACAATTTGTAGAATTGATGAGTAGAACATTACTAGAGACGGCTCGAAAAATTATCTCTAGTGCTAGTATTACTAGGAGAATCATAGCTGATGTGCTTAGTAGGGTGAGATGCCTAGTGAAAATCTCCACCAATTGCTATTGAATGGCAGATTCTTGAAGAAGTGTGGTTAGATAAGGTTGCTAGTTATTTTATTATTAAAATGTTTGGTTGCTCACGTGTTATTTTCGAGTGAGTGATGGTAAGCTCGATTGGAGGGTAATGTACATATTCCATGGCTATGCATAAGGTGAGTGGGACGATCGGTTGTGGTGCCCAAATATAAATTCACTTCTTAACAACAGATAAGTTACCCTTGATGAGTCTCCGATACTTCTGGCTATGAGTGTTTGTGGCAGTGTTAATACAAATCTAGACGGTGTTCAGCTTGAGGTGGAGTTGCGACCAGAAACTCCTGAGATAACATATACGAGTACTAACAAAGTAATCGACACAAATGGTGCTCGTAGCGAGGTAAAGCCTATAGAGCCAATGTAACTATTGATATTGACAATATACGCATTAATCTCCTAATAGATTTGGATGCAATAATGGTTTTGTTTTATTTGCGGTTGAGGAGGTTGCGTTGGAAAATCCTTACAAAACAGTTAAAAATGCTCATGTAGAGTTGATATTCTAATGAGATCCTCGGTTATGGCGAAGTTTAAGCGAGGCTTTGACTTTGGATAATATTTATGGCGGTTGAGCCCATTCGGAGGTTATGGGAAAGTAGTGGCGGAGTTTGAATTTTTGCGAAGCAATTGCGATTTGGCTCAAACATCGAGCCAATGTAGAGATTGTTAAAATATGTCTCGAGTTTGAGCCCAATGTGAAATTACGAATATTCCCAATTGGATATGTTGTGGACATTCGAAATCGAACAAAGAAGATCCGAAGATCAACTTCCCAAAATTCAATGCGTTTGAGAGCGACCGCTAAAATAGGAAAGTCCAACTTTTACTTTGGATTTGGATTTTGTTTAAAATATACAAAAATGTGTTTTTGATAAAATAGTTTAAAATATGAAACAAAATCTTATGAGAAATTGGCAAAGGAATAAGAGTCTTACTTATATATATAGACTTGTGGCCGTTGATGGAAGACGGGTATAATTGGGGCTTAGAAAACACCGAGAGAGTATTTGAGTAATTCGAGTGTATAATCTTCTTGTATCGCTTGATTTATAGTAAAATTAATTCGTTATTTTCCCCATGGATGTAGATCTTTACAATCAAACCATGTAAATCCGATGTTCAATTTATTTTCTTTTTTGTCTATATTATTATTGATCGCTTGTCATTCGCAATATTGTTGATGGTCTAGCGAGGGTGTAATGGCAGTGGCTTTGTTGTTCACGATAGGGCTTTGGACGACAATGTCATATGATCAGCGTCACGAGGAAAGTGCAACGTTGGGAGAGTGACAGCGTCGTCGAGAATTTGCTGAATCTCGGTTTATGGACATAGTCAGCAACGGCAGCAGCTTCAAGCAGGCGATGTCGGGATCATCAGGAGTGCCGGTTCATCGGCGGGCCATGGATAGCAGAGCGGCGAGGCTGCAACGTTAGGGTCTCGGACAGGGAGCAGCGTCGATTGTCGTGTTAGTTGGGCCTAAGCTTTGTTCGTACGAAGAAGTCATAGCCGTGCAGGCTTCTCGTGACAGGGAAGCAGCGTCGTGTCACCGAGCAGGGTCTGTATCAAATCGTATGGCCTCCCTCCAACTTTCTTGTCTTGTTCCGTCTTTTACAACC
Organism: Eucalyptus polyanthemos subsp. polyanthemos; assembly: GCA_017140185.1. Classification (NCBI taxonomy): domain Eukaryota; kingdom Viridiplantae; phylum Streptophyta; class Magnoliopsida; order Myrtales; family Myrtaceae; genus Eucalyptus; species Eucalyptus polyanthemos. Next base: position 43,837,350 of record CM029467.1, read on the forward strand.
CAAGGAAATGTGCATATCTCCAGTAGATAAAAAGATCTTTTAAAAACATGTGCCAAATCGTCTATTTTAGTCAAAGAATATATTGTGAGTGCTCTCTCTTTATATTCTTTCTTCAAATAGTAGATTATGCACAAATATAATGACGATTGTGTTGATTGCTTCTCAAATTCATCTCAATCTCCTAAGATTTCTATCAAAATAATATAAAGCTTAATTGCTCCCCAAGTTTGCCATATTTTAATAAACCGATTTATTATCTTGGCCTTTTCCAATAAAAATTTCATGTCCATGGGCTTGGCCTAGAATTTTCTTCACCATGGACTTAGTCCAATTAAGTTCACAGCCATTCACTCAAATTCTTCAGTTGTTGGTTCATGCAAATGCAATATACTAATAATAAATACTCATAAAACTACATACTATACAATTTAATTCTAATATTTTTGTTTAGGGATCAAAAATTAATTTCTAATTTTTAATCAATAAACGAATAACTAGATCGCCATAATTTAAGTGTCAACACATATCATATACATGCAAAAACATACAAAGCTCGAAATAAACCTGTCTAGTACTATACTTTCTATGAGTGACGATATTGTTAGCGCAGAAAATCTGAGTTTAAGCATTATTCTCCTTTAACTCAGGAAAATGATAATTAAAAAAGTTAAATGAAAAAAGTGAATGCTTTTATCCAGAACCGGATGATTTTCCTTGAAGAGATTGACTGATCATGACCTTCCCAGTCTCTTATAGTTAAGAGTGCAAAGCGGGAAACACCCGCATCTTCTGCTAAAGAGTCGAAGCGTAACAAAGGAAGCCAATTGGTGAACCTATGCATGCTAATTGTCAACTCATGTGCCTCTGATGTCATGGCCCAGTATATCCAACGGATTGCTAGGAACGAGTTATAAGCCCATTAGAATATATTAACAACATTACACCACGCCATACTCAAGTCAAACCCACATTTACTCAAAAATTAAATCAATGCAAAGAGATTTCAAGTTCGAACCCATCAACATATTCAGTCAAATCCATATTTACTCAAAAATAAATCAATGACTTATCAGCCAATTTTTTTTTTCTCAACTTCTCAATTTAGTTAATTTAGTCCAAAATATTTTAATGATTTTTTAATATAATCATTTCAATCAATATTGATTAAAAGTCTTAACCATTGGGCCAAATGGTGGGAATTGAATTAACAAGGCTTCATTTGTTTCACGCAAGAGATTTCACACATGGTAATAGTCAACTTACCATATTCATATTTAACGAGTCTTTCTTCACCTACTCTTCCGTACACAACGGCTCTATCTGGCTAACTATTTTTTTAATCATAAACTTCATATTGAGGTGGTAAAAAAGTGTCAAATCATTAGGGTTTCATCCGATTTTTCTTTTATATAATGTCCTCACTTATCAAGACACGAGTAAAAAGACATCTAATAAGGAATCTATTGTTTTTGTAAGAGTGTTAATGAAAATACAAATTTTGATAATAAATTTTTAAATAATCCTAGTGTTGATAATTTTGAAAAAAAAAAAACCGGTGATGATTTTTGAATATGGTGAGGATTTTTTTAACAAAATTTGGAAAGAAATTGGAATTAGACTTGAAGTTAGGATTTTTTTTTTTAGGAGATTAGACTATTATAATCATGGCTATCATTAGACTTATTTGATTAATGTGAAATCAATTTCGGCAAAAACATAACGACATATTCACTACAATTGAATTTCGATTGATTTTTTTTTTTTTGCCACGATAGGAAATTCCATGAAATTGTATTTTCAATTTTTGTAATGTATTAGTATTATTTCGACTATTATTTTGTATTTGAGGATTTCATATGTTGTTTTGGTATTATTTCGACTATTATTTTGTATTTGAGAATTTCCTATGTTATTATCTAATTAATTTATATTCCTAGAAATATAAATTTTATTCTCGTTATCAAACGGTTTGTTTGAAATAGAAATTTTGAGTCGTTATCAAAACGGGTTTTTTTTCGTAAACTTGTCCAGGGGAATAGAAATTGAGAAATTTATTTCGATTTAAATCAATTCTGCTTTGCTAAGATTTACTTATTACTCCACACCACAACAATTCTCTGAAGTGAGACTTTTTTTTTTAATAACATGATCCACACGTGCATCTCAACATGCATTGGGTGAATTAGGTGCACATGCAACCAGATTGCCCGACAGAAACATGTATAAAAGCTCAAATATATCATGAAGCTACATGCATAAATGGCGAGGTTCCTTTCAAGAGAAGTTTCCCTCTTTTCCCATTGCAATATAATTACGTACGTCCGACAAAGAATTTCGGAGCAAGCTTGGAGCATGCATAGGAAGATGCGTGGTGTAAACAAGTAAATGCAATTGTTGCAAAAAAGATTGCCTTGGCCAGCGACTTGTAATTTCAACCAAGAGGGATGCTCAGCGAGCAATCATTCTTTATTTTTTAATTCCTCAGCAATATATACAAAGAAGATTGGATCGCTTGCCTTTATTCCCTATTCCCCCCCCGACTGAACTGGTTGTCAGCTGCCTCGAATGTCGGCGAAGAAATCAGCTCCATCGAAAGTTCTAGGCTATCAAACCACACGAGCAGCTCTGCACCATCTGCTAATTGAACCCAATACAGTTCGAGAAAACTGAATTTTCACTGAGCAAAAGACAGCATGACAAAACGCCAATCCACCGACAGCTTGTCGGGATTCCCAAGTCACTAGAAACTTTTCCAGTGTTGACTTGACGAAAAAGAGCCACCCAAACCAAAAATTCTTCCCCACTTCTGGATCTGAAAATTGACTCTGCTTTACAGTTGAGGACCCTGTTTATTGTTGGTCACTCGAAATTCCGCATGCACATGCACCAAGAAAAGCACTCATGAGACGTTGTGAGCCTGGACCCGTTCTTGTGGAAGCAAGGGGCTACAGGAGCTCGTCTGCTTAAAGAGCCTTTTGAAAGGAACTTCATTGATCGGAGTGATCAATGAGTGGAAATTCCACGAGAATAATAAAGGACGACCTCTCTTCCTCCCTAAGATACTGCACACTTCCGTTCATTATCTTTACGAGCTTCTGGTTGATGTACAATCCAAGGCCTTCCCTCGACATATCTTGACCGTGGTTAAACATCTCGAAAATCAATTTCTCTGGAATTCCAGGTGCTGGATGTGTAATCCTGAAATCAAAGTTCGATGTGCTGAATTTGTAGCACGCATTTGACCACAAAAACAACTGAGATCAAGCATTTTCATCTAGCTGGGATCAGATGTTGTCCAACCATACCACCTACGACCATTTCTAAAATATTATTAAGAAGCACATCGATGTTTCTTGACCATTCAGTCTTCAAAATACCAGCACTCTCGTTTCATCTCTATATAAGCTTTTGGCAACTATAAGATGAAACAGTTTTCATGGCATCTATCAGCATTATAGCGACTATAAATGTGTTGGAGCAAATGTCAAGTTACTGAAAGGTAAATGAACTGCACCTTCTAGACTTAAAAGTGCGATGACAGGCTACCTCATCATTTGTAAATTCCACACGATGAAGTTGATGACTTAATGATGATGATTTCCTTACTTTTCTTTACAGAAAGCAGCAATGACACTGATATTTATGCCATCATAGAAACCAATGTAGCATCAAATAAATGTTCATCAATGCTAGACCCAAGGAAAGAAAGTTCACAGATCAATTTAGCCTGTCTTCTCGTTTTGGAACTTCTACATATTCATGCAACAATATGACGAAAGCTATTAATCATCTAGCAAGGTACCACAGTCACAAACTTAATTATATTTAGGAGACCCATTCTTATGCTCAATAAAGCTAATGTGACATTCCAGGGCTAGTGTTACTATTTTCTATTTTCTGAACTCTGTACGCCTTTAAGGGTGCAATATGCAGGGAAAGATAGTAATTGAGATCTTATTAAGAAAGTGCGAATTACCGAAATTCAAGGTGGACAATGTGCATCTTCTTCCCTATCCGCTCCTTTCTTGGAATTGCCCTCAGGATAACAGATGATGCTTCATTGCTCGGGGTGAAAAGGATTGCATTAGTCAGAAAATTAGAAAGAACTTGCTGCAATCTCAAGTTATCACCATATAAATGCATGGTCGACACTTCAACAGGCAAATCAAGAACGATCTGTACCGCACGTTCCTGGCTTAGAATCATTTCTTGATTTATGACAACTCGTAGTGTTTGCTCAAGGTTGAACTCGCCTGTGTTCAGTTCCGTGTAACTGTCATATTGGCACCATAATTGACAAACAAGGAAGAGATCATTAAAAAGTTCAAGTTTAAGGAGATCATATAACTCATATAGGAAACGTAAACTCTTATGGGGCCAAGCCAAGAAGAATCTAAAAATAAGTAGACAAAAAGACCAGTTTTCCTTATAGCACTTCAAAATTCTAAGAAGTCTCGCCACAATTTAGACAGGTACCGATAAGATTTTCCACGAAAAACAACTTAATCAGAAATTTTTCATAAGAAATAAGACAGCTGGCCTCCCAAAGAAGATGAAAACCAATTTTACATCCTCCATTAATGAGTATTTACAGGTATATCATCACGTTGGGACAACATACCAGTCTTCTATGCTTTGCATGTCAGTGTCATTAACAATCTTCTCTAACTGCTCCCGACACAAAGTACCTGTCTTCAAAAGGTCACTCTGCTCATTGCTTAAATCAGAGGCCCCCATCAGATTTTGCACACATATTATCCCATTGAGAGGTTTTCTGATCTCTCGGCGGATATAAGCCAATTTCTTAAGGCTATCGGCGGCAGCTTGCTCTGACATCCTCTGAACCTGCATGGCATACTGAAGTTCTGGACTGGCAACATGCAGAAAGCACAACACGCCAGTGATCTTTCCCTCAGTGTCTGTTCTTTTGTTTGCACAAATTAATGCCTCAATATACCTACCATGCTGATTAAAGAACCCAAACAGAAGTTTATCCCCATCCTGTCCTGCAATTACACCATTTAACAAGATCCTGAGTTTGGTTAAAGTGTCGTGATCTTTTAGACGGCAACCAAAGTTGGTAACTGTGAAAACCTCGCCAAGTAGGATTCTGTCAATGACTTCTTCCCTCTTTACACCGGAGAGTTTTTGCATTGCATCATTCCATTCCAAGCACCGTCCATAATCATCGGTCAAAAAAATTGGAGGAATAAGTGCAGATGGATTCCGCACAATTCCAACATAATCACCTTGGATACGGGTGTATTTGTCCATAATCATCTTTTGTCCAGTAATGTCCTGTCCAACGAAGCATATTCCCACAACATTCCCCTTTGCATCACGGCTACAGCATGCATTAACTACCAATACCACAGGACTCGTGTCATCTTGAAGGCCATCCTTTTTAAGCTTGATTTCAACATTCTGCTCCTCAACACCTGCCACACATTAGTCTTAAACCAATCAAAAGATATGCAGGACAGGAAGAATGAAAGTAAGACCAGAACAATAAGCACAATTATGTGAAGATTCCAAAGGGTTAAGAATGTTAAATATTAATACATACTTACAGAAAAATACATAATCAGATATCTACCATCACATTGTATAAAAAAATCCAGCAATACATTGATCATTATTATGACAAACGGCATTTTATCAGATGGTAAAACAAATGTTAAGTATGAAACTAATACTGAGAACGTCAGTGAATTTGCTTAACTAACAGTGAAAGAAAGAGTTGGAACCACCACACCAATTTTAGCAAGTTAAATCTATTCACCATATAAGATAAGGTGGTTATTCAAATAAATCATGTTATGAACAACTGAAGAATGTTTTTGGACTGATGTGCACCTCATGTGAACAGCACTATGCTGCTTATTTCTTTCACTCTGCAGCCAGCACGCAAATCTTCAGCTTTGGACCGTGGTTAAGTCAATTAGTTTGAGTACTATAAACAGTCAAAACCACAGATTGAGATTGCACTTGTAACTATTGATTTTGGATTAAGCTTGCCAATAAGCTCTTCAGAAGCTAAAACAGATGGAACTGCAGACGTTACCTTGCAAGGCTGACGAGAGCATCTTCTGCACTCCATCTACGGAGTCAGCTGCAACTAGATCAACTAAAGGCATGTTGATTGCATGCTGGACTGAAAAACCTGTGATTTCAGCGACCTTGTTGTTCCACCCATTGACATTACCAGATGCATCAACAGCCAGGATAGGGACAGCAGCAGTCTCAATGAGGCGTACCATCTCATTTGTGACGAAACGCAATTCTTTCACCTTTTGTATCCTATCATCATCGATGGCCCCATTCTCAGCTGAAGGAACATTTACAAGAACCTTGGAATCTTCAGTCATATCATCGTGCAAAGATTCCCTCAATATCAGCTGCAAGGAATGGATAGCATCCATTTCGACATCTTCCCATGGTACACTCCTGTGCTTAACAACCTCCAAAAATGCATTGAACGACGACCTGGGGTGCATGCGTCTGCCATCATCTCTGTCACCAGGATCATGTTTCGCGCCACCCCATTTGATCTCTTTTGCAGTGTGGGAGCGGAACCAAAAAAGGAAGTCCTTTGAAGTAATCTTAATGGCCGCCATCCCACAAACTGCATCACCAAGGACCGAAGCTCCAGGATAACCAGCTTCCATAAGGCTATCGGTACTTAAGCCAGTACTCCCACTATGATATTTGAGAAGCCAATCTGTTAATTCTTTAATCTGTGCCTCTGTAGGAGTGACCCCAAGCAGCCAGAACTTCTGCCGGTAGTAGAGAGCAGCCCCATCACACTTCACAAGATCCATAACATTTGGTGATTGAGTGACAATACCTAGAGGAGCATCTCTAAGGAGCATGTCACATAGAACAGTCTGCGTTCTCAGGATGTGCTTCTCCCTTGACTGAGCTGCCAACTCAACTTCCTTGTTTATTTGTACACCAAAAACTTGAATCAAGAATTCACAAGCGTACCTCAAAGGGAATGGAACAAACCTGGGACTTGAGTGATGGCAAACTACTAAACCCCATAATTTTCTTCCTTTCTGTTGGGTGCTTTCCAATGCCTCATCATCCTCATTAATGGTAACAGACATAACAAGAGAAGCAATTGAACCCATGTTTGCCATGTACTGAGCATGACATCCATGAGGAGATCTTAAAGTGGAACCACAAAGACTAAGTGGCTGAGCCAATCGCTTGTCTTGGATCACTTTAACTGGTGAAGCCAAACAGTCACATATCATCCTTATCTTATTCTTCATGAAGAGGAACCTTGATGCCTGTGGAATATCAGTAGCTGGATAATGCAACCCAAGGTAAGGTTCTAGATCAGGGCGACGACACTCAGCAATAACCTCCCCATGTTCATCCTCATGAAATTTATACACCATGACACGATCATAACCAGTCAATTCACTGACTTCCTTAACGAGTACATCACATAACAAAGAAATATTACTGCTTGGCAGAGATTGCAATCTGGAGATGGCCTTTGCTGCAAGCTTATAAGACTTTAAGGCTCCAGCAGCAGTCACAGGAACATCAGCTGGATTCACTGGCTCTAAATCTATCACTAAGCCCACATCAATTCGGTGAAGAATTGCATAAAATGGCTTGCCTGAAGTCCTGCAGTGTACTAATATGGGATTGAGAAGATTAACTTCCCCAAAATTTGCAGCTTTCTGCAAGGCAGCTGCACCTGAGGACCGAAATAGAGTTCGGACATCCAAGCCGAAACTGAGGGCTTCTTGCTGCTCAATGTTTGGAACTGCATGTGGGGCCAAGTCCAACATTTCCGGGGCATTTTCACTGTAGCCAAGGATGGTGTAAGTTTCTTCCTCAACAGCAATCATGCAACCAAAGGGTTGGATTAGCTGCCCCCTCTGCATTTTCTGAAGATACGCCGAGATGGTCGATGGGGACATTGCCTGTGGAGCTTGAGATGTTGAAGTCAACTGAAGTGGAGTAATCAAACAACTGTTCGGATTCTTCAAATTCAACATGAAGCTTCGCGTCAATGGGGGTCTGAGCAACGACATGCCCCCCATGCCTCAATCGAGCCGAGCTGCTTGGAGAGCAGTTCGTCTTGTTCGTCGATTTGGATGACATTTTCAACTCCCCCTGTTCCCCCAACTATCTTCCTTCTATACTTGCAATCAATTTACTCAGGATACCAGCAAAACCACCACGTTAGACCCCACCGACATGTCCTCAAACCAGATGTTCCAGAAAGAATAAGCAGAAAAAGGAGAAAATTTTACCAGAAACCGAAATAAAAAGCTAGAAACAACAACACATAAGCAACCCTTTATCGCCAGCTGGCTCCATCGGATCCAGGAATCGGTGTTAAAGTCGAAAGAGTGAATCCCAGTATCATCAAGACAACCCGGCTTTTTCGTACTAAACCCATCAAGCAATGGGAAAGGAAGAGAGAAAAAGCTACAGAATCACAGGAGGGTTCTAATTATTAGATTCCCAATCCAAAGAGGAGGAGGAGGAGGAGAAATGCCACAAATGAGAGAAAAAAGGCCGAGTGAGAATGGAATCCTTTGGCTCTTCTTGAAACAGCTTCGCAGAGTCCTGTTGACCATGTTAACCCAAGAAAGCTGAATGGCTGATGCTCCAAGATCCACTGAATTAGTCACACGGTTCCCACCTTAAATTCATCAAATTTTGTCTTCAGATAATAAGCCAACTCCAATTCCCAAACAGTTTCGCACATACGAACAAATTGACTGTGCGCAAAAACCAGATGACAGAACAAATTGCGCTAAAATATAAGAACACCAGTCAAACTAATTAATCAGAGAACAATATATTGATTGCGAGGATATGGGTTCTGACCGCACCATTTTTGTCCTCGCAGGGCATGGATCAGCACGCAGGCACCAGCACGTGATAGCCGACCTGAATTCTTGCGGTTTCTTGACCCCCAGAGCAATCAAGAAAGCCCACCGCTCCTCTGCAGGCACACAAATGAAGAAGAAGGGAAAGAAGAAGCGGGAGACAGTGACTCCGTCTCGGCTTTCATTCTGGGCACCGCCAGTTCGCTTTCGCCGAGAGCTGAGTTGGAGAAGTCTCTGTGGTAGGAAAACAGAGGAACTGTGATGGCCGTGTGTATGTTGGAAGTACGATGGCGTTTGACGGTACACAGGAACCGACGTTTCGTGCTAGATCACACTCTCTCTCTCGCCGACCTCACTGACCCGAATCTTGAAACCAGAAGGCGTGCGCTGTCATCAAGAATCCCCCAGATGCTTTTTTATACGTCGATTAAAGTTACCATTTTTATTCCTGTTGGGAGCCACGCATCAGTAAACGAAGCCGTACCCCAATAAGGGTTGATCAAGATACGATGAAATGAATAGAACTTAGGAATTTTCGCAGATGAAATCTAACTCAAAAGTGCCCAACAAACATTATGACAAAAGGCAAACACCAACCTTGCAGTCATGAGCTTCTCACTGGGTTCATTGGAAAGCCAGAAATGTATAATATGAGCATTTTGTAATCTGTCGAGCTTCACTTTGTATTTTCTTTTTTTTGTTTTTCTTAATAGTATTTTCCTAAGCATTTTCTTCCCTTTTGTAATTACGAAAAAAGCGAATAATCAAAATGGTTTTTGACACGTACGTCGTAAAGCTATGCTACATAGTCCACAAGAGGTAATTTAAAGGACAAACATATTCTCATTAAGGAGCCGTACTAATTAAGGTCGGGCCTCTTGATGACATATTCCGTGACTCGTGAAGAGCTTCTAATTACCGTACCTATAAATTCAAAGCAAAGCTGGCCACAGAAAGCACGCACATTGCAAGCGGAGAGCCCTTCAAAAGATTTGGTTTTTTTTTTTTTTTTTTAACATTTTTGGTCTTTTCCAATTTTTTTTTTTACAATTTTTTTCTTAAGAACGTGGAGGCTGTATAGATTCCAAGGACAGGATAGAGGTCACGGGACCACATAGCATCCGAGGCACACAGAAGATTGTTAATTTTTGATTGCCCATCAGGATCATTCCTCGATGCCCATCATGCATTTATGTTGTAAGTCGATGAGAAGACCCTTCCTTAAAAATCTCTCTCTCTCTCTCCCCATTTGCTGACGGATGATTTCAGCCGTTGAAATTCGTAGGTAGATCCGGACCGCATTTCCCCTTATGATTAAATGCAAAGGACGAGATGGGATGGCTAACAATACTAATCTTCCGAGCATCCATGGAAGGGTTACGCACTTGCTACAGAATGTTGAGATTAAGTCGCAAGTAATTCGCATCACCTATGAGCCGCAACTAGAAGTTCCGAGATAAAAAAAAGGACAATAAAAAATATGTAAAAAAAGAAAAGTGAAAAGAACGAAAGGAATAGGTACGTGAGAAATGCGCGATAAGATGCGTATAACATAAAGAGAGGAGAAAAAATAAAGCGAATAGAGCATTCCCTTTCTTTTTTTTTCTTTTCCTTTTTTTCTATTTTTGACTTGGCGACGAACGATGTCTTCATCTCTAGACAATCGAAATATTTACAAGTTAGTGCATAAAGTATGACCTGAAAAAGCAATATGAGATCAATTTACTAATATCTATAGTCAAAAGACATATAATTTACAGTCTTTGGTTAATAATATATTTTCTAAAAATAAGCTCTCTTAAATTTGCATATAGAGATCAGAATATTTTTTTTGTATGGGATTTTCTAGCATAACAGTTTGCAGGTTGGAGCGAACTCCGCAATAATTTATAATTATTTATTATTTAATTTTATATGATTTCAAATAATTTATTATTTTTATAGTAAATTAAAAATTATTTTAAATTATTTTTTGCCATATTTAACAGAAAATAAATAATGAGAATATTGTTTTGTCCCATCAACTTTTTGCCTTTACGAACACCCTGAGTGGTCCTTGGGTTTAGCACTAGCTGACCATAGAGAATCATGCTTTCCAAAATAAAGTTTGAGAAAGTTAAGGCTTGGAAGACAGCTCCCGGAATTTCGGTAAAGGGCGTGTTTCACAGGCAAGTAGCCATGCCACAATCACAGATATAAGTTTATAATTTCCAGAGCCATTTAATCAAATTGAACTAAGAGCTATGTCCATGAGAAAGCGTGGGATCTAATTCTTGCGCTCGGCATTTATGAAGAAGTAATTTCTTGCTAATGTCTTAGTCATATCAGAATCCTCATGAGTAAATTGATCGATAGAATTGTGAGTATCTCGTTTCATGATAAATAGCCAGAAATATATAGATATTGCTAAGTTAGAAAAGTCTTGAAGTTGGCGGGCCTCATGTGGGACTATGATCTTGAGCTTCGGAGGGCATTGCCTGCACTCCACCTTATTGGGGCACCTCATGTTTCCTCCTAGTTGCTAAGCTTATAAGTTTGAGGAGGGATCAAGAGTCAATTCATACTAGCTTTGATTGTGATCTCAAGAGGGACAATCTCATCCACAAACTCACCACCATCAGTATACCTAATGTGTGCAAAAAAACAAAACATCTTAATCTTGCATTGAAATTAGCATAACAAAAAAAGAACCTTTTGAGAATCAATTGTCAAAGCTTTTATCTTTTATGTCCTTCGCTTCATAATTCATATATAGTGTGTAGTCACCATGCTAAGTATTCCTATCGGGGAGTCAACATAAGTAGATCAAATTGGGCCATTACAATGTATGCGAGCCTCCATATCGAGAAGGACTGAAGTTTGAAAGTTCAATTACAGGAAAAGATCAATGAAAATGGAGAGATAAATAGATCAACTAGACCCATCCGCAGGTAGTGCAGTTGTTTAAGAATCCCTCCCTCATCGCTAAGTTTGAAACCCCACGTTGCTAGCGATTTATGTGGGGGGCCATGATGGTGGGTTGCTGTGCTAGTCTTCTCCGAAGTATAGAGGCTCAGTCCTCAGGAGCCGTTTGGGCATGGGGGCATGTGGCGGAGTCCTTGATCACCAAAAAAAAGAAGAAAATAGATCAACTAGAGAAGAACAGCGTAAGTAGAACTTGGAACTAAAGATTGTGGATTCATCTGGATCGCCAAGGAGGACGAGGAAAAGTCTAGCCGATGGAAGTTGTGGAAAAGTAGCGACTGGGCCTCAGGTCGAGACCTAAAAGGCTTGTTTCGGGCTCATCACGACGGACGGACGAGCCATTATTGATGGGCCGCTTGTTTAGACAGCCTTGATTATCTGATCGGAGTTTTAATTTTCCGATGAAACATTAGCAATCGACTAGGCATGGTCCATGGTCCCCCAACCATTATTATTCTCAAGACAATCACACCTAATTAAAGAAATAAAAAACCGCGAGTTACTAAACAACATCTCATCCTCATAATCTCAAGGAAACGTCTCCAAGCTCGAGAAACAGGTCTTCATCGGTTTCCACGTTTCTTGTAGGAAGAGCATGAGGCAACTTGAGCTAGAGTTTTCCTCCATCCATGCATGGATTGACGCTGCTTATTTTACGTGCAACTGGCCGACACGTTTCTTCGTGGATTTTCCTGATTTGCTCATTTTTGGAATTTCTTTCGAATTGAAATATATCTTTCAAACTTTAAAAATAGACGATTTATCGAGCTCTGTTTGTTTTACAAAAAATAACTTTCAGGACAAAAATTTTCGGATTTTCCGTTACTCATTCCATTGAAAATGAAGGGGTTAGGGAAAACATTTTCTATCAACGGAAAAAAAAAAGATTTTTTAAAATAAGGGAAAGTTTTTTTTTTCTATTTTTTAAGTAGGGAAAAAATTTTTCTCATTTTTTCTTATCTCATGCTTCTCTCCTCTTTTTATTTTTTTTTTAAAAAAAATTCAAATTTTTAATTATTTTTAATTAGTTTTAAGAGAACACCAAAAATTGTTATCATTTTCTGGAAAATAACTTTCTGAAAAATATTTTCGTGAAACAAATGGAACTTTAATCTCAAGGTGACTTTCGATAAGATGAATTGTGCATTGTTGATGATAAATCTTTCTATGTAAGTGAAAAGGGCAAAAAGTATAGGAAAAACTGTTGCCGAATTACCACGATCATGAAACTCCATTATCAATGGACATATATCCCGAGTGCTTTTTAATTTCATCAATCGGTTTACAGATAAATGCCAAAACTTGGGCGGATGGACCGAGTACATTACGAGATCGTTTGCCGTGGATGGCTCGGAGAGTAGAACTCGTGTCATGTTCTTAATTCAAAACTCTAAGAAAATAAATTTAGTACCGTTTGATCTACCATGTCAACGTGATTTATTCACGTTATTGGTGAAAGCGCGTCTTTGATGTATTTTTTTCCCTAGGAAAATTTTAGTGGCAGACCAATTGTGATGCCTAATTTCTTTCATGTGGGCTTCGTGAAAAATTATTCGAAAAATCATAAATCCGTTGTACTTTTGCTATTTAAGTCCTTATCATTTTAATTGTACCCATTGAATTATGAATATCTCACTTTGTCAATTGAGTTTATTCAGTTAATTTTGATTATAAATCTCTAATGTAAACGTCGCCATCCTAGGTAATATGACCCATGCTTTTTAACTTTTTTATTTTTATTTTCTTTCTTTGTCTTTCTCCTTCTTGTTTTATTTATTTTTCAGTTAAGAGATGTTGACCCACAACCACGCGAACTAGGCCACTATGGGGGCTCGTAGGCCCTTACATTGTGGTGGGGGTCTTTAAGCCTCAACTGATGGCCCCCTACGAAAAACCAAAAATAAAATAAAATAAAATAAAATAAATGTTAAAATTAAAATTTGTTAATGTTAGTGCCACCATGTCACTTAGGACACTTGATCTCCGTATTGGCTATTTCTGATCAAAATTGATCAAATATACTCAATTGGCAATAAATAAAAGAATTTAAGATTCAATTAACACAATGAAAAGTATCATGACTGAATTAATAAAAACTTGATAAGTTTATGACTTTTTGATTTTCCGGTATTCGACTCCTTTCAAAATATCAAAAGATGGGCATATCCTCAGTTCCGAGAATGATGATGATTAATTATTATTATTTTTTTAATAAAAGAGACCCATTAATCTTGTTGAAAAATAAAAACAGGAAGAATATTCTTATGAGACCCATTAAACACCTACGACAATTTCCTATGCTTGTCTATTTGCATTATAGAAATGATAAATAGTTATAATGCATTCTTTATTTTAACGTGCTGGTATTTTCACACCTCATATCTGTCTATTGAATTTGTATATTTATTGAGTTTTGATCTCAACTCTATCCTCTAATTGCTTTACATCCCGAGGATTCCAAGTCTAAATAAGGCATAGGATGAAACCTTTTAATGACTTGTTTAGGTTGAATAATGATTGATTATTGTTATTGTTATTTTTTTTTATAAAAGAGGCCCATTAAACTTGCCAAAAGATAAAAGGAGAGGAATATTCCTATGGTTAAGTGGGAATTAAGAGTAGTTGAAGTCATCATTATCATACATCGCACGAGAACCCATCACGTCTAAAGCCGCAATTATGACAACATTGAGAAGATAATCTTCAAGCCTAATTTAAGTTGCGCTTATGCGCGTACGACCCTCCAGCCAGTGAGGGGCTCAACACAATAATCTAATCAACTACGTACACTAAATTAAAACAATCTGAGAGCTCCTCATGATCATGATTATTTCCGGGAATTTTTTTTTTAAAATTCCAACTTTGATTTTTAAGAAAAACTAAAAAATCTGATTACTCTCTAAGTACAAGAAATTTCCTAGTAATCAATGGAGAACTTATAATTAAGGATGAGGATGATAACCTCTGGTGGTGACTGATAGATGGGTTGTACATTGCAATCATGTGCTTGTTGAGTCGGAACTAAGAAAGATCATCTCGTCGTACATTTGATTTGACATAAAATTTTCGAGGCCGCTGTTGTTGTACCTCGCTATAGAGTACAGTAAAAGTATGTAAGTTGGAATTATAGAAATCGAGTAATAAAAAGGTTTATATTGCTTCTCAAGGGTTTTTATTTTTTATTCTTGATTACTTTCTTAATCTCACCCTTTTAATCAATGTCTTTGTACATTTAGCATTTCCAAACTAAAGTTTCTGTTTTGGACATATGTTGCAATGTGGAGTGTGATTTGCATTTATTGATACGGTCTTCTTAGAATCATGCATTATGTCAATTTTTTTTTGTCAATTCCTAGCGAGAAAGCATAAGATTATTTTTTTCTTGACGAAATTCCAATATATAGTATCCAATGGTACGGGCTCTTAAAAATTATGTACAAAGATTTTTCCATTTATTTTTTCATGTCATATTGGAAGGTATGTAATGGGTGGTAGTTGTTTTTTTTTTCTTATAATGATTGGTAGCCAAACAAAAAATTTCTTAGACCTAACTCGAGAATAATAAAGACTGTCCAATTAGAAAGGAAAAGATGATTGAGGTAATGCAAAGGTTAGTTATTTCATTGTTTTGCTATTTTCGTCCATTCATGCATGAATAACTAAGTAAACATTTAGCTTCAAATGATAACTTCATTTGTCCCCCTATTAATTGTGCATATTATGCTTTTCATTTTTGTAGGTTTTATATCATTTTTTTTATATCTCGCCTGATCTAAATTCAATCAGTATTGATGCTCAGCATGTTGTTAGCTTGGTTTGTTAACTATCGAAATCTAAAATGATCGGAAGTACAGATTTAGTTTACTAAACTAAATTCATTCTGTCTTAATCACTAATTCTATTGGCTTAATTGATCATTACGTGATAAAATAAATATTTCGTCTAAAAGACATCAAAGGATTATTCCCTAGACAAGTAATAATTTTTATGTGGCGTATTTGTAATCCACGGATTGAAAGACGGGCTCGAGACAGAGATGGAGGAAAACACGAACCTATTTCACTAGCCAATGAACGTCGCGCACACCATGGTTCTATGAATGTCGTGCACACCATGGTTCTAGGGGATCATTGCACCTCCGTGTTTGTAATTCACGGATCGAAAGACGGGCTCGAGACAGGGACGGAGGAAAACACGAGTCTGTTTCGCCAGACCGTGCACGCCGAAGGCTGTAATGGATGTCGTGTCCTGCCTGACGAGGTCCAGAAACCAGGACGACGAAACGTGAAAACGCAAGGATCTATACCTCCCGCGAAAACGAAAATTTCTCCGGTCGATTGCGAGCCAAAAACGTCGGGCATCCTTCGTCCCCGCTTGAGAAAAATCTACTATTTGGCCGACTATTTGAGGCAAGTGGGGACGCTCCCATGATGGCCACAGTGCCGAGACCATGAATTTCTCCTCCCAAATGTCAAAGCGCTATCGAGACCATCATTACAGGGGAAGTGGAGCGTGAAGAGCCATCGGAATTCCATGTGATCGAGTGTTCTCACGACTCGAAGCGTCGTCGGATTGTCCTCCTCGTTTGAAGTTTCAAACTTTCGCATGCTTTAGGGTGTGCAAAATGGATTACTCGAATCGAAAACTGTCGGGATGAGATTGGTTTTTAATTTCTAAAACGGTGCCAACTACATATATTTTTTTTATTTCTTCAAAAAAATTAGTAGGTTTAGTTTATTATTTCCTAAAAAATATAATTAATTGGACAATAAGATATGTAAATGGAAGCATAGAATTTGTCTTAGAGTTCTGAATTTATTCTTGATCATATAATGGACAATAAGATTTCTAAATGAAAATATAAAAAAGAAAGATGGTGACCAATTTGATTGAACTAGATCGAATCGTAAACCAATCACCTTAGCATTTTCTGGAGATAAAAGATAAAGAATTTACGGGCGCACTGAGCTCATTAACCTCGGAAGAAATGATGACTAAAAAGCTTTGCCTAATTCAGTGGATTGGTCAAATTATGTAAAAAAAGAAAAGCTTTTTTCACTTGAATTTTTGTTGCCATTCTTGAATTTGATTACACGAAGCGAAAGTCAAACGATCCTGTTCTTGGTATGTTTATGTTGGGACATTTTTTCTTCTGTAAATGGGTGCTCTTCTTGGCTTTTCCGCCGACTGTAATGATCTTTCGAGGTTGATGTAAAGCTTTGGAATCTCTCTAATGAAAAGTTCTTGAATATTTTATTCCGGGTCCGGCGAGTCCAAACTCCTTCACGTTCAAATAGTCTCAACTCGTACACAGGTCCTCATTCCGACCCATCGGCGCTGAATGAAGGAAAGCGGTTCTGCTTTTCTGAGGACAGCAAACGCTGTAAGGTCGCAGTGAAATCAAAGGAAAACATCAGTGAAGGTTCAAGCGGAAAGGCTGATGGTTTGCTATCCGGATAGAGCGCTCGAAGAAAAAGCCTGAACAGTCAAACGGATCTCATGTGACTCTCTTTTCTCGTGCGTGGTGAAGCTTCAGGTATTGGTTTCGATATCAGGGTCGTCTTCTCGGGTGCAGAGAAGTGGCAGGAGGGAGGGAGGGAGCGGTTAATATAATGCCCTTGGCTGCTTTCCTGTCACCTGTTGTTCTGCTTCTGCTTGAGCTTGGTGTTTTGGAAGGGGAAGTTGCCATCTGCTGAGCTCAGATGGGAGCACATGGCTCCTCCTATTTCCAAGCTCTAAGCACCGTAAACTAATGCGAGGGAAGGCAGGGTTTTGGGTTTTCCTAGAGAATCAGTTGCTGCAGAGAACCGTCTGATTGGTGTGGGGAAACAAAAAACCAAGTTCCTTTTTTTTTTCTTTTCTATTGTTATATTTTTAACTTGGGAAGCGTGACTTGTGAGACTGTGATAAAGGAAACGATCCAAAAGAAAAATATTAGTCCTTTCCTTTCGATTATCTCAACTTGCTTCTCCTCCTGCAAAACCCAATTCAGGCAGGTACTTGTTCCTCAAATTTCGGTTCTGATTGCTGGGTTATGTTCAAATGGGTCGCTTCGGTGATGTTTTCCGATTACTTTTTGAAGTGAAGTCTTGGCAGTAGCATTAGCCTCTCTAACTCCATGTAAAATCTTAAATTTTCTTGGTTATCACGAAGCCTTTCAGCAAAATTTTGAGCTCAAAGAGGGGAAGTGTTGCTCTTCCTCTTTCTGCGAATAAGTTGCTATCAGCTAAGTTGCTGCGTTTGCTTCCCACTCTATTGCACTTCATCTATCAATCTCCTGCTTTTCTTCTTTCTCCTTGCTCTCCTTGGTTGGCTTGATTGTTAATTTTCAGCTAAGGTACCTTCTGTTTCTTTTCTGTCCCTCAACTTTCCCACATAAAGCACGAGCTGCATTCCTTCCCCCATCTGGTCATATCTGGTGCTTTTTCTATCCATACAAAGCGGAAGACTATCTTTTCACTTTGTCCATCATTCAGAGAACAGCATCAATATTTCCCCCCCTTTTTCCCCAAAAGTCAATGATCCTGGAAACTGAAACTGGAAACCAAATGTCTTCACTTATATGTGACTTACTTCCGTGGATTTCGGTTCTTATCACATGGCTGATTTTGAGTCATCTACTGGAGTTTGGTTTAGCATCAATCCTCTTCACATCTATGGCTTTACTCTTGTCGAGCGTTCTCTTCACATCATCTAGGCGAAAGCCGGTCTTCATGGCAGAACCTCTCGAGGAGGAGATTTTCAGATCTGATCAAGAAACTCTGCCTACTAAAGAGGATGGAGCATTGCTTTCCCAGCCACGAATTGAATCAGTGCCCCAGATGAGAGAAGCCCAAGCACAAGCAAAGATGTTTCAGCCCGAAGGGTGCACAGTTAGATCATCACTGGATTCAAGTTCAGAGAGTGAATGCATCAATAACTTCTCCACGAGTGAAGATTCAGAAGTGGAGTGGCCCTTCAAGGAAGACATGGATCACAGCCCGGATTGCTCAGACGGCTCGATCACCGATGAGGAGAGCTTAATTGAGATTTCCATCCCAAGTGGGCATTATGTTGGTCAAAAAGAGGAACAGCCAAAGTTCAGTTTGAAGCAAAAGTTCACAGATTTCACACCAGACTCCATTTTCCAACAGAACTGTCTAGCTGATCTCTTAGCCGAGATCAATGAGATGAATGAGGAAGACGATAATCTGATTGAGATCGACATATCCGTGGGATCCATCAAGTGCTCAAGGTTTGAAATTGAAGCTTGAGTTAGTCACTTTAAAGCTGGCACTGTTTTCCATATTTTCTTGCCACTTGTGGATCTGATGTGCAGAATTAGGGTTTTAGGACATGTTATGCTCTGCTCTATTCTGAATTTTGCCCTGGTGGGGACTTTGGATACCCTAGTGCTATTGGCCCTTTGTTTTCTCTTGATGCACTTTAAAGTATATTAAAAGTTTAAAGGGCCATATGATGGAACCCCACTTGCTGTTCTTTTAATAAGACCTCCTTCTCTTATGCATCCACTGTTAATCAATCCACCTGATGCCCCTTTTAATATATAAAGATTACCCCTCTCCAAGAGAAGATGAGTGCTATGAGTATGCTAGTCATACAGTCACGGCGCCCCGTGCCTTATTCTGAATTAGGGATGGCCAATATTATTGAAACCTTTGCCACCCTCCAAAGAATGACTGACCTAAGGGGATTAGTGGGACCGCTGCCATCTCGATTTGACTGGTTTACTGTGTAATTTTTAGCAATTATGTACTATACTGTTTGATAATTAATGTAAGATTTCTTTATTTTGCCCTCCCCTTCCCCAAGCAACGCTTTTGCAGAATTTCTGATCTTACCCACTTACTAACATCCGTCTGTTGTTGAGACTTCCTTTACAGATTATCGGGATCCATTATAATAGAATCGCTACAAGAGTAGTGCATACATTGTCTCTGAGAACTCGCATCCGCTTCGGCAGCTGTGCAGGATATTATGTTGCTAAGAACAACATTTTAGCACATTCTCTGTTTTTGGTTGATTCATAGGGCTGAAAAGGCAACCATAACTCAGAGGAATCAACTTGCCTGTTGACGTTAGCAGAGCCAAATCTGAGGTTGAGTGAGGTTTTGCAGTTGCATTTCTCATAAAGTACGCCGAATTTATTAATCTTATTTACATATAGGAGACGTGCTTCTGTTTCAATCCATACCAAGAGAGCATTACTTCAACTGGAACCAACTTCTTATTCACACGCCACACTCAAATCTCTAAAGTCCACCCACGAAGCAGCGCAAAACACCAAAATCTTTACCTGAGTCTTCAGGCAAGACAGGGAGTGAAAAAGTAGATGTCGTCTAGCCGGTCATTGCTGGGTGAATTGCCACCGCACACCAGGAGTCCTTTTTCCCCGTTCAGCTTCCCGCTTGCAAATGCACACCAACCACGAGGCCCGGGATGGTGGCCCGAATCGGGCCCGTCCTCCAGCTTCTTCCAGGCCAGCGTCTCCGTGTCCAAGGAGTAGCTCTCGGGTGAGAATTTCCCGGCGCCGAGGTGGCCCAAGTCACTCGGGTCCACTTCACCACCGCATATTATTATGTACTTTCCGATGCCAACTGTAGAAAACACGCTCCTCGCGGTGGGCTTCTCGCCACCGGTTTCGACTTGGGTCCACTCATTTTGCACCGGGTCGAAACAATGGATGTCATCCGCTTCCTTCCCCGCGAAACCGTACACGACCCATATCTTCCCTCCGGCTACCACCAGCCCAGGTCCACCTCTCCCCTTGCACTTTTCACCGGCGGTGGGGTACTGGCCCCACTTCTGATCGACCACGTCGAAAGCCCACAGATCGTTGAGCCGCCCATTCTCACCGCACCCGCCGAAGACGAACACCCGGCGGTCATCGGCGGCCGTCGAGTGGTAGCTCCGGTGCGGTGGGCCCGCGTCTCCGCTGGAGAGCAGGGCCCACTTGTTCGTGCCCGTGTCGAAAGAGTAGAGCTCGTTGAGCTCCTTGTGGGTGCTGTCCCTACCCCCGAAGACGTAAATGATGTCGCCGACTGCGGCCATGGTGACGCCGACGCGTGGAGGCGGGACGTCTCCGGAGGCTTCAGCCACGGACCAAGCCTGCTCCTCGAGGTCAAACACATAGACCTTGTTGTCGACGGGGACCCGAGGTGCGAATTCGCCCCCGAACGCGTAGACCTTGTGACCCACTATTGCTACGGCGTGTGAGCTTCTGGCCCCAGGTGCAGTTCCTTTCTGGTCGATCTGATAAACAGAAAAAGGCAAAACCGCAGAATTTACTAATGAAAAGATGCGGGCAACATCCGATATGAAACCTAAAGAAGCGTGCCTTCTCGTTCTGGATGGTGAGCGAGTGAATGAAAGAATGAGTTTGACATTGAATATCACTCCAAAGTGAAAACACATCAAAGTGAATGGGACTCTAATTTACCAGAAAGGTCAAACTAGCTTGACAAATCGAAGAACTAGGATAGGGAAAACGACTGAAGCACTCACTTCTCTATGAGCATGATAAGAAAGATTCTTTCTTTTTTATGGGTCAGGGAGGAAAGGTCAAACTAGCTGGACGGGTTCGTCTAATGTTCCTGGGAATGTTCCCAACCCCATCATTTTCAACCATGGAATTATTGCGTGTGACAACAAAATCAGGGCTTAGTCGAGTCGAAGGCATATATGCCGATATCCAAAGTCAACTGAGTTTTTCTTTCTGCTTTCTCAAATCGAACTAACAGAGGCATCCCCTGCAACTGCAACTACTAAAGCCATCGACATTTCAAGAACAAATTCCATTGAAAGCAAGGGGTCAACCTAAACATTTTACCCGTTTGCTAAATTGCAAGAGTTGGATGAAACAACACAAAGTTGGATCAATTCAGGAGGAGGGACAGAAAGGAGAGAGACACGGTGCAGATCAGAAAGTGGCCACGACACAAGCCACCTTACAAACAAGGAAAATCACATACGCAAGAGGGATGGAGAAAAAACCGACCTTGACCCATTTTCCTTGAACCAGAGACATCGCCGCTTGGCCAGTAAATTCTGCTGCGGGCTTGAGGGATTCGGCGAGGAAATCGCAAGAGTTGGATGATTTCTGGGTTGTTCCGAACGGTGGTCCGATCTTCTGTATTTATACAAGGCAAAACAAACAAACAAACAAAAGAAAAAGTCGAAAACCTACCCGGGTATATCAGACCCCAAATTGTACATTAAACAAAAGTCAGCCTTTCCATAGCAAAAATTTATGGGCCTTGATAATGGAGGGAATTGCAGTGACGCCCCCTTCATTCTTTCCCTGAAAATTGGCTATGTCTTCGGGGTCTTTTTAGGTAATAACAGTGGTGATTTTTAAAAATCTAGATTCCACCATTAAGGCATGAGTCTTGCCCGGCTAGATATGTCCTCTTTGTGGAATTGGTGATGCGGACATTATAGAATAAGCCAAGATGATGATAATAATAATCAAGCATACAACATGATTGGTATCAAGAGCCAGATTTCACCGACCCTAGCTATTGCTGGTTTTGGGAGTTGGTAAAGTTAGGAAGTGATATGTCCTGACCAGCTTATTAGAATATATAAAGTGATTACGACAGATGATTAGATAATAACTCGATGAGAAAGAAATAAAATATTTTTTGCAGAGTTAATCTAGGATTGTTAATATAAAATCTCAGAAAGGACCCCGCATGAAAGCTGACATAAGACTGGCAATATCTATTGTGCGTCTTGTGTATAATATAATCTATGCATACTTTATATAAATTTTTATTGGAAGACGAAAACTTCTACCAGCGAGTGGTTTTGACAACTCCGCCCACAGTTTAGAAATAGTGGTTTAGGCTTCCGATTGGGCCGTTCTAGCCCCCTGAGCTATTTTCTGTTCGGGCCCAACCAGCCCGGCCCGGTCATTCTAACTGAAAAGGAAATTTATCATTTTCGCGCTATGGATGGGCCTTAAATCTGAGGAGGCGGCATCGGTCCGGCCCGCCCACTGCCCACAACCGGATTGGGCCCAGCTTACGATAAAAGCCTTCTAAACTCATACTGAGTGAAAGTCTCGATGCAAGGACGTGCCGGATTTCTATTGATTGTCTAAACAAGTCATTTCAGTAATTGAATGGGTCCCACTTTTACCAATTCGAATTCTGGGTAGATTGTTTTAGTAAAAATCTCGTTGCAACTAGCGTTACTCATTTCAAATTCATAATAAGATGGAATTCTCCTTAGATTGTTACGTAATTAATTAATTGATCTATGCCTATGGTTGATAAGCACTTTGAAAAGGGTTTTATCGGTAACATATTTGAGAGTTGATTTTATACCTCTTTTGTACCAAGGTGATCGACGATGGCAAAATAGCGTACGCGTGAATATTTCACAAACTCGTGGCGCATTTTCATAGGTATTTGGGTATTCGGATCTCCATGTTCATGTGCTGTGCGATTGCAATAGTGTGGTACTTAAACTTCATTTGACTCACTCCTTCCTCATTGGAGTCACCTAAGCTCAATCTTCCTCTCAACTTCATCGAGCACTTGTTGACTCGACCCACCCCAAATTGTTGAAATTTTATTTGTAGAATGAAAGTGTTTCAAGAGAGAACATTTCTATCGGCCCCTTTAATCACCATTGAAGATACTGTTGCCTTGGAATAATTAATCTTGCAACTCTAGTGGATTTCTATATTGATTTTGATTGATGCTGATTAGTCAATTAATAGAAAACTAGAATATTGTGTATCAGGAAGTTATTTTTCCTTTATTATGTACATTCATTTTCCTTAGTTAGTTTGATCCTATGTAATATAAATAGGGCTATGGTTTTATACCATTAATTAGTGAAAGTGATACCGAATACTTTTTTCCTCATTATCTTTGCTTCACTCAATTTTCTTACAATCGCAAGCATAGATGTCTCTTTGATCTTGTGATCGCGATTTAATCTCTCGCCCTACCCTCTATTATTATCAAATATCATAATCTTCTAAAATACAAGCGTAGATAATCTTTTATATACTTGAAATCGTTTTTAGAGTTCTCATAAAAATCCTAGATCATCTTGGACACCTCATTGGCTTATTATGCTTTATAAACCTCCGGTCCTGGTCACGTGTCCTAGATTACGAAAAGAAATTTCTAGAAGCCGAACGAATAAATGTGAGGGCTTCCGGGCAAATTTGACACGAACTTTCAGCACGTACGGCAAGCCCGAAACGATCCAAAAATTCCAAACGTGTCTTTTTCCGCTGGGAATATGGCACGGCAAGGGCGGCGTCGGTCAAACTCTGATGTCCCAATGCCCCATGCTGGGGGATAATTCCGGTCAACCCTTTGACCGGAGGAACCATGTCCTCCATAAAATCCATTCTCCAATTAGGCTATTCCCTTTCTTTAAAGGGTTTCCTTTTTCTTTTAGTTGTCTGAATTGTTCATGCTGGCCTCTTGAATTAGTTTTCGTTGAACTACAGTCAGCTGCCTCTTCATATCATCATATTACTACTATCCAACGAAACAAAATCAATGATAAAAGAAAAGATTGGAGAGAATCTATAAAGCCCGAAATGCACTTTTAATATTCTAATGGTTCTTATAAGTTAAAACAATAGGAATGTCATGAACCTATTGTACATTTAATCCTAAACTATTATCTATTTACTCATAAACCCTTTTGATGATTTATTAATATAGTCCTCTTGGCCAATTTGGTCAGGAAATACTTACATGGATACCTAATTAGTGCTACGCATCCCATGTATTACAATTGGCAACTCTTGCCAAGATCTAGATGAGGGCGTCATGGCCCTCACATAGATCCAAGCAAGGTTCGCTAATTGTTGTTGAGGCCCTAGCAACTCCACTGGCCAGTAATTTGATAAAGGAAAAGAAAGACAAAGAAATAAAAAAAAGTAAGAAATATAGAAAATCTTAGACAAAGACTATCCATGTCAGCATCAATTGTTAGTATCCTCATCAGTGATTTTTGATCAAAATTGGCCAAAACGACTATATTAAAAATTCATCAAAAGATTTATAACTAAAATTAGCTATATTTGAAAAAAATTTAAGATCAAATTGATCGCCGTATAATAAATTTATGACTTTTTTAGACAATTTTCCTCGTAATAGTAAAATCTAAAATGGTCATTCCATGTATTTTAAGTGCGGGTCGTTTTTTAAGCGGTGGCCAGTACTTCCCACTAAAATCAATCCCTACAGATATATACTCTCGATGTCCATTTTCGGGCACGCGCGCGCACGGCGGCTAGTCATCACATATGCGAATTGGGTGGTAGACGTGTTAAAGGGGTCGTCCTCGCCGATTGGTAGTTTCTTAATTTAATATCCGCGAGTCGAGGTTTCCTACTTGAAACTTTCCTCTGATCTCTAAACGTCATGATGTTCGAGATCATCCGAGAACCAGTGGGAGTTTCCTAGGTTTTTCGACGCCCGACGAGGAAAATTTGAGATTGACTACCACTGTCTTGTCTGCAAAAACCATGTGAGACTTGATTTAAAACTTTCTATGCATTAAGCCAACGTTTATATTTCTTGATTTAAAACCATGTGAGACTTGATTTAAAACCATGTGAGACTTGGTTTAAGGGGGATTTTTTCTCATTTCTTTTTCCCTATGTCCTCATTCTATACACACTTTCTTTCCCCAAAAGAAGGCCATTTTAGTCTTATTTTCCTATTAAGAGCAATTCGCGCACCGTAAGTGTTCTTGTGGGTTTTTTTTTTTTTCGTTTTTTTATTATCTCAATCAAATTAAGAGAAAATCTGGGAACTTACCTTTTTCATAGAATGAAAAGAAAAAGTTTTTTTTAGCAGAGGTTGGATACTATGTATGATGGAAAAGAGTTTCCTAGCTAAGATAACTTTGGCCTGTAAAAAAAGATGGGCATGGCATGGACAAGAAAATGGTTACGATAATTTACCGTGTTTATTAGTTTATCATAATATAGATTTTTTGAAATAAGCTGGATGCTTAAAATAGGCAACTATCCTTATATTGTCCTTCACACTATTTATTTCTTTAGTAAAATATCAATAAACTAGTCATTATTCAGTATGTATAACTATCCTATAAATATTAATAATAGTATGTGTACACTATTAAATTTAAGTAAGTAGCAGTAATTATAGTTATTGTGTTTCCATATCATAGATTGTTTGACAATGTCATATTATAATGCACTTTTAGATTTTATCTTACACAATAATCAAACTTGATTAAAAAGAGAATTTTTTGGTGCACCAATTTTAGATTTTCTTTTAATATATCAAGAATCAATAACCGAAAACAAGAAAAGCCATAATAGGTGCCTATCCAGCTCAAAATGCTCTCCATAATGTGATTGTAAGTGTCCTCTTTTAGAAAAAAGTATTTGTAAAGAGTCAAGGATTCGAGAAAAAAACTCTGGTTTTGTGGGATGATGATGGTCAAAAGAATAATCTCCAGCAAAGTGCGATAAGAGAGAAAATGCCAAATTCCCAGTCAAATCCGGTATCTCTACCTACATATGTGATGGTAAGTGGCAAGTGCATGTTGTATGCACAAGGAGAATTGAATAGCGACATGGGCATGAGCAAGATTTAGTCAAAATATTCCGTTGGTATTCATAAGGCGAGCAGACAATAATAATGTCCAGCTATCTCTTCCCCAACCGAACTCCTTTAAAGTTTTTGCCTATTTATAGCCATCAGTAACCATTGCTCTTTCATTCTTCTTCTTTCGTAAGGAAGATCTCTCTCTCTCTCTCTCTCTCTCACTCATCGCTAGACAGTAAAAGAAGGAAGCATCTGGTAAACCCATTTCTCTTCTTCATCAATAATGTCTGCGGTCTCCAATCCGAGTCGTTCTTCGGAGAATCCGAAGATCGTTGTCGAAAGAAACCCTTCGGAGTCCAGCCTGTCTGAGCTGAACGTCAAGTGCTGGCCCAAGTAAATCCACCCTGCCCTCTCTCTCTTGCGATATTTATTTACGTATCCTGCGTAAGATTTGGTGTATGAGTATGTCAAACATGACCTGCGGATCTCAAAAATCGGACAAAGAACAACCAAGTTAATAAGCAGATACTGAGAAAGCGAGCTTGAAAGGCGCTTTTTGTAACTAATAATTGAGAAGAAAAACCTATCTTGAGTCGTAAGTAATGCTGTTAATTCTTTCTCCTTCATTTTTCAGTCTGGCTCTTCCAAACTTTGTAGAATAACCAGTTATAGTGAATAAACTTATACTGAAAAAGTAATACGGCACAGAAAGTTCTAGTCCTGGCCTTTAGAAAGTTGAGAGTTGATTTTGCATGATAAACTGCACGCAGATGCTGATAAATAGTTAACCTACTTTTCTCTGTCTGCCTGCTTTTTATTATTTCCTGATAAGAAGATGGGCTTGCCCACCTGGGAAGTATTGGCTCAAGTTTGATGCAGAAGAAACGTGTTACCTTCTCAAGGGCAAGGTCAAGGCATATTCAAAAGGGGCGTTGGCGTCGGCGTCGGAACCATTTTCGGACTTTGTGGAGTTTGCCGCGGGAGACTTGGTGACCATTCCCAAGGGTATCAGATGCACTTGGGATGTGTCAGTTGCTATCGATAAGCACTACAAATTCGAGCCATCTTCATCGTTGGCATCATCTTCTTCCTAGTCATTCTTAGCATACTCCTACGTGCATGATTATTGGTGACATCCATAGATATCTATGTATAATGTAGTCTCGTTATGTTTGCATCGTGATTCTGTATGCTAGTGCTTATTCTTTCAAGATTATATATTCAACTATGTCATCCTTTTCTCGTGGTAACTAACTTGCGGACTTTGGAGTAACGTAGTTGTCTCCTGCTTCAAAGGACAAAATAGTTATTCAATGCGTGAATGTTCCGATTGAGCAAAATTCTTATGTAGTCTTCAGAGTACAGATTTAGCCATCAGCGGTTCTTTGACCGGTCAAAAATTGCGACTCTGATGGCGATTACTTTACTTTTGAAGCAAGGAGAGAAGTTCAAGTTTGCTTGCAAAATGTAAATATGCCGTGTTGAATGAGCTCCATTTGAGTAAAACCTAGGGTAGCATTTTTCAGAAATTAATTTTCTGGATTTTCATCTATTTGATTTGTCAGAAATAACAGTCAACCGAAAACACTTTCAATTCATGCGAGAATAAATGCCTAGATGTGAAAAGGTGAAAGTACTTTCCGAAAGTGCCCCCCTATCTCTAGACAAGGATAGACCTTCGTGCGCAGCCTGTAGCCCCTCAAAGGGAGCTCAAAGGCTCTTTTTGTCTGCAGCTCTGTCATTGAGAACCTCTCCGACTGTGCATAGAAGCTGCAATAACCGGATCACCGTTGCTTGGCTGCATCTGCGGACTAATTAGGAGCCGAATTAGCATGGTAGATGGAATTGGAGTTGATGGGGGATACTCGGCCAGGCGACAAGATCCACCGGGGATCGATTCAGCCAATAATGCCAAGTCCCGACTTGGAGCTCTTAGGAGAATTGGGGATGGAGTTCGCATCACCTTGCTTTAAGATCGACTCGCGAGGCTCCTTGGGCTTAAAGCTCTTGCCATTGAGGGGCTTCAGCTGGTTTTGGGAGGCCGCTGGGTTTTTGGGGTTAGAAAGCCATGTGATGAAGGAGCAGATGTACAATTAGGGGTGAGCATCGATCTAGAGTCAACTCTAGACCAACCTTGAACCGGCCAAACTCTGCCGGTCCTAATCCAGTTCTTGAGAGATTGGGTCGGTCCTTGATCCTAGAATTCCTGGACCAGCACTATGCAGGTCAGTCCTCGATCCTGAGAAGGTTAGTCTAACTCGGATATATATTATTTATAATTTTTTTATATAAAGAAAATCTTAAAATAAACGACATTAACAACATTAAACAGCTCTTTAGTGAGGAGTTCAAATAATTTTACATTGTTCTTTAATAACTTAGGTTTTTAATGCTTTTTACGACATCAATAGTCATAATTTACGAAAAGGGAAAATGTTTTTGTGAGGAGTCCTCACGGCGTCCAAAAATGCACCTAATGGCACCCTCCTCTAGTAATCGTTCTCTTCTTGCCTTATTTGTCCTCTTAAGGCGCGTTTGGTAATGATTCTGTTCCCGGGAGTTGATTCGATCGAAATCGATTCTTTTTTTTTTGTTCCGGGAACCGATTCTAAGCATTTTAAGTTTGTTTGGTAACTATCCAAAATTTATGATTCTAGAATAGAATTGCGTTTGGTACCGTGTTCATTAATTCTGTTCCAAATCAATTTCTTTTAATTTTTAAATAATTTTTTTTTTACTTTTTTCCTTTGTTTTCTTTTCTTTTCATTTTCTTTTTTTTCCTTTCATTTTCTTTTTTTTTTTTTTCCTTTTTTCTTTTCTTTTTCTCATCTTCTTCTTCTTCTTCTGGTCGGTCGCTGGACCGGCGACCGGCCAGACGAGGGCCGGCGACCTCACCGGAGCGTCGCCGACCCTCGGCGAGGCCGACCCTCGTCGGCGGAGCCTCGCCGGCAGTCGGGCGAGGCTCGCCTAGCCCTGCCGAGGCTCGGCCGAGCTAGGCCGACCTCGTCGGGGTTGGGCGAGGCCTGCCAGGCCATCGGTGGGGCTAGGCGTCGTGAGGCTCACCCAGCCCCTGCCCAGTCCCGGCGAGGCCGAGCCTCGTCGGTGGTCAGGCGGGCCTCGCCCAGCCCCAGTGAGGCCTCGCCCAACCTCGGCGAGGCCCGCCTAGCCACCGGCGAGGCTCGGCCTAGACAGATCTGGGGAGGCCGAGCCTCGCCAGTGGCTGGGCTTGCCTCTGGTGAGCTCGCTAGACCTCGCCCTGGTGAGCCTCCGGCGAGCTCGCCGGACCAGCGGCCGGTGGCGGCAGACAGTGGCCGGCGGCTGGTGGCGGTAGACAGCGGCCGGCGGCGGCGGCGGACGGCGGATGGCGGACAGTGGCGAACGGTGGTGGATGGCAGTCGCGAGATGCCCGAAGGGAAGAAGAAAATTTATGGATTTTGATTCTCAAATTCGTTTCCGGAACAGGAATCAACTTTTTTTTTGTTCTTGATTCTGTTCCCAATCTATTTACCATGAACAAAAATTTTACCAAACGCGATTCTAAGCCGAAACTAATTCCGAAAACAAAGAATCAGAATTTGTCCCTGTTTGGATGGTTACCAAACATGGCCTTAGTCTTCAATTTGCCAAAATCGAAAGATCGTCACTTGACACTTGACACTTGACACTTGCCTTGCTCACTTTGGGTCACTTGTGTCACTCGCCGCTTGATGCTTGCTTGGCTTGTCGCTCCCCGTTTGACATTCGATGCTCATTTTGTTCGACACTCACCCTACTTGACTCTCACCGCTTACCTTTCTTAGCTAACCTCGCTCATCATTGAACCCGTTGGGTTAGTACGATCCTCGGTTGTCATTTCAAGGAATACAAAAAATGAAATAAAAAATTATTGGTTGGTCCTAGGTTGACCTCAAAATCGAACCGAACCCATTGCTTCGGTCCAGTTCTTGGTCCCAAGCTCAATAAGGTCAGTCTTTAGTCCCAAAAATTGAGGACCATCATTGTATGAGTTATTTCTAAGGTTAGGAGGTATACCGGCCCAACCCGGACCATGCTCACCCCTAGGTATAATGGTGTTGCAGGGGCATTGGCAGGGGTAGAGGCATTGGCTGAGTCGTGAGGGTCGAGTCATGAGCACGTTCATGGGCCGTGTGGGGAGATTATTTGTGATGACCCTAGTAAGTCACGGCTAATGTAGAACTATTAGTACATTTATCATTTTGTTTCACTTTTTCTTAAGTATGCAGAAGTGTAAAGAAAAAAGAGAAATCTTGAGAATGGGGCAACTTCATTTATTATTTAAGTATATATATTAGACAACAAGTTAGGTATATTGGGGAATTTCCAAAGGTCAGTACTACTGACCTAACCATACATATGGTCACCTAACCCTAACCCTAACTTCATAAAAAAGTCTTCCCAACTCCAAAAATCATGCTTCCTTCCTATGTGAAGTCAACTGGCACCTCATAATGGACCATAGGGAAGGCAGGTAGGATCGACATTCTATTGATATGAAAAAATGAAGTTGATAACCAATGAGTCTAAACCTAAAAAGAAGAAAGTCCATTAGTCTATATTATGCAAATCAATCACCATATTGACAAAGAAAGCTTCAGTATAAAGTATAGCAATTATCAACTTACCTAAGAACCTTTTCAAAATAACATAACAGATCAGCAAAAGCATTACTCAATTTAAATGTATCAAGGTTATATTCAATAGGAATTTCTTGTTGCCATCATTATCTAGGGAACTCCATTACCCCCTAAGCATCTTGCACCCATTTGATATCGCAAGGACATTGGGAGAACCATATTACACTCTCTAGACATCCGGAGGAATCCAGTTACCCTTCCAAGCATCTTGCACCCATAGTGTCGCAAGGACATATGGGGAATTGTGTTATATCTCCAAGCATATGAGGGAACCGTGTTACAGGCATCCCCACTACAACCCGGGGTATTGTCGTCCCAAGGACCGCGGCATTCAATTTGAAAAGCATGTTGACGTCATTAATATTTAGGGAATCAAGCATATGTCTAATGAACCATCGGTCATTTTTATCCATTAGACTAATATAAACAGGCACATGCTCATATGAGATGAACAATTGAAAGACTCACATCCTAGGCCCTAAACTAGCCTTATAAGTTGTTCAGCGCACCTTAAGAAATGGCAGTTGTTATCTAGATAAATGGGTTTAAAAAATTATGATACTTTAATATGAGGTAGAGAAGACCTAGAGGGGACTCGAAATATGATTCAACTTCTATAGTTCAAAATAATTTTTGAAAGCCGGATCCAAAACTGTAAAATTTTCCAAAACGCAATTGAATACGAAAATATATATTTTGCCGACCAAATGAGACCGAAAAATTATGGAAATTTAATATGTGGTAGTCTAGGACATACTTCACAACTTTCATGAAGGACGTCTACTAGAATTATTGACCAAAGAATTTATGGAAAATAGAAAGAAGGAAGAGGTTGGTGCAGTAACCTTAAAAATTGATTTCGCACTCTGTAGATTTTAAAAAATATATCTTTGTCGTACGAAATCCAAAAATTCTGAAATTAAAGAATGTCATAGAACAGCCAATGAAGAACGACTTTCATGAAAAATACCCCACCAAATTTGCACCACATAAGCAGTACAAAATTAGCAAAATTTGGCTTGGGCTATAATCCGAATCCCACCTTGGCACCCACTTCCCATTTCGGCTCACCTTCAGCCATTTCAGCCCGGAACTATATTTTAGCATATAAGGGTGCGTTTGGTAATGATTCTGTTCCCGGGAGCTAATTCTGATCAGAATTGATTCTTTTTTATTCTGTTCCGGAACGATTCCAAGCAAAAGAACGTGTTTGGTAGAATCGTACAAAATTTCGATTTTAGAATAGAAAAAGAACAAAAACGCGTTTGGTAATCGCATAAAATTTCTATTCCAATTCTTTTTTTAATTACCTTTTTAGATAAATATAAATTTGATATTGAATTCTCATAAACCCCTCATTGATTAATTATATTTATACTAAGTAATAAAAATATTAACTAATCAATTTTTATTAAATAGTTAATAATAAACCATAGTATAAATTATGCTAATATACCTAAAATATGTAATAAATATAAATACTAAATTATAAAGAAAAATTAAATATGTATTCTATATATAGCAAATATTTATTTTAGAATAGGAGGAAATTAAAATAAAATATAGAAATAAAAAAATAAATAAAAATAAATACGAAAGTTGTTGTTATTTTAATTTTTTTCTTATTAGAATTTCAATATTATTTATGTTTAAATAAGATTTTTTTTTTTATCATGGTGATTTCTTATTTTCAATAAATATTTACATTTCTATGATTAAATATCTAATCCATTTTGAATTTAATATGGATAGATGTTAATTTTAATTTAACCAAGATTCTCTCTCTCTCTCTCTCTCTCTCTCTCTCTCTCTCTCTCTCTATATTCCCTTCTCCAAAACTGAACGCCCAACGTTTAAAAGAATAAGTCTTCAAACCAACATCACTCTTTGAAACAAAAAAAAAAAAAGACTTTAATCAGAAACTCATCACTACAACTTATCCATAAATGAATACGAAGTAACTTAGTCCATTGTTCAAATTTGAAATATTGGCTTTGATAAGTCTATAATTAATAACAATATTACAAAAGTCGGAAACATAAAGTTATGGAATCTCTGGCATATTGTAATCCCTTGCCATTTGATTTGCGATACTTTTTCGAAGTATGTTTATCTCCATTACTTGCTCATTTGATGTATCATCCATAACCTCCTCTTCTCTAGTGACGAGATTGCCAATGTCGCCGAGGGCTTTGCGGTTTCTTCCTTCTACTGCGCCGTTCTTCTTCTGCTGCTTACCCGCTCCTCCTCCTCCTATCGCTGCCTCGCCTATATCATGGTCGCATAAGAATACAATCAACATGGATATTAACGACTAATTGGATAAATTACATACACGAAAGAAAGAACATAAACACGCTGCGGTCAATTTGGTTGCCCAGAAAATCCTTTGGCATTTACCATTTGATTGCCTCTCAGAATTTTCTGAAAAACCAAACACGAATTGAAGGGGAGAAAAGCCCCGTTTTTCTGAGGGCCTATTCGCTCATCAAGGTCTGGGTTTCACATAAGCACTTGTCCACATAAGAAATCGTCGTCGACGGAAACACGAGATCTTCAACGTAATACAAGAACATTCCTAAGAAGATGCACACACGGGTCTGCTAATTTCCAAGACTACAGAACAGAACCCATCAAGAACAGAACATGAAGATAGCCAAGGGAGTCCCATGAATCATCGCATGGGACCGGAGGGGTTCAAAGAAGATCATCCCAGAAATTGGCACTGAAAGACATTGAAATATACTATTCCGCAAACGAAAGCCCCCCCCCCCCAAATCTGATTCGGGCCTGGGGGTCGCTCGGCGAGCGACTCCTCGGCCGATCGCGCCGCGCCCGCCGGTCGGGCACGGGGGTCGCTCGGCGAGCGACTCCTCGGCCAGATCGGCGTGGGCGGCCGCCGATTGGAGCTCAGTGGCGCTCCTGCCAACCATTGCAGACGATGAACGACGGTGATGGTGAGCAAACCGTCACCTAGATCAGCCGACAATGACGCTACCTGTGAGTGAAGGGAGCTCACCTTGAATGAGCAGCTTCAACGATGAAGAAGCAGTAGTCGCCGTCGCCGTTGTTTTGGAGAGAACGAACAAGAGAAGAATGAACCAGAGACAACGTCGAGCAAAAGAGAGAAGAAAAAGAAAGGGTTCGCACAGAGAGAATGTGGAGCAGGAGAGGGTACGTTGAGCGAGAGAGAGAGAGAGCCACTTTTTGTGATTCTTTTTTTGATTCAGAATCAAGAATCATATTTTTTTATTCTAAATTCTTGTCCAAAACTGATTCTAGGAACAAATTTGTTCCTGTGAACAAAAAATTTACCAAACGCGATTCTGGGCCGAAATTGATTCGAGGAACAAAGAATCAGAATCTGGCTCTGTTTGGATGGTTACCAAACAGGGCCTAACTCTCTCAAAACATAGATGCTAACCCAACGACTAACATTCCAAGCTTTCTAGCTATATAACTTTGTCTGTACCCTGTGACTAAGCGCTAACGTTTCCAAAAATACTAAATTCAGCAAAATTTTGAGCAAACTCTCCTCGCCACATGACAAACGATTGAGATAAGATAGAATGGAGGATATCCACTTGCCTTGGGTCCTCATGAATGGTGGTCGCGACTTGGTGGGATGAAGGCAAGCTCGCAGCGACAACGCAAGTATTGAATTGAGAGAAAACTCAATCTTCTTTTGCTGAGAAGGGTCCCTTTGTTGCTGGCTTCTCTAGTTCACAAGCCGCAATAAAAATGGGGAGAAGAAGCTGAAGGAGTGGAAGAGAGCATGGTGAAAGTTGGCGATGAAGATAGCAGGCTCAGCGGTGTCCCCCCCCCCCCCTTCTCTCTCTTATTCCTTCACCGCTACATTAGTCTTCAATTTGGGTAACTTTTGTTGACTTTGCTGCCTCATCTCATGCCAGCTAGAAAGGTAGTCTTGTTCGTGGCAAATACGGAGTGAGGGGAGAAGTTCAAGAATCTTCATGTGATGGAGGGGAGACGTGGCAATGGCTTGAACATTCTATATGGAAGAGAAGAGTGAAAGAAAGACAGTTTGTTCCCACGTCGATTGTGGTCTTCCTGCCGCAAAGAAAAGTTCAATGAGTTTGCTAGCCATCCGAGCAGGCCGTCAAGCTGTCCTCGCAGTTGCCGAAGGTAATGCCGACTAGAGAGTGGTGTGACGACGCGTGATGAAAACGGATGTCTAAGTTGTTGACGACGAGTAATGGCAACAGTTCGGTGACGTAGACGTGTTCCCGAATGAGATGAAAATAGTGTTGCTCGGTGACAACTCGATGTAATGGGAATGGCGTAGTTTGACGATGAGCTCGTTAATGTGACATGGGTTGTTAGGCATCTGCAGCTCGCTATTTTGTCAAGTGAAAAAATCCGGATGTCAAAAATCTCTCATTCTTAAGGAATTTTGTCATTGAAATTAAACGTTCCCTATGTTTCATTGAAGAGATGAAGATACTTTTGCCTCATTTCCTCCTTGCTTTCCCACACGGCCTCTTCTACATCATGGTGTTGTCATAAGACCTTGACAAGTGGGATTACTTTGGTTCAGAGAACTTGCTCCTTCTTGTCCATTACTAGCATCGGCTCTTCCACGTATTTCGCTCTTTTGTCTACTTCGATGACCTCATGATCCATGAGCAGGGTCGGGCTGGTATTTCCTCAACATTGACATGTGAAAGGCACCATGTAGATTCGCCAGTTTAGGAGGTAATGCTATTTGAAAGGCCAAATCCTCGATCTTTTCATGGATTTCAAAGGGTCCAATAAATCTTGAGCTTAATTTGCCTTTCTTTTCAAATTTGGAAACACCGATACCTTTAGGAATGCGTGGTCTCCCACATTAAATTGCAAGGGTTTTTGATGCCTATCGGCATGACTTTTCAATCGACTCTAGGCTATCTTGAGCCGACTTCTAATAGTTTCCACTGCATCTGAAGTTATTTGTACTAGCTCTTGTCCTGTTAGTCTTCGCTCACAAACCCCATTCCAGCATATAGGAATCCTGCAAGTCCTTCCATATAGTGGCTAGAATGGGACCATACCATTACTCTGTTGAAAGCTATTATTCTATGTGAATTCCACTAGGTGTAGCTTCTCATCCTAGTCTATCAAGCCAATTTAGGTTGAAAATCATTAACATGAATCTTATGTGGCATGGCTAACGTTAATGTAGATATTTTTAATAATGTTTTAAAACAAAAATTATAATAAAATATTAAAATATTATTAAAAATATCTATATTAATGCCGGTAGTTTCACATAGGACAGTGACATCTACGTCAACGATTTCCAACTTAAATTAGTCAAATGGATTGAATTTGTATTAATGTGAAAAAGTTTATAACTAGATTTATTCAATTGAAAAGTTTATAACTGTTTAATATCAATGTAAAAAAATTAGGATTTTTTGGTACTTTTTCCTAATTTAGACTTTACCTTTTTATTATTTAATTATGCTTTGTCATAGTATAAAAAAGGGCCTATCAACCGATCACCCTCGTTGGGCCCATTAATATTATCATGCTTCTGCATTTCTTCTCTAATTAATTTTTGTTATTTACTAACTCAGTGCATCTAACTTTACTAGTTCACATAATATAATACCATTCTCCACGCACACCCGAAATTTTCAAATTTTGTATCGATTGCGAGTGAGATATGGAAGCAATCCATTTCCTCCATCTCATAATTTTCCTCATATCAATCATTTTGAGAATGTAGGGTTGAGATCAAATTGCACGATAGTAATTTATCACCGCAATCTCTTGCATTTTCTCAACCTCAATTCTTTTTAGAGCATGGGGTCCTAATAAAATTGCAAAGTCACCCTAACCCCGTCAACTACTTCACTAAGTTAAATTTAATTCTATATTTCATGCTGCAATAATTTAGGGGATGGGCACCTAATTTTTTTTATTGAAAGAAAATTGTATTCATTATTCAAAAGGATACAGAAGTACATAGTCTCTATAATAAAGCAAATCAAAGCAAAGCGTGATATTGAAAAAGAAAGCCAAATCCAAAAAATAAGGAGGATTATCATAGCACCAGTAAAGTTAAGCACAAACTCATTCCACAAGAACAGATTTGTCAAATAAAGTCGACGGCTGATCACTAGATCTCATATTTTTACCAATGATGAGCACACACCAAAAATTTCTTCTCCAATAATCATGACGTTGCCAATTGGTAATATGCGCTTGGGTTCGGCTTCCTCTATACTGTTGTCGTAAGGAGATGACTAGAAAAGGTTAAACAAACACAGATTTAACATGTGGATGAGCAAATCTTCATAATTTAATAAGACGTCAAAACTCTTACAATCATCATTAAGGTTAAAAGTAGAAAACCTGTACATGAATAGAGTAAAGGGGCACCAAATCCCCAAAAGCATATTCATTAAACTCCCATATCTAGATCAAGAGAGAATAGGATCCAAATCTAGAATTAGATCATGAAAGTTCAAATTCTCAAATCAAAAACTAGACCAGGAGAGAGAGCTCCCATGTTTGAAGATTGAAGAAAACAATTGAAAAAGAGAAAGGAGAAGAGAGAGAAAAGGCTTTTCGACTCTAGGGCACCTAAATTTAAAAAGTGATTCTGTGTATATTGTATCGATATAAATAGAGCAAAATGCGGAATAGCCAAGTCTTGCTCTTCAAAAAAAATTTAAGCAATGTCGAGAATGTGGAAAGCTCATTCACTAAATCGATACTTAAAGTAATGTGGTAAATGCATAACTTAATAAGTGAGCCGTATTCAATTGACTTATCATTTTATAAAGGCAAAGTACCAAAAACATATGTCTTAAATTTTTTATACCAAAAACATGCCTCAGTTTTCGCCTGACGAGCAATAACATACGCGTATTTCCAAAATTACAGATCGTATACATTTGCTTCACTAAAAGGGTTTGATTATCGTTTCTTATGTAAACATTCCAGCACCCTAACCTCACAAAACACACAGAGAAGCCCTCGGCCTTTTCAGCCGCCACCCTCTTGTTCTGTCGATCACCATATCTTTGTCGTTCCGTTGCATTTTTGTCTATCAAATGCGTCGTCATTTTGTTTGCTCGACTGAGGATTGATGACGGCGCGGGAGGGAAGACAGCCTTGGTCGCAAGCGGGAGCTGGCAACCTGACCTTGTGCTTTGTTTGCTAGAGTTTGGATCCCAAGGGGAAAAAATAGTGGGGGCATTTGTGGAAAAAAGGCACAACAGCCTCAATAACTGCACAATTTTGTTGAGGTGAGAATGCAACTTGTAATTTTTAAATTAGACCTATGTCTTCTGTCATCCGGACACGTTGAGACATATTTGATACATTTTAAGTTTTTTTGTGTATTAATTGAAAAGTGACATCTGTTTTACCTTATTTTCTCATTTCCCTATTGAAATCTTGCACCCGACCCCGTCGGTCAGTCTTCTTCCACTGCTTCTTGAGTAGCATCCTGTGCTAGCAAGATAGAAATACAAATAAACATATCAAGAATCTCTTGAAAAACCCCATTCGATTAAATTATTCTCAGGGCAGGCAAAGAGGATTAAACTATTCTGAGGAAAATTCCATTTTGAATATATATATTCTCTTGGATTTATACAAACTGCAGAGTATTAATTGAATTCTGGTATTTATTTTTTTAATGTACGGGAGACCTGAATATGAGGATATAATCCTTCAATATTTTAAACAAAGCTGTAACCTTTAAAACACTCCGGGCGTGAACGCAGGCCAGCAAGTTTACGCCACGCGCCTCGTGTCGCGCGTGCATTAGACAGCGACCATCATCAAGTTACTGCAAGCAAGGCCCACCGAAGAATGGCCAACTGCCACGCCGGGTTTTGTTTGTTTCTTTTACTTAAAGTATTCTTAATAAATACGAAACTTCTAAGAAATTGAAAAAAAAAAAAAACATCATGGGAATTCTAACGATAAAATAATTTAGTTTATTGGAGATTTAATTTAAATTACAGCATGCAAGTTTGTCCGGACGATATACCAATGCATATTAAAGATTAAAGATCTTAGAAAACTTCAAAAAAGTAAAAATGTAATTAAATGTCATATACTATTGTCAATTATTATGTCAAATGTAAATAATCTTATCATCATAATTTTAATAATTAGTATCATTTCCAAATTTCACGTCACTCTATCTCTGCCTCCAATGATCCATCCATTGGTGATGAAAGTGGAATGGTACGATTGATGTTGATAGAGGTGAGGATGTCATAAGTCTCCCTTAACAGACAACGCGAAGCTTTGGCCTTTCATCATAACAAATTATCGATAATGTCTTTCTCAACCTTTTTGACGTAGATGCTGTCACCTTTATCAAGATATTCATCCACCTCATCAATAACTAATGTTGAAGTCCTCGAGGAATTGTCATGTTCTATTTTCTTTTGTTGTACGAAGTTCTAAGCTTCCGTCGATAATTCGCTCAACGACGACATCATCTTGGTTTATAGGGTGAAGTTCCTTTAATCATATTGGGCAAGATGTGCATCATACGGACTGTTTAGCCAACTCCTCCCTTCAGCCAAGATCTTTCGTACATTAATTGATTTAATTAGGTCCAAATTTTCATAATATTTATGGAAACAATCTTAAGATTCAAAATGCCTTATTTGAAGATATCTATATTTATTTCCATATCTTTTGAAAAATAATAAAAAATTAATAAGGTTTGACTCACGCTATTAAGTAGATGAACTTGAATTTGATATGAAACGAGACAAGTTGATATCGAATATTCGGATAATCAAGTTTTAGTTACTTAAAAGGTCACTTTCATCTTATCTTCAATCGAAATATTTATTAGCAAACAAATTATAAAGAAAAATGCAAAACTTTCTGTTTCACGCTATTAAGTAGATGAACTTGAATTTGATATGAAACGAGACAAGTTGATATCGAGTTACTTAAAAAAGGTCACTTTCATCTTATCTTCAATCGAAATATTTATTAGCAAACAAATTATAAAGAAAAACTGCAAAACTTTCTCTTTCAAGCTGATGTGAAGAGAGACCGAGAGGACTTTCATCAACTAGTCTTCCCCAGTGTTTTCTGGTTTTATCGTTGGAAACCAGAGAGACAGCCAGAAAGTGTTCTCCAATGAAAATATTAACTGGAATAAAAACCATATAATTGTCTCCCTCCCTCTCTCTCTCTCTCTCTCTCCCTTTCTGTCACTTCACTCTCACTCATCTCACTCATCTCTCTCTTCTCTCTCCTCCCCAACTTTCCAAGATCTCTCCTTTGTTCTCTTCCCTCGCTCTCTCTCTCTCTCTCTCTCTCTCTCTCACCAGATCCACCGCTCCTCTACTGGCCATTTTCACTCCCCTTTCTCTCCCCGCACCTGAAAAAGCTACTCTTCTCCAGCAACCGTTCCCCCACACGCATACACCCGGAGGCCCGCTTCCCGCGCCGCGCTCCGCCGTCCTTTCCTCCGCAACCGCGGCCGCATTCCATGGATCTGCCGCTCCCCGCTCCCGCATTGCCTCCTCCCCGCTCCTTCCTCTAGGGTTTTCCCCCCACCGACCCCCGCGCCGTTTTCTCTCTCTCTTTCTCTCTCTCCATCTCCACCGTCTCCGAGCTCCGGGACCCATGCGCCGCTCTCCTTCCCCGACCGGGCTCTCCCGCCGCGAAGGCTCCCGCCGCCGCTCGCTCCCTCGCCCCCGTCCCGCGGCCGTCCGGTGCTCCTCCGGCGTGGCCGGCGCGCGTCGGGGCCTCCGTGTCTGACGATGCTGTGTGTGGGTGGGGGGTCTCGTCCGCGCGAAGGAAGATGCCGCCGAGTGCTCTGATCCCGGGCCTTCTCTCTCTTCTCAACTTGCTTTTTCTCTGCTCAGGTCCGATTTCTGTCTGTTTTACCGCTTCGATTATGGCGATTCTACTTGATTTTTAGCACTTTGGTGTGTCTCAGTTGCTGGAATCTACTAGTTCGAGTGTTTCCCGTTAGAACGCGTGAAGAATTGAGAAATGTAGCTTCTGTTTCATTTGTCGGTCTCTATCGATAGCAATAAGAAGATAGAAGATTAGTTTTTTCGCGATACTTTGAATAATGCTTTATGGTTTATTAAAAAAAAGAAAAACCTGTTAATACTAGCCGGCCAAATATTCTACCATGCGATATTCTGCGATAATGTATGGAATAGACTATCTGGATAGATGCCTCGGTCATTGTTGGTGACCATTACAGTGGGTTTTAGAAGCGAAGCTACTAAGCATGCGTTTTGACTGACACAGAGTGAGTTGGAATGCTGTATTTGCCTTTACGTTAAGTATGTTGCCAACAAGAGAATACCTAAAGGAACCGATTGCTTGTTCCTTTGCTTTGACAGAATTTATCTGAGTAAAGGAACATACTTTGCTCATATGTCAGCCCATGAAAAAAAAAGGGCATTTTAAATAATTCTATTTAACTTATGTAACGTGTTCCTTTTACTGTGATTTCTGAAGCACCGACTTTTCCTTGTTCAAGCTAGAATGACCCCATAGAAGTAATTCAAATAAAAAATGCCGTTGCATTCTCTTTTGAAGAACTCTTGATATGCATAAATATGAAGATGCCTCATTACCTGAGCTAAGCCACGTATTTAACTAAATGGTTCTGCATATTAAAAAGGGGTGACATGCATAGCCCTCCACTGTTTTCATTCACATGAAGATGAAGGAGTTAATTCATAGGGGCTTTTATATCATTTCTATTTATGAACTAGTCTGTAACTTTAAAAAAGCTGAAAACAAATGACCCACGTATTTTAACAGGTTGTTTTCTTTTTATGCCAGGGCTCCCTTCATCACATATATACTTGTTTCCCTCCCTTCAGCCAAGTCAGCCATTTTTAGCTAGAAGGTCGGCGGAAAGTGGTAAGTGTTCTGATCAATGATCAGGCATAAGTGCTCTATGCTGTGGACACTGAATGATCTTGCTTAGTGGCTACAGTTGTCCATCTTTCTTAATCTTGTCTGAACATTTCTATTAAGTGATTCCATGCTTGAGTGTACCTATTAAACTGCTTAAAAGTCATCATGCTTTTATGGTATTGTTAGAGAAATATAATCGTGCCTATGTTGGTCACACATGTTTTCCATCTCATGCAGCCAGAATACTTCTGACAAGTGTGTCATCTGCTCTGTCAAAATATTCCCCGAAGGAGTTTGGTAGGCTTCCTTTGGGATCATCCCTAGCGCCTGCACCCTCTCCCAGTTATTCTGGTGTGTCCTAGATCCTTTGTTCATAATTGTTGGCCCTGGGTCATAATTGTCATTTCATTTACTGGTTTGATCTTTTGTTCTAGCTCCTACTCCTGTTCCTAACGGTCCCTTGGCAAGACGCCGTGGTCATCATCACCATCAAGCCAGACCTCATGCGGCTGCTCCTTCCCCTTTGAAAGGACCAGGTTTCGGTTTAAAATTTTGAAGCATGTTTTATTGGCAGTCACATTTTTTGGAAATCTCTATTTCACTTGTAGAGGTTATGCTTGAGAGCTGGTGGATAATTTTTGAGTTGTTTTGAGTTTGTCTGGGAGAGAATTATCACCCTGAATCTGTTGAGTTTTGTGGTTTTTGTGGAGTGAATACTAATTTAAACAGCATGAACAACTGAAGCTATTGGAGCCATACTTTCAATAGTCTAGAAGCTTGTTTGATACCCAGGTTGTAGAACATGAGAGTAGGCATTACATTGGCATAAGTCGCTACTCTAATAGTGCATCGGCTGTCGTTTTTTAACAGTCTGGTATTATAAATTCTTGTAACTGGACTGTACTAAGATGAAGATAGTTCTCTTGTATCTTTTTTGTGTTTATCTTGGCCACAGTGTACCACAAAACAGATGTTTTAATAACATTTGTCTTCTACTGATAGCTTTTGCTCCTCTCCTTATTAATTCCAGCTTCAATATCATCATTGTTCAAAACTTTTCTTCCATTGCTACTCTTGTTATGAAATTCTTTCGTGTTGCTTGAAACCCAAAGAAACAAAAGTTCTGCTTTTTAAATAAGTGAGGTTCTGGCAGGTTGTGATCAAATTTGTGTGGAGCCACTTACAGCAACTCCCTTTGGTTCACCTTGTGGTT
This sequence comes from Eucalyptus polyanthemos subsp. polyanthemos, assembly GCA_017140185.1. NCBI lineage: Eukaryota > Viridiplantae > Streptophyta > Magnoliopsida > Myrtales > Myrtaceae > Eucalyptus > Eucalyptus polyanthemos. The sequence goes on from CM029467.1 coordinate 43,880,479, forward strand.
GTGTGTTTCCAATGAAAGTCAAGCTTCTCCTAGATGTAGCTCCTTATGCTGTTTTTCCAGTGATGAATGAGCTAGAGATTGAGATCGCAGCTGGCACTTATTTGGAACAGAGTCAAGTGAAGATAATGGGTGCAAGTGCTGATAGTCAAAATCAAGGGAAGACCATAGTCGATATAAACTTGGTTCCACTGGGAGAGAAGTTTGATAATACCACTGCAATACTGATATACGACCGATTTTGGCATAAAAAAGTGCCTCTAAATACTTCACTCTTTGGTAACTACCAAGTGATGTATATTACTTATACAGGTATTGGTCTAACTCTCCTTCCAAAATAAAAAGCTTGGCTTCTAAAGCCTTGTGTTTGTCACTGAAAGAGTTCTTGTCAGGCATACCTTCATCAACTCCATATGGGGATATTGGCAATGGACCCACTGCAGCTTCTGGAGAATTCCCTATTACTGCAATTCCCAACAAGAACCAGAGGATGAACGTTAGAACCATTGCTATAATATCTCTCTCTGCCTTCGTGCTTCTATTGGTTCTGATTGGAGGATTTTCCATATTTTTTAAATGGAAGAAGTTTGGAAAACCATCAAGTGCTGTTGGTCCAGCATTCACCTCCTCCATAAACAAACAATCTGGTGTGTTCCGGGATGTACCTTATTTTATGGCAAGCAACACCTTATCACTCATTTTTTGTTAGTGACAATGTAAATAGTTTCCCGTGCTTTCATATAGCAGTTTAAGTCTTTGGATAAGATCCTTTAATAAGGAATGCTAGGGCTAAAGTCGATTTTTCACCCCTATCTAATAAATTGTTTCATGCTGGGATGTATATTCATTTATTCATTGTTGTTTGACTGCAGCATGTTCTTAATATGGTTTGCAGTTTAGAGGTTTTTTTTTTTTTTTTTCCTTTGATATTGCTTCTTTGCAAGATTTATATGCATGTCATTTTCTCCACTGAATAGCTTATGCTTTTAGTATCTTATGTTGGTTTTACAAAAGTCAAAGGTAATAGGAAATGGTATTCTTTTGTACAACAATGGTTCCCTGGAATATGATCTTTTCCTCCAGCTATTGCAGGTTTTCTTTGGGTCCTTGATCTTTTTTCCTATTTGGTCAGCTGAGTTTAAGTCTACATAAGAGATGCTATGTGACTGGTTGTCATGCAATGATGGTACCTTTAGAATTAGAGATTGATCAAAAACATAATTGGTCACATTTTTTTCATGAAATGGGTTAAATTGGTATTAGTCAAGGATATTGGCTCGTGTGAGTAGGAAGCAGAAAATATATATTTTAGTCTTGTCATCAACCCTGGGTTTTTTCTTTTAATTGTACTCATTGTTAATGTTTACATATGTGTAGGTATTGGTTCTATCGTATCTAGTACCATTGTGAGTTCAGCATCTGGATCGCTAATGTCTACCATGGCTCCTTGTATGCTTTCTGTTAAAACATTTGGCCTAGCTGAGCTTGAGAAAGCGACCGATAAATTTAGCTCCAAGAGGGTTTTGGGTGAAGGGGGATTTGGGCGTGTTTACAAAGCGATCATGGAAGATGGAACTGAAATGGCAGTAAAGATGCTTACAAGAGATCAGCAGAATGGTGACCGTGAATTTATTGCTGAAGTAGAGATGCTAAGCAGATTGCATCACCGCAATCTTGTGAAGTTGCTTGGCATATGTATTGAAGGACGTACACGCTGCCTAGTATATGAGCTTGTTCACAATGGCAGTGTCGAATCTCATTTGCATGGTACTTACTCCCCTATGAATTTTGTATTTCACCTGGATAATATTCCGTCTATGAAAATTATTTGTCTCCCTCCATGCATTCTTTTATTAACTTGGACCAGTGACTATCTTATTATTTCAGGTGCTGACAAGAAGAAGGGACCTCTTGATTGGGAGGCTCGGATGAAAGTTGCCCTTGGAGCAGCTAGGGGATTGGCCTATCTTCATGAAGATTCTAACCCCCGTGTGATACACCGAGATTTTAAGGCTAGTAACGTTTTGCTGGAGGATGACTTCACTCCCAAGGTTTCTGATTTTGGGTTGGCAAGGGAAGCAACCGAGGGGAGTCAGCATATATCTACTCGTGTCATGGGAACTTTTGGGTAATTATCTTGGGCTTTTGTACATGATCATTTCATATTGTTTATAGCTTATCAGTAATAAGTTCCCAGTACATATTAACAGAGAAATTAGTCAGCTTATTTATGTAGAGCAATCTATGAATGTGGGCGCTCATCTCCAGTTTTGCATGTCTGACATCAGGTTTCCTTCTCATTCTAGGCAACATTATTAAGTTCTACCGACTACATCTGAAAACCCAGTTGGACTTTAGGTGATAGAATCATAGAACCTGATAGGTTCTTTACCATCAACCAGACTACCATACATTTCCACATAAATGATGCCTTCATGTGGAAAAGAAGCAGAATAATTCTTGTGCACTCTTCTGGTTCTTTTCCTTTTATTCTGCATGCAAAATATCTGTTTACTCTTTTCTTTGTCTACCATGGCAGAATGTAAGTTTTGCAATAAGATAATGTTAGTCGCAAATGCAATAACACCTTTCCTTTGACATGTGTCTACTTGATATATTTGCAGATATGTTGCCCCCGAGTATGCAATGACTGGCCATCTACTTGTCAAGAGTGATGTTTACAGCTATGGCGTTGTATTGCTTGAACTTATAACCGGTCGGAAGCCTGTGGACATGTCCCAACCTCAGGGACAGGAAAATCTTGTAACATGGGCACGGCCTTTGCTGACTAGTAGAGAGGGCTTGGAGCAATTGGTGGACCCTGCCTTGGCTGGGAGCTACAATTTTGATGACATGGCTAAGGTGGCTTCTATCGCCTCCATGTGTGTACACCCCGAGGTGACACAGAGACCATTCATGGGTGAGGTGGTGCAAGCTCTGAAGCTTATTTACAATGATGCTGACGAGACTTGCGGCGATTATTGCAGTCAAAAAGACTCTTCAGTTCCGGACTCTGACTTTAAGGGGGATTTGGTACCTTCAGATAGCAGTTGGTGGAATGCTGGTGGTGCCACCCCTCGTCTGACTTATGGGCATGCCACATCTTTCATCACGATGGAGTACAGTTCGGGCCCCCTTGAAGATGTGGAGAACAGGCCATTTTCAGCTTCGAGTTTCAATGGAGACCATGTCTCTCTCCCAGTTCGGCATGGGAACAGATCGGGTCCTTTGAGGACCGCGAGGAGCAAACCAGCCTTCTACAGATTGAGAGGAGGGAGTGTGAGCGAGCACGGCGGTCTTCTTCCGCGGTGTTACTGGCATGATGGATATGAGGTATGAGGTTTTCATTCAAGGGGCAAGTGTACAGTTCCAATCGGCCAGGGTTTCTTTGGGTGGTTATTGGTGTAGTTTTCAAAAAAATTGGGTGACCTGAAGTTTGGGAAGAGTGAAAAAAGAAAAAAAATGATCTGCAAATGCTGATTCTGAACACTTTGATTCATCACACCACAGGGTTGGAGGTTTCTACTCAGACGCTCTCTCTCCATTGTATATGTAGATCTATTAGTTTAATTCAATTTTACATTGAATTACAAGTTCTCATCAATGCTTGACATGCTAAGCTCGAATTGGCCCTCCATAAACTTCGGAGCAAGCCAATTGCCTATTGTGGCGTCAATGTTGGGGTATGAGTTGGCAATCTGAGATTTTCTTGGTTGTCCATTCTTGCTTTTGGCTGAGTGAGCTTTGTTGATCGATCAAAGTAATAGGACGTCTACGAAGGTTTCTCAAAAGGCTATTATCTTTTTACAGTTACATAAATTCCGAATTCAGGCATTAGATCCTCAATCCTTTGGGAGTGAATGTGTTGTACGAAGAGGGATTTCAAATGATCTGTCTTCCTTACACTCCCTTATTCCATTTGATCCTCCTTTTTGTTCTCTTTTACTTATTTCATGGAGTCGTAAGCTGGACTCGAGCTGGCGAGATAAAGAGTTGATTCAAGAGAAATGACAGAATAGATTCCGGTTTTGAGCCGGAGAATTACACGAGGCCCTGATCCGCGGTTCATTTCGACCGATTCAAATAGGAAAGATTGAGGAGAGCTGGGGATGGATGGTCGAGTCAGCTCTAGGTGACGGTGACAGTTACAGTTGAGCACGGTGTCTGTTCTCGGACCTCGGTTGAGCTGCCAGCGCCCGACCCTTCTCTTTCTCGTTCCCTACTTCCTTCGTCTTGCTTTATACGATTGTCCATTCCAATGTCCAATTAGTTAAACCAATGTCGCATGTCAACTTTTTTGTCACAAGTTGTGATTCATCCGCGGATTATTAAAGGTGGGGTTGGTGGTAGAAAGACTTTTATTATGCGAAGAGAAAGACTTTTATTATGCGAAGAGAACACGTTCTTGGATGTCAAACCGCAATGTTGAAGAAAACGGCAATTGGTGACTCGGATTGCGTGGGGAGAGCGTTGATTTCGACGGTGGAGTGGCGCCGGAGGATGCAGGCGGCGATAGCTGAGGGTGGGATCCCCGGTATCTCTATTAGGATTTTCCTTTTTGCTTGGGAGGGAAATTCAACGTTTGATAAAATTAGATGGGGGGTTATTCAAAATGACTGGAAATCTCCCTACTACTTTCCTCTTTTAACAGCAAAAGCCCGAAAAAAGGAAAACAATATAAATGATTCATGAATTTTGACTTAAATATGATTCTTAAATTTTTAATTTATTTAATGATTTTTCAAATTTTAACTTAATATATAATATGATTTCTAAACTTTCAATTTATTTAATATAATTTTTAAATTTTTTATACATGTTTAATTTGGTCTCCAAACTATATTAAAACATTCAATGTTGTCTTTATCTTAAAATGGAATGACTACAACTAAAAATTTATAAATCATATTAAATAAATTAAAAATTTAAGGATTTAATTAAATATTAGGTTAAAATCTATGGTCTGTATTAAACAAATTTAAAGTTTGGAACTATATTATATATTAAGCCAAAATTCTGGAATCATTTAAATTCTAGAATCATTTATATATATTTTTTGGTGAAAATGGAATCATTTTTTTTTTAAGGAATAAGGATGGAATTATCTATCTTTATCCCTTAAAAGAACAAAAAAAAAAAAAAAAAGTCAGAAGGCCACCACCGGTTTTGCCTTCCACGCGCCATGTCAAGCCGTTCCCCTCCCGTGCTCTTCTGACGCGATTCCGCTCTCTCCCCTCACCGTTTCACTCCCTCTCTCTCTCAACTGCAAGAACTAACTAAGAAGCATCTGATTCTGCTCCTTCCGCTCGTGCTTCGGCTGCTGCAGTCATCGCGATGTCTTCCGATCCCCTCTCTCTCCCTCCTCCACCTCGCAACCGCATCGTCGTAACTCTCTCTACTCTCTTTCTGCGCGATGCATGCGATGTTCTTCTCGGTCGAGCGCTCGAAGTTCGTCTTCTACCGCGATCGATTTCGATTGCAGCGGTCAAAACGTGATTCGCGAATGTCCTGTGCGGGAGCAGGTAGCGTGCGGGGCGGTGTCGGCGGATTTCCTGGCGGCCGTGGCTTCTTATCCCAATCCCGACGACAAGATCAGAACCACCGATCTGAAGGTACTCGATGAATTTCAACTGTCGTATCGCTCCCCGACTACGATGCGGCTTCGAGATTTCCGGAAGCTTCGCTTACTTCCATGTGCTTTCTGGCTACAAGTGCTGGTCGTCTTTGCGCCGTACTGCTTTCAATTGACTAATCTTGTGCTCACTGCTGTCGACTTTTGTTAGTGGCTCTCTGCGATATTCGTCGGATTCGAGTGTGTTGCGTTACCTTTTTTCCGTAATGAATGAGGGGTCTTGTTAATGGCATGACATGCTGTCATGCTGATGCGGAGCGTTTCATGTGTGCGGCTCTCGAAGACATTGGTAGAGTATGTTATGATCTGGTTTGTCGGTTTTTTTTTTTTTTTTTTTTTTTTCAGGTTCAAGGAGGCGGAAATGCGGCAAATGCTTTGACTTGTGCTGCTCGTTTGGGTTTAAAACCGAGGCTTATTTCAAAGGTGCAGTGTTTTTTTTTTTTTTCTGGGTTTCTGAATTCTCTTAGTGAGTCCATCCTCTGGCTTCTATGGAAGTTGGGTTTATAGGACAAGCGTGTTGGTTTTTTACCATATGGATGTTTTCTGAAATCAGGTAGCTGATGACACTCAGGGCAGAGGAATATTAGAAGAGCTAAAGGCTGATGGTGTAGATACTTCTTTCTTCATTGTAAGCATCAGATGCAATTAGATACTTCAACAACCGTAGCTTTGTGCAACCTCAATCTGGATCCTCTTTCGTTGTCTTGTTTGTTAGATTGATATTCAAAAAGCTAAACACCCCTAGCTTCTTTTGCATAGCAACATTTGCCACTTAAAGATGTTTGTTGGTTAATTAGTAATGTTGGAAGTGCTTTTTGGCAAACCATTTATGGAGACCATCACCTTTTCTTTTGTTACTTCTCTAAATGTTCATTTCCGAAAGTTCTCAAATTCCTCTATGCCGATTCTTTTATTATTCTGTGGATCGAAATGGATGCTTATCACTGCTAAGTCTTGCAAATTCATTCTAATGCATTCTATGATGCTGTCTGAGTTTCGTTAACTTTCAGCTCATCTACCTAACGAGCAATTGAAAAGGACAATAAAAGGAAAGGTTTTTCGTATTAATTTCTACAATGATGCTTACAAGGGGAGGGAGGCAAAATTGTTTTTCTTTAATTGGAAGTATACAACTGGCATGATTTATTACTCTTGCTAGAAGTGTCTTGGAAGATCGGTCATTAGTCCAATGAGATGGCTAAGCAAGAAACTAGCTCCAAATGAGTGGTCGACAGAGTTACCAGAAGTTGACTTGTGAACTTCATTCATGATCAGTTGCATAGGTGCATTAAGTCGTTGGATTTCATATCATGTATGGACATAAGATTTTTGGATTAAGTGCATGTGTCATCTTTCGGTTTGGCACTTTATTTGTGTGTTCCTGTGTGTCCATATAAGATTTGTACCCTTGATGCTAAGAATCAATTGCATATATTTTATTGTCACCACATCTTAATAGCCTACTCTTACTGCCTTAACCTCCTATCCACCTAACTCAACATGGCATACGTACAGGTGTCTCCGGATGGTAACTCCCCATTCACTTATGTCATCGTTGATAACAAGACGTGAGAACCTCGTTTTGCTGTTCTCTCTATCTTCCTCCCCCCCTCGGGGCGGCACCCCTGTGCGCGCTCATATTTCTAGTTGATTTGTTCATGTATATATTCATTATCCTGTCAATTCACCTGCAACATCCTACCATTGTCATCTACTTTCAGTAAAACACGGACTTGCATACATACCCCAGGCCATCCACCCTTGCTACCAGATGAACTTCCTCTATCAAGTTTGACATCTGTCCTTGATGAAGCAAGAATCATTTTCTTTGATGGAAGGTTTCCTGAAACTGCTTTAAAGATTGCACGAGAGGTAATTGGACTACTATTTTGTAGTCTTTACTCTTCATATTGTACTTCTTTCAGTGTCTTTATCAACATATGGGTCACTCTTCAGAGTTTATATCCATGCGATACATGCAACTTCTGAATTTGGTGGCGATGTTTACAGATTGATAATTCGTACATTAAGGCCTTGAAAAGAAGTAGCATTCCAAATTGAGATCGTTTGCACATTGATCGTAAATTAGGTGCACTGTATTGAACATACCCTCTTACACAGATTTACACCTTTTTTTGTTCCACAAATATACCTAAAGTGGTTATTTCTGAGAAAGCAATGGCTTGATGAATAGAATGAAATCTGTTCATCTCTCTCGCCTAGGCTTTTAGCATAAATGTGATTAGATGAACCAACCAAGATTGCAGTTCAATTAGTGTTCGACTTTGAAGCATCTTCCATTTGTGTTTTCTACATGTAATTATGTATATCAGGGGCTAAAAAATAGCAATCTTCAAAATCTCCAGTGCAGGCCATCTTCAAGCATATACCAATTTTAGTGGAGGCAGAAAGGTTAAGAGAGGGATTGGATGATCTTTTGATAGTGGCTGATTATGCAGTGTGCTCAGCAAAATTTCCCAAGGCAAGCACTTCTCTCTTGATTAGTTTTTGACATTGGCTAGAGGGCAGGGTTTGTCATTCTATTAACATCCTCTGAGAAAATTGAACACTATGACTGATGCATGCGATTATGTCTAATTCTTGGGAAAAATGGTTGAGCTTTTGAGTTCTTTTAGCTCCATGCCTGTATTCACCTCTTTTCCACTGAGCTCTTTAAAGCTTCATTTTCTCTTCAATTCTCACTTTAACAGCCATTAGAATGCATGTGTAGACCTTCAATCTCTGTTATTATCATCAAAATGCAATTTGAAACTTTGGGACTGACGAAAGGTACTTTAAAGTAAAGTCAAAGGGTTACATATCACTAGTTGGTTTTGTGTTTAAAGTGGTATTTTCAAGATTTAGTGCCTGTAAAGTGGCTCTAGTTTATTAAGATAGGGGATACATGTGGAATTTTTTGTTCCATGTGTAGGCCTGGACAAATGGAGCATCCACCGCAAGGGCACTGCTTTCCATGATGCTGAGGCTGCCAAATTTGCAATTTATTATAGTCACCATGGGTGAAGATGGATGTATAATGCTTGAAAGAAGTGTGGATGGTCAGTTTACAATTTTTTAACTGGTGATATGTATGTCATTTAAAATTTCAGCCTCTTTGTCCAGCTAATGATTTCAATGGGAATTACTCTTTGGCAGATGATCTCGACTCTGGAGAAGAGGATGTGGACAGTTTGTTGGACTCTCTGAGGCTGAAAAGCCCTAATTACATGACACTGCCAACATGTATTTTGTCGGTAACCACTTGTCTCAATTAACATCAAAGTTGCATTCATCAATGCTTAATCAATGTTATTAAACTCCCTATTTAAATCGTGAGACCGTGCAATCTCAGGTTTCAAATATGTTGGAACAAGTCAGCTCGTTCAGAAAACATAGAGAAGTATGAAATGGCTAAAACCGCATGTTCGGTTGTTGAAATCACTAAAATCTTGATTTTGTAGGCAATTCTAATGATATCAGGATTTGGACCTTTTTTCAATAATTTGCTTGCACAGGGAATGTCCAAGCTCAAAAAGTGAAAAATGATCAAGACGGTGCACTTCAGGAAAAGACAAGAACTCACAATTTAAAAGACATATCTCTTGCATTCTTTTTTTTTCTTTTTAATCTTTCTCTGTTTACTCTCTCTCTCTCTCTCTCTCTCTCTCTCTCTCTCTCTGTGACATCATGTTTTCTTTTTACTATGTGGCTTTCCTGATTATGCTCGTACGAGCTCAGATGATTAAACCCTTGTTTTCCCTTTTTATAATCAATTGAAGAAAATCACCAAAGTTTAAGATAGAATGTGAGACAAACATCTGAACAAATTTATGCTGTGACATCGAAGTTACCTAGATGGGTATTTGTTGTGGCTTTGTTTCTGGTAATTGAAATGGAAGAGATGTTACTGTTCATTTCCAATTTATAATTTGAAAATATAGGTCTTGTCTCCTTTAATTCCTGATGGAGTCTAGATCATTTTTAGGAAAATCGATTAGAATTTCAACACTCTGCTTTGATTAATTTTTGTGATACTCCCAAGTATATTCTGCAGTGTCTCGAATTTGGCTTGTGGTAGTGCTTTTGCATTAAGGATGAGTGTTGAAAAGTATCTTACAAAGAAATGCCTAGAACTATCTAGTCTAATAGTGGATAGTTGAATCTAGAGGTGTTCAAGTCTCTTAATGTCTCTTAAGGAGTAGTTAGAATTTGGGGTAAAAAAAAAAGAGTAAAATAGTCTCCAACTTGCATATTTTCACTATGTTGGTGGAATGGATCTATAAATAGAGCTTGGACTATTCATGTAAAAGGGTGCAGGGAGTAGAGCTTGTAAAGCCAAATTCTTATACTCCACCAATTCCTTATGTAAAACCATTTCTATAAACTAATGAGATTATCTCCCATTACCTCAAAAACACAACTATTACCTTGTCCCCTTGTCCTCTTGTCATTCCTCTGCCAAACATATCCCAAACGCATACATTCTTGCACATCAAACCAAAAACTAATGGTGGTAGTTAAAACCACACTTCTACAAACTAATAGCGTTATCAAAGCTAGGCACGTTTGGATGGTTGGGCATTTGTCCTAACCATCTTCTACTAAAACCAGAGCTAGATCTTGGCCTTTTAGGTTGGTATAAAGTGGTTTGTCCTAACCACCCTTTACTAAAATCATCCATTCAAATCTTCCGACACCAAATCCATGGCCAAAGTTGCCTCATCCTCCTGTCCCATTCCTATTTTGATGGGAATAATTATGATTATTGGAGCATTAAAAAGACTACTTTCTTGATAGTCCAAGATTATGGGATATCTTGGAAAGAGGTTATGTTGCTCCGCAAGAAGGTGCAAGTATTCCCATAAAGCAACTACAAAAAGATGCAAGGGCATTATGGCTGTGTTTGGTTCAGTTTTGGAAATGGGCCTTGGGAAAATACAAATATCTTTGGTCTAAAAGGCTTTGGGGAAATGCAAGTTGCATTTGGTAAAAAATTCTTTGCAAAGCTATTTTAGCGTAAAGAGTGTTTGGCAAATTTTTTTTTTTAAAGAGCTTTTGGATGAAAAATATTAAACTCTTTGCCGACTCTAGTGAAGGTAAGGGTAGTTTTGGAACAATGAGAGGTAAAATCGAAAAACTAAAAAGTTTATGATAGTAGTTTTGAAAAAAAAAATAGTAGTTTTAGTATTTGGTCAAATGTTGAAAGTCCAAAGCTAGTCTTTATCGGCATTAGGCTTTCAACTTTCTCAAGGCCAACGTTTAATTGAAAACTCCTTGAACAAGCTTGCCAAACGCTCCAGCATTTCCTTAAGGGGTTTTGGAGGTTGAAAGCTCCTTTAGAAAGATGAATTAAATGCAGCCCTATGTGTTATTCATCAAGCACTCTTGGAAATACCATTTCCAAGAAAAATTGGAGGGAAGATTGCGAGGAAGGCATGGGAAATACTACTAGAAGAATTCCAAGGCTTAATTAAGGTACGCACGATTTGACTTCAAACTCTAAGAAAAGAATGAGAATTCTAAAATGAAAGTATATGAGACTGCCTAAGTCTATATTAAATCAAATGAGAGCCTATAGAGATGAGATCACTGATCAAAGGGTAGATAAAAATTATTGGTATCACTTGCTAGAAAATACAATCATATCGTTACCAATATAAAAGGAACTAAGGACTTAACAATCTTGTCGCTAAGTGGGCTCTCTAGAAGCACATGAAAATAGACTAATGGCACAAGATGAAAATTTTAGTTGAAAGTGCCTTTTAGTCTAGAATAAACATACAGTCTGATGAATCTAAAAATGATGGGAAGGATTTCATGGAAAATTAAAAGAAGAGGAGAAACTAGGGAAAATTCTTGCCTTGCAATTTTTGCAAGAAAGCTAATCAGTTGGGGAAAAATTGTTGCTTTTGGGATAAACTGCAATGCTACTTTTGTAAAACATATGACCACATAGAAAAAGATTGTTGCTTGAAAATAAATTATCAAGCCAATTACATTGAAAAAAAAAGAAAAAGGTGAAGATAACATATTCTACACAGGCAAAGTAGCAAGTGATGAGACAAATTATATGTGGTACATTGATAGCGGGTGTAGCAAGCATATGATGTGATGAATCTATATTTACCGATATTAATACATCGGTGACAACTGAAGTGACGTTGGGCAACAACACATTAATTGACGTGAAAGGAAAAGGCACCATCTCCTTTAAAACAAATAAGGGCCCAAAATATATTTATAACGTATATCTAGTCACAAATCTTGCCCAAAATTTACTTAGTGTGGGCTAAACTATATGAAAAAATTTATGGGACCACTGCTAACTATTTTAAAAGGTTAAATTGTTAGACGGATGCGTGATTTAATATTTAATTATCCTAATATTTTTCTTTATGCTTAGTCTAGTTTTTTCACCTAGTGCTAAGCATGGACATATTTAATTGGGGGTAGATAGAGAATGGAAATATTTGAATTCAAGACTTCAAACTCTAATACTATGAAAGATTTTATGGAATCATTGCCAACTATTCTAAAAGCTTAAGCTATTAGACGAATGAATAATTTAATATTTGATTATTCTAATACTATACAAAATGTGTATTCTTTATACTTCAAAGGAGATGCATGTACTATTTATGACAAATATAAAACATATTGTTGCTCTGTTAATATGGAGCTTGATTTGATGGAAATATACCAATGATATTGCTATGAAAGCTCAAATTGATGATTCATGGCTATGGAATTGAAGATTTAGCCATTTTAATTTCACCAACAAACAGATACGATGAGAGATTTTTCAGCCATTTCAGAAATTTCAGATGTTTGTGAGGCCGTCTCTTTGGAAAACAACAAAGGCAGTTAATTCCATTTGGAGACGCAAGGAGAGCTAAAAGGCCTCTACAACTAGTGCATACGGATGTTTGTGGTCTGATGAAGGCCTTGACACCTAGCCAAAATAAATATCTCATTTTATTCATCAATGTCTACACAAGAATCACGTGAGTCTACTTTCTTTGAGAAAGATCGGAGATTTTCTTTATTTTTGGGAAATTCAAGAACCATGTCGAGAATTAGAGTGGCTGCAGAAAGTCTGAAGGAGTGATAGAGGCACAGAATACAACTTAAAGGGAGTTCTCTAAATTCTGTGAAGACGAAATTAGCTAACTGTTGGCTACGCTCTAGAGCAAAAGGGAGTGGCAGAAATGAAGGATGGAACCAGAAAGCATTTCCCAATTTGTTTTGGGCAGAAGCAGTCTACATGGCTGTATACATCTTGAATAGTTGTCCAACTAATGCAGTCCAAAATAAAATTCGGTTAAAGCATGGAGCAGATGGAAGCCTTCAGCAAAGCATCTTAAGGGGTGCAGCTGCATATGCTTTGTCCACATCCTTGTTTAGAAGAGGAGCAAACTCGACAAGAAGACTGAAGATGGAATATTTCTTGGCTACAATGATTGATCAAAAGGCATTGCGTCTACAACCCAAGAACAAAAAAGTTGATCAGCTGAGACTTCGAGTTTGATGAGTATGTTGCTTGGAATTGGAAGAAGAAAAGATCGAGGTCAAATATTGCAAGACTAAGGATCAAGTCACAAAAATATTTACAAAAGCACTACTATAGCCAAATTCAAGACTACCAAATATGCTTGGCGTATCACAAAAATTGATAGAGGAGTGTTGAGACTTTAATCAATTTTCCTGAATTAATCTGGACTCCACAAGCTTCTAGACATTAATTGGTAGTTGTGGATTGTGGTCTAGAAGTCTCTAAGTGCTAGTTGAATTGTGTGGCTGAAAAAACCTGAAGTTTTTAAGAGTTATTGATGAAAGAAGAGTCTGTGTAAAGCTTTGGAGAAGATCTTTTTGGACTATGCCGGTCAATGAAGGCTATAAATAGCCAATTCCTCTCCTCTTTAACGTACAACCAAAAGAAGAAAAACTAAGAGGTCTATGTACAAACCTTTATGATATAAAACTTCCTGTCTTCCTTTGCTCCTCATTTTGCTTCCCACCATTCTCTATTATAAATACACTAATAAAGGTCCTTTGTCCCATTGTTGCTTGGTTGTTGAGAATGCCCCCACACACTTGCACACACACATCACTTCTGCAAACCTACATGGGTTCATCAATCTTAGATGAAAGTCCAATTTTGACTAACTTGTGCTTAACTAAGTGTCCATGCTTGAAATGCAGTCTGTTGCAAAAGTGAATTATGTTCATTGCAATGATGGGTCAGATTGTTGTTCTCGCTTAGTCCATTATGCTGGGTAATGGACCCCTATGCATAAAGTACATAGGAAGGGGAATATGGCAACTATTGCTGTCCTCTAGGCTTTTGCATTCTTAATCTTTGAGAGTGATTAGTGATTACATCATCTGATATGAATTCATGATGTTCCTCTAAATTTTTTTTTGACATGATGTTCCTCTAATTTAAAGTTTCTGATCATTGGGTGGTTGCCATATTTATTGCTGCACCTTATAAAGTAGATCAGGCTGATCACCAAAATTTTGGAGGATTTAGTATCTAGGAGTCAGAGCCAATCCCCTATCCACAAAGGGCTAATCGCACAAAAACTCACGAACTTTTACCTGGGCGACAAAAGTTTCCCCGAATTTAAAAAAAAAAAAAAAAAACCCAAATAAACTCAGGAACTATTATCCGAAGGACAAAAATCCCCACCATTAAGTTGTTTGTTTTTGCAAACTACTGATGTAGGGCATGGCGTGGCTAATGGTGCTGATGTGTGCCTAAAGACATGTCAGCTTGAGCCAAAACATGCCACAGACCTATTAGCAAAAGCCAAAGGACATCGTGTCTTTGAATTATTGTTTGGCTTTTCTTAATTGGGAGTAATCTGCTTCATGTATGTTTCAGGAAATCACACCAACTCTTCTCTACTAATCTGTTTTATAAAGTGTCATGGTCAGGTTAGCCACTTCATATGCCAGATCAGCTAGCTTGGACGGAAAACTTAATGCTGGCTATTTTTAGTCACTTGGGGTAAAGTTCATGAGTTTTTGGGTCAGCTCAGAAGCTCGGGTCACTTTTTGGGATTTGTCCATCAACAAAGTAAATACCCAAATTTCTATCCACTGAAAAATGGACTTCCAAGTGCAGAATAGGCTTCAGTAGTCATTTAGTCTTATGTCTCTACAAATTATTATATACCCTCAGCTCATATTGTCTTTTTTTGTTCAAATAAATAGAGTTCTTTTTTCCAATTGAAAAGATTGTATTTTATCTGGGGCTCAGAAAAATTTGTCCTCTGGCACTAGTTTAATTGATCTGATATAGCTTAGTTAAAGCCATTCACTATTGATTTACTTTGTGTGCATGATTTGCTTCATTACCTTAAAATATCTGATGTTGTTATTAGAAGGCCAAAACTGCATTTCTTTGGAGAAGCATTACCATGTTTGCAGGGGCTAGTTGGACCAAGGAAACTGTTTCTTTCACATGTTGCTTGCGTTTTAGCTTAAAGAAACAGCCATGTTCTTGATATGATCGGGCACTAATCATATCGTGGCTAACTTTGGGTTCCTTTTAGCCAAAGATGAAATTGACAGCAAAGGAGATTGGGACAGTGAGTGGAAGGTTATATCTGGGAACAGCTGAAGATATTCCACCATCAGAAATTGTTGATACAACTGGAGCTGGGGATGCATTCATAGGAGCAACTTTGTATGGTACGGTTTCCCACCAACTCGTTTGTTAGCTCTGGAACACATGCAGTGCTATGTTATTGTTTGCCCGTGACTTGATATTCACTCCCTCTTAAATCTTTTGTAGTTCTAGAAAACTCTGCACTTAAAAGTATAACTTGTCTAAGTGAGACAACAGCCAGATTCCACTTAGATATTTTGGAGGTTTCTATTATTCCTTTTCACCTATACTTGGTGATTTTATTTTGTTGTTTTGTGCTATAAGTTCAAGAGATAATCATCACATGGAATGGTCATGTCAGTCTATAATCAAAACATAATGTTAATCATCTTCATCACTGGAGATATATTGGTTTGAGGCTCTCCGTTCTCTGGATTTTCACTGATGGAATTTTGACTGAAGCATGCGCTGATTTCATACGATTGAGTCTCTGTATAGTTGATATGGTCATGGAAGAAGATGGTTTTTGATTTGTTCGGGTCAAGCTTTTGCTTGATTATACAATGACAACATGAATGTCTATTGGCTTTCAATATTCTCCATATCTCTCTTTGGACGTCCGAACTTTGGCTTTGTAAGTTTTTGCACGACTGACTCTACATCTGATGTCCAGATAACAAACTACACAGTTTGTTGAGTTCAAGAATGCTCCCTTCGTTGTAATTATTGCTGATGCTTACATTCATCTCAGTTCTTTCTTTCAATTATTGGCAGCTCTCTGTGCTGGAATGCCACCTGAGAAGATGTTGCCATTTGCAGCTCAAGTGGTGAGCATTGGCAGCACTTGTCTGTGAATAATTACTGAGATGGGTTTACCTTTCAGCTCTTGACCCCGCTGGTGTGTTCTGTTTTCAGGCCGCTGCCAACTGCCGAGCTTTAGGAGCTCGTGCTGGTCTTCCTCACCGCACAGATCCCCGCCTTGCCCCTTACTTGCTGTGAATTCTCTTGCAGAAAGAAAATGACAATGACCTCTCTCTGATCGTTTGTGGTGGTGAGTTCTTTAATGTATCTGCAGTTGGAAAGACTATTCCTGAAAGTCAGAATGTGTTAAGATCGCCATGGCCATTGACCTCATGTTTACTAGCTTCGCTTAGAGATGGTAGGTCTTTCTTTCGTGATAACAAATCTTGGAGTCTCTGAATGGTGAATAAGCAGAACTGATCAGTTCTTAATATCATTTGAATGGCGAGTCCTCAAAATTGAAGGTAATGCCTGTACAGCATAAAGGAAATGACCTGTTATAAGCTGGAAATCGACGGAAACCTCATCATTTTTTCTCCACTTTTGTAAAATTATGCTTTTTCTCCACCTTCTTTGGGATGGCGATTAAATTGCGAATCAATTATCCAGTATAATCCCTATATTTTGCACGTATTAACATGTGTAACATGTAACATTTAACGATTTGAGCCAATAAATCAATGTGCAGCATGGACGTGGATACGAATATTGCTGAGTAAATAAATCACGACTTTTTGAGATTCGTCTGGCATTTGATAAGAGCAATAGTGATGATATTCGATAGCTCTTAACAGATCGTATCTCAATGGCCGATTCTTGGCTTGTTTAGTAGAATCAAATTGACAGCAATGGCTAATAATTAGCTATTGTTACCATTTCCGGAGCTAAGTTGAGGAGTAATTCTGAATGCCAATGGCATCGGAATTAGAACAGCAATATTAGGCAAACTAAGAAGATGGTTTTTTAAGATCAGTTAAGGATAAGAGTAAACGTTGCCCGATTATCATGAAGTCTTTCCATCTTTACATGGAGTCTACCTACCCCCACCGTAGGATCTCTTAATCTACCTATCTATCTTTGTTTTCCCGACAGAGAGGGAATATCTCTAGTATGTTTCCTCCTCGAGCCTTTTAAGGACTTACTTAGGTCCAAACATTTTGTATAAGAGTTGCAGGAAAAAATCGTAAGAAAGAGTATGGAAATGACTGTCCTAGACTTGAAAAGAGAAGAACAATCACACCAATGCATCATTCAAAGGACACTGCTTAAATTCCACAGGAGGCAAAAATCTTAAGAGTTCATACCCAGATTACATACAAAATGCTCCCCTGAAAACAACATTAAATCCCCCACCAATCACACAAACACCTACATTTTTAACATCTAGACATGACACTGACACATCAATAAAAATCACAAAAAGAACCACCCATATTGTACTCAACTTCATCCCCAAATTACTTAATAGTTCCATTATATTATGCTTCCTACAACAAGCCGTCAGCCTTCGTAGGCAATCTCCTGAAGAAGCTCAGCGCTCGGCTGGGCAGCTTGCTTCGAAACCTCGGTGGCCTCAGCGCGTACAAACCCCACAGAACCACGACCACCCTGAAAGGCACCGCATAGAACCCGACTGAAGCAAAGAGGCAGGAGATTATGAACAAGAATGTTGCCCTCGGGTCGCGCCAGCTCAGGAGGGCCTGGAACCGCTCGCCCTGAGTGGCCATGTCACCGACCACGGTCTGGATCCTCCCAGCCACACTCCTGAGCCTGTCGTACCTCATCCTCACTACCTCCGCGCTGCGGCTCGACGGGAACGAGTCGAACTCCTCATCGAGTTCGTCAGGGAAAACACTCTCTGCATGAGAGAGGCGTGTGTCCATGTGTGGTGGTTGGCGAGGCCGGGACCTGTACCGCCATAGACCAGTTAAGGCCATGAATAGAAGCATGATGGGGATAATGAACTCAGGGCAGCAAACGAGCCACAGGAAGACCGCCACGAACAATGCCGAGTACACCGGCTTGTGCCAATTGCGGATCACCTCGACCCAACGGTTGATGGCCACAGCGCCAGAGAGAACGCTCATCAGCCTGAAGAAGTTGGCCTTGCTCCTCCTCATGCTCCACATGTGAGAATCGTGGTCGAGCATGTACTCGACCACGTCCCTGCCCAAGGGAGGCTCGGCCCGGCTCAGCCGAGACGCCACCACGTTCATGGCCTGGTATCTCAGGCTGTCCAATTGGTTTACAGACAACGGATGGACGTAATGCATCTTCGGGAGCAGTGGGATTGCGTACATATGCAGCATGTTGGCCATGTTAGCGCAAGAGAACCGCACGGCCAAGTGAAGCTCGCCCATTTTCTTGACCCCTGAAGTGTGAAGCATCAAGAGCGGATACGAGTGCGTGTAGACCCGGTCAGACTCAAGAGTCGATAGCCGAATCCTTACTTTCCCAATCCGTGCATCCCGGGGGCCAGCATTGCTCGCTATGTTCTTGTCGACCCGGGAATTATCGAACACCCCGACTGTGATCACGGTGCACGGATCGAACACCTCCCATGTGTATTGCTCATTCCACTTGGGTGCCAAGCTATCAACCACGGTCCGAGTCCGAACCCACTTCTGACCGTACTTAGCGACGCAGTACGCATCGGTCGATCCACCCTTCCCTTCCTTGATTTTCATAGGCATGAGGCCCGTGGCTCCGAGGATTCCCATTTCGAGCACGCCAATGTGAGGCTTCCAGAGCTGTTTCGCAGTCGGCCTAAGGTCACTGCAATACATCGTCGCTTCATCCAGCACATGGTAACCTCCGTCAGAGAGATGCGGAGATGGATCCTAGAACCGAACCTGGTCACGATCTTCGAATTGGCAGTGCTGCCGACATAGTTGTCGAGATTGAACCACCTAGAAACCACTGGCTTATCATCGGTCCTCCTCTCGATTGAGGTCGTCGGGAGAAGCACCCGCCCGAGGACTTCATCACGGCCAGGCCCAACCCTGTCCTCAACAGAGACGATCAAATAATCCTCGAATGGTTCCGCGACGACAAACACCATGTCCTCATTCCAAAACGGGCTCGAGAGGCTCCGGTTCGGTGTAGCCTGGGAAGCCCTCGTCCTCAAGACCTGGTTGCCCACCTGGGCTTTTACGGAGAGCTCAGGGAACCGGGCCATGGCCGAGCCACGCTCCGCTGGAACGATGTCCTGAGCCTCGACGACGCTCAGGCGCAGGTACCACAGCTTCGGCGACAGATAAACCTTGGACTTGATCGAGCACAGGCCGTCAAAGTTGACGTTCGCCGACTTGGAGTGCCATGCCTCGGCGAAGGCCTCGTCAGCCTGCGTCCCGAACCAGATGGAGATCATCACCTCCCCGGACTTCGCCTTCTCGCCCTTCCGGTCCTCCATCCGGTACCACTGCGGCGCCAGCGAGCTATCCGGAGGCACTCTCTTAGGTACTTCATTAAGATCGAACCAGACGCGACCCAAGAACTCATCTTTATTGCTCTCTTTCACGAACACCTCCACGACCGAGGACTGTATGCAATCCTTTGAAAAGGCGAAGACTTGGTCCCATTCCACACAACCCGAACCGACCCTCTTCGTGATGCCCCTGTAATTCCCGAGCTTGATCTCCGCCACCAGGTCGCCGCCACCCCCGAACGGCGTCGAGACCTCCTTAGCCTTCACCACCTTCACGTAAAGATACTGCATTTGCTCGACGAGGTCGTAGGTCGAGCTCGTCTTGTCCTTGCTCGTGGGCCCACCGCCTAGGCTTGGCTTCGTCTCCTTGAGCAAGAACTCGCTCGACCCACCGCCCAAAAATCCCCCCAGGACTCCGCCTCCGGCGCCGCCGCCGCCCGTCGCCGTGATGGGCTGCGGGGCCGCGGCTATCACGACCGGCTTCATCTCTCCGGGGCCAGGCTCCGCCGGCTGAGCCGGCTTGCTTGGCACTTGCTGGACCGGCTTGCTCTGTTCTAGCATCAGCTTCTGCTGCTGCTGTACGGCCAGCAAGGCCGCGTTCGGCTGGTGGTGCAGCTTCTTGCTCTTCCTCTGGACCAGAGACGAAGAAGACAGCCCCCCGCCGCCGCCGTTGACCGCCAGGCTCTTCACCTCCTCCCGCGTCGACACGTAGAGCTTCAGGCTTATCTCGCCACGGATGTGGCTGAAGAGGCTCCTCTTGTCGAGCGTGAAGAGCTGGACCACCTCCTCGCCTTCCCTGGCGACGCCCGAGCCGGAGATCCGGACCTTGCCGAGGAAGTTGCGGCTGTTGCCGGACCTCCGCTCGTTGAAGACGTTGATCTCGATGGTCCGGTAGGGGAGATCGGCGGGGTCGGCCAGGAGGAAGACGAGGCGCTCGTTCCAGACGGGGTTGAGGTCCTTGTGCTTGACCTGGGTCCGCTGCCGCTGGTTTTCGAACTCGACCTCGACGAAGGGCGACGAGGAGCCCTCCCCGTCCTTGGGCATGAGGTTGTGCGCCGCCACGACCTCCACGACCAGCTTCTCCTTGCCGGATACGCCGGCGGCGTTGCCGTTCATGGCGAGAGAGAGAGAGAGAGAGAGAGAGAGAAGATTGATGGAGCAGTGAAGAGCTGGTTGGTGTATGGAAAGGCGTGCTGGGACTGAAATGACGAGACGAGAGCATGCATTTTGAGGAGGACGAGGAGGTCCTGAGGGAGGCGTAGGAGAATGGGAATAGGTTCTTTGTCTCTGCGCGGGAAGCGGCGCGTGGGAGGGACGCACCAATGGGGGTGCTCCCGGGCCGAGTTTTTTGTGACAGAGTGGATATGTTGGGCCCCACGTTTTTTGTTTTTTAACGTTAACAAGAAGCTTTTGGCTTTATGCGACCCGTTTGAGCGTATTTTTTTCGTATCCTATGACCAGGTAGCTTCGTATCCGGCTTTATTTACAAAAGCCTGACATAAGAAAATTAAAAAGATAAATATTTCGAAAATATAATGACAAATTTGATTCAAATTAATTTTTTAACAAAAAAAATTCCAAATCAATATATCTATAACAAATTTATCTAATTAATTTTTCACCCACCAAAACCTTAAATTAATATATTTATGATAATTTACTATTTTTAACTTTCGTTAAATTTGACTAATATCACAAAAAATCACAAATTACCACATATGTGACAAATGGGGTGTAAATAAACTAGTATATCTATCAAATTTAATCCAACTAGGCAATTTATTGATAAAATCTAACATATCGGTTAATCTATTTTGGGAGTTTTAATTTACTTTGCAATTCTTTAACAATATAAGAAGTAGGATAATAAGTTTTATTTTTAAGAGTCAAATTCATCCAACCTAAAAGTAGTACACCCCAATGACTCAAATCCTAAACAAGTGTATTAGTTTTGGATTTTTTTGTAGTATTAAGTCTAAATAAAATAAAACAAACCATTTTGAAAAAAATTTCCAGCAAAATTCGTTTTTCATTAAACAAAATAAACAAAAAATATTCGAATGAATATATTAAAACCGCAAATTCCTACGTATCATTCTATAAAGCCAACTATCAAATTCGCTTCTAAACCTCATTACATGCGAATACACTTTCTGATTCTATTGCCATGCGAATTTTATAATCTACAAGCATATTCAAACCAGTGCAATCGTCGCTCAATTTACGGGACCGTACAGAATTATCACTTCATAGTCTGTTATTTAACCAAAAAGCATTGCGCCGAAATGACAAGAGGCACCAAACACCGTAATTTGACTAATGAAACCGGCCGTCGACGACGTCGTCGTCATTCCTGAGTCACACGAAAAGGGTGAAGGAGTCGTGCAATAATGACCTCTTTTCCAGAGCGACTAGAGCATTGATACTCGTAAGCCCAAAATTGTACCTCCTGTCATCATTTACTCGGGCCGTTGACTTTGACCGATGGCACGAGAACAACGCTTGCGAGTCGAGTAGAGCAGAGCACCTTCGCTCATAAATGCAAGTGACGGGGAGAGAGAGAGAGAGGGAGAGAGAGAAGAAGACGTGCATTGCGACGCGCCTGTGAAATGGAACTTTGTCAGTCGAACAGGTCAGCACGGGGCGTGCCAGAACCTACAGAGAAACCCCAAACCCCGAAGCCCTATTTTTCGCCTCCTTAAACCAAAAATAAATAAATATAAACACCTTAAAAACTTTCAAACTGAATTTACTCACGACCCATTTAATCCAATTTTTTTTATAACGGCGAAAATCTCAAACTTATACCGATATTATACATCTATCCCGAAATTTATCAAATATTAAACATCTCTAAATTTATATTCATGTAACACGTTTGATGTCATAAAAAAATTTGAGATTTTTGGGGTTATAAAAAAATTGAAATATATATATCATACGAGTATAAATTTTAGGTTTTTGGTATAAAAAAATTTTTTTGTAATCATATCATGATTGACAAATTTTGAGATTTTTTCGTGAATTTTAAAGAAAAAAGGGAAAAAAAAAAAAAGCAAATAATCTCGAACTCGGAGTCCGTGATTTGGAGCGAAATTGTCCCATTCGTATCGGTTATTTTCTTTAAAAAATGATCTTTTAAAATGTTTTTTAATTTCACAAGTTTTTTCAGAATGTTTCGTCTGTCTTGGGCAGTAGCATCGAGGAGGGCGCGTGTTCCGCGGTCCCGGCCCTATCGTGTCCCGAGCGTGCACGATGGCCTTCGCTTGGGCCCCACTCGGCAAGCACACCCTCTCGCTTCTAAATCTTTTCCGGGGCCCACCGAGACCCTTGTCGTTTAAACCGCATCTAAACCGTGAAAAACCACCCCATCATTTCTTGAGATTTTGTCCTTTGTAAGTACTCTCTTTTTCTCCTTTCCATTTTGGCCACTCTGCTTTGTTCGATTTCACACGGCCCAAATCTGTTTGCCCGATTTGATATTCTGCCCCTTTGTTATAAAACACTTTTTTTTTTTTTTTTTTTCCTTTTAACTTTATTCGATATGAAACCTAAGTGACTTTATGTCTTGCTTCATAGCAGTAATCACTTTAACATCCTCTGGAATTATGCTTCCTCCTTGCTTGATATTTGATATTGGAATAATTAATCACTTCTTCTAAACCAAATAGAGAGAAGTTAGATGGCCGAGTCTAAATCATGATTGAATGCTTTTCTTCTTCCTCCCGGTCGATTGGTAGGATTATGATTTGGGCTAAGCATGAGCAAGGATAGTTACGTGAAGTACAAGGCGTTTAACAATAAGAGGAGATAAGAAATTTGGTTTAGACAAATCAATTGTGCATCACAACATAGCATCTCATGTGGTTATCACGACACGTATCGTTAGTTGGTATG
This sequence comes from Eucalyptus polyanthemos subsp. polyanthemos, assembly GCA_017140185.1. Lineage (NCBI taxonomy): Eukaryota > Viridiplantae > Streptophyta > Magnoliopsida > Myrtales > Myrtaceae > Eucalyptus > Eucalyptus polyanthemos. The sequence goes on from CM029467.1 coordinate 43,903,849, forward strand.
TGCAATTTACCAAGTCTAGAAAACACAAACACTTCTAATACATCATGAACTGAATTGCAACAAAGTTCTCTAGACACTTGACAATCAACGGATCATCTTCGGTCACCCAATGGCTCGTAAAAACTCGATGAAATTTACTACAAAGCCTAGAAAATGCCAATAAGGGTTAATACCACGAACAATCCAAAATTAACATGCCCCTAATAATTTATCAAAAATAACCAAAACTAATATACTTGTAAAAAATTACCCTTTGTTAGTTTTCATTAAATTTTTCGTCAAATTGTTAAATTTGATGACATGTGATAATTGATGGATATATTAGTTTGATGTTTTACCATATGTTTGTTAAAAATGTATCAATTTGTTTTTTTGTGATGTTTATCTAATTTAATAAAAATTAACGGAGGATAAAATTGTTACAAATATATCAATTAGGGGTTTTAGTGGTCAAAAAGTTAATGTGGGTTAAATTTATGATAGGTTTACCGGTTTAAGGTTTTTTGATGGCTAAAAAATTAGTTTGGAATAAAATTGTTATAAGACATTTCTTGATATTGATTTGTATTTTAATAAGTGGGTGATGAATTGCTAGTAATTAAGAGTAAAAATCACAAAAAATCATAAATTTTGCTAAATATGACACATTTACCTTAAACATTTTTTTTGTACTTATATGATACATTTACCATAAACTTGTCTGGTACAATACATTAACCCCAAACTTTTCTCTTGTGACGCAAAAAATTATTAATTTATATCCGTGTGACATATTTATTTCTAAATTTGATGTCATAGAAAAAGTTTGGGATTTTTGATATTATAAAATAAAAATTTAAAATAAATATGTCAATAAATATAAGTTTGAATTTTTTGTATTACAGAAAAAATTTTGATATAAAATTTTATAGTAAGTATGTTACAATAATAAAGATTTAAAAATTTTTTTTTATAAGAAAAAAATATAACACAATTAATAAAGTTTGAAATTTTTGATGATTTTTTCTTAATAATTAATAGTTTTTTTTATGAGAAGCTCATAGGGCATGACGCCCTATCTACCTGAGGACAAAAAAGGCTACATCTAGTCCTCCCCCGAGTGGTCGCCTGTCCCGAAACCAAAAAAGCAAAAGCATTTCCACGCCAACGATGTCGCGTCCTGTTCCATTCCCAGCATCCCCCTTCTCCCGATCCCGCTCCAAAATCCACTCGCGCGAGTGCCGACGACCCCTGCACGCGCGGCCCCACGCGCGGCGGCCGCGCGTGCTGAGACGAGACGGGAGGCGAGTGGACGTCCAGAGGCCCCTGGAAGAGAGAGAGAGAGAGAGAGAGAGAGAGAGAGAGAGAGAAAGAGGCTGTCGCGCAGCTCCTCTGGTGCAGGGTCGACGGGGTCCGTTGGGTTCCGCGCCGCGATTGCGCAAGGACCTGAGTTCGCTGTTTCTCGCGACGCTTTTGTCCGCTCTTTCTTTGTCGGCTTCTCTCCTCTTCCTCCCCTCGGGGCCGCTGCTGAAGTGCAAAAGAGCGTCCGTCCGTCCGTCGTCAAGGGGAAGCGTCCGTGCTGTTAAGTTGGCGCCTTTAATTTTCGAAAAGCCCCGGTCGCGATCTTTATATATTCCAGAAGCACGAAACATTCCTTTCTTTCACGTACAATCCTATGGTCATTATTGGAACGTGCAGAAGCTCGGAAAAGTTTTTCTATCTTCTGCTTTTGGGTTTTAATGTATCCCGACTTTTAGCCACAGATGGTTTCTCAATGGATCGTAGATGTTCGTTTTGTTTTTTTATTTCTCTCAGTACAGCCGCTCTAGTGCAAGAGGATCGTAAAGGTGGGATGAGAATGTTTTGCCAGTGTTACGAACGAAGTGCGATGCTAGGAGTTAGGTGAGTTCCCGAAATACTGAAGTCGAAGGATTTTCTTCAGGGCCCTGTTTATTTCACGAAAAGTTAGTAACTTTTCTATGAATTATGTTTTGTCAAATTCAAAACTTATTTTATGTTCAAATTGTCGATTGTTTGCGAAACAAATGGGATTAGGTGCATGACAACCCAAATTTGTTAGAAATAGTTTTTACGTTACAAACTTGTTTTGCGGAAAAGAAATCCATTTGATAAACATATTCAATTTTTCATTTACGGAATAGATTTATATTAGAAATAGGTTTGGAAAAAAAATCAAAATTTAAAATTTTCAACTTCGATTTACGGAAGAAAAATCGAAATAATTTCTCTCACTAAACCCTAATTTCGGTAAGTCCTTCTTTATTTCCTCTACGTCTCTGCCTCATCCTCCTCCTTCGCCTCTCCTCATTTTATTAAAAATAAAAATTAATGAAAATAAATATATTCATTTAAAAATTAAAAAAATTATTAAAATAAATAAATTAGTTTTATATATCATTTTTTATTTTATTAAAAATAATTTATTTATGATAAATAAATATAAATTTATTAAAAATAAATTTAATAAATTTATTTTTATTTGCCTTGAGTGTTTTGCCAAATAATTTTTTATTTTTTATTTTTATTCATTTTAAAATAAATTTATTTGTAAAATAAAATAAATTTATTTATTTTTAATGATATTTTTATTTTAAAATAAAATAAAATGATATTTTATTTTATTTTTATTTTTAGGGATAATACCTAAAAAACCCTAAACTGGTACAATTGTAACAAATTTACTCCAAACTATTTTTTTGACCATCAAAAACCTCAAACTGGTATACTTTTAACAAATTTATCTCAAACTGGTACATTTTCGTGACAAATTTACCTTATGTTAGTTTTCGTTAAATTTTATTCTCAAATTATTAAATTAAATGACACGTGACGGTTAACCAATATATCAATTTAGGATTTTACGTTTCGTTTGTCACAGTTTACAATTTTTATGATTTTTTTGTGGTATTAATCCAATTTAGCATAGGGTATATTTATCACAAATTTATTAGTTTAAGGTTTTTTGCAGTCGAATAAATTAGTTTTGGGTAAATTTGTCATAAATGTACAAATTTATAGTTTTTTATAATCAGTCGGGGTAAATTTGTCACAAGTTTACCGGTTTGGGGTTTTTCATGGTCAAAAAAATAGTTTTTGGTAAATTTGTCACAAGTGTACCAGTTTGGGGTTTTCAAGGTATTAACCCTTTTATTTATTTATTATTTTTTTGTTACTAAATCATTTTTATTTTTATTTTTTTTATATTAAAGGTCATCGGTTATCCATCCGAAAAGGAAGAAATTTTGTGTCGTTATCAAACGAATTTCTATTTTTAGAGTGAAAATTTTGTGTCGTTATCAAACGATTATTTTTGCTTAGAAACTCTTTTAGAAATAGAAATAGAAAAATCTATTTCTGTTTCAGAAACTATTTCTAAAAAAGAATAGTTGTCATGTGTGTCCTAAATAACCCGAGATGTTAAGCGGCAAGTGCATACAAAAATGTGATCCCATCCATACCCACATTCGAGTGATGCGGAAGTCTTTTCATTTTGGTTTAGATCTGCAACTATTTCATAATTTATATTACTGCAAGCAAACTTGATCAATGGGCGGCCTGATTCTTTATTTCAGCTTGGCCCTCCTCGACTAGTCCAAGCCTAACTTGACATGGTTAGCATTCGATAGAAACTTCAATATTTTACTAACTCATGAGCAATTTTGGGCTTAATTTGCTCATTAGATATGCCGCACGAACATTGCGACTTCGGGAGTCATCCCATGAGAGATGTGCACATGCAAGTAGAAGTCCGACACCATATCTAGCGCCAAGTGATCCATGTACATAATCATCTTCTAATCCTCTTTGTTTCGGTTTAATGTGAGAAGCCACCTATGTTTTAATTTCCCACGCCCTTTTGAAAATTAATCATTTACGCTTATAACTCCTTAGTAACATAATAAGACCCCATTCTTGTCAATTCCCAAATTTACGATCCATCTCAACTCTTATATCAGCACATCAAGATTTATAATCTCATGCATCATAGGATACTTTATTGGGTAGTCTTGGACTTCACTCATCCCAAAAGTAAATTGGTTAAATGGATGGGTCGGGTTTGGGTCGGGTCATAAATAGTCTAATCCAAATTGATTTATTAATCCATCTATGATCCATTTATATGTAATGTAAACTTTTTTATTCATACCCACCTAACTCATATTGTTAAAGTACTTTCATATTTAACCAAATTTAGAAAAACTTATTCTTATGATTTTTTTAAAGATTGTATCACTAAATCTAGGAAAGCTTGTTTGTTATGATTTTTTTTTTTTAAAAAAAAATAGTTTCATTCAAAACAAATTTCATTCAATATAAATTTAGTGGACAATATTTATAATATTTTTTAAACATTGAGGCTTCATTTTTTCTTGAAAAATATGTTTTAGGAAACCATTTTATAGGAAAATAACAATTTTTTTTTGTTTGTTTGAAATTTTAAAATAAATTATATAATTGAAAATTTTGATTCTATTTTCCTTCGAGCATTCCTTTTAATATTTATTTATTTATTTTAAAAAATTAAAATTTTTAATTATTTTTATTTTTCCTTTTTCTTTCTTCTTTGCTTGATTCGCTAGCCATGACAATGGCTGGCAATGTCTTAGCCTCTAGTGAACTCGTTCCTCACCTAATCATGGCCATCATTATTGCCATGGTTGGCCATCGGTGAAGGAAGATGGAAGAAGGAAGAAGAAAACTAAAATTAAAAAAGGAAAGAAAAAATTTAAAAGAAAAAAGAAAAAAAAAGAAAAAAAGAAAAATAATTTCAAGTTTCTAAAAATATTTTTATAAGACTCATTTATTTTAGCCTATAAGTTTAAAATGCATTTAAGGTAAGCTATTCAAGATTCAATGACTAATTTTGACAATTATCAGCCTCTTCCACAATCGATATGGAATAATCTCAACAAATTTCTAGGTATTTGGGGAGGTCTTGGAAAAGCTAATTGACTAAGCAATTAAGCATCAACGACCATTTGAGAAGAAACTCTTCATTTTCATTAGGAAAGGAGAGGATTTCGTGGACCATTCCATGAGGATTTCACGTGCACTTCCAGTCGCACCCCGCACATGGATCAAGCAAAATGCTGAGTCACGTCTGATTGGACTTTCTAAAATTGTGGAAAATGAAATCCTGACATGGTCCAGCAGATCAGTGGATACGACTCCATCTGTATCCAACCAGGATGAGCAGGGCCTATGCTCGAGATTTGGCCCATTTTCCCACAATTGTTCACCCGATTAGGCCTTTTAAACATGGGCAACATTGGTCCATGGACTTTGGTCCCCTACTCCATTAAATGTGCAACTAAGCATTGTTCGACATGTACATAATCTCCAGAATCATTCATCTGCCCTATGTTGGGCCCACTTTCCCTTTCTCCCTGTTCGTTTTCGAAATATTCCGCATTATTCTTCAACCTGAAGAAAAACGGCGAATTGAGCTAATTTCCTCTCGAGCTTGTGCCTTGTCAGTTGTTTCTCAATCATAGTCTCAACGGTCTAAAACAACACTACTCGAAAGGATCTCAATCCATTTAGAAATGCTAACTTGGGCTTGTCCTCTCTCTAGGTCGAAACTCGAGTTTCAAACTTGTTAAGCTTAACTATCATAGTAAGTCATAGGGGTGAGCATGGTTTCAAGGAAGAACCAGATAGGTTCTGGGTTCAAAAAATTAGAGAACCTATTCTGATGGGTAAGTTCCAATTGGAATTGGGAACTTGGAACCTAGAACATAAGTAAGTCTTTGTGTTTCTCTTATTCTATATCTTTGTGCGATCGTGCAACATTTCATAATGACCAATGATTGTGTATAATATGAAACTACAAAGTAGGGACTTCCATTTTTGGTGATATTCGTGATTAAGATTTTTACTTTGTTAATATATCATAATTTTCATGTATTTAAACATGAGTTATAATTAGTAAATTATAACAAATAGTGGTTATTAGAGTTGATCATTCACTACAATCAAGAGTATAGGTGGAAGCTAAGTAAACTTTGGAATTTGTGGCGGGGTAAGTTTTGGGTTCCTAGGTATGTGGTAGGGGTGAGCGCGGTTCCTGGGTAGAACCAGGAATTGGAGAACCAGGAGCCGAACCAGAACCTCCAGTTTGGTTCTCCGATTCCTAGTTCTAAAAGGACTAGTTCCGGTTCTTGGTTCCTTTTTTCCGGGAACTGGTTAGAGCTCCAAAGTCAAAAAGAAAAGAAGCCCCAAATCTCTCAACCGGTTTGTCTTCATCGAAGAGCTAAGTATTCTCTCTTTCTTCTTCATTTTCTTGTTTCGTTTTTTTCTCCGTTTTCTCGTTTTCTTCCTTAGCGTCCTTCGTTAGGGTTTCGATTCCGATTGCGGCTTGGATCGAGTTTCTAGATCATTCTCGATTGATCGGAATCCAGGTATTGCTTGGGAGAATCGATTGTTGATCACTTCACTCTAATTTCACACTTTCATTGAGGCCGCTCGCCCTCAATGCCACCGCCGGACGCCGCTCGCCCTTACTGGACGCTGTTGGACACTAGTCGCCAATGTTGCTTGCCCTGGACACCGCCGCCGGATGCCGCTCGCCCTCGCCAAATGCCGCTGGATGCTAGTTGCTAGTTTTGAGAGTTTGAGTACAATAGAAATTTAGGTGTCTTTCAGGTAACTTTCTTCTTGCTATTGAATTGGGTTCGGTTTGTTTGGCTTGAAATGTCGTGTTATGCTTATTGTTCATAGTGCGATGCGATTTTATATGTGTGCCCTTTGTAGCGAACCCGCATTATGTTTTATACAACTTAATTTGCTCAGGTGCCAAAATGTTAGTCTTGTTTAAGGTAGATGTGGGCCTTTCCAAGAGAGCTATGTACTTATTCACCTTAACCCTTTCCTTCTTATATACTGATTGTAGAAAGCATTGTCTTCAAGAGTTGCTGTTGCCTCTTAGTTAGCACTGGATCTTGCAAGTCTAGATCTTTGCTAGATTCTTGGGAAGTTTCACTCATCCTAGTTTCGAGGATTCTTTGCAAAGGGTCTGATTCACCAATAGTAGCATTTTGGGATTTTGTAGCGTGACAAGTTTCTTTTAGTGGGGGTTCATTTCATGCCCCATGTTCTTTTAGCTTGGGCTAGTGTTGCTGCGTTAGGTGAAAGATTGACTTGTAGTAATGATAAACTTGTTGGGCAGGGTTCTTTAGAAGGTTTTTCACGTTGATGAGATTATCCTCATTCTGATTCGCTGTATTTATGTCACTCTATTCGGTGAAGTTTAATTCTTTCATCTTGCAATGTTATAGATGTGCAGTTTTTTTTTTTTTTTTTTTTGGCTTTGTGCTGCTTTAATAGTGCAGAAGTTGATTGATGAGTAATTTTGTTTGTCATAATCTTAATGCAAGCTCCTCTTATGTACATTGAATTTTTGAACTATGATGTCAAAAGAGTTTAGGAGCCTTTAAATGGGCAAAATGGCATGCTTCCTAGAGTATTTATCAATATAATTTTTTTTTTTGCAGTGTTTTTACTTAAGATTTTTACTGATTTTCATCTATGTCTTTGCAGGGTTTTGCTGTGCCAAAGGAATCACAGGGAAATGTTGTAGAGTTTACACTATGGAGTAGATGAAAATTTGAGATCTTGTTGGCACTTATGATTTTTCATCTCCTTAGTATATTTTGCTTCATCATTCTCATTTGACTAAGCTGATAAGGCATATGACATATGACAAATGTGACGATTTAAGCTTTAGTGCACATATATTGACATATGTGGGCACAATAATTATAGTTAATCAATCATCTCATTTCCTCTCTGGAAACTTCTTATTGGTTTTGATTATGTATGTCAGATTCTTGGCATTGGTATGTTTGCTAAGATATGGGAAGTTACTGTATAGTATGCGCGTACGTTCTAGTTCAAATTTGAAAAAGAAAAAGAAAAAAGGAACCTGTTGGAACCTAGAACCATGGAACCTGTGACAGGGCAGGTTTCAAGTTCGTGGTTATGACGGGTAGGTTCCAGATTCTAAAAAATGAGGAACCTATACTCGAGAGTAAGTTCTAGGTTTCAGACGGAACAAAACAGAAGTTTTGAACCGCTCACCCCTAGTATGTGGGGTAGGTTCCGGATTCTATATTGAACTTGAATAGAACTTAGAATCACTTATCCCTAGTAAGTCATAACATAAGATGCAAGGATCATGTCAAAGATAAGTACCTCTCAGTTAAATTGCCCTTTTTGAAACATTGACCACAATTTGAAGAAATGAATGGAGGTTGGAAAGGGGGTTGGTGGGACTAGTCAAGAAGGTATATGATTGAGGATGTGGCAATTATCCAATGCACATGTTAGTTTAAAACAGCATCGTTTGACTAATTTATTTTTTGAGGGTTAATCAATGGTCTCGTGAAGTTTGATGATATTCCAAGTTGTGGTTAGTAGCGGCAATCGGCCGGCTCCATGTGGTCTCATGTGTTCCCAAGATCTCTCTCTCTGCCTCTCAATCTGGTCAAACCCTAATGTTGCTGTTGCTGCTGGTGTGGTGATGCAGCTGTTGTGTAAGCATATATTCTGGGTGATGCATGTTCCCGATTCTGCATTGAAGAATCTCAATACATGTTCCGAAGATAAGGCTGATGGTCCAGAAACGAAGTAACATAAATAAAGAAATTGTTATTATTCCTACAGTTAATGTAGTTATAATAGCCATGGAGTTAGTTATTGAGAATCTTGTATTAATAAAAAAGGCAGCTGCAAATGTTCGTCCTAAATTATGTTTCTGGTCAAATTGACTTTGTTTATTCAGCACATGGTCAATGTGTGGTCACTAAGTGGTAACATGGCTCAATGGAATAGTGCAAAGTCAAATAGATTTCCGCCAGTTCGTGATAAGGATGGGCCTCAAATTTTATTTTGTCGTCTTCTTTCTCATGTGACGATCACACATGGATCGTGAACGGCATGGTTCGGCTCTAGGCCGATGGACCTTTGTGTTGAATTGGAACTCTTGAGTACTATCATTTGCACGCGATGACCAATAGAGTGGTTGTCAGGCTAGTTGCTCTAATCTCTTACAATGAAAATTTTGATGATTGCCTTATTAAGATACATGTATGAGTTATGTTAAAAAAGTCTTAAATCGGATAATTAGTGTAGTGTGAAGTAGTTAATATATCTTAGTTCGCATATAATTTATAAGTTTAAACTTTTGAGTGAAAATGAGTTCAACTGAATATATTGACTGATTTGAACTCGGGCTCCCTCTTGACGTTCTCTAATTGGGTGAAGGCATTATATTTTTGTCATGCATTCCCAATAAATAGTGTTAGAGCTAATGGTAGATTGGTGGGTCCTTAATTTATTATGATGTTTGGTGGTGATCATCACACTTTCTCTATAGTGGGCATTGTGGTGTAACAAGATGGGTTAATATCTCAAGGAATGAATTTGGTGACTATTGCAATTTTCCAGCGATAAGCATTGTGTTGTGGCATAGACTTCATGAGTCATTCTTGAGAAAAAGATTGGAGACATAGTTAGGCATAGATGGAGATTCAAGATAATACTTGAATTAAGAAGAGATCACATGTGAGAGGAAGATGGTTGAGATAACGTGTGTTCGATGGCAAACTTGGTGATTTAGTATGGAGAAAGAGACCTCGGATGAAGTTAGGCATTAATGCGGATTTAAAATAATACTTGAATTAAGGGGAAGCATATGTGAGTTGCATTAAAAATATTTCGCATCATATAATTGAGTGAAGATGGCCCAATTGGATATATTAACGAGCTCGGACTTGGGCTATCTTTGGTGATCTCCTTGGTGAAAGTGTTGGACTTTTCTTTCGGTTGTGAAGAGCAGTAAACCAAATTTTCTTCACTCCAAAAAAACAAAATAGAAAAAGAGAGAGAGAGAGAAAGGAAGAAGGGAGAGAAGTGTTGGGTTGGTCGTGGCGCAAAAAATGCTCCCCAGATTCCAACTTAGACCTTTCTTCTTATGGGAATTAGGTCAATCGGCTCTATTTCCCTTTCCTCCATCATTTCATGTCATCTTGTTTCGATATGGCAAGTCGGGAAATTAGGTCGATGGCTCGAAGGGGAGCCATTAATAGGAAGGATTCCCCCACCTAAGCATGTGCGGAACGGCTGCGGCAATTTATGTTGGACGGTCGCCCATTTCGATTTGAAGCGAAGCAGAGCGACCGGCCACCTTACCATGGTGGCCACAAACCCATGTGATCGCGAGCATTAAACGAAACGTAAACGCGTTAGTTTATGGACTCGAGGACTACTGCAGGCGCTGTTCTTGGGATACTCAAGATTCCCTTCTTTTATTTTCTTCCTGATATTTTCGAGGAATAATCCGTTGGGAAAAGAAAAATGGGGAAATTTTAAAAAAAAAAAATAAAGTTAGAAACATGAGATTATACATTCCATTTGCCTATCTTTTACGGCTATCGAGAGCTGTCTTTTGGGAGGGATGGAGGGATGAATGTGTGAAGACCAGAGGTTGTTCTTGGGAAGGCGTGAATCCTCGTTCTCGATGGAACATCCACGTCGACGTTTGGAATTTCCATGAGCTTGGCCTCGGTAAACATGTCCTCGAGATATGTAATTAATAAATAAATTGTCTTTTTGGGGCCAAAAGCACCAATGGATTAATCAAATGCATCAGAAGAACAAGCAAATTTCGAGTCTATTTGAATCGGGTTTCAATTGAAACATCAAACTCCGGATATCCACATGAGATTTGCCTGATTTCACAACCATATTTTTAGCCGGGAAAGTAATTTGCTAGTTTGAAAATATATACTTAATGAGTGTTCTTGTGTTGCTATTGTCTTACTAACTTGACTTTATTAATGATATCCATGTGATCTTATAATCGATAAATGCGAGTGAAGGCCGAGAATACTATATATCATAATGCATTTATAATAATGTCATATTTGAATTTGAATTTTCTTATGTCGTAATTCTTTAGTTCTAAAATAAATGAATGTCCAAAAAAAAAAAAAAGGGAAAAGGAAAACACGACCGTCATTACCTCTCTTTCTTCTAACCCCTAATCTTTTTGAAATTTGAAATTTGAAAAATGGAATTAAACACCTTATAATTCGGGATCTGTGGATGTTGGTGCAATAAAAATGGAAGGGGCGGCATCTTGGATTAAGAGACGCCATTCAAAAGAAATTGCAAGAATTTATGCCACGTGCTGGGCCCTTGTGGTGCCAAGTGCAATGCTCCTGACGTGGCACCTGGATGACCATTTCTGGATTTTGACTTCTAAAGTTTGTCCCACTGATGTTACCGCCCCATGGTTTAAAACTTAATTAATTGATTAATTTAATTGAAAGAAAGATCGCAAAGTACTGATTCTACATGCTCGCACATATTCTTTTTCTATTTTTAATGGGATCCATCATTGGCGACGCACATACTCTTTTTTATTTTTATAATTTTTAGGTTTTTGAGTTTATATTACATCATTCCATGTTCTCCATCATATGCTTGGGAAATAAGTATTAATTGTTTGATGATCCTAATTATCAAAAATTAATTGCTTATTTGGGATTTGATTCAGTTTAATTATGCATCGTAGATCCATTCCTCGATTCAATCACAACACAAGCTCCTAATCTATGGGACCCTTGGTAGTTGTTTGATGACCCCGTCTCAAGTTTTGAAAAATAAGATACTAACAACTTTTTCGTATTTCCATAATGCAAATGTGAATTATTGCATATGGGTTAAGCTAAAAGAAGAAATTTATAAATGGGTCAAATTTCTAAAATATAATAGTAAGGACTAGCCAAATTAGTGATGATGCATATGATTAAATTGAATAAAAAGGGTACACATCAGAATAAAAAAAATCAGTTATGTGGATTAATTTTTTGTAGGAACAATTATTTCTTGAGCAGACAGTATCAAATGCATGACGCCTTTGTACTTAAAATAAGTCACAAAAATAGATTTTCCTAGTAAACTTGACAAAGTTTCTAATAACGAAATTCCGAATCAAAGTTTAGATTCTTGTTAGTTTCACGGTAGGTGCTAATTTTTCAGTACCAATGACAGGTCTAATAATCAAAGTAGAGCTATTCACACGTGATATATATTCACTAAAATTCAATTCCATCCATATTGTTCAATCGAATTTGTTGGGAAAGCCACTTATATAGAATAATTATAAAGATAATTTACTCAATACAAAAGCAAAATCCATGAAATTTTCATATGGAATTCCTTTTTCAAAGGAACATAAATTATTTAGATCCTATTGAAAAGCTTTACCAATGCCAAGATCTCTCATATCAAGATTATTTACGTAAGAAATGTTCGAAAAATCTGTGGGCTATATATAAACAATTGGAAGCGAGTCACATGCGTCTAAAAACGAGAGGAAATTTTGAGAAGGGCAAGGAAGATCTTCTGGAGAACTTTCTTAAGATTCTAATGTATCCCTCTAGATTCAATTAGATTTTCGCTAAATAGATTAATATGAATTAGTCCGACTTTGCTAGCAAGGGTCGCCATGTGATCCACATCTTCATCATTTGCGATTTTGTAGATGACATAAAACTAATGAAACTGGGGTTCCCTCCCTCTCTTTAAAAGTTCCCTAGGGCAGAATGATATTAGTTTATGAGAAGTTTTTTGGCTTTATTGATTTACTAATTGGCAATCGATGATTGGGTGGGTGGTGAGATCCTACTTTAAAACCTAGAGAGAGAGAGAGAGAGAGAGAGAGAGAGATAAATATTTTCTAATAATAGGATATGCAAATATGCTCTATTTCTAAACTTAGCGTTTGACCAAAGAGCTTCGCGCGGACAGAAGCTAGGTGGGGGAAGAACCAAAGCCAGCCCAAAAGGTTGCGATTAATTAAGAGCTTAGCCTAACCGCGTTTACGACTTCTTGCTAATCTTTGGTTAGCTATGCTTTGTCGTACTCGGAGGAACAATGCATATGTTGCATTTAGTGTGGCATTAATGCTAATGACTTGTTATTAGAAGTTGAAAGGAACCCTTTGTTAGCCTACACGGATTATCTTTTCGGACTTCACTCGTATTTCACAAAGAAGTTTGATCTAGTAAAGATTTATGTTAGTTAAGCATCTCGAAGTTTAGCTAGGTTATTGCAACCTCAAAAGTAAATCGAGCATGATATCATTACATTTGCTTACTATTACTTTATTTAATTGGTTTGCTGACATGTTAATTACGTATAGCACGTCGTTGACATGCTAAGCTTGCCACACATGTATCAATTCTTTCAAAAAATGATTCGACTGCCGATGAGTTGAGCTCGAGACGAGCTTTGAATGCACTTGTCAATTGGGAATTTGCGCCTTTTCTTTAAGCAGACGTTGCTGTGCAAAAAATACGAAACAACATTGGAAAAAGGTGCCTGTACACATGATAGCCTAATTTTACTCCCAGCGTATGAATTCTGGAAAAACTCAACATACATCTAGCAAGTCCGACGAGTTGATCAGACGTGTTGACATTCGTTTTTGAATGGGACATCTGACGAGCCGCCGAATTGAAACATTCTAAGGTTCAAAGACAGTAACGAGCATCGCGTCTCAGAGAAATCAACGATTTCGACATGTACTTCCGTTACGGAGCCCAATGCGTGATGAGGCACCGCCAGTCCGGCGCATCGATACAAGTAATTTCTGCTGGGTGGCGAAGTTGGCAGCTCACAAAAACAGCTCAAAAAGCGAAAGCCTTCTGACTTCCAAGAAGCATGCAAATTGATAAATTAAAAAAAAAAAACCCTAATCTCTACATTGAAATCTGCGGCTTTTTCTCGAACTTTTCCTTTACGCGTGACTCCAGTCTAACGCACAAAACTCACAACGGGAGCCCTTTTGGCTCGATCGAAGCTTAACTATGCCCACTTGCCTATTTTAATAGAATCGCCCTTCAAACAAACCGATTCAAATCGAATCCTTTTCAAGTACCGACGCCGACCACGCAAAAAAAGGTTGAATTAGGTCATGAGAGAACACCGCCGAGAAGTTGCTATTAATAGAGAAATGGGTGGAAAAAGGGGATGGATTGGTTATATGAATGTGGGGTATGTCTCTTTTCATCGTCAAAAGTTCAAAGGCCCTCGTCGTCCCCTCGCTGGCTCCGAGGTATTGCAAGGCTGGTGAAAAAAAGCTAGGATGATAAAATAACATTCCTATGGCATCTTAATGATGTTCCAATTCCTATGGCATAAAATAACATTCCTATGTTGAACATTGGTCATAGGACTTAGGGGTCACCTTTCCCCTCCTTTCACATTGACCATGCAATATAACCTAACCATCTAATCTTTCCAAACTACTTTATATTTCGAATAATTAATAGATAGAAAAAATAAAAAATTGACAATTAGTTATCATGGTAATTCACCGATTTTTTTAAAAATATTTTTACTTAACATCATTTTCCGATTACTCATCAAGCGGATTCAAAATAATGTTATGGCATGACATGCATTCACCAACAAACATATGATTTCTTGTACTTGGACGATTTTTCTTTTCCCTAGGAACGTTATAATGCTTGTCCTTTGAAAGGAGAGAGCATGTGTAATCAAGAGGGTTTGCATGCACATGCCCATGACTGCCTCTTTTTCCCAAGAAATTTTTTCACTCGATAACCCCAGGTGGGTTAAGTGGGGTACTACCCTAGTTTGTGTCCAGCTCAAGTCTCTTCATCCATCGATTTTTTAAAAGCCTCACTTGATAATCATGATCATATATCTACCTCGAAAGTATTAAAACCTAATATTCCTATGCCTCTCTTGATAATAACCCACTTTTTACACCCTCAATCATTCGAGGACGCGTGTCAAACTATGGTGCATTTACCATCAAAAGCTACTACCGAAAGCTTGTAATTTTTTTCTTTTTGATATTTTTATCTTCAATCGAGTGCTCGTGCCTCGCGTCCATAGTGTGATCATAAGAAAAGAGAAGGGTTTTATTTTCTTTTAGAATCCGAATTATCATTGGCTTAAGATTCAAGCAGGACAACACGCTTTCCAGCGGAAATTTCCCAGCTACTCGCGGATGAGGTTACTAAATAAACTATAGTAAAGGATTAACCGACCTGCTCATTACAAGTAGCGACCTAGCTAAGCCATCCCTTTATGATAACATCTTGTTTTTTACTAGCTTTGGAACTATAACATGTAGCTCTTACTTGGAAACACAATTCACATTATTATTATTATTATTATTATTATTATAGAAAATAGGACTTTGTTGCAACGCTTTTTTGGTCTTTTATATTTAACTTTTTTTGTTTTTGTTTTTTAAAATGCTTTGTAGAAAATAATAGCAATGTGATTAACTCGGTCTATCAATCTAGGGAGAGTAACTTATTAACACCACTTTTTTTCTTGTATTTTTTTCGCATGTTGCCGACAGCATATATAGGAAGAACCCTCTTGTATTATTTAGCGAATATTCATGCGATTTGACTCTCGAGATGCAAGGTATGGAGCTATTATGGAATCTACATGAGGTGAGATTGTGGGGTCTGCGTCGTTTGAACTTTGAGACTTAATGTGATTTGTTTTTATATACTCTAGTTTGCACACGGTTTTTCATAGCTGAACAGACAATAGGATCCATAAAAATGGCGAAATGTAGGCCGCAGAAGTCATCCTCATATAGCCAAGGTGAAACCAATACACTGACGTTCTTGTCGTATCGGCAAAAGAAGTCAAGTCGATCGTGCGTGGGTTTTCCATCAATGACGGATGGATGGAAAGGAAAACTAGTCGGGGAAATCGCCTGTCGTTCTACCTCCGTTCTTAGTAAACATTGTTAATAAAAAGCTTTGTCGGTTCTCTGATTGGAGTAAAAGGACTCCAAACAATCAACGCCGATTCTCGCCGTCCTTTCTGGTCACCACGCGCTTGATGCAATTTCGGGGTTTTGCTTCTTTGGCTTGGTGTATTTTTGGACCTTCACGTCAACCATCGTTATTTCATCATAATTGACACAATGCACATCAATCGTTGGATTGTGTGGATTTTATGTGAGTCCGTTGGATTTGAAAGATCATATATATCACGCCTATGCGTTTTGAGTATAATTAATAATTTTCCGTCGTGCTTCTTGCCTACCTTCACTCATCCACACACAGGCCACTTCACGGCGCTTCACAATCTTTTCCATTTTAATTTCTGAACCTTTTCTGTTTTGGGCCAAAGCGACTCGCAAAGTTGATAATATTAAAAGCCTGAGCAATGTAGATAGTTCGATTTCGTTTACACTATCATCCATGATGAAGCCTTTCCCTAAGGACTGAATATCATAATACCCAAACCAATATTATATTCCCACTTTTTCCAAGGAATTAAGTAAAATTCAAAAAACCAAAGCTCTCTTACTATATTCTATACCTAATATTAAACAATAGGAAGATAGTCACAAGCTCATGATTTGAGGAGTGCGACGCAAGTTCACACAATTACTCCCCCAAGTCCCATCACATGCAGCCCTCTCCCATGGTCTCCTCCCTATTTAAATCCTCCCTTCCTCTCCCTCCAAACCAACCAAGTCAATCTTCAAACATACAGGACACAAAGCACACATCCAATTTCTCCACCATCAACTTCCTCCATTTGCCCCAGACCCAGAACATCAAAAGAGAGAAAACGCCTTGCAGGTCAAGCACCCACACCCATTTCTAGCTACTCCGGTACATCTTTGACATCAAAACACCCTTCCCAAACAATGGAGAGCTTGTTCCGCCTAGTCGACCATGACGACGTCTTCGCTCGCCGCTGCGTTTGGGTCAGCGGGCCGGTCATCGTCGGCGCAGGGCCTTCCGGGCTCGCCACCGCTGCCTGCCTCAGAGAACAAGGAGTGCCCTTTGTGGTCCTAG
This sequence comes from Eucalyptus polyanthemos subsp. polyanthemos, assembly GCA_017140185.1. NCBI lineage: Eukaryota > Viridiplantae > Streptophyta > Magnoliopsida > Myrtales > Myrtaceae > Eucalyptus > Eucalyptus polyanthemos. The sequence goes on from CM029467.1 coordinate 43,920,726, forward strand.
AGAGAGCGGACCGCATTGCCTCGTTATGGCAAAAGAGAACCTACGATAGGCTCAAGCTTCACCTTCTCGAGCAATTTTGCCAGCTTCCTAAATTGCCGTTCCCGGAGGACTTCCCTGAATACCCCAACAGGAAGCAGTTCATTGATTACCTCGAGTCCTATGCAAGGCGCTTCGAGATTAGCCCCAACTTCAACGAGTGCGTACAGTCGGCCCGCTATGACAAGACCAGCGGCCTGTGGCGCATCCGAACGGTCCAGGCCAAGGGCTCTAGCCGCTCCGAGACCGAGTACATCTGCCAATGGCTCGTGGTGGCGACAGGAGAGAATGCGGAGCGCGTGGTGCCGGACATAGAAGGGCTGGCGGAGTTCAAGGGCGATGTCACCCATGCCTGCGACTACAAGTCCGGCGAGAAGTTTGCCGGGAAGAAGGTCCTAGTTGTCGGTTGCGGCAACTCTGGTATGGAAGTGTCCCTAGACCTTTGCAACCACAATGCTAAGCCTTCGATGGTGGCCCGTAGCTCGGTAAGCCGCCAATTCTAATGCAAAAAAAAAAAAAAAGAAAAAAGAAAAAAAGAAAAAAGAAAAAAAGAAAAAAAAAGTCCAAACTTTAAGACGTTATGAATGGAGAGAGCTTATTCTAATTCGTTGATTGCTTGTTAATGATCAGGTTCACGTACTGCCTAGAGAAGTTATGGGGAAGTCCACATTTGAGCTCGCTGTTTTGCTGATGAAATGGCTACCACTTTGGCTGGTTGACAAGATACTCCTGATTCTGACATGGTTGGTGCTCGGAGACACCGGAAAATATGGGCTCAAGAGGCCATCAATGGGACCAATGGAGCTCAAGAACGAGAGAGGGAAGACCCCAGTCTTGGACATTGGAGCTCTGGAAAAGATCAGATCTGGAGAGATTAAGATTGTCCCTGGGATCAAGAGGTTCTCACGTGGCCATGTCGTGGAGCTGGAGAATGGAGACGAGCTCGACGTTGACTCGGTGGTTCTTGCTACTGGGTACAAAAGCAATGTCCCCTCTTGGCTTCAGGTGTGTAAAAACGTCCTGTTCTTGAAGTTTTTATGTTCTGGGCATGCGAAAATGTCCTGTTTGGCTTATTTTTTGGAAAAATAAAAATAAAATTGACCCTTTGACATTCTCCGTCTTGACCCAAATGGAACGTCAAAGAAAGTCTAAAATTTTCCCCCAAAAAACTCGCTGTTTTGGAAGTTTCTTTCATATGTCGGGTCTTCTCATGAGAATGAACATAGTGCTGGACAAATTGGGCTAATGTTGTTTACTTTTCATGGTATCAGGAGAGTGAGTTCTTCACCAAGAATGGCTACCCAAAATCGCAATTCCCCAATGGCTGGAAGGGCAATGCTGGGATATATGCAGTTGGGTTCACGAGGAGAGGGCTGTCAGGTGCGTCCTCTGATGCCATGAGGATTGCACAGGACATCAGCAAAGTCTGGAAGGTGGAGGCCAGGCAGAAAAAGAGGACCACTGCTTACCACGACACCTAACGTGCGTTACACCTCTACCTTAAAAATATAATCTAGAATGAGTAATAGGTATTGTAAATGAATCGACTTTCAGAAGAAGATGCTCTCGATCCATTCTCAGCTATCTGAAAAGGTTTAAAAAAGAAGCAGCAGCAAGTGAAGAAAACCTCTGGCAATGATAATGGCACTTGTGATGGAAGGGCCTACTGTGTCTTGTATAATCGGTATTGATATGACAGCTTTAATAATTTTTCTATATTTTTCTCCAACCTTGGAGAACTGCGAGATTTTGATGTTTTTCTCATGCCCCTTCTGCGTTGACCTCTATTGCTCACATGATTCAAGACGGAAATGATCATTTTTTCGCTTTGGCTCACGGAAAGTGATTCATGTTGTGTCGTTAATTCGGGCATGATTTCAGTTTAGAAATGAGAAATTTTTTATTCGAATCTCATTAATTACATGTAAACTATTGTGGCTTAGGATCCCCCGTACGAAACAAAATTCGAAACTTGATCGGTTCATGGCACATATAAAGTGTTTTATTTATTTACCTTTCCTGTCCATTCTCTTCCATATAATTATCCACACTCCAAGGTTGGCTTTGGTGTACTAAAAACTAAATTCACTTCTTCGAGTTGATAAGGTTGATAATCCATGCCGGGTGTAGCTCTCTAAAGTTCGACATTGAAGGAAGAGGTCTAATAAAGTGATTCATAAGTAAGATTTTCCCCAAATGATCACCATTGAGCGGTCAAATTAAGTGTTCTTTTTTGAGCGGTTTTGTCTATATAGATCGAACTAGGTCATTACAAAAGGTATTAGAATAGAATCCCCTTAAGTAGATGTGTACACAAAGATGGAGTAGGCCCTAGTTGAATCAACAAGGTTAGTAGTAATCAACGAGATGAGAAAACTTGAATGAGCTGTGACTCATAGTAATTTTTTTGGATGATCTTAGAAAATTAATAGAGCAAATCACACATTGAATAGTGGGAGAAAGTTTGATGAAGTCATCAGCGTTTTCAATGTGAGGAGTTTTAATCAAATCTTAATAACCCACATTGAATGAGAGATGTCTCATCAAGTAATTTACAACTAAGATTACCCCTAAATGAGCACCCATCTTGACTGCTCACATTGAGTACTCTTTTCAGCACTTGACTCATATGAAATGGCGTAGCTCACATTGAGAGGATTCCTGAGGAGTCTAATTTGCACCTTTGATGACTAGGTATTCAAATGATGATGCAACAACATCAAACTAAACTATGTCCGGCAGTTCATCATTCGCACTACCGTCAGAAAAGAAATCCTGGCCCATCACTTTCAAAGACACCAAGAGTGTTCCTCAGTCCAACTTGAATTTAAAGAGCAACCCCGAATCCTTTTCTTCGACATCCTTTGCACAGACATGAGAAACGGCTCACATGAGTCCCCCTATGCCTTGTGTTTTGACGAATCAGAGAAGAAAGGCAAAGTACCTGATCTCTTGGCCAGGCTTCTCCTGTCCTCTTTTCATGACCACAATTCTCAAAGTCACCAAGCAAGTTTCTTGTTTTTCTTTTCTTTTTTCCCTTTTGGGCGTCAAAACAAGACCTGATCACTTCATTAAATCACGTTCTTCCAACTTGCTCTCCTCTTTTGTTTGCTTGCACCCAATTCAAATTTATCACACCATAGAAAGAAGACATCTCTGCCCAGCACAATAAAGAGAACACATGAGACTGTCCCTACCATACTTTTGGAGGCCCCAATCACAACTTATTTCAGAATCATCAGATCACTTTCGTTTAATCTGCTCTTCACCCAATCCCTTTTGATTGTTTGAAGTCTGCACTACATAGTTATCAGATAACCGCCAAAACCGGCACAAATTTTTACTTCTTGAAACATCCATTTAGGAGCTTCATTACACTTTCAAACACGTGTACAGGAAAATTTTAGGAGCTGATGTGTACTGAACGACAAGAATGAAAGGTCAAGATCGCACAGCCAAATTGGCAGCAACTATATTTTCTGAGCCTATGGCCACTGATTGCTATGTATGAGCTCAAGAGTGCTAACCCCTTCCAACTTTATGTTCTCTCAATTCAATAAGCAATCTATTCTTGCTAGGACATTTGCTGCAAAAGGGATCAATAACACACATGGCATTGCCATTATTGTTCCTTGCTGAGATACAGGCATTGTTCAACACATGGTATTATCAGGTCCCATTTTGCTCTTACTTCAGCAGCACTTTGAAGTCTGTGATGACACAGAAAGTTGTTCTTCCACATGGCGGTGTGGATATACGATCGACCCTGGACAGATTGTCCTGCTCAGCATGTAGTTGTTCGTGTTGAATGAAACAGGAAAAACCAAATATCATTGTTATTGAATCATGACCGGAAGAACTGTGAGTCAAGTGGATATATATTCTTTGATAGACTATGCTTTTTGGTCAGCTGATGCTTCTGTAATTCCATATTGAAAGAATACGAAGAAGACTGAGGGAAATTTGTAAATTTGTGAATTTCTTGTATTCAATATATCTTCTGATGTACAATGCTTCTGTAATTATAGTACAGAAAATAATTAATAAAGGAAAAGGAATATTCACAAATCAAATCTATTCTCAATCTAAGATTTCTAGCCTATTTATGTACGGACCAATTTGGTCAAGAATCCGAATGTATCTTCCGGTGATGCATATCTTCCAACACTCCCCCTCTTTGGTGGCGGTAGATATCCAAGACACCTAGCTTGCTTAGTAGATATGCATGCTGTCTTTGACATAGAGGTTTGGTGAATATATCATTTGGTTGCTCTTCCGTTCCAATTCCTCTAGTTTGGATTACTCCTTCTTGAATCTTGTCTCGAGTGAAATGACAATCCACTTCTATATGCTTTGTTCTTTCATGAACTATAGGATTTGCTGCAAGTTTGAGTGCGGCATCGTTGTCACAGAACAACTTGGTCGGACCCTTCAATTTTATCCCAAGATCCCCAAGTAGTCCCCGTATCCATATGATCTCACAGGTAGTCTTTGCCATAGCTCGATACTCTGCTTCGGCTGAGGATAATGATACGGTAGCCTGTTTCTTGGTTTTCCATGAAAGAAGAGAGTTTCCAAGTTTAATACAAAAGCCTGTAATGGATCGTCGACTCATAGGACAGGTCGCATAATCAGCATCACAGTATGCTGACATTTCCATGTTGCAATCTCTGGATAAAAGAATCCCTAGTCCTGGACACTTCTTCAAATATTTTACGACCTTCAGAGCAGCATTTAAGTGAGACAACTTAGGGCTATGCATAAACTGACTAAGGGTCTGCACTGCATACGATATGTCGGGTCTGGTCATAGTCAAGTATATAAGTTTCCCAACGAGCTTTTGATAACCTGAAGGATCACTAAGGATGGGATCATGATTTTCTGACGTCCCTGCATCATAATCCTTGGTGGTCAATTTCACGTTTTGCTCAATTGGGATGACTGATGGTTTGCATCCTGACAATCCTGCCTCTGATACAATCTCCAGCACAAATTTCCGTTGACTAAGAGAAATCCCGCGATCAGATCTAGCAATTTCTATCCCAAGGAAGTATTTGGGTGCTCCCAAATCTTTAATGTGAAAAGTAAAGTGCAGATACTTTTTGAATCTCTCTATCGCAGTTCTATCATTTCCCATGATAAGTATATCGTCAACATATATCATCAGATAAATACATGACGTACCTTGATTCCAGATGAATAAAGCGTAATCATATCTAGAATGTTTGAAACCTGTAGAGGTGAGAGCATCTGCAAATTTGGCATACCACTGCCTAGAAGCTTGCTTAAGACCATAAAGGGATTTACGGAGACGACATACTCTATTCTCCCCCTGTCTCCGTAATCCTTGAGGAATATCCATGTAGATTTCCTCTTCTAGATCTCCATGCAGAAAGGCGTTATGCACATCCATTTGATGTAATGGCCAATCATTAATAGCAGCAACTGATAAAAAAGATCTTACTGTCACATCTTTGGCGACTGGAGAGAAGGTCTCATGATAGTCAAACCCTTCTCGTTGAGTAAATCCTTTGGCCACCAACCGAGCTTTGTAACGCTCAATGGATCCGTCAGCACGGTATTTGATCTTGTAAACCCATTTGCATCCAATGGGTTTCCTATTTGGTGGTGGAATGACTAAATCCCAGGTTCCATTTGCAGTTAGTGCCTGCAATTCAGCCCCCATGGCTTTTTGCCATCTTGGGTCTTTGGCTGCTTCTTCATAAGTAGATGGCTCGACATCTTTTGATATTCGACTCACACAACATCTATGTTCCGGTGAAAGTCTATGAAACGAAACATAAGACGATATTGGGTAATGGATACCTGGTGAGTTCAGAGATGCACAAACATAGTCTTGTTTCCAGGCTGGCGGTCGTGTAGATCGACCAGATCTTCGAGGAGGATTGATTGGAACGGAGTTTGATGACACTTCCGTATTGCCAACTTCATTGGCGGAATCTTCTATCACGGAGGGACGTTCTTGAACTTCGTCATTGGAGTTTTCAGCAATTTCTGGTGCAGAGATCTCAGAGGCCATTGGGATAATTGGCGCTTGAGTTCCTGTGACAATGTATTCAGAATGTGGAATTTCTTCCATAGAGAAAGACTTACCAGAAGTATTTGATGCCTCCTTTGAAAAATCCTTTTCTTTGAAAGGAAAAACGTCCTCCTGAAAAATTACATCTCGGCTGATGAAGAATTCCAGTGTAGATTGGTCCAAGACACGATACCCCTTTTGTAAGTTTGGATAACCCATAAAAATGCAGCGTCTTGCTCGAGGACTCATTTTGCTTCGAGGACCCAAGACAGTGGCAAAGCACTGGCAACCGAATGTCCTTAAGTGTCTCAATTCTGGTTTCTTCTTGAAGAGTAATTCGAATGGAGTTTTTCCATCGAGTACCCGAGTGGGCATACGGTTGATGAGGTATGCTGCAGTGATTATGCATTCGCCCCAATAATCTTCAGGAATAGAAGCCTGAAATTTTAATGCACGTGCAACTTCTAATAGGTGACGATGCTTTCGCTCCACTACTCCATTCTGTTGTGGAGTATAAACACAAGTACTTTCATGAAGAATTCCTTGAGACGATAAGAGTAAACTGCAGTCATTATTAAAAAATTCCTTGCCATTGTCTGTCCGAACTCGTTGAATGGATCTTCCAAATTGATTTTTGGATAGAGCGATGAAAGTTTTCAAGTATGAGAAAACTTGTCCTTTGGACTGCATCAGAAAAATCCAGGTGGCACGAGAATAATCGTCCACAATTGTTAAGAAATATCGGGACCCATCATGATGTTGGGTATGATAAGGACCCCAAACATCCATGTGAATTAACGAGAAAGCATTTATGGCACGATTATTACTAAGAGAAAAAGGAATGCGTGTTTGCTTTGCAATTGGACATATCTGACACTTAGAGTAAGGAATTGAAGCACTATGACCCAAACGTGAATGTAAAAGATAGTCTTTATCATTGGTAGTCGTGTTACACAATGACATTTTATTTGAAGGAAATAAAGATGAATTACTTGGAGAATTCTTCCATAGAAATAACCCTTCAGAAAGACTACCCAAGCCCATCACTTTGCCAGTCGAAAGGGCCTGAAATAAGCAAGAGTCAGAACCAAACAATTCACGACAGGAATTCTCTCTGCAGACTTTGGATACAGAAATAAGATTGAATTGAAATTCTGGGAGGAAAAGAACATTTTGGAGTGTGATTTGAGGGCTGAGTTTGACTGTTCCAGTGATTTTGACATGAGTACTATTTCCATTTGGTAATTGAACAGAAATAGGAAATTCTAAATCCTCATGAATATCTGAAAATAGTGCCCTCTCACAAACAATATGATCACTTTTGAGAATCAATTATCCAGGTTTTTCTGGAAACAATATTGATCGGCAACGAGAAATATACGAGAAATTTCCTCCTTTGTTTGAGGTGTCCAATTCCGTATTGCTCGCATCGATTCTTGGTATTGGTCATTTGAAATGGACCGATCAGCATTAGAAAAACCAACCCGATAAGCTGCAGAAATTCTTTTCCCTTTTTCTCCGGGTTTACCGTGCAATTTCCAGCAATTTTCCTTTGTGTGGTGTGGTCTTCTGCAAAAATCACAATATAATTTACCCTTTTTTGGGTTAAAATTTTTTGCAGATGCTGAGAAAATTCCTCCACCGTCGGATCTCGAGGGATAATTCCCACCGTCGGATGCGAGGGAGATGCCGCCACCGTCGGATGATTTCCAGGTCCTCTCGTCTCGTCCGTTGGATCCAGACGTGTAGATGGGCCCTCTTGGGCCGTCCGATCCGAGCGGCAAATCTGAGCCGCTCGTTCCTCCCCTTTTAAAGGGACGAGAGTCTTCAGATTCGGATGCCCGTAACCCTAGCTCGCCCCCTTTCTCGTGTGCTAGGGTTTTGGGCGTCCAATTTCGTCGCTCGCCGCGACTGGCCAGAGCGAAGCTCTCTCCTCCTTTCGCCGGTTCTGATGAAGCAAGCCTCTGGCTTTCTTCCTGGACAGCTAATTGAAAGATCCGCCCGAGAGGTGGTACGGGTTCCATAGCCAATATCTGCGATCGGAATGTCAAGTAAGTCTCATTCAAGATTAGCAAAAAACGGGTAGCCTTTTCTCGCTCTCTCATCGATCGGTATTGTGCGAGCGTCTCTTCTGGTCCCTCAAGCTTTTCTTCTGCGGCTTCGAGGTCATTCCACAGAGACGATAATTTGTTGTAGCATGTGGAAATCGTCATGTTTCCTTGTTTTAAATCGCTAAGTTCCTGCATTAAAGAGAATATTCTTGCCCGATCTAGCTTGCCGTACATTTGCTTGATGTTTTCCCACATATTTCTGGAATCTTCCGTCGGTGGCAGACCGGCCGCGACATCTGGAGATATGCAATTCCCGATCCATAAGCGAACGAGTTGGTTGCATTTTCTCCAGTATCGCGACAGTCGGTCGTCGGTCGGAATCGGGATGGTTCCGTCTAGGAAACCATCATTGTCTTTTGTCACCAGCGCTCGTCTGAGATCTCGGGACCACCTGGAATAGTTCTCTGGTCCGGTTAATTGCAGGTTGATTAGCCGCAATTCTGGGCCATCGGCTGTTGAGACGTACAGGGGATCTCCGGGCTCTGGTCGTCCGGTGATGGCTCCGATGGGAAACGGCAAAAAACCGGGCGCGAAATTCGGGTAGGGATTTGTCCCTAAACCCGATTCGCCTGACCCGAATCGATAATCCGCATTAAAATTTCCCGGGTAGGGATTCGTCCCATTGCCCGGGTCTCCTGACCCGCTCGACCCACTCGTCCGCTCCGACCCGTTGGTTGGGTTTGCCCCAATTACGGATGGTGGACTCCCTTCGGGTTGGACGTGGCTTTGGTGGCCCATGATACCAGGCAATGATGGATTTGGGCTCGACCCGATGTACCATGGGTAAGGTACCCACTGGATCGGTTGACCCGCAATGGGTTGCCCCAGATTGATCTGAGCCTGAGTTGGCCGCCATTGCACGAGCTGAGGTTGTGTCGCCGGTTGGGTTGTTGCAGCAAGTTGGGATGAGGTTTCTACCGCTGTTTGGTTGTCGGCAGAGAAGCTAGTCTGTGAAGGAGAGCTGGCCATGGTTGGTAAGGAAAAAAAACTTCTTCTTCGTTAATAAAATAATTCTTGATTCCAGAAAGCAAATCTGACTGTTTGCAGATCAGAGTTCTCCTGGATTGGATGATCAAGAGCGGAAGCGAAATTGAATCAGCAGCCTGAAGGCTCTGATACCATGAAAGAATACGAAGAAGACTGAGGGAAATTTGTAAATTTGTGAATTTCTTGTATTCAATATATCTTTTGATGTACAATGCTTCTGTAATTATAGTACAGAAAATAATTAATAAAGGAAAAGGAATATTCACAAATCAAATCTATTCTCAATCTAAGATTTCTAGCCTATTTATGTACGGACCAATTTGGTCAAGAATCCGAATGTATCTTCCAGTGATGCATATCTTCCAACACATATCAATTCGAGCAACATGAACTGACAGGAATTTCCCATTTTAATAAAGTTGAGATCCTCAATTCTTGCAACAGCAACATGCACAAGAGTTTATGCAACCAGTTAATTGTAAAACTCAACATTAGTAGCATAGATATTGCATGAACTATTATGCACAGATTCTAAACGAGAGATACTTCCGTTGATCATTTCATGTTGCTGACTCTGAAATCTTTTTATGGGCAACAACTTGCCCGCATCCATGTTCGTGAAGCCCCTCTTTGCTGTGGTGTTTATATTTTTCTGTAGCAGGGCACCAGAAAGAGACATCTAGTTTGAGATCGTACTTAAGTTTCATGTTCTTGCTTCGTTGATATGCAGAGATAACAATACAACTGTAGCCCAATACAAAGTCATGCCAGCTATAACCAAACAACTAGACTTGGCATCCTGGCCTCCTACAAAAGTGCATACATATTTGCCATATTAGACAAGCCTGTCAGAGTCAGAGCAGAAGAGTTTATTAATCCAGGCAAAGTTTGTCGAGTAAATTTGGCACTTGCTCCAAAATAACGATCAAGCAGAAAGTTTATGTGTCCATGCAAATTATTTGGTGACTGATCCATCTGTTAGAGATGATACTTGGTTTAGGTAGAGATAGACAGCCAATTAAAACTACGACTAGAAATTTCTGGTACAACCTTAGATAAACTAATCACGGCCAGGGCATCTTATCAACTTTGATGATTTCAGACATGATAGCTGAATGATTATATTGGTTTAATTGTTAAAATGGTACTAGCATTCACTAGTTGACTAAATTAACATTAAATGATCACATAAATACAGTATCGTTACTTGTCCATCACACGAAAGGACATCACAAGAATAACATACTGATCCACGAGGGAAAAAAAGTACAGATAGCTCTATCATACCTAGTACAATGAACGTTGCATTCCTTTTGTATTGTTTCTTCCTGCTGGAGTTGACTAGAATTCTAGTTACTGTCAAATGGGACTTTTCCATTTCAAGAAAGTTGTTAGAAAATTTTTGGATGTGCATGTGCGGAAGTATGGTTTTGGTATTAGTTATAGTTTTTGGTTAGTGATGTGTGCAAGTGTACGATATAATTTGTAGATGATGGACAAGGAACAAGATATGATTAATTGAAGGATATAAGACAAGAGATATGGGAGAAAGTGGTTTTATTAGTTGAGCAAACTAGTTTGATGGAGGTACAGTAGAGATCTTGACCTCTCATGGTGGAGGGTTCACCTCTCACTCACACAAGGTGGAGGGTTTACTTCTCATACACCTTAAATGATGAACTTACATGCCTATTTATAGGGGTGAGTCACCGCCGTAGAAGATTCTAGTCTTCTCTTGAATGCTAGACTTCTCTAGGCTTCTCTTACATGTTGAATTTTTCTTCTTTCTTCTAGAAAATGTTTTATTCTTTCTTCTAGAAAATTCATCTAGGGAATTCTAGAAGTTTAGCAACTCTAGGAAATTCTAGAAAATGGATCACCATTTCCAACACTCCCCCTTGATCCATTTTCGGGATACTTCGGACATTGTATCATAAAGTTGCCGACATACCTTGAAATCTCTCTTCTAATTTGTCCCATGCCTTTTGTGTTGTTTCCGTGCCATGATCCCTTGCATTCTCTTGTCGAACCACTTGCACTTGCCTCTAAACATGCATGACTTTTCTTCAACGATGTCCCATATGTCTTGGGGCATCAAAATGCTCTTAGTTGTAGTTGTTAGCTTGGGCTCTGGCTCTGACTTTGGTTTTGGCTCTGGTTCCCGCTCTGGCTCTGTTGGCTCTCGCTCGGGCTCTAGCCTTTGATTCTGGCTTTGGCTCCGGCTCCGGCTTTGTTGGCTCTCGCTCGGGCTCTGGCCTTTTTAGTTGAGGATGTTGAGGACAAATGCCCAAAACCATCCAATGTGCCTGGCTCTGATACCATGTTAGAATTTTTTTTGGATGTGCATGTGCAGAAGTATGGTTTTGGTATTAGTTATAGTTTTTGGTTAGTGATGTGTGCAAGTGTATGATATAATTTGTAGATGATGGACAAGGGACAAGATATGATTAATTGAAGGATATAAGACATGAGATATGGGAGAAAGTGGTTTTATTAATTGAGCAAACTAGTTTGATGGAGGTACAGTAGAGATCTTGACCTCTCATGGTGGAGGGTTCACCTCTCACTCACACAAGGTGATTGGTTTACCTCTCACACACCTTAAATGATGAACTTACATGCCTATTTATAGGGGTGAGTCACCGCCTTAGAAGATTCTAGTCTTCTCTTGAATGCTAGACTAGGCTTCTCTTACATGTTGGACTTTTCTTCTTTCTTCTAGAAAATGTTTTATTCTTTCTTCTAGAAAATTCATTAGGGAATTCTAGAAGTTTTTAGCAACTCTAGGAAATTCTAGAAAATGGATCACTATTTCCAACAAAAGTTTAGATCCTCGATTCCATGAAGGAAGAACCGTGAGAGTTTGTGCAGTCATTTCTTCCCCTTCAGCTGAATGATTCTTGCGGGGGACTTTTGAAATTTCGGATAGTTTTGTATCCGTACTCTTAAGTTGCCTAAACCCAATGAGCAATGTGGACAATGCATGCTAGTATTTTTAATCTTGTGGAATAATTATTAGTTTGTCACCTAATTGCTGTTACCAAGTAACCAATACTTTTAACAGGATCCTACAAATCTTGATAGGAAGCAACTTGACTTTAGCGTAAGCTCTGCATGCTTACCCTCAATCTGGTATTCAATTAAAAGAGTTTAATCAGAAATGCACAAGGGACTTTTTGGAAGCTGAAGGTGGACGGCATTTGGACCGTTCTTTATCATTTGGGTGGCAAAATAAACCTATGGAAAGAATGATCCCAGATTTTGATCTTCCAACTGTTGCTGCCCTCAAGACCATTACTAAGCAGGAATCAAAGGTAACCCAGAGAAATAGCCCATTTGCCAAACAGGTCCTAGCTAGGCGGAAAAGAAAAAAGATTATAGTTATCAAGTGAGCACCGTATGAAAGTTATGGCACCTCTGCTCATCTTATTCCCAGTTTTGTCCATCACAATGTCCTCAGCCTGCCTTCACAAACATAATTACAAAACAAGATATGACATGAAGGAAGATATTGCGATTTTTAGCGATCTCCCTAGTTCTTTATCACACGATTCATATAATTCTCTTTGGGCTGAAGATAGCGATTTTGATGACTCATGCATAGTGCTTTCACCTCCAAAACATGATCAATTCATCAATAAGGGCTTTAGTGAGAGACATTATCATTTTCTAACCGATGGTTTTATGCACTCCATTGGATGGGATTCTGAATTGAGATTGATGTGCTTATCATCTCCCTTCTTCACAGGGAGATCATATATTCACTTATCACACTCATCAATCTCCTCGAGATAAAGAAGTCTTGTTGTGCTTCCTATGTGGGGAGGATTGGTATAAAAGACTCAAAAGTTCCATTCATATGGATGCCTTCAGTCGTTCTAGCAGAAGTTTATTTACTCAAATCTTCAACAGAGAAAAGGCATGCCCTCTGCTTCCAGATAAATGAAGCTCAGATGAAGGAGAAGCGATTGTTCATGGAACCAAAATCTGTTAGTCTGATGCATCGTGCATTTTTAGTTGAAGTCCTGTACTTCACTTTTGTGTGGTTATGGCTTGTTAATTGTCATAACCTTGCAGTTCAGTCTTGATTTGACAATATCCTTACTAGATTTTCCTCTCGTTGAAATGAACTTCAGATGTATGGAGCTATTGAGGATGCTGACAACCTAGATGCATATTCAGTTAAGCAGTGTAGTCTTACATAGCACTGAATGTATTGCTGATCTTACTGAACTACACTTTGAACTGTAACCGATATATGTCCTGCACATATGCATCTGTTGACATTCATTTGTCGCTGTTGTTAGATGATAGTGCATTCTCGATGCAAGAATCATCTACTCAGTCACTGTGAAATTTGATGAGTCTACTATCTATTGGTTAAGGATTGAACTTGCAATTAGGGATCTCAAAATTCAAATTAATGCATGTTTGAATTGTCTACGAAAATTTAGGTGTCAACAAATTGTTCAAACATTGTCAGCTAGTCAAGAATGATAATTGGCACTGGTTAAGGGCGACAATGAATGGAGCAGGTCTAAGGCAATGACAATCACATGGTGGTTGGAGGCGACAAAGATCAGTTGTCGTCGTGGTGGTCCTTATGCAATGGCTAGCAAATCCCGCCCCTTAAGTGGGATAATTTGGTTTGGATTTATCAGGCTTGTATCAAAATCCAGACATATCTGAATTTTGGTTTACTGAAACATTGGATTAGAACGAGATGAGAGTTATCTTATACAGAGTTATATCCGACTCACCAAACGTGGCTTTAACACTTTAATGTGCGTTAACAAAAAACACAGAGCTAATCGCACTAAATGCTACAGAGGGTATCCAAAGTCCCTACGAGGGCAAAATTCAGAATATAGTAGAGCATAACATGTCCTAAAACCCTAATTCTTGACTGTCGTAGCCACAAACGATGTAAAAACATGGAAGTAGAGCTAACTTTGAAGTGACTAACTCAAGCTTCAATTTCAAACCTCGAGCACTTAAAGGATCCCATGGATATGCCGATATCGATCAAATTATCGTCTTTCTCATTCATCTTATTGATCTCAGATAGGAGATCAGCTAGACAGTACTGTTGAAAAAGGGACTCCTGTTGTGAAATGTGTGAACTTTTGCTTCAACTACAACTTTGGTTCTTCCTCTTTTTGACCAACAGAATGCCCACATGGGAGGCAAATCTATATTTAGATCTCCTCGTCGATGATAGAGCAGTCTGATCAATCTGGGCCGTGATCCATGTCTTCCTTGAATTTCCAATCCACTTCTGAATCTTCACTTGTGGAGAAGTTATCGATGCATCCACTCTTTAAACTTGAATCCAATGGTGAACTAACTGTGCACTCTTCAGGCCGAAACGTATTTGCTTGTGCTTGAGCTTCCCTCATCTAGGGCATTGACTTGATTCTTGGCTGGATAAGCAATGCCCATCATCTTTATTAGGCAAAGTTTCCTGATCAGATCTCACAATGTCTTCCTCGAGAGGTTCCACCCTGAATACAGGTTTTTCCGTTAGTATCAAGCGCACAAACAACGAAATAGAGAGTAAGGGAAGAAAGAGAAATCGAGACGTAAGATTTGTCCTGGATTACCCTTAAACTAGGTTAGTTCCGGTGGAGATTCCACAATAATTAGCACCTTCTAGCTTTCTGTTACAACTCTCAATTATAAGAGAAGAGAAATAAATTATATATAGGCAGTGCAAAAAAACCCAGGGGCCTAGAAAGCCCTAAGCAACTCAGTAGCTGTTATGAGCCCAAAAGAACACTTGAAGAGAGTAAAGCTATAGATGTGAAGAGGATTAATGCTAAACCAAACTTCAATAGATGACCCAAAATCAGCCATGTAATCAGAACCCAAATCCAGGGTGGGAAGTCACATATAAGTGAAGACATTTGATTTGTAGGATCATTTGACTTTTTGGGGAAGTCACATATAAGTGAAGACATTTGATTTGTAGGATCATTTGACTTTTTGGGGAAGATAGGCCAGTTGGCGAAGTGGCGTTGAGGCGTCCCTTTGACAAGCTTTTCAATTTTACCTGTAAGAATCGGATCGAGGTGCGACAAGTTACTTGAGGTAAGAAGAGCTGAAAATTTGATCAGATGAAGCAAAAGCAAAGCATCCCGCTTTTTCCCTCACCCGGCATCAAGAAAGTGGCGTTGCTTAGAGCCTCCCGTAAAAGACTTTCACTTTTACTTGAGCAACGTCCAGATCGAAAAGATATGCCCCAGAAAAATAATCGGAAAATACCATGTTCACACAATATTTTGAAGTTCCTCGGATGAGACTGAAAAGATAATACAAAAGGAAACTAATTATTACTATTTCGTCATAATTTAACTCTGCACTAAAATACCTTTCATCAAAAGTTAACCGTCAAGTTTTATTAAGGAGATGAGTTCTATAACGATTTCAGACAGATAATATTATAGGTAGACAAAAGAATTGATAATTCTACTTCAACCGGTACTAAACTACACCTAGAGCAGTTTAAATAATGATAAAATTTGAGGACATAAGCACTTCAAAGGATACCAAAGGTACACAAGATTATGTCAAAATTTAATTGACGACAAAACGTGAAAACATAAAGATGCAATTCAAGAATTTAATTGGTAACGAGGCACTCGAGATATACAATAAAGAAACACCCTGGAATTTAATCAATGGCCTGAATCTAAAAACCACTGGCTAAGACAATCAAAAGATGACACGTTTGTTTGTTTGTTTGTGCATAGGGTCTCCAATAAGCGAACACTAACACTAGTATTTATAATGTTCATGACCTAACTATCTAAGGGCAGTTCTCTTGTAGATATATCTATGCCTCCACATCTCCGAGAATCTTGAATCCATGCTCTCACAATGCCACGATCTCGTCTTTAGGTCATTGTCCATTAATTTTCGTGTTTCAACCCTTTGCGTCCATTTGTTGCCACATTCATTCTTATGCCACAAATTACTAGACCTTTCACTTACCGGTGATTTCAAATTTGAAACTCTATAAAGCTATTCACCTCCAAGTATCTAGTCTTCTCTTGGTGTTATAATTGGTAATCTATCAACGCTTTTTATTGATATTCTTGTTGACAATCACGAACCATACACCGCTGTATATTGATGGTCGATTAATGGTCATCGAGTTGCGCCAACGGCATAGGTGTCCACCAACAACTTGTATTCCTGTCGCTTGCCTAATTGATGTAGAATAATGAGCAAATGCTTATATGAAAATCTTCTAGCGTCAAAAGAGTGGACGGTCCAAAAATCCTAGAAGATTGTAGGATCTATGAAGTTACAAATGGGTTATGATAATTGATCTTGAATTCATGCTCTTTTCTTGATTTCTAAGGCGTCAAAGATTTCAGATGTGTTACCACCCGTGGTGGCTGAGTAAACTTTGGAATTTGTGGCGGGGTAAGTTTTGGGTTCCTAGGTATGTGGTAGGGGTGAGCGCAGCTCCCAAGTAAAACTGGGAATGGAGAACCCGGTTTCGATTCCTGGTTCCTTTTTTCCAAGAACCGGCGATCCCGGTTCTGGTTAGGGCTCCAGAGTCCAAAAGAAAAGCAGCCCCAAATCTCTCGACCGGTTCGTCTTCCTCGAAGAGCTAAGAATTCTCTCTTTCTTCTTCGTTTTCTCATCTCGTTTTTTTCTCCGTTTTCTCATTTTCTTCCTTAGCGTCCTTCGTTAGGGTTTCGATTCTGATTCACGGCTTGGATCGGGTTTCCAGATCGTGTTCTCGATCGATTGGAATCTAGGCATTGCTTGGGAGAATCGGTTGCTGATTGCTTCACTTTGATTTCACACTTTCACTGAGGCCACTCACCCTCAATGTTGTCGATGGACGCTGCTCACCCTCGTTGGACGCCAGTCGCCGACACCGCTCGCCCTTGACACTACCGCTAGACACCGCTCCCCTCGTCGGACACCGCTGGATGCCAGTCGCTAGTTTTGAGAGTTTAAGTACAACATAAATTTAGGTGTCTTTCAGGTAACTTTCTTCTTGCTGTTGAATTGGGTTCATTTTGATTGGCTTGAAATGTTGTGGTATGCTTACTGTTCATAGTGTGATGCGATTTTATATGTGTGCCATTTGTAGCAAACCCACATTATGTTTTATACAATTTAATTTGCTTAGGTGCCAAGACGTCAGTCTTATTTAAGGTAGATGTGGGCCTTTCCAAGAGAGCTATGTACTTATTTGCCTTAGCCCTTTCCTTCTTATATACTGACTGTAGAGAGCATTGTCTTCAAGAGTTGCTTTTGCCTCTTAGTTAGCACTGGATCTTGCAAGTCTAGATCTTTGCTAGATTCTTGGGAAGTTTCACTCATCCTAGTATCGAGGATTCTTTGCAAAGGGTTTGATTCACCAATAGTAGCATTTTGGGATTTTATAGCATGACAAGTTTCTTTTAGTGGGGGTTCATTTCACGCCCCATATTCTTTTAGCCTAGGCTAGTGTTGCCTCGTTAGGTGAAAGATTGACTTGTAGTAGTGATAAACTTGTTGGTAGTTTCTGGCCCACCGGGGTTCTTTAGAAGGTTTTTCACATTGATGAGATTATCCTCATTCTGATTTGGTGAAGTTTAATTCTTTCATCTTGCAATGTTATAGATGTGAAGCTTTTTTTTGGCTTTGTGCTGCTTTAATTGTGTAGAAGTTGATTGATGAGCAATTTTGTTTGTCGTAATCTTAATGCAGGCTCCTTTTATGTACATTGAATTTTTGAACTATGTTGTCAAAGAGTTTAGGAGCCTTTAGATGGGCAAAATGGCATGCTTTATGGAGTATTATCGATATTGATTTTTTTTTTCTGTGCCTTTACTTAGGATTTTGACTAATTTTCATCTATGTCTTTGCAGGGTTTTGCTGTGCCAAAGGAATCACAGGGAAATGTTGCAGAGTTCACATTATGGAGTAGATGAAAATTTGAGATCTTGTTGGCACTTTTGGTTTTTCATCTCCTTAGTATATTTTGCTTCATCATTCTCATTTGACTCAGCTGATAAGGCATATGGCATATGCCAAATGTGACGATTTAAGCTTTAGTACACATATATTGACATATGTGGGCACAATAATTATAGTTAATCAACCATCTCCTTTCCTCTCTAGAAACTTCTTATTGGTTTTGATTATGTATGTCCAGATTCTTGGCACTGGTATGTTTGCTAAGATGTGGGAAGTTACCGTAGAGTATGCGTGTACGCTATAATTCAAATTTGAAAAAAAAAAAAAAAAGAAAAAAAAGAATCTGTTGGAACTTGGAACCGATCTTGGAACCTGTGATAGGGTAGGTTTCGGGTTCTTGGTTCTGATGAGTAGGTTTCAGGTTCCAAAAAACAAGGAACCAGACTCGAGAGTAGGTTTCGGGTTTCAGACGGAACCAAACCGGATCTGGAACTGCTCACCCCTAATATGTGGGGTAGGTTACGGATTCTATATGGAACTTGAATAGAACTTAGAATCACTTGTCCCTAGTAAGCCATAATATAAGATGCAAGGATCATGTCAAAGATAAGTACCTCTCAGTTAAATTGCCATTTTTGAAACATTGACCACAATTTGAAGAAATGAATGGAGGTTGGAAAGGGGGTTGGTGGGACTGGTCAAGAAGGCATATGATTGAGGATGTGGCAATTATCCAATGCACATGTTAGTTTAAAACAGCATCGTTTGACTTATTTATTTTTTGAGGGTTAATCAATGGTCTCGTGAAGTTTGATGATATTCCAAGTTGTGGTTAGTAGCGGCAATCGGCCGGCTCCATGTGGTCTCATGTGTTCCCAAGATCTCTCTCTCTGCCTCTCAATCTGGTCAAACCCTAATGTTGCTGTTGCTGCTGGTGTGGTGATGCAGCTGTTGTGTAAGCATATATTCTGGGTGATGCATGTTCCCGATTCTGCATTGAAGAATCTCAATACATGTTCCGAAGATAAGGCTGATGGTCCAGAAACGAAGTAACATAAATACAGAAATTGTTATTATTCCTACAGTTAATGTAGTTATAATAGCCATGGAGTTAGTTATTGAGAATCTTGTATTAATAAAAACAGGCAGCTGCAAATGTTCGTCCTAAATTATGTTTCTGGTCAAATTGACTTTGTTTATTCAGCACATGGTCAATGTGTGGTCACTAAGTGGTAACATGGCCCACTGGAATAGTGCAAAGTCAAATAGATTTCCACCGGTTCGTGATAAGGATGTGCCTCAAATTTTATTTTGTCGTCTTCTTTCTCATGTGACGATCACACATGGATCGTGAATGGCATGGTTCGGCTCTAGGCCAATGGACCCTTGTGTTGAATTCAAACTCTCGAGTACCATCATTTGCACGCGATGACCAATAGAGTGGTTGTCAGGGTTAGTTGCTCTAATCTCTTATGAGAAAATTTTGACGATTGCCTTATTAAGATACATTTATGAGTTATGTTAAAAAAAGTCTTATATTAGATAATTAGTTTAGTGTGAAGCAGTTAATATATCTTAGCTTGCATATAATTCATTGGTTTAAATTTTTATGTGAAAATGAGTTCAATTGGATATATTGATAGATTCGAACTCAGGCTCCCTCTTGACATTCTCTACTTGGGTGAAGGTATTATATTTTTGTCATGCACTCTGAATAAATAGTATTTATTCCATATTTTTTGATATTACTAATCAAATTTTTGAGATTGACAATGATCCTTCTTTACTAAGTGAACAAGAAAGTTTTTTTTTTTTAGTTATCGAACTTATGCTTATCTGAAGAATGGATCTAAGAATGATGATCCGCCCTGCGATCGTTCCATGTATGATACTAAATACAGTTGAAATAATCACATTACTAGTTGCATTAACTCTTATCTTGGTTCTCAAATCTGTATTGAGAGTTCCATTTTAAGTAGTAGTGACAATTCCAGTGACGGTTACATTTCTAGTTACATTTATGGTGAAAGTAGAAATAGTAATGAAAGGGAGAGCTCCAGTATAAGAACTAGCAGGAATGATATTGATTTCACTCGAAGAGAAAATTCTACTAATTTCGATTTGACTAAAAAATATAGACATTTGTGGGTTCAATGCGAAAGTTATTATGGATTAAATTATAAGAAACTTTTGAAGTCCAAAATGAATATTTGTGACCAATGTGGATATCATTTGAAAATGAGTAGTTCAGATCGAATTGAACTTTCAATTGATCTAGGTACTTGGGATCCTATGGATGAAGACATGGTTTCTCTGGATCCTATTGAATTTCATTCGGAGGAGGAACCTTATAAAGATCGTATTGATTCTTATCAAAGAAAGATAGGATTAACTGATGCTGTTCAAATAGGCACAAGTCGATTAAACGGTATTCCCATAGCAATTGGAGTTATGGATTTTCAGTTTATGGGGGGTAGTATGGGATCTGTAGTAGGCGATAAAATCACCCGTTTGATTGAGTATGCTACCAATAAATTTTTACCTTTGATTCTAGTTTGTGCTTCCGGAGGAGCACGTATGCAAGAAGGAAGCTTGAGCTTGATGCAAATGGCTAAAATATCTGCTGCTTTATATGATTATCAATCCCATAAAAAGTTATTCCATGTAGCAATCCTTACATCTCCTACTATTGGTGGGGTAACGGCTAGTTTTGGGATGTTGGGGGATATTATTATTGCCAAACCTAATGCTTACATTGCATTCGCAGGTAAAAGAGTAATTGAATAGACATTGAATAAGATAGTATCGGAAGGTTCACAAGCGACTGAATATTTATTCCATAAGGGCTTATTCGATCCAACCGTACCACGTAATCCTTTAAAGGGTGTTCTGAGTGAGTTATTTAAGCTTCACGCTTTTTTTCCTTTGAATTAAAATTCACTTATTAAGTTAAGTGGAGCCTTAAGTCAAATTATTTTTATTTTATTTAGTTACATTTTTGTATTTGTAGCGAACAATTAGGTAGTTTATCGGAATCAAAGTAAAAATTCTAAAGAAGGCTTTCTTTTTTTCTTTGTTGACATAATCATAATATTTAATTGTAAATTGTAGAAAGAATCGTGCAGATAATTCTTTTTTTTTTTTTTCTACCGATATTCCTGATTATTAATTAGGAAACCTCTAGCAACAAGATAAAAAAAAATGGTTCCTTCTCTGTAGTGGGCGTTGTGGTGTAAAAACGGGGGTTAATGTCTCAAGGAATGAATCTGGTGACTATTGCAATTTTCTAGTGATAAGCATTGTGTTGTGGCATAAACTTTATGAGTCATTCTCCAGAAAAAGATTGGAGACATAGTTAGGCATGGATGAAGATTCAAGATAATACTTGAATTAAGAAGAAATCACGTTTGAGAGGATTGAGATAATGCGTGTTTGATGGCAAACTTGGTGATTTAGTATGGAGAAAGAGACCACGGCTGAAGTTAGGCATTAATGCGGATTTAAAATAATACTTGAATTAAGGGGAAGCATATGTGAGTTGTATTAAAAATATTTCGCATCATATAATTGAGTGAAGATGGCTCAATTGGATATATTAACGAGCTCGGACTTGGGCTATCTTTGGTGATCTCCTTAGTGAAAGTGTTGGACTTTTCTTTCGGTTGTGAAGAGCACTAAACCAAATTTTCTTCATTCCAAAAAAACAAAATAGAAAAAGAGAGAGAGGGAGAAAGGAAGAAGGGAGAGAAGTGTTGGGTTGGTCGTGGCGCAGAAAATGCTCCCCAGATTCCAACTTAGACCTTTCTTCTTATGGGAATTAGGTCAATCGGCTCTATTTCCCTTTCCTCCATCATTTCATGTCATCTTGTTTCGATATGGCAAGTCGGGAAATTAGGTCGATGGCTCGAAGGGGAGACATTAATAGGAAGGATTCCCCCACCTAAGCATGTGCGGAGCGGCTGCGGCAATTTATGTTGGACGGTCGCCCATTTCGATTTGAAGCGAAGCAGAGCGACCGGCCACCTTACCATGGTGGCCACAAACCCATGTGATCGCGAGCATTAAACGAAACGTAAACGCGTTAGTTTATGGACTCGAGGACTACTGCAGGCGCTGTTCTTGGGATAATCAAGATTCCCTTCTTTTATTTTCTTCCTGATATTTTCGAGGAATAATCCGTTGGGAAAAGAAAAATGGGGAAATTTAAAAATAAAATAAAAATAAAGTTAGAAACATGAGATTGATTATACATTCCATTTGCCTATCTTTTACGGCTATCGAGAGCTGTCTTTTGGGAGGGATGGAGGGATGAATGTGTGAAGACCAGAGGTCGTTCTTGGGAAGGCGTGAATCCTCGTTCTCGATGGAACATCCACGTCGACGTTTGGAATTTCCATGAGCTTGGCCTCGGTTAACATGTCCTCGAGATATGTAATTAATAAATAAATTTTCTTTTAGGGGCCAAAAGCATCAATGGATTAATCAAATGCATTAGAAAAACAAGCAAATTTCGAGTCTATTTGAATCGGGTTTCAATTGAAACATCAAACTCCGGATATCCACATGAGATTTGCCTGATTTCACAACCATATTTTTAGCCGGGAAAGTAATTTGCTAGTTTGAAAATATATACTTAATGAGTGTTCTTGTGTTGCTATTGTCCGACTAACTTGACTTTATTAATGATATTCATGTGATCTTATAATCGATAAATGCGAGTGAAGGCCGAGAATACCATATATCATAATACATTTATAATAATGTCATATTTGAATTTGAATTTTCTTATGTCATAATTCATTAGTTCTAAAATAAATGTATGCCCAAAAAAAAAAGGGAAAAGGAAAACACGACTGTCATTACCTCTCTTCTTCTACCGCAGTTCATGAGCACATGGTAACCCCAAATCCTAATCTCAGTCTCTCTAACCCCACTTTTTGAAATTTGAAAAATGGAATTAAGTACCTTATAATTCGGGATCTGTGGATGTTGGTGCAATAAAAATGGAAGGGGCGGCATCTTGGATTAAGAGACGCCATTCAAAAAGAAATTGCAAGAATTTATGCCACGTGCTGGGCCCTTGTGGTGCCAAGTGCAATGCTCCTGACGTGGCACCTGTATGACCATTTCTGGATTTTGACTTCTAAAGTTTGTCCCACTGATGTTACCGCCCCATGGTTTAAAACTTAATTAATTGATTAATTTAATTGAAAGAAAGATCGTAAAGTACTGATTCTACATGCTCTCACATATTCTTTTTCTATTTTTAATGGGCTCCATCATTGGCGACGCACATACTCTTTTTTATTTTTATAATTTTTGGGTTTTTGAGTTTATATTACATCATTCCATGTTCTCATCATATGCTTGGGAAATAAGTATTAATTGTTTGATGATCCTAATTATCAAAAATTAATTGCTTATCTGGGATTTGATTCAGTTTAATTATGCATCGTAGATCCATTCCTCGATTCAATCACAACACAAGCTCCTAATCCATGGGACCCCTGGCAGTTGTTTGATGACCCCGCCTCAAGTTTTGAAAATAAGATACTAACAACATTTTCGTATTTCCATAATGCAAATGTGAATTATTGCATATGGGTTAAGCTAAAAGAAGAAATTTATAAATGGGTCAAATTTCTAAAATATAATACTAAGGACTAGCCAAACTAGTGATGATGCATATGATTAAATTGAATAAAAAGGGTACACATCAGAATAAAAAAAATCAGTTATGTGGATTAATTTTTTGTGGGAACAATTATTTCTTGAGTAGACAGTATCGAATGCATGACGCCCATGTACTTAAAATAAGTCACCAAAATAGATTTGCTAAGTAAACTGACAAAGTTTCTATTAACGAAATTCCAAATAAGAGTTTGGATTCTTGTCAGTTTCACGGTAGGTGCTAATTTTTCAGTACCAATGACAGGTCTAATAATCAAAGTAGAGCTATTCACACGTGATATATATTCACTAAAATTCAATTCCATCCATATTGTTCAATCGAATTTGTTGGGAAAGCCACTTATAAAGATAATTTACTGAATACAAAAGCAAAATCCATGAAATTTTCATACGGAATTCTTTTTTCAAAGGGACATGGAAATTATTTAGATCCTATTGAAAAGCTTTACCAATGCCAAGATCTCTCATATCAAGATTATTTACGTAAGAAATGTTCGAAAAATCTGTGGGCTATATATAAACAATTGGAAGTGAGCCACATGAGTCTCAAAACGAGAGGAAATTTTGAGAAGGGGAAGGAAGATCTTCCAAAGAACTTTCTTAAGATTCTAATGTATCCCTCTAGATTCAATTAGATTTTCGCTAAATAGATTAATATGAATTAGTCCGACTTTGCTAGCAAGGGTCGCCATGTGATCCACATCTTCATCATTTGCGATTTTGTAGATGACATAAAACTAATGAAACTGGGGTTCCCTCCCTCTCCTTAAAGTTCCCTAGGGCAGAAGGATATTAGTTTATGAGAAGTTTTTTGGCTATTATTGATTTACTAATTGGCAATCGATGATTGGGTGGCTGGTGAGATCCTACTTTAAAACCTAAATCACAGAGAGAGAGAGAGAGAGAGAGAGAGAGAGAGAGAGAGAGAGAGAGAGAGAGAGAGAGAGAGAGAGAGAGAGATTTTCTAATGGATATGCAAATATGCTCTATTTCTAAATTTAGGGTTTGACCAAAGACAGCTCAAAAGGGTGCGATTAATTAAGAGCTTAGCCTAACCGCATTTACAATTTCTTGATAATCTTTGGTTAGCTATGCTTTGTCGTACTCGGTGGAACAATGCATGTGTTGCATTTAGTGTGGCATTAATGCTAATGCCTTGTTATCAGAAGTTGAAAGGAATCCTTTGTTAGCCTACACGGATTATCTTTTTGGACTTCACTCGTATTTCGCAAGAAGGAAGTTTGATCTAGTAAAGATTTATGTTAGTTAAGCATCTCAAAGTTTAGCTAGGTTATTGCAACCTCAAAAGTAAATCGAGCGTGATATCATTACATCCGCTTGCTATTACTTTGTTTAATTGGTCCGCTGACATGCTAATTACTTATAGCATGTCATCGACATGCTAAGTTTGCCACGCATGTATCGATTCATATAAAAAATGGTTCGATTGCCAATGAGTTGAGCTCGAGACGAGTTTTGAATGCACTTGTCAAATGGGAATTCATGCCTTTTCTCTAAGCGTATGTTGCTGTGTAAAAAATACAAAACAACATTGGCGAAAGGCGCCTGTACAAATGATAGCCTAATTTTACTCCCGGCGTATGAAATCTGGAAAAACTCAACATACATCTAGCAAGTCCGACGAATTGATGGGACGTGTTGACATTCGTTTTTGTATGGCACGTTTGACGAGCCACCGAATTGAAACATTCTAAGGTTCAAAGACAGTAACGAGCATCGCGTCTCAGAGAAATCAACGGCTTCGACATGTACTTCCGTTACGTAGCCCAATGCGTGACGAGGCACCGCCAATCCGGCGCGTCGATACAAGTAATTTCTGCTGGTTGGCGAAGTTGGCAGCTCACATCAACAGCTCAAAAAGCGAAAGCCTTCTGACTTCCAAGAAGCATGCAAATTGATAAATTAAAACAAAAAAAAAAAACCCTAATATCTCCATTACATTGAAATCCGTTCTTTTTCTCGAACTTTTTCTCGAACTTTTTCTTACGCGTGACTCCAGTCTAATGCACAAAACTCACAACGGGAGCCCTGTTGGCTCGATCGAAGCTTAACCATGCCCACTTGCCTATTTTAATAGAATCGCCCTTCAAACAAACCGATTCAAATCGAACCCTTTTCAAGTACCGACGCCGACCACGCAAAAAAAACGTTGAATTAGGTCATGAGAGAACACCGCCGAGAAGTTGCTATTAATAGAGAAATGGATGGAAAAAGGGGATGGATTGGTTATATGAATGGGGGGTATGACTCTTTTCATCGTCAAAAGTTCAAAGACCCTCGTCGTCCCCTCGCTGGCTCCGAGGTATTGCAAGGCTGGTGAAAAAAAGCTAGGATGATAAAATAACATTCCTATGGCATCTTAATGATGTTCCAATTCCTATGGCATAAAATAACATTCCTATGTTGAACATAGGTCATAGGACTTAGGGGTCACCTTTCCCCTCCTTTCACATTGACCATGCAATATAATCTAACCATCTAATCTTTCCAAACTACTTTATATTTCGAATAATTAATAGATAGAAAAAATAAAAAATTGACAATTAGTTATCATGGTAATTCACCGATTTTTTTTAATATTTTTGCTTAACGTCATTTTCCGATTATTCATCAAGCGGATTCAAAATAATGTTATGGCATGACATGCATTCACCAACAAACATATGATTTCTTGTACTTGGACGATTTTACTTTTCCCTAGGAACGTTATAATGCTTGACCTTTGAAAGGAGAGAGCATGTGTAATCAAGAGGGTTTGCATGCACATGCCCATGACTGCCTCTTTTTCCCAAGAAAATTTTTCACTCGATAACCCCAGGTAGGTTAAGTGGGGTACCCTAGTTTGTGTCCAGCTCAAGTCTCTTCATCCATCGATTTTTTAAAAGCGTCACTCGATAATCATGATCATATATCTACCTCCAAAGTATTAAAACCTAATATTCCTATGCCTCTCTTGATAATAATCCGCTTTTTACACCCTCAATCATACGAGGACGCGTGTCAAACTAGGGCGCATTTACCATCAAAAGCTACTACCGAAAGCTTGTAATTTTTTTTTTTTTGATATTTTTATCTTCAATCGAGTGCTCGTGCCTCGCGTCCATAGCGTGATCGTAAGAAAAGAGAAGGGTTTTATTTTCTTTTAGAATCCGAATTATCATTGGCTTAAGATTCAAGCAGGACAACACGCTTTCCCGCGGAAATTTCCCAGCTACTCGCGGATGAGGTTACTAAATAAACTATAGTAAAGGATAAACCGACCTGCTCATTCCAAGTAGCGACCTAGCTAAGCCATCCCTTTATGATAACATCTTGTTTTTAACTAGCTTTGGAACTATAACATGTAGCTCTTACTTGGAAACACAATTCACATTTTATTTATTTATTTATAGAAAACAGGAGCAATGTGAATTCACTTTATTATCGTAGAAAATAGGAGCAATGCGATTAACTCGGTCTATCGATCTAGGGAGAGTAACTTAGCAACGCCACTTTTTTCTTCTTCTTTTTTTGCATACTCGGATATATACAAGAACCCTCTTGTATTATGTAGCTTTCAGCAGAGCTATTATGGAATCTACATGAGGTGAAACGGCCGGTCGTCGAGGTTGCCTGAAGGTCGCAAAACTTTTTGCACACGGTTTTTCATAGCTGAACAGACAATAGGATCCATAAAAATGGCGAAATTTAGGCCGCAAAAGTCATCCTCATATAGCCAAGGTGAAACCAATACACCTACGTTCCTGTCGTATTGGCAAAAGAAGTCAAGTCAATCATGCGTGGGTTTTCCATCAATGACGGATGGATGGAAAGGAAAACTGGTCGGGGAAATCGCCTGTCGTTCTACCTCCGTTCTTAGTAAACATTGTTAATAAAAAGCTTTGTCGGTTCTTTGATTGGAGTAAAAGGACTCCAAACAATCAACGGTTGTCAACGCTGATTCTCGCTGTCCTTTTTGGTCACTACGCGCTTGATGCAATTTCGGGGTTTTGCTTCTTTGGCTTGGTGTATTTTTGGACCTTCACTTCAACCATCGTTATTCCATCATAATTGACACAATGCACATTGATCGTTGGATCGTGCGGATTTTATGTGAGTCCGCGGGATTTGAAAGATCATATACATTACGCCTATGCGTTCTTAGTGTAATTAATAATTTTCCGTCGTGCTTCTTGCCTACCTTCACTCATCCACACACGGGCCACTTCACGGCGCTTCTCAATCTTTTCCATTTTAATTTCTAAACTTTTTCTGTTTTGGGCCAAAGCGACTCGCAAAGTTGATAATTTTAAAAGCCTGAGCAACGTACATAGTTCGATTTCGTTTACACTATCATCCATGATGAAGCCTTTCCCTAAAGATTGAATATCATAATACCAAAACCAATATTATATTCCCACTTTTTCCAAGGAATTAAGTAAAATTAAAAAAACCAAAGCTCTCTCACTATATTCTATACCTAATATTAAACAATAGGAAGATAGTCACAAGCTCATGATTTGAGGAGTGCGACGCAAGTTCACACAATTACTCCCCCAAGTCCCCATCACATGCAGCCCTCTACCATGGCCTCCTCCTCCCTATTTAAATCCCCTCCCTTCCTCTCCCTCCAAACCAACCAAGTCAATCTTCAAACATACAGGACACAAAGCACACATCCAATTTCTCCACCATCAACTTCCTCCATCTGCCCCAGACCCAGAACATCAAGAGAGAGAAAACGTCTTGCCGGTCAAGCACCCACACCCATTTCTAGCTACTCCGTTACATCTTCGACATCAAAACACCCTTCCCAAACAATGGAGAACTTGTTCCGCCTAGTCGACCATGAGGACTTCGCTCGCCGCTGCGTTTGGGTCAACGGGCCGGTCATCATCGGCGCAGGGCCTTCCGGGCTCGCCACCGCTGCCTGCCTCAGAGAACAAGGAGTGCCCTTTGTGGTCCTAGAGAAAGCGGACTGTATTGCCTCGTTATGGCAAAAGCGAACCTACGATAGGCTCAAGCTTCACCTTCCCAAGCAATTTTGCCAGCTTCCTAAATTGCCGTTCCCGGAGGACTTCCCTGAATACCCCGACAGGAAGCAGTTCATTGATTACCTCGAGTCCTATGCAAGGCGCTTCGAGATTAGCCCCAACTTCAACGAGTGCGTCCAGTCGGTCCGCTATGACGAGACCAGCGGCCTGTGGCGCATCCGAACGGTCCAGGCCAAGGGCTCTAGCCGCTCCGAGACCGAGTACATTTGCCAATGGCTCGTGGTGGCGACGGGAGAGAATGCGGAGCGCGTGGTGCCGGACATAGAAGGGTTGGCGGAGTTCAAGGGCGATGTCACCCATGCCTGCGACTACAAGTCCGGCGAGAAGTTTGCCGGGAAGAAGGTCCTAGTTGTCGGTTGCGGCAACTCTGGTATGGAAGTGTCCCTAGACCTTTGCAACCACAATGCTAAGCCTTCGATGGTGGCCCGTAGCTCGGTAAGCCACCAATTCTAATGCAAAAAAAAAAAAAAAAAAAGTCCAAACTTTAAGACGTTATGAATGGAGAGAGCTTATTCTAATTCGTTGATTGCTTGTTAATGATCAGGTTCACGTACTGCCTAGAGAAGTTATGGGGAAGTCCACATTTGAGCTCGCTGTTTTGCTGATGAAATGGCTACCACTTTGGCTGGTTGACAAGATACTCCTGATTCTGACATGGTTGGTGCTCGGAGACACCGGAAAATATGGGCTCAAGAGGCCATCAATGGGACCAATGGAGCTCAAGAACGAGAGAGGGAAGACCCCAGTCTTGGACATTGGAGCTCTGGAAAAGATCAGATCTGGAGAGATTAAGATTGTCCCTGGGATCAAGAGGTTCTCACGTGGCCATGTCGTGGAGCTGGAGAATGGAGACGAGTTCGACGTTGACTCGGTGATTCTTGCTACTGGGTACAAAAGCAATGTCCCCTCTTGGCTTCAGGTGTGTAAAAACGTCCTGTTCTTGAAGTTTTTATGTTCTGGGCATGCGAAAATGTCCTGTTTGGCTTATTTTTTGGAAAAAAAAAAATTGACCCTTTGACATTCTCCGTCTTGACCCAAATGGAACGTCAAAGAAAGTCGAAAATTTTCCCCTAAAAAAGTCGCTGTTTTGGAAGTTTCTTTCATATGTCGGGTCTTCTCATGAGAATGAACATAGTGCTGGACAAATTGGGCTAATGTTGTTTACTTTTTCATGGTATCAGGAGAGTGAGTTCTTCACCAAGAATGGCTACCCAAAATCGCAATTCCCCAATGGCTGGAAGGGCAATGCTGGGATATATGCAGTTGGGTTCACGAGGAGAGGGCTGTCTGGTGTATCCTCTGATGCCATGAGGATTGCACAGGAAATCAGCAAAGTCTGGAAGGTGGAGACCAGGCCGAAACAGAGGACCACTGCTTGCCACAGGAGATGCATCTCCCAGTTCTAAGACACATACATGATATGCTCAAGTTTCTTTTTTTTTTTCTTTTTCCACCTTTTTTTGGATGATTATTTGGTTTTATTCACCGTGTAAAGAAGAAAAGAACATAGCCAGACTACGCATACTGTTAAGAAAAATTAGAGTCAGCGCATAGGCACACAGAGGAAGAGCCCTCTCCCAAAGGCCCGGGTGTGGGCGTTTTGCAATTTCAGGATGACGAGGCTTTTTTTTTCGTCCCCTTTTCTGATCTGACATATGCATTAAAGATCTGTATACTGACCTGTTGGTGAAGTTGAATGATACAGGATTTGTTTGTTCAATCTGCGTACTTTACAAAGTTAATAATCCTGCAGAAATTCCTCTTAGTAGTTAACCACCGTTACATGAGACTTTTGCTTGACACGAACTTGGTACCCGCATGCGGAGCAGTCCTTTAAGCTTTTGCAATAACTCAAGCTCTGTCGACACGCTAACAGTACCCAAACCGAGTAATTCTTCGAGCCGTCCATTACCTTTCTCTCCAAACATTACCGATTCATATGGTCCAGCCAACACACAAAAACAGGATTAAGAAAAGACTCTCTCTCTAAGGTCGCGTGCACTATCTTCCAAACTTCTGCAACTGTAATGTGCATCAAAGCAGCAAACTCAACCGCCCACGTCGTAGCCAGTAGGAATGAAGAAGGCAAAAGGGAAAGGTCCACCAAAAGCCCTGAACAGAGATCGTCTTCTACGGGTTTACATTTCGTGTAATTGATTTCGATCATCATGATGCGCTTGCAATTTCATTTGCACATGGTTCTATCGATGATAAGCGTAAATCAAAGAACGTAGAACCATCTTTTGGGACCAGCGGTCACCAAAAAAATAAGGAAATATCTTCCAAGAAATTAAAAAAGGTGAAGAAAGTGGCGTCGCCCGGGCTCGAACCGGAGACCTTCAGTGTGTTAGACTGACGTGATAACCAACTACACCACGACACCTAACGTGCGTTACATCTCTACCTTAAAAATATAATCTAGAATGAGTAATAGGTATTGTCTTTCAGAAGAAGATGCTCTCGATTCATTCTCAGCTAGCTGAAAAGGTTTAAAAAAGAAGCAGCAGCAAGTGAAGAAAACCTCTGGCAATGATAATGGCACTTGTGATGTAAGGGCCTACTGTGTCTTGTATAATCGGTATTGATATGACAGCTTTAATAATTTTTCTATATTTTTCTCCAACCTTGGAGAACTGCGAGATTTTGATGTTCTTCTCATGCCCCTTCTGCGTTGACCTCTATTGCTCACATGCTTCAAGACGGAAATGATCATTTTTTTCCCTTTGGCTCACGGAAAGTGATTCATGTCGTGTTGTTAATTCGGGCATGATTTCAGTTTAGAAATGGGAAATTATTTATTTGAATCCCATTAATTACATGTAAACTATTGTGGTTTAGGGTCCCCGTACGAAATAAAAGTTGAAACTTGATTGGTTCATGGCACATATAAAGTGTTTTATAAGCCTCTAGGTAGGTATCAGTGCCTCTGCCTTTTTTTTTTTTTTTTTTTTATAATTACCTTTCCTGTCCATTCTCTTCCATATAATTATCCACACTCCAAGGCTGGCTTTGGCGTACTAAAACTAAATTCACTTCTTCAAGTTGATTAAAGGTTGATAATCCATGCCGGGTGTAGCTCTCTAAAGTTCGACATTGAAGGAAGAGGTCTAATAAAGTGATTCAGAAGTAAGATTTTCCCCAAATGATCACCATTGAGTGGTCAAATTAAGTGTTCCTTTTTGAGTGGTTTTGTCTATATAGATCGAACTAGGTCATTACAAAAGGTATTAGAATAGAATCCCCTTAAGTAGATGTGTACTCAAAGATGGACTAGGTCCTAGTTGAATCAACAAGGGTAGTAGTAATCAGCGAGACGAGAAAACTTGAATGAGCTGTGACTATTAGTGAACTTTTTGGATGATCTTAGAAAATTAATAGAGCAAATCACACATTGAATAGTGGGAGAAAGTTTGATGAAGACATCAGCGTTTTCAATGTGAGGAGTTTTAATCACATCTTAATAACCCACATTGAATGAGAGATGTCTTGTCAAGTAATTTACAACTAAATTGACCCCTAAATGGGCACCCATCTTGACTGCCCACATTGAGTACTCTTTTCGGCACTTGACTCATGAAATGGCGTAGCCCATTACACCGAGTATAGAGAGGATTCCTGAGGAGTCTAATTTGCACCTTTGATGACTAGGTATTCAAATGATGGTGCAAAAACATCAAACTAAACTATGTCCGGCAGTTCATCATTCGCACTACAGTCAGAAAAGAAATCCTGGCCCATCACTTTCAAAGACACCAAGAGTGTTCCTCAGTCCAACTTGAATTTAAAGAGTAACCCCGAATCCTTTTCTTCGACATCCTTTGCACAGACATGAGAAACAGCTCACATGAGTCCCCCCATGCCTTGTGTTTCGACGAATCAGAGAAGAAAGGCAAAGTGCCTGATCTCTTGGCCAGGCTTCTCCTGTCCTCTTTTCATGACCACAATTCTCAAAGTCACCAAGCAAGTTTCTTGTTTTTCTTTTCTTTTTTCCCTTTTGGGCGTCAAAACAAGACCTGATCACTTCATTAAATCACGTTCTTCCAACTTGCTCTCCTCTTTTGTTTGCTTGCACCCTATTCAAATTTATCACACCATAGAAAGAAGACATCACTGCCCAGAACAATAAAGAGAACACATGAGACTGTCCCTACCATACTCTTGGAGGCCCCAATCACAACTTATTTCAGAATCATCAGATCACTTTCGTTTAATCTGCTCTTCATTCAATCCCTTTTGATTGTTTGAAGTCTGCACTACATAGTTATCAGATAACTGCCAAAACCGGCACAAATTTTTACTTCTTGAAACATCCATTTAGGAGCTTCATTACACTTTCAAACACGTGTACAGGAAAATTTTAGGAGCTGATGTGTACTGAACGACAAGAATGAAAGGTCAAGATCGCACAGCCAAATTGGCAGCAACTATATTTTCTGAGCCTATGCCACTGATTGCTATGTATGAGCTCAAGAGTGCTAACCCCTTCCAACTTTATGTTCTCTCAATTCAATAAGCAATCTATTCTTGCTAGGACATTTGCTGCAAAAGGGATCAATAACACACATGGCATTGCCATTATTGTTCCTTGCTGAGACACAGGCATTGTTCAACACATGGTATTATCAGGTCCCATTTTGCTCTTACTTCAGCAGCACTTTGAAGTCTGTGATGACACAGAAAGTTGTTCTTCCACATGGCAGTGTGGATATACAGTCTGACCCTGGACAGATTGTCCTGCTCAGCATGTAGTTGTTCGTGTTGAATGAAACAGGAAAAACCAAACATCATTGTTATTGAATCATGACCGGAAGAACTGTGAGTCAAGTGGATATATATTCTTTGATAGACTATGCTTTTTGGTCAGCTGATGCTTCTGTAATTCCATATCAATTCGAGCAACATGAACTGACAGGAATTTCCCATTTTAATAAAGTTGAGATCCTCAATTCTTGCAACAGCAACATGCACAAGAGTTTATGCAACCGGTTAATTGTAAAAACTCAACACTATTACCATAGATATTGCATGAACTATTATGCACAGATTCTAAACGAGAGATACTTCCGTTGATCATTTCATGATGCTGACTCTGAAATCCTTTTATGGGCAACTACTTGCCCAAATCCATGTTCGTGAAGCCCCTCTTTGCTGTGGTGTCTATATTTTTCTGTAGCAGGGCACTAGAAAGAGACATCTAGTTTGAGATCGTACTTAAGCTTCATGTTCTTGCTTCGTTTATATGCAGAGATAACAATACAACTGTAGCCCAATACAAAGTCATGCCAGCTATAGCCAAACAACTAGACTTGGCATCCTGGCCTACTACAAAAGTGCATACATATTTGCCATATTAGACAAGCCTGTCAGAGTCAGAGCAGAAGAGTTTATTAATCCAGGCACAGTTTGTCAAGTAAATTTGGCACTTGCTCCAAAATAACGATGAAGCAGAAAGTTTATGTGTCCATGCAAATTATTTGGTGACTGATCCATCTGTTAGAGATGATACTTGGTTTAGGCAGAGATAGACAGCCAATTAAAACTACGACTAGAAATTTCTGGTACAACCTTAGATAAACTAATCATGGCCAGGGCATCTTATCAACTTTGATGATTTCAAACATGATAGCTGAATGATAATATTGGTTTAATTGTTAAAATGGTACTAGCATTCACTAGTTTACTAAATTAACATTAAATGATCACATAAATACAGTATCGTTACTTGTCCATCACATGAAAGGACATCACAAGCATAACATACTGATCCACAAGGGAAAAAAAGTACAAGTAGCTCTATCATACCTAGTACAATGAACGTTGCATTCCTTTTGTATCGTTTCTTCCTGCTGGATTTGGCTAGAATTCTAGTTACTGTCAAATGGGACTTTTCCATTTCAAGAAAGTTCAGATCCTCGATTCCATGAAGGAAGAACCATGAGAGTTTGTGCAGTCATTTCTTCCCGCTTCAGCTGAATGATTCTTACGGGGGACTTTTGAATTTTCTGATAGTTTTGTATCCGTACTCTTAAGTTGCCTAAACCCAATGAGCAATGTGGACAACGTATGCTAGTATTTTTAATCTTGTGGAATAATTATTAGTTTGTCACCTAATTGCTGTTACCAAGTAACCAATACTGTTAACAGGATTCTACAAATCTTGATAGGAAGCAACTTGACTTTAGCATAAGCTCTGCATGCTTACCCTCAATCTGGTATTCAGTCAAAAGAGTTTAATCAGAATTGCACAAGGGACTTTCTGGAAGCTGAAGGTGGGCGGCATTTGGACCTTTCTTTATCATCTGGGTGGCGAAATAAACCTATGGAAAGAATGATCCCAGATTTTGATCTTCCAACTGTTGCTGCCCTCAAGACCATTACTAAGCAGGAATCTAAGGTAACCCAGAGAAATAGCCCATTTGCCAAACAGGTCCTAACTAGGCGAAAAAAAAAAATTGTAGTACTCAAGTGAGCACCGTATGAAATTTATGGCACCTCTGCTCATCTTACTCCCAGTTTTGTCCGTCACAAACATAATTACGAAACAAGATATGACATGAAGGAAGATATTGTGATTTTTAGCGATCTCCCTAGTTCTTTATCACACGATTCATATAATTCTCTTTGGGTTGAAGATAGAGATTTTGATGACTCATGCATAGTGCTTTCGCCTCCAGAACAGGATCAATTCATCAATAAGGGCTTTAGTGAGAGACATTATCATTTTCTAACCGATGGTTTTATGCACTCCATTGGATGGGATTCTGAATTGAGATTGATGTGCTTATCATCTCCCTTCTTCACAGGGAGATCATATATTCACTCATTACACTCATCAATCTCCTCTAGATAAAGAAGTCTTGTTGTGCTTCCTATGTGGGGAGGATTGGTATAAAAGACTCAAAAGTTCCATTCATATGGATGCCTTCAGTCGTTCTAGCAGAAGTTTGTTTACTCAAATCTTCAACAGAGAAAAGGCATGCCCTCTGCTTCCAGATAAATGAAGCTCAGATGATGGAGAAGCGATTGTTCATGGAACCAAAATCTGTTAGTCTGATGCATCGTGCATTTTTAGTTGAAGTCCTGTACTTCACTTTTGTGTGGTTATGGCTTGTTAATTGTCATAACCTTGCAGTTCAGTTTTGATTTGACAATATCCTTACTAGATTTTCCTCCCGTTGAATTGAACTTCAGATGTATGGAGCTATTGAGGATGCCAACACCCTAGATGCATATTCAGTTAAGCAGTGTAGTCTTACATAGCACTGAATGTATTGCTGATCTTACTGAACTACACGTTGAACTGTAACCGATATATGTCCTGCACATATGCATCTGTTGACATTCATTTATCGCTGCTGTTAGATGATAGTGCATTCTCGATGCAAGAATCATCTACTCAGTCACTGTGAAATTTGATGAGTCTACTATCTATTGGTTAAGGATTGAACTTGCAATTAGGGATCTCAAAATTCAAATTAATGCATGTTTGAATTGTCTGCGAAAATTTAGGTGTCAACAACTTGTTCAAACACTGTCAGCTAGTTGAGAATGATAATTGGCACTGGTTAAGGGCGACAATGAATGAAGCTGGTCTAAGGCAATGATGATCACATGGTGGTCGGAGGCGATGAAGATCAGTTGTTGTCGCAGTGGTCCTTATGCAATGGCTAGCGAATCCCGCTCCTTAAGTGGGATAATTTGGTTTGGATTATATCAGGCTTGTATCAAAATCCAGACAAATCTGAATTTTGGTTTGCTGAAACACTGGATTAGACAAGAACGAGATGAGAGTTATCTTATACAAGAGTTATATCCGACTCACCAAATGTGGCTTTAACACTTTAATGTGCATTAACAAAAAAGACAGAGCTAATAGCACTAAATGCTACAGAGGGTATCCAAAGTCCCTACGAGGGCAAAATTCAGAATATAGTAGAGCATAACAAGTCCTAAAACCCTAATTCTTGACTGTCATACCCACAAACGACGTAAAAACATGGAAGTAGAGCTAACTTTGAAGTGACTAGCTCAAGCTTCAATTTCAAACCTCGAGCACTAAAAGGATCCCATGGATATGCCGATATCGACCAAATTATCGTCTTCCTCATTCATCTTATTGATCTCAAATAGGAGATCAGCTAGAAAGTACTGTTGAAAAAGGGACTCCTGATGTGAAATGTGTGAACTTTTGCTTCAACTACAACTTTAGTTCTTCCTCTTTTTGACCAACAGAATGCCCACATGGGAGACAAATCTATATTTAGATCTCCTCGTCGATGATAGAGCAGTCCGATCAATCTGGGCCGTGATCCACGTCTTCCTTGAAGTTCCAATCCACTTCTGAATCTTCACGTGTGGAGAAGTTATCGATGCATCCACTCTTTGAACTTGAATTCAATGGTGAACTAACTGTGCACTCTTCAGGCCGAAACGTATTTGCTTGTGCTTGGGCTTCCCTCATCTAGTGCATTGACTTGATTCTTGGCTGGATAAGCAATGCCCATCCTCTTTATTAGGCAAAGTTTCCTGATCAGATCTGTACAATGTCTTCCTCGAGAGGTTCCACCCTGAAGACAGATTTTTCTGTTAGTATCAAGGGCACAAACAACGAAATAGAGAGTAAGGGAAGAAAGAGAAATTGAGACATAAGATTTGTTCCGGGTTACTCTTAAACTAGGTTAGTTACGGCGGAGATTCTACAATAATTAACACCTTCTAGCTTTTTGTTACAACTCTCAATTATAAGAGAAGAGAAATAAATTATATATAGGCAGCGCAAAAAAACCCAGGGGCCTAGAAAGCCCTAAGCTACTCAGTAGCTGTTATGAGCCCAAGAGAACACTTGAAGAGAGTAAAGCTATAGATGTGAAGAGGATTAATACTAAACCAATCTTCAATAGATGACCCAAAATCAGCCATGTAATCAGAACCCAAATTCAGGGTGGGAAGTCACATATAAGTGAAGACATTTGATTTGTAGGATCATTTGACTTTTTGGGGAAGATAGGCCAGTTGGCGAAGTGGCGTTGAGGCGTCCCTTTGACAAGCTTTTCAATTTTACTTGTAAGAATCGGATCGAGGTGCGACAAGTTACTTGAGGCAAGAAGAGCTGAAAATTTGATCAGATGAAGCAAAAGCAAAGCATCCCGCTTTTTCCGTCACCCGGCATCAAGAAAGTGGCGTTGCTTAGAGCCTCCCGTAAAAGACTTTCACTTTCACTTGAGCAACGTCCAGACCGAAAAGATATGCCCCAGTAAATAATCGGCAAATACCATGTTCACACAATATTTTTAAGATCCTCGGATGAGACTGAAAAAATAATACAAAAGGAAACTAATTATTACTATTTCGTCATAATTTAACTCTGTAATAAAATACCTTTCATCGAAAGTTAACCTTCAATTTTTATTAAAGGAGATGAGTTCTGTAACAAATTTAGACGGACAATATTATAGGTAGACAAAAGAATCGATAATTCTACTTCAACTAGTACTAAACTACACCTAGAGCAGTATTCAAATGATGATAAAATTTGAGGACATAAGCACTTCAAAGGATACCAAAGGTACACGAGATTATGTGAAAATTTAATTGATGATAAAACGTGAAAACGTAAAGACGCCATTCTAATTGGTGACGAGGCACTCGAGATACACAGTAAAGAAACACCCTGGAATTTAATCAATGGCCTAAATCTAAAAATCACTGGCTAAGACAATCGAAAGATGACATGTTTGTTTGTTTGTTTGTGCGTAGGGTCTCCAATAAGCGAACACTAACACTAGTATTTATAATGTTCATGACCTAACTATCTAAGAGCAATTCTCTTGTAGATATATCTATGCCTCCACATCTCCGAGAATCTTGAATCCATGCTCTCACAATGCCACGATCTCGTCTTCATGTCATTGTCCATTAATTTTCGTGTTTCAACCCTTCGCGTCCATTTGTTGCCACATTCATTCTTATGCCACAAATTACTAGACCTTTCACTTACCAGTGATTTCAAATTTGAAACTCTATAAAGCTATTCACCTCCAAGTATCTAGTCTTCTCTTGGTGTTATAATTGGTAATCTATCAACCCTTTTTATTGATATTCTTGTTGACAATCACGAACCATACACCGCGGTATATTGATGGTCGATTAATGGTCATCGAGTTGCGCCAACGGCATAGGTGGCTGCCAACAACCTGTATTCCAGTCGCCTACCTAATTGATGTAGAATAATGAGCAAATGCTTATATGAAAATCTTTGAGCGTCAAAAGAGTGAACGGTCCCAAAATTCCTAAAAGATTGTAGGATCTATGAAGTTACAAATGGGTTATGATATTTGATCTTGAATTCATGCTCCTTTCTTGATTTATGAGACGTCAAAGATTTCAAACATGTTTTGTAGATTTTCTAGTAACATTTTGAAAACTTTCCTCTTTATCAAGATCTTTTCCTTGATTCTGTTATTTAATTTCAGTTATTGCCTAAGATATTGCAATAATCCGCACTAAATTATTAAAAAAAAAAGAGAGCTATCTTTTGGAATCCCTTTCCAAACGTTTCTTCCTTTGTGTCGCTAATTCATATCAACGACATGGTCAATTTTCTGGTTCAGACAATTACATAAAAGTATGGCAATGTGACAATGATAAACACAAAGTGGGACTTTGATTCTTGAAGCCCCATTTATCAACACCCATTGAATGGAAGAGAATTTGGAAGGAGAAGGTTGGCAGGTGGCAGCCCTTACTTACACTCCATGGAATCAAAACCAAGGACACGCCACTTCACTAGGATATTTGGAGAATCATATTCATTCAGTGAGCTCATGTGCTCCAGTGGTATAACTAATAATTTTCCTTGAGGCTTATTTACCCTACCTTCACAAAGTTATATTATATAAATGCCAAGCAATGTACTTCAAATTCGCCAAACCAATACTATATTCCCACTTTTGCCAAGTAATTATAGAATTTAGAAAATAAAGCTCTCGTACTCTATGTTATACCTATTAAACTAGAGGATGTGTAGAGTTTGGGCAAATGTGACTTACATTGATGAAATAATTTACAATATATACATAGGATTTAGGGCTAAAACAATACAATGACAATTATGCCCTTCAGTATAAACCTAATTTATCAATAACAAATATCAATCAAAATGTGCTCAATCATAGAAGATATTGCACAATCTTGAGAGATATAGAACATCAAAGAAAATATTCTAATAGTCTCTAATAGGAAAATATCCTAGGGGATTATCCTAAAACAATATAATGACAATTATTCCCTTTAGTATAAACCTAATCCACCAATAGAATGATAGTCACGAGCTCATGATTTAGTGGGGTGCAATGCTAGTCACGAGCTCATGATTTAGTGGAGTGCGACGCAAGCCCATGCATTAACTCCCACAAGTCCCATCACATGCAACAATGTCTCAAGGCCTCCTCCTTCTCCCTATTTATATCCCCCATCCTCTCCCACTAGACCTGCCAATTCGATCTCGAATAGCATGAACCCAAACACATATTCCCTCCATCCTTTCTTTCGTTAAAGTTGGGACTGATCTTGGATAGTAGGACTCGAGGTACTCCATGAACTACCCCTAGTGGGCTTCTCTGGGGACTTAGTGGGCTACTTTGGAAAGTCCTTAGGGAATGGCATTTTAGGAAGCTGGCAAAGTTGCTTGAGAAGGTGAAGTTTGAATCTGTCATAGGTCCTCTGTTGGCATGATTAGTAAATGCACTCGGTGTCACGCCCCAATTCTCGAGCGTGCGCACATCCCTCTACGGTTGATATAAATGCCACGTTCCAAAGTTGCGTCACCGACTCATTCATTATTAATACACATGAGAAAGCAAAACAATAAACCCCTTACAACAAATAGCATAGGATAGGAAAGCAGGGCAACATTTCACAAAAGACAACTTTTATAAACAACGGAGTTTAGTTACAAAACGAGCTTGGTCAAAAGTCTACAAAAAATCGGCTCTCAAAAAGAAGCTGTCCTATGACATACCAATTAGACACACACGCCGATCCTTCAGACTCCACCTCTACAAACTTCGGGGTATCAAGTCCTCCACAACCACCACCTAAGGACCTGAAAAGATAAGCTCATGATGGGGTGAGACATTGTCTCAGCGAGTCCACCCTCTAAACCTCTATTAGGAAGGAAATACACCCAAGGGTAGCTTAGCCACACACCACATAAAGGACTTACCTTGCCTCAGTCCTTCTTGCATGTTAGCACAATTCATATCTCATATACGTGCAATCATCATTCAACAATTGGAACGCATCATACTAAATCTCAATCAATCACTCATTCCAATTATTAATCACAGCCACACATACGTGCACAACCTACTTCTGGTTTGGCGGTCTTCTGGTGTAACCAAGCTAATCACGGCCTAATGGGCACGGCTTACTCAATGTTAGGCGGTAATCACGGCCCAATGGGCACGGCCTACTTCCAAGTTCAGCGGTAAATCATGGCCTGATGGACACAGCCATACTTCAACGGTTAATCACGGTCCGATGGGCACAACCTATTCCAAGTTAGGCGGTAAATCTCGGCCTGATAGGCATAGCCTATTCCAAGCTATGTGGTTTTCTGGCTTAGCTAGGTGTCATAACCAAATGCTCACGATTCATAATCACTATACAATTTTACAACTCATCAATCAATTGTACAAACTAGCCATCAATTGCATAATATAACTAATTCATAATTACCACACTATTCGTAAAATTCTAAACGCAAGTGCATGTGTCAAACAAGTAATATAATGATGAAAAAAAGTATCATCTTATGGAGATCGGTGATTAATAAACTAATTAAATACTAAAATAGATTAATTCTAAAATTTATCTAACATATCAAAATATAATTGAAAATAAATTAAAAAAACTTGTAAACTAAATATAGTAAATCAATAAGATAAATATGTTAAAGCATCCGATTTTACTATAACCATTAAATATGAATTTCAGATTGTTTTGGTACAAGAACGATATCAAACACGTGATAGCGGAATCTCCTAATCTATTTACTATCCTACCTCTAGGTATAGCAAACCTACTCAGTTTATTAATCCACTATGTTTCTATGTGAATTAAAATAAACATAAGTGCACTAAAAATTATGAATATTTCTGGCTTACAATGAGTCTTTTAGATCATTTTATCACCAAAAGCTACATAAATAACGCGGTATATCTCTATCCACGTATAATTCATGGTTATATATTATAATGAACAATTGCATATATCACTTCTCAGTCTCAAACATGTACATAAGATCATTCAAGAGGTGGCCAGTCACTCAAAAGCATTAAACACAATAGTATATAACTCACATGAATGAAATCAATTGTAAAACATAAAAATCATGAAATTCACATCATCATGATTAGGCTACATTGTAGCCCTAACAAAAGAAAATAGAACATAGTAGAAGAATAAATAAAAATATAAATCAAACACAACATCTTGAATTAAAGAACAAGAATTATGTCACCACTTTTTGCTCTCTCTCAAAAGATATATCACAAATATCTATCTTTCAACGCTTGCAGATAACGTTATGAAACAAAATCAAGAATTTCTTGATTTGATATCTATCTTCCACTGTTTTTTTATTATTGGAATTCTTGCTATTTGCCATTCTTTTCCTTATCTTCTCCATATTTCATTATTCTACATAAACAAGGAAAATTCGAATAATCAAAAGGAAATTCAAATATTTTTCATAGATATTGTATTAATTGTTGCCTAAAATATGTAAAATAACTCTATTTTTATAGAGTTATCACACACATTTGCACAATCATCATTCCATTGATCAATCCAAAAATCAATTGCATAAACTAGCCACACCAATGCGATCAACTCGGAATTCTATCGAGCGGCTTTCTCGGCATAATTTTTGAAAAATATTAAATAATTAATAATCAAATAAATTCCGAAAAATAATTTAATTTAAATATTAAATAATTCAATTAAATAATATTTCATTTCAATAAATAATTAAATAAATAATTAGATAAATAAAATAATTAATTAAAAGTCTAATAATCCTTAACACTAATCTAATCGCATAATTAGACTAATTAATCCATCAACTAAACTAATCATTCATATAATCTAATTAACATTTAAATAAACTAATCTAACTACCGAAACATACTTAGCATAATCTAAACAACCCTTAAGTATCATTAACTTCCTAAGAGAAGATTAATGAGTAAACTCACCGGTTTAGCGTTCCGGTAAGTCCACGGCGACAGTGATGCCAAGGTGGGCAATAAACCTCATAGCAGCAACACCAAACGAGGCTGAGAAGGGCTTGGAAATGGACCATGAAATCTCAAAGCCTTGCTGGTTTTATACTTCTGTCCTTGGCTGAACCGGTGGCTAGTTTGGGATCGAAACAACGAGGAACAGGCTGATCGAAGCTCCAGTGAGCGGGTAGCCAGCAACTGGTGTGACATCCTGAAATTCGACCCCGTTTCGATAAAGTGAAATGAGAATTTCGTCGACGTGCCTATGGCCCTTTTTCTCTGAGCTGATCACTCACGAGTTAACTAACTTATTGGGTGAAGCCGTTAAGGGATGTATTAGCTGTAAAATCCCTAAAAGCTACATAATTGGTTGGATTGAGTTAAAATCACATATGATCGATTTTTAATCATGAAATTGAATTGGATTTTGGGAATCGAATTTTAAGCGCGTCATAATTCTTATTTTTAGGATCATGTCTCATCGCTCGTCAATTTATTGACGGGTCCGAAATTTCAATAAAGAAATTATCGGAAGAAAAATTGAAGCCCAAAAGAAAATAGAAATGAAAAGGAAAAGAGAAAAAAAATTAGGTATTTTTTTTTTTCTTTTTCCTCTCTCTCCCTCTCTTTTCTTTTCTTTCTTTTTCTTTCTTTTCTTTCTCTCTCCTCTCCCCTTTTTTTTCCGATTTCCCCCTCCATCGCTCACTTTCTCTCTCTCTTTTATTGACCGGTCAACCCTTATCCCTTCTCTCTCTCTCTCTCTCTCTCTTTCTCTCTCTTTCTTCTTCTTCTTCTCCTTCGCACGATTGAGCAAGCGGAACCAGAAGCTGAAGAAGCCGAGCAGCAGCAGCTCGCCCCTCAGCCATCGCCGCTCGTCCCGCCGCTGCACCGCTGCCTGCGCCCGAGCGCCCGTCGCTTGCCGTCGTCCCGCCGTCCTGCCGTCCGCCGCTCGGCCCTGCCCTGTTTTGCCCCTGTTCCGCACCGACTAGCCCCCGTCCGGCCACCTCCGGCCACCGCCTAGCCCCGCCGGACCACCTTTACGACCCCCTCACCCTCCGTCGGCCTCCCCTCGCCGCCCTAGCCGCCGGAGCAACCCCAATCGGCTCCGTCTAGCGACCCCCGAAGTGGGTTTCCAGCACTTCGGGCCCGCTTTTGGGCCGTTTCCAGGCCCCCGAACCCGAGCCGTGCTTTGGGAACAATCGTTCCTCGCGTCGCCGCCGTCGGATTGATCCGATTTGCGCGCGATTTGGTGAGTAATCTCACTAATCCAGGATTAGTGGCTAATTATGCTTAAGATTGGTTTAGATTTAATTAATTATGTTTAGGTTGTTATATTAGATTAAATTAGCAATTATTAGCCAATTGTGATGCGAATTAGATAAATTGAATGTGTAATTAGCAAGTAGACGTGGTCTACTATTTATTGGAAGTGTCTCGAGATTTTTCCCGACCCTTGATGGGCTCCAATTAGGCTTTTCGGGCCTAAGTGGATTTTTTAGTATTTAAATATTAATTTTCGGAATTCAATTAAATAATTATTTATTTTCGAAAATTCAACTGAGATGTTCTGGAACCGGAAAATTATGCTGATGACCGTGGTGAAGTCCATTTATTTAATTGGGTTTTATTTTGAGCTAAATTGAATTTTTAGTAATTAATAATTAATTTTCGAAATTAATTAATTAATTAATTATTTTTCGTAAATTAAGATTTTGATGGCCGACTATCGAAATCTCATGCTAATCGT
Organism: Eucalyptus polyanthemos subsp. polyanthemos; assembly: GCA_017140185.1. Lineage (NCBI taxonomy): Eukaryota > Viridiplantae > Streptophyta > Magnoliopsida > Myrtales > Myrtaceae > Eucalyptus > Eucalyptus polyanthemos. Next base: position 43,965,602 of record CM029467.1, read on the forward strand.
CATGGTGTAGTCCGTTTAGTTATTTGAGCTCCACGTTGTATGAAATTGAATAAATTGTGATATTTTAGGGATTTACCTTAAATTGATTGGAATTGATTGAGATTGAATTGTTGATTGGTAAATGGCCAAGTATGTTATTCAGTATTTATAATGCTTTGTTGAGTTGATTTAATTATTTGATTGAGAAATCGTTGGGCATTGGTTGTCGGTATTGAAAGTAATTGGCAACCACTTGAAAGAGGACACGTGGGCTCGGTGAATTGGAATGTCACCTGGAGAATGCACGTGAGTTCAGTGGTTGAATATGTCACCTTGGTGAAAAGGTCGCCTGAGAGAATGCACGTGGCTAAGAGACTCGGTATGTCGTCCTGGAGAATGCACGTGGCTCGGTGACAGAGTTTGGCATCTAAAAGGGCACGTGGCTCGGTGAATTGATACATCACTTTGGTGAGATAGCACCTAAGAGAATGCACGTGGGCCCAGGCATCTAAAAGGACACATGGCTCGTTGATCTGATGTGTCACTTTGGTAAGCGAGTACCTTAGAGAATGCAAGTGGGTCCAGTATTCGGAATGGCATCTAAAAGGGCACGTGGCTCGGTGATCTGATTCGTCACTTTGGTAAGCGAGTACCTTAGAGAATACACGTGGGTCCAGTATTCGAAATGGCATCTAAAAGGGCACGTGACTCGGTGATCTGATGCGTCACTTTGGTAAGCGAGTACCTTAGAGAATGCACGTGGGCCCGGGCATCATAAAAAGGACACGTGGCTCGGTGGCTTGATGTACCACCTTGGCGAAGAGGTCGCCTTAGAGAATGCACGTGGGCCCAAGGTTTGAGGCACGTGGCTCGGAGACCTGGAATGTCGTCCTAGAGAATGCACGTGGCCTAGCTTTTAAATATCCCACAGTGGGGATTGAATTATATGACATGTAATTGACTGGTTCGATTTGTTTGAAGTAAATGGGTGCCTATTGTGAACAGTAATGACTTGCGGGTGAGATCAGAGGTCAAGATAAGTCCTCTGCCCTATGCGTGTTTAGGCAGCCTTTAGTATAATGGTTTACTAATCGAGCTTAGTGGGGTATAACTTGCTGAGACATAGTCTCATCCCAGTTTGGGGAAAACCATTTCAGGACCCCGCTGAAGAGCTGAGGAGGAGGAATCCAAGAAGGAGAACTTGGAGGCGAGATATGAAGAGAAGGATTTTTGGAAGAAGAAGACAATCCTGAGAGGGGCCTTGAGTACGGCCCAGTTCGTCTAAGTTTCTGTCTTCTTTTGAGATCTCCATTTTGATGTGAATAGTTATGAAGTGATTTGTGGTTTGTATAAAAGTTTGGTTATAAATTTCAATATGAAAAATATGGCCCTACTTTTCTATCACATCGTTTTATTGTCTGGGGATTTTAACTGCTTCCACATGTGCTTAAAAATGAAAGGGTCGGCGATACATTGTCCTAGGATATCGCATTATAAAATCGACCAAGTCAGACGGATGTGTGCGTGCCTGAGGATCGGGGCGTGATAACTGGCGGCACCTAAGGTCAAGGGGGACTTGTTGGTGGTTGGTCTAGGTGGTGATAGGGTTGAAATGGGGGAGAAAACGGCTGAAAATCGCGAAACATGCGAAACAGTGCACTCGGGTGGCTTCCAGGCGGTCCGGTGAGCCATTTCTTCTCACCAGCGTGCGGGTCAGCTGGCGAATCCTTCCGGCGAATGGCAAGGTGCTTCCGTATGGTTTGGATGTGCTGAAGATGATGATGGGTGGAGCGTGAGCTTATTTACATGGGAATGTAACTTTTAACTCGGGTTTTCACAAGAAGGTCAGCTGGAGCAGAAACTGGAAGAAGAGAAAGTAGAGGGGGAAAAGAGGCCAACGGTGGCTCCAATGGCGTGTGTGGGCAAGGGGGGCTCTGGCTTCCTTTATCTAGCTTCTCTAACTTCTCCTAATGGCTCAACAATGGAGAAAGGAGGGAGAAAGAGGAAGAAGAAGGCTGCTGAAGATTAGAGTGGCCCAATTGGCCTCAAAAGTTTTCTACTTATTCCCATTCACTCATTGCACTTGGCCCACCACCTTGGCTGGCATCCTAACCCAAAATGCAGCCTCTTGGCTTCCCCAACAAGCCTCCCAAAGGGTCCAAATGTTGCACACCATGGGGGGCTACGAATTTGTGACTTTGTTCTTCAATTTCATTTAATTCCCCTTCAATTTCTCTCCAATTGGACTCAGTTCAATGTCCATAAATCCAACTAAGGTGCTATCATCCCAACCAACATTTTTCCTCATCAATTAGTCCAATTTGACAGCCATGGGTGTGCTAAAAAATGTTCCCATGAATTTTTCCGATCCAATTTCATCAATTCTTGATTTTTCGCCGAAAATCTCGGTTTGTAGAAAAATCTTTGGAGGATGAGTCGACATTCCTACAATAATTTATGACATGACCGAACTTTCAATTTCTGAATTCGGGTTCCAATTTGCGGTTAATTTCAATTTGGCGCGATTTTAGCGTGTCCTAATCTACCGGTTAGCTTTTAGGATTTTTTCGTGCAATTGACTTGTGGTTGATTATTTTCAAGCCACAAAGTGCATTTTCGATAAATTGGTGATTCTCGGTTGTTGTGAAAATTTTGAGGTTTCAAATACGGACACATGGTACCAAAATGATAGAGAAATCGATCTAGTGCCAATTGATAAGAATTGTACAACTAGATGGAATCACCCACACTTAGTTACATGGCTCTATCGAATTGACCTATTTCCGGTTTCGAATCGGTTTGTGTCGTAATGACCATTGTAGATTGGCACGGTCGAGTAATCGATTCCTGGTCAAATTCTCAAGTCTATTGCGTTTAGATTCTTTAATGGATTCACCTGATATGTTAGTTATCTCATGAGTGGCCTATTTAGAGAAAACAACTGTAGGTGCATTGATAAAAAGCCTGACTCATTCAATTAAAACAAAATTGGAAAATCAGGATGTCACACTCGGCTCCCTCCTCCTCTCCCTCCAAACCAACCAAGCACGTTGCGGTGGCATGCATTATGGCAAAAGAGAACCTATTGAGAGTACTAGTATGAACAAAATAAAGGAGTTAGGGAAGAGAATAAGAACACAAGATTTATAGTGGTTCGGCTTAATCCAAGCCTACGTCCACTCTCCCACGATAACAGCCTTCTTGGCTGGATTCCACTATGCAATCAACAAGAGATTACAACTTCAAGTGCAAACACTTAGTAGTAGATCACACTATCTCACTAAGTCACTATTTTGGTATTTCTCTCACGATTACAAACGTTTAAGCTCTCAAGAGACAAGTATATGATCAAAAGTCGCTCAGACTTTGGAATTATAAATTCTACGCTCCGTCTCTTACTTGCTCATCGGTCCATGATCTCCTTAAATACTCCTCCACTTCCAAACTAACCGTTGGACAGCATCCCGGAGAATCGTCTTCCAATATACCCATTGGACAGCTCTGTATCTAGAAGATTTGGTAGCCGTTGAGTGACAAAGGTAGAATTCCAAATTGATTCCGATCGCCCATACAAACGAAATCATGGTTTCCATAAGTAAAGCTTCTTCGTATAGAAAGTTCTTGTCTTCAAGATCCAATCGTCAATCAATTAGATTGAATCAATCAAATCAATCTTGATGTGGAATCCAAACCAGATCACTAGCCGTTGTATGATTGGGCTTGAGTTACGATTCATCGAATCTGGATATAAAGTCTGATAGCCATAGACTTTACGATATGAGTCTTGAGACTTTACAACTGGGTCTCGTAGACTTTACAATCTGCGAGTCTGTAGACTTTACAATATGAGTCTTGAGTACGCGGTCTTCGACTTTGACATTTAAGTCTGGAAATCTTCGAATATACTGGACATATGTTACGTTCAGTCTTCTGGTCATCTTCTGACTTTGATAAAATCCTTTAGATGTTTTATCATCTGCATGGTCTATTACTTAACCATTAAACATGTTAATAGCCTTTGATTTATTTTGTCATCTTCAAAACATCATAAGGGATTTCCCTAACACCTATGACTGGCTTAGACTTCTCATTCTCTAGCAATTTTTGCCAACTTTCCAAAAAGCCATTCCTTGGTGACTTCCCAAAGTACACTTGTGGGGGCAGTTCATCAAGTACCTTGAGTCCTACGCAAGGCAATTCGATATTAAACCCAACTTCAACGAGTGTGTCCGGTTATGGTGCTATGATGAGACCAAATGCCTAGGCTGCATCCGATTGGTTCGGGCTAGGACTTAAGCCACTCATAGATCGAGTACATCTATTGGTGTTGTTGTGGTGGAGAGGGAGAGCACCAAAAGTGTGGTGCCGAAAATAAATGGGCTGGTAAAGTTCGGGGTCACGGTCATTCATGCCTATGACTACAAGTCCCATGAGAGGTTCGTTAGGAAGAGTGTCCCAGTAGTTGGTTGTGGCAACTCCGGCATGGAAGTGTCCTTAGACCTTGCAACCATCAATGTTGAGCCTTAAATGGTGGTCTACAGTTTTTTTTTTTTTGTCGGTCCTACTTTACACCTACTTTAACTCTCACTCTAAGACTTTTGCCCTACCTCCTTGTAGGGCATGAGAGTTGAAACCCACACTCGAAACTAAATCGTTCACACCCCAACCCCTCTAAGAAGGTGAGGATTGGAACCTTAGTGGTCTATAGCTTGGTAAGCCTCCAATTCTTATGCGGGAAAAAAAATCCATACTTTAAGACATTATGAATGAGAGCATTGATTCCAATTCATGTTTATAGTTGCTTTATGATGAACAGGTTCACGTATTGCCTAAAGAAGTTCTCAAAAGTCCACATTTGAGCTGGCTGTTTTGCTAATGAAATGGCTACCACTTAGGCTGGTCGACAAGATGCTTTTGATTATGGCACTGTGTATGCTTGGATATATCAAATAACATGGATCAAGGCCATCGATAGGACTAATAAAGCTCAAGAACAAGAGAGGGTAGACCTCAATAATGGGCATAAGATGTCTGGAAAAGATAAGATCTATGAGAGGTTAAGGTTGTACCTGTGATCAAGAGGTTGACACTTGGTATGTTGTGTTTGAATAACATAAAATTTATTGTTGCATTTGAGCATGTTGGTTGTTCAAAGAAAGCCTTGATTCACTATTGATGCCTCAAAAAAGAATGAAGACAAAAAACTCCACGCATTTAGTGAATAAGTGCTTCTAAGCACAAAGACATAGAATGCCAACAAAGGACATTGAAGAGTCCTCCACAGATTGCTATGCTTGTCTTCAAATGCATTTATTGTATTAACTTTGTGTGCTTTTGTTCAGTATGTGGACTTTCTTGTTTTTCTTCATCTGATGTTGTCATACATCCGTGCTAAGTTGTGTGCGTCTAGCCACCATAAAATGTTGTAGACAAACACCCAAAGCAAAAGCATTTGCAATTCAATAAAAAGTTATTTGTCCGGTCTTTATTTGTGATTTTGTTCCAAATTTCCAAAGTTATCATTATTCTTTTGGTTCCAACAATGTTGTAGAGCTGGTGAATCAAGACAAGCTCGGCATTGACTCAATGGTTTTTACTAAAAAGGGCTAGTACGAGCATCTAGAGAGGGTGAATAGGTGACCAAATAAATTTTTACAAATCTTATCAAAACAAATTAACTTCTAAGAATAATAAACTGAAGTCGCAAACAATTATGAACAGTTATATAGAGTTGCGAATTAAAGTAAAGAGTTTAAGGATAGAAAATCAAAATATAAGATTTTAGTGGTTCGGCTTAAACCAAGCCCACATCCACTCTCCCGCACTAACAGCCCACTGGTTGGATTCTAAGAATCAAAAAAGATTTTACAGTTTCATGTCCTTGATTCCATAGTGTAGAGACTTTGCTATACTTCCTCAAGGTTTCACAAGTATCTAATCTCTCTTTTGAGTACAAATTTAAGTTCAACAATTGAAACATAAAAGAACAAGGAGTTTCAGACTTTGGAATTTCTCTTTTATTCACACACTCGAATAACTTGAGCATATTCCTTATATACTCTTCCATGCCTTCATAATCGTTAACACCTTCCAAAGGAGTTCTTCCAATCAACCCATTGGATAGAATCAATTAGGGAGAGCTCGAGTTATATAAAGAATATGATGATAGCCCACCAATCCTACTCGCCCATTCAATCAGGATCTAGGTTTCCATAAGTAGAGCCTTCCAAGTATACTTCGCCAATCAATGGATCTAAAATGCTTGAATTAATTTCAGTACGAATAATAGATCTCGAGGTGCAATCTCCAGCTGTAAGATCTTCTTCAATCGTACAAATCAAATCCTTAACGATATACCCGCATTTGGATAAGTCTTCTTCAATGGATAATACTTTTCTTTGTCGGTCTGGAAACTGTCAATGAAGGCAAATTTTAAATCTTGAGTCTGGAGGTTTTCAAACTTTGACGATAGAGTCTTCAAGTCTTCAGACTAAACTAATGAAAACATTTTGTCAACTTCAAAACAGATAGGGAAGTTTTCTCCAACACTTACCACTGGGTACAAAATCAATGTCCCCTCTTGGCTTCAGGTTTGTAAACATGTCTTATTCTTGATGTATTATGTTCTGGTAGTGAAAATAATTTCTGTTTAGCTCATTTTTCGTAAAAAAGTTGACACTATTGACATTCTAGTTCCTAACCCAAATAGAACGTTGGAGAAAGTCAAAATTTTTCCCCAAAAAGTTCACTATTTTGAAAGTTTCTTTTTGATGTCGACTCTTCTCGTGAAGGGATAGAGTGTTGGACAAAATGGGATAATGTTTTTTTTCATGGAAATTCCGATTTTCACTTCAAGATCTACTGTGATCTAATTTGATAGAACTTCTCACATTTTTTCATGGAAATTCCAATTTTCACTTCAAGGTAAGCTCAAGAATGAGGCTATTGAGACATGAACCCAACCTAATTCTCAAAAAAGAAGTGAGGGCCGGCAAGTCAACAAAGCAAAGTTAGAATGAAAATTGCTGCAAAGGGGCGGTCGGTTGGGGAAAATGTGCGAGGGAGAGAGTGAGGCATGCGAGAGTGTGATCAAAGAGAGGATGAGGGAAAAAAGTTAAATAAAACACAAATATTTTAACTCAACTTCCCACAACAAAATCGATTGATCACCCAAGACCAATTTCAACACCAACCTGCACAATTTGAAGTCCAATTGAAGACCCAAATAAGATCAAAATGAGACAGTTCCTCAAACCTCCGAATTCCTCACAATTTCGAATTTTATTTCCTTTTTCCCGAACTCCGATTTCTGAACAAATCTCTCCAATTGACGTCCAATTTTGTCGAAGAAAAATCCCACACAACTTCCTTTCACCAAGTAGTTTGCACATGAGGCCAAAAATACCTTCGATTTGGCCAATATGAAATTATGTTCATTTTCCGAATTGTTCGAATCGATTTTCTATAAAAATTCGGAACTCACTAAAAATTCCTTGAAAGATGAGTTGACATTCCCAAAATAAATTATGACATGACAGAACTTTCGATTTTTTAACTCGGGTTCAAAATCACGGTTAATTTCAATCTGATGTGATTTTAGCGTAACCTAATTTATCAAGTAAATTCTACGTATTTTTGGTGTAATTGACCCGTGGTCGATTTTCTTTGAGCCACATGTACCTCTTCGACACATTGTCGACTATTGGTTGTCGTGAAAATCTCAAGGTTTCAAATACGGATACAGGGCGCTAAAACGGTAGAAAAATCAGTCTAGTGCTGATAGACTAGAATTTTGCAAATTAGTGGAATCATCCTTGTTTAGCCACACATCTCAATCGAACCAACCTATCTCTAATCTTTGATCGATTTTTATTTGTTTCATAATGACCCTTGTAGACTAGCATGGTCGAGCAGTCGATTTCTATTCAAATTCTCAAGTCTATTACGTTTATATTGCTGAATGGCTTCACCTGATAGGCTAGTGATCTCGTGAGTGGTCATCTTAGAGAAAAGCACTATGGTCGCGTCAATGAAAGGCCCGACTCATTCAATTGAAAACAATACTAAATTTTCATGATGTCACAACTCTTCCCCTCTTTTGAAATTTAAACCTTCACCAATCCTTAATAAGAAGGTGAGGGTATTGTCATCTCATTGAGTCTCACTTTCCCCGGTTGCTTCTTCAATCCTGTGGTGTTGTCAGACCACTTTGACCAAGAGGACCATCTTGGTACATAGAATCTATCTCTCGAATCCACAATTTGAACAAGGCTTTTCACGTATGACACTCTGTCGTCCACGTCTAATTCTTCAAAATTTAGCACGTGAGTTGGGTTAGGCTTATATGTCCTCAACCTTGACACGTGAAAGTCGTCATGCACTTGTGCCAACCTTTGTATGCAAGACGATATGTTAGGATCTCGCTTTCCAAAATTTCAAAGGGACCTACATACCTCGATTCCAGTTTTCCCTTCTAGCCAAAGCGTGAAGTATCCCTCATTGGCAACACCTTCAAAAAGATGTACTCACTAGCTTGGATCTCCGGCCCTTGACGCTTATCTACATAACCATTCTGACGATTCTGAACGGTCTTTAATCCATCTCTGATCACGGCAACTGCAATCAGTGACTGCTGAGCTGACTTTGGGCCTGTGATCTTTCGTCATCTAACTTCCTTTCCACAAATTGAAATTATGTACCCTCTGCTATGTAATGCTTCAAAAGGAACCATTTGATTGTTCTGCTGAAATTGGGAATCTCAGGTTTAGATCTAATATAAATTTGTCATTGTCATTCCATGCAGACAAACTATTCGACAAACATATACTTCTGCATATCTACTCAAATCAAGGTCCTTTTATACTACGATAAAGTGAGTCAACTTTACGCATCTATCGACCACTACCCTAAATGGAGTCATTACTCCTCTGACTCCTCGGTAAGCTTGTCACAACATTCATTGTGATGTGCACTCATTTCCACTCTAGGGTCTTGAGAGGTTACAAGAATTCTCTCGGCTAACAAATTTGTGCCTTCACTCACTAACACATCAGACACTTAGCAACTTGATTGGTGATGTCCGTCCTCATACTGGACCACCAATAATGCTGACACAAATTCTGATACACCTTTGTACTACCAGGATGAATGCTGCAATTGCTACGACGAGCTTCTGACAAGATCTCGTCCCTAAATGTTATATCGCCAAGTACACACAATCATCCTCGGAACTTCAATGTTCCGCCTTCAGAAATCTGAAAATTAGCCCTTCTCTTTTCGGTATCCTTTTGTAGGATTTTTTGAACATTTGAATTTGTCGGCCGAAGCGTCTTGATTTTGATCTATAAATCCAGCTTAATTTTGATGGTGGCTATAAGATTCGAAAGGTGGCTTACCTCAAAGTTGAAAATCGAATCTCGAACTTTCTCAAGTAAGGTCCATTCCTTGACCACCATCAGCGCCACTGAAGATTTCCGACTCAACATATCTGTGACCTTGTTCGCCATTCCAGGGTAATACAAGATATTACAATCACAGTCCTCCAGAAGTTCTAATTCTCGACATTGTTTCATATTCAACTCCTTCTAAGAGAATAAATACTTGAGACTTTGATGGTCAGTGAAGATCTGAAATCTTTCTTCGCACAACAATGTCTCTAATCTTTAAAGCGAAAATAATTGTTGCAAGTTTTAAGTCATGCGTCGAGCAATTCAACTCATGAGGTCTCCACTGACGGACGCGTATGCAACAATCCTACCATGTTGTATCAACACGTAACCCAGTCCTCTAAACGACGCATCATTGTAGAACCAAATGAAATGGTTAGCACAAGTGCGATAATCAGCTTCTATATAAGCTCTTGGAAACTACGCACGCACTTGCCTGTCCATACAAATTTCTCTTCCTTCTTCATAAATCAAGTCCATGGCAACACTAATGCTAAAAATCCTTCCACGAACCTTCTATAGTAATCTAACCAACCTAAAAAGCTTCCAATCTCTGATACTATTGTTGGTCTTGGTCCACTGATAATTGCTTTGATCTTGGTCGGGTCCATGGAGATTCATTTGCCTAAAATCTCGTGATCTAGGAACGCAATATGAGTCAACCAAAACTTGCACTTACTAAAATTAGCGTACAACTGATGAATCTTCGGGGTCTGAAATACTCTTCTCAAATGTCTCTCGTGCTACTCAGCACTCCTCGAATCTACTAGAATATCATAGATAAATATGATCATGAATTGATCTAGATATTCTTTAAACACTCGGTTTGTCATGTCCATGACAGCAACTGGAACGTTTGTCAAATCGAACAGCATTATAATAAACTCATAATGGTTGTATCGAGTATGAAATGCTGACTTCGGTATGTCCTCCTTTTTGATTCTCAACTGGTGATACCCTGTCCTCAAGTTGATCTTTGAAAATATCGACACTTTTTTCTAGCTGGTCAAACAAATCATCGATCATCGGCAATGAACACGTGTTCTTTATCATCCCCTGATTGAGTTGATGATAGTCGATGCATAGACACAGCGGACTATTTTTTTTTTTTCACAAACAAAACTGTTGCTTTCCAAGGTGATGCACCGGGACATATGAATCCCTATCCAGTAATTCTTGCATTTGCACCTTTAGTTCTTTTAACTCAGACAATGACATCCGATAAAGAGTCTTATAGATTGGCTCTGTCCTAGGTGCTAACTCTATCACGAATTCTATCTCTCTGGCGACAGGCCTGGCAATTCTCTTGGAAACACCTTAGAAAATTCATGTACCATAGCTATATTCTCCACGTTTGGTTCCTCAATTGTCACATCCACTACAGTCGTCTAATAATTCTTAGCAACCTACATCTTAAAACCGGCTACCTTTAGTGACGAAATAATAAGGATCAAAGGTCCTCTCCAACTCTCAGCAATGCAAAGCTTTCATATGCTAACTATTCAAACTGTATTGTATCACTACCATAATTCATTACAACAAGGGCTCCTCAAGCCAAACCTTTTTAGATAACATTAAAGTTACACATAAGCAACCCATTCTAGTACAACTATAGCAAAAGATTCTTCCTTCTACTACTTTATTACAACAACATGAATTCTACAACCTTCATTCACAATCTTGTTGTGCTACTCTGATAAAAACACCTCAAAAAAATTCTTCCCATGATCGATGCATGGTCGGTCAATTCCTGTTCCTTTAGCCATCCTAATGGCGTCCTATCTACAGTAATGGTGCTTATGCTCTCCTGAACCTACACAGACAATTCCTCGCCTGATGGTCGTACTGGCCACATTCAAAACACGCTACCGATATACTCGAACACTAGGTTGACCCATGCTTCCTTCCATAAACTTGGCACACATTCGATGGATCCTTTGACTCCTGTCATGTGACATCCTGTATCCTTCCTTGCACTGGATTCCTAATCCAAGTATCCCATTGAATGTCCTGCAGCGCGTTCCCTATGTTATGTTCTATCGGCGGTGGCGATGGCAGCTGCTGCGGTTCTATCTATCTACACGGATAGTCTTTAAACTGGTGACCTTTCTGGCCATATTTAAAACAGGCATCGGTTATGAAGTGACAAGGGGTTGGTCCATGCCATCTTCTGTAGAAGTGACACATAAAATTTCGGCTCCTTGCTGACTTTCTGATTCTATTCCTTCGGTTGGGACAAAAGGAACACCCTTCTTCCGACATCGGTCTCTTCGCAGGTTGGTTGTCACCTTTATTGGAACTGAATTTTGACTCAAATGCAGTAGCTTGCTCCCCGATCACAACTCCTGGTTGAACCTTAGCAAGTGCGGCAACAACAGCGGTTAGAGCACTAGCGAATGTATGAACAACGGCAACAACGGCGGCCCGATCCTAAGCTTGCTAGGCCAACAAGTTCCCAAGGTTCAATAGTGTCTGAACGATCTTGTCGAACCTAGGATCACTTAGTGTTGCTACACTAGTATTGACCTACAGCGGTACTCTCTCAGCCGCGCTAGCATGAGCATGCGCTCTACCTCAACCACGACCTCCTCAGGCACCAACTCTTGTCTGCATTCTACCCTGAGTAGTAGGTCCGGTGGGACGTCTTCTAGGAGTTCTCTACTCCTCACTCATTATGCAAGATTGTTACAGAACTTGCTTTCCAATTCCATACTAAATTAGAGGCTGGAGGATCCCAAACAAGCAACTCTACCAAACAACTATCATAGACATGCGTCAATATAAAATAAAGGCCATTACTATTAACTATAACATAAGATATTGCACCTTATCACTCCAAACACAAACCTGCTTTGATACCACTTAAATAGGAATGTCACGCCCCGATCCTCCAAGCACGTGCCCATCCCTCCTTAGTCGATTAAATTGTGACGTCCTAGGATGCATCGCCGACCCATTCATTTTAATGCGCATGCGGAAGCAAATTATTAATCCCCTGACAATAACATACATGGGATAGAAGAGCATGACAACAAATTTCAAACAAAACAAGTCTTTTATAAACATTTCAAGTTTATACACAATACTAGGCTCTTTACAAAAAATCAGCTCAATAAAAAGGAAACTATCCTATGACCCATTAGTCATACACCTTTGCCAATTCTTCAATTTCCTCCTTATCAAATTCCGAAGTTTTAGGTCTTCCTTAACTGCCATTTAAGGACTTGAAAATGTTATCCCACAACGGAATGAGATGATGTCTCAATAAGTTCAACCCTCTAAGCCTCGACTAGGAAGAAAATACGCCATAAGAGCTACCTAAACACATGCACAAGTAAGAGGACTTACCTTTGCCTCCACTCTTTCCTACAATTTAGTATAATTCAAATACTCACAAATCACATTAGCCAATCAAATCAGATCGAATCATCAATCAATCAACTCAATTGATTACATGTCATCACGGCCTTCCCTTGGTTGACCCACTCAATACTATCTATAAGGTCCTATCAATTTAGAACTGCTCACCCTAAGCTGAAGATAGATAGTATAGCTTGCCCAAAGCTGATAATAGAGTATATTGCGCGCCTAAAACAAATAAATTATTGCTCACCCAAAGCTAATCATCTAACACTTTCACCATTTTTATCACACTCAATAAAAATAATCGTGTGTGGGTACACGGTTGACCTTAGTCAAAATACAATATTAACAATTTTTAAAATTCCACTAATTTCAACAATCCAAAAATTCATTTTTGGTATTGTAAACCGACACCTGGTGATTTTCTAATTAATTAATGAAATTATTAAATTTTGAGATAAATACTCCAAATCACAAATCATACTCAATTTGCACAAAATAATAGTCCATTAAATAAACATATCACACCACTGAAATTAGCATAAAATTCCAGTCACCGACTATCCCGGTCTAATTTCCGGAAAATAATTACGGAAAATAATTAATAAATGTCAATAAATAGAACTTAGGCTCGTAAAGCCTAATTAAAAGCCAAGATGGGCCCGAAAAACTTCCAAACCACTCTAGATAAATACTAGAGCGTGTTTAGGCTCTAATTACACTACTTTAACCACCTAACATCTAATAACAAGTAATTAAGTTGCTAATCTAATCTAACTATCCACATAATCCGTACTTAGTCTAAACTAATCAATCCTTAAACATCATTAACTTACTAAATAATGATTAGTAAGTTAAATTCACTTGATTAACGATTCACTCGGACCAAAATGATGAGGACGCGATGAGGGTCAAGAAATTCCAAAACAACGACACCAACGAGGCACAAATCAGACCTGAAAAATGGCTTGCAACTTTTTGCCCGAGCTAAAAATTTGGGGTTGCTCATGGCTGGCTGAGAGCTAACTTCGCGGGCTGCTCAAATTGGTGCCGAGCTAGATGAAAGGCCTGACTAATTCAATTGACGCTAATTGGTTAAATTCTCAAGGCTATTGCGTTTATATTTCTTAACGGTTTCACCCGATAGGCTAATGATCTCATGAGTGACCATATCAGAGAAAGGCACTATGGTCGCGTTGATGAAAGGCCTAAATCATTCAATTGAAGATATAACTGTATTTTCAAGATGTCACACAATATGCCTTAGCCAAATATATAATATCTTTATATTAATGAATCCCACTAATTATATAGTCGATAAAAATACTTTTAGCGATGTAAAATGAAACACCTAGTAATTTTTTTAATTAATTACCAAAAATAATAAATTTTGGGATAAATACCTAAAATTACAAATCACACTCAAATTGCACAAAATAACACTCAATTAATTAAAAAAATCACACCACTATGATTAGCATAAAATTATGGTCACTGACTATCCTGGTTTAATTTTCGAAAAATGATAATTAATTAAATAATTTCGAAAATTAATTATTAAATACCAATAAATAGCAAAAATGCCCACTTAGGCTGGAAAAGCCTAATTAAATATCGAGACGGGTTCGGAAAATTTCTGAACATTTCTAAATAAATACTACGACATATTTACTTGCTAATTACACTAATCTAAACGCCTAACATGCATAAAGGTTTATCTAAACTACTAATTCATTCTAACTAACCACATAATCCTAGTTTAGTCTAAACTAATCAACTCTTAAGCGTCATTAAATTACTAAACAGGGATTAGTGAGTTAAACTCACTTGATTAATGAATCACTCGGACCACAACGACAGAGAAGTAGAGAGGATCGACAAACTCCGAAGCGGGTGTGCCTTTTGAGGTTCGGAAGGCCACCAAAACAAGCCAAACAGTGTTGGAAATACCCACTATGATCGGTTATGGTCGGTGGTTGCAGAAGCTGCTCTAGTGGCTGGCTGAGGTGAAAACAACGATAGCAGCTGGCAAAGGGGCTACAATGGGCTTAGCGAAGCTCGGCGGGCTTCCAAGCGGCTCTGGTGATAGTGCATAGCGGTTGGTGAAGCTAGACGAGACCTCTGGACGCGCGAACGGGTAGGGATGAAGTAGTTGGGATGCGGGCTTGCGCGGAGGACCCGTGAGGGCGCAACAAGCATGCGACGGTGACGCGGTGGCTCTGGACAGCAACGGCAGGCTCGGACAGGTTGGCTATCTTGCTGGTTCGGTTTCTAGGTTTGCAAAGTTTTAAAAACACCAAGTGAGGAGGAGGGGCAGGGGTCGATCGGCAGAAGGAGGGGAGGAAGGGGGAGGGGGAACTGGTTGCTAAGGGGGGACCACTTTGGTCTCCTCTCTATCTCTTTGTCTCCTTGGAACGCCCCACCATGTAGTTGGCTTCCTCAGCAGATTTTTCCAGCCCAAAACTTCCTCTATAAGCATTGCAAGTGGTCCAAATGTTGGGTCCAAGGGAGAGCTACGAATTTTGAAGGTTTTCCTTCAATTTGAACTTCAATTTCCTTGAATCAACTCAAATCGGCTCCCATAAATTCTATTATTGAGTCAACGATCAAACTGATATTTTTCATCGCCAATAGAACCCACTTGCATCCCAATTTTGTGATAAAAAAAAGGGTCCTCTGAATTTATCGGTCAAAAACGGTCATATATCGACTTTTTCCACTAAAATCTCGATTTGTAGAAAAATATTCAAAGACTAAGTCAATGTTCCTAAAATAACTCGTGACACGACAGAACTTTCAATTTTTGAAATCATATTCAATTCGCGGTTAATTTCAATATAACTCGATTTAAGCGTGACTTAGGCTACCGGGTAGCTTTAAAAAAAATTTAGTGCAAATGACCCGTTGTCAATTTTCTTCAAGTCACAATGAACCTCTTCGAGGTTTCAAATACGAACACAAGGGACTAAAATGATAGAAAAATTAGTCTAGTGTCGATCAACGAGAACTTTGAAAATTGGTGGAATCACCCACGTTTAGCCACACATGTCTGTCAAGCCAACCCATCTCTAATCTCTAATCGACTTTTAACGGTGTCGTAATGATTTCTTGTTCCTTCCCTGTGCTTTGAAAGAATCTGACGAAAATCTGGCACTTCATCACCCAGAATGTTCAATGTTAGAGAGTGGGGAGGAAGATTTAACCATGCTTATGGCTTTCTTTAATTATCTTATGTAACTCTTCAGGGTCATCTTGTTCTGAATAACATCACACAATTTATTGTAATCTAACTAGAGAGAATTTCTTACATTTTTCTCATGAAAATTCTGGTTGTTTTAAAAAAGGGCCTAGCTTACTGGCTCGCTGACCAGCAAAAAATTCTAGCTGATCAGAGATAATTTCATCCAAATATAATTTAAATACAAATTAAATTAGATTAAAAAATTAAAAGAACTAACATTGAAAAATAACAAAAAACAAAAACAAAGGCGGGCGGGGTCACCGGTGCTTGAGCGACGGCTAGTAACCTTTGCCAACCAAAGGCTGGCACTTGCGTCTAGTCGATGAGAGTCGCCGACCCCTAGCCCATCACCTCAATGCCAATGACCTCCTGGGCCATCGCCACCGCCCCACAAACGACGGGCGTTGGTCACACACAAAGGGAGCCTCTTTCCCATGCGTGTTCAACCTTTTTTTTAAAAAAAAAGTTTTAATTCTTTTATTTATTTTCTGGGAAAAGAAAAAGAAAAAGAAAGGGAGAAAGGAAAAAAATTAAACAAATTGAAAAGATGAAATTGCCCTACAGCAAACAATAAGTTCAAGCCTTTCTTTAAGATTGATAAGACCACTTTAGGTTTTTATTTGAAATAAGGTTCACTCCAAGCTCTTATTTGGAATTTTTCCATTTTTAAAAAATGGCGCAAAATAAAAATCACTTTTATAAATCGAAACCTCCATTTGGGCACATAAAATGTTCAACCTCTCACTCTCTCCTTCCCACTCTATCATTGCAACCTAATTCTTTGCTCTGGGTTTCCATTTCGGTGATCATCCTATGCTTCTTCGATCAATATCAACCGATCGAATCGAATCATTATGTCGTTGAGGTTGATAATGAAGGTCGTTGCTCTAAAATGAACGCCAAAATTCTATTGCACGCGGGCTCCTGCTGAAATTGGCTTTTGCTCATTTTGAAGCTTCGACGCCTGTCTGGCCCTCGTAATAATCCCTTGATCGGGTCAAGGTATCGCTCTCCCCACGAGTTTGATTCCTACATGCGAATGGAGTTCAGCCGTTCAAGCCTATCGATTGGTTTGATTCTCGACTTAAGGCTCTTTGCAGCGTTTGCTTTAGTAATGTCGATTTTGCATTAGTTATCTGTAGAGTCACTATGTTTTTTGCATTCAAGTTGGGAAGTTTCCTTGCAAAGCAGTGTAATGTGAAGCGATAGCATAAGTGTTTTGTTTTTGAATTGATTAATTACCTTGCCTTGCTTGTTTCTTACCTTCAAGTATTGGTGCTTTTTGATTGGTGGGAAATGTTGATTCTTCCCTTCTTTTGGCTTGTTAGGCTTCCATTGATGTGTTATTTTCGTTTACCTGGAGACAAGCCGGGCACGCCGACGCGTTGCCATCCTTTGGAAGCAGGGTTTTCTCTTTTACCTGGGTCTATTATGGAGTTCCTTGTGTGAGATTAGGAATATAATTTTGTCTTGTTATTGTATTTGAATAGGTTAGAATTAGGTGCAATTAGCAACAGGTGTTGACTCTCATCCGTGAATCGAAAAATACCCGGTTCACACAATCTTTCGGACTTCATCAAACAAGACTGAAAAAATCTATACAAAAAGGAAACTGAATATTACTCTTTCTTCGGAATTTGACCCCGCGATCTTTTACCAAAAGTCATTCTTCAGTTTTTTCTTAGAGAAGATGGGTTTTGCAACCACTTCGGGTAGATAATATTATATGTTGACAGAAGAATTGATAATTTTACTTCAATCGATACTGAATTGCACAATCTATAGTAGAATTTAAATGACGACAAAGCTTGAGGACATAAGCACGTGAAAGGATACCAAAGGTACACAGAACTATGTCGGAATTTAATTGACGAGAAAACGTGAAAGCATAAAGATATAACCTAAGAATTTTATTGGCAACAATGCACCTGAGATATAGAGCAAAGAAACACCCTAAAATTTAATCGATGATGAGAATCTAAAAACCATGGCTAAAAGAATTGAAAAATGACATGTTAGTTTGTTTGTGCCTAGGGTCTTTAGTAGGCGAACACTGACACTAGTATTTATAATACTTATGACCTAATTGTGTAGGAGCAGTTCTCTTGTAGTTCTATCCATGCCTCCACATCTCCGAGAATCCTGGGTCCATGCCCTCGCGATGTCGCGATCCTATCTTCCAGCCGTTGTCCATTAACTTTCATATTTCAATCCTTTGTGTTCGTATGTTGCCAATGACATCCCAAATTTTTTATTATGCTTTCAATTAAATGAGACGGACTTTTCATCGACACGTTTATAGTTCAATTCTCCGAGCTGATCACTCATGAGATAACTAGTCTATTAGGTGAAGCCGTTAAGGAAATTAAATGCAATAGGCTTGAGAATCTGACCATGAATCAGCTACTCGATCGTATTAATCTGCAAGAATCATTACGACACTGTCAAAATCGAACAGAGATTAGTAATAGGTTGATTCAACTGAGATATGTGATTAGAGTGTGGGTGATTCCACCTAATTTCAATATCCTCGTCGACCGGCACTAAACCGATTCTTTTGTCATTTTTCGTACTTTGTGTCTGTAATTGAAATCTCGAGATTTTCACAACAATCGAGAGTCGCCAATATGTTGAAGATTATGTTGTGGTTTGAAAATAATCAACCACGGGTCAATTGCACTGAAAATTCCTAAAAGCTACCCGGTAGATTAGGACGTGCTCAAATCGCAAATTGAAATTAACCATGATTTTAAACTTGAATTTGGAAATTGAAAGCTCAATCATGTAATAGTTCATTTTAGGAACGTCAACTCTTCTTCGGAAGATTTTTCATGCAAACCGAGTTTTTTCGGCAAAATAATCAAAGTATGGCTAGTTTGGCTCGAGATATTATTAAGCTCGCTTTTGGTCGTGCTTTTGAGACTCAAGAAGGTTCTATGGACAAGAGAAGATGTGAATTAAAGTGTGATGACATTGGATTAATTTTATGGACTTCCATTTGGTTCAATTAGAAGAGAATTGAATGAAATTGATATACAAGATTTCATGCCACGGTGGAAAAAGAAATTGCAATCATTGGAATAAGGTTGTGGGAGATTGGAAATAGTGGAGTGTGACATCATCAAGTGATGTCATGGTGGGGCTAGAGTGCATAGGATCTTGACAAGTGGAGGGTGAGGATTGGCTCTCAAAAAGGTGGGACATCACTTCACCAATCAACTCCATCTTCAACCTTGGGCTTCTTGGATTTCGAAATTGGAGAGAAGGGGAGAGAATCCGGTTGGACCAGCCTGCTCAATGCCGCCCCTTCGTCGCTTGGTCACCCGCTCATCGTCGTCATCGTTGCGGTCGTCGCCCATTCGCGTGCGGCTCGCCCGCCAGCTTGCTTCTCTGTCGCCATCCACTCGTCCATGCCTTTGTCCGTCTCGGCCTGTGGTCGCCAGCAATAGCCAGCAGTTGCCAAGGTCACCAGAAGACCACCAGAGCTACCGCCAGTCACCGCCCGAGCTACCGTCGCCCATCTCGGCCATTTCTCTGCCCAACCAACCATCGACGCACCTCCATCTAAGCTCGATCAGCAGCCTCCGACCAGCAAGCCTATGAGGCTTCGAGGAGCATTTCTGGGCTCTTCTCGGCCTCCATTGGTGTTGTCGCTTTGAGGTTTATCGTGCCTTGGCATCGTGGTCGTCGTGAACTCACCGCACAAAAAACCGGTGAGTTTATCATCTAAACCTCGCTTAGTAAGTTAATCATGCTTAAGGGGTGTTTAGATTAGTCTAATTAGGTTTATGTGGTTAGATTATACTATTTTAATGTAAATTAGATTAGTTGTATGATTAGTTTAATTGATGTTTAATTAGGGCTAAGTGTATAAATTAGTGTAATCTAGTTTATTCAGCCATAATTATTTATTTTTAATTAATAAAGTATTTCGAATTTTATAAATTTTATTTTATTAAATTATATTATTATAACATAATATTTAAGTATTTAATAATTTCGAAAATTTTGCCGGGATGGCCAGTCGTTAGAATTTCGAGCTGATCATAGCGGTGCGATCGATTTGTGCCAATTGTATGTTTAATTGAGAAGTTGTGTAAATTGATTATTTTTTTTACTTATTCCAAAAGTATGGAGTTGAGTGAAATTGGAGAAGTTTTTGGTATTTAACTTGAAAATACCCGGTGTTGGCTTATAGCACCGTAATTGGTTGGTGGACCAGTTTATATCGATTGTTTGAATGATTGTTTATATGGATATTTATCCCAAAGATGTTTAGTATCGATTTTTTATTGGAATTTGATTATAAAAGGTTGTGAATGGATCTAGAAAATCGTCGAAGTTCGACTATGCCTTGTTAGACCGTAATTTGCCACCTGACAAAAATCGAGCTTGATAATATCGTAATCTGCCATCTATTAAAGGTCGCACCCCTTGGGCCGTAAATTGCCACCTAACAAAGGTCGTGCTTGATAAGGCTGTAATCCGCCACCTATTAGAGGTCGCGCCCATTGGGCCGTAATTTGCCACCTAAAGTTAAGTCGTGTTCTTTCGACCGTGGTTTTTAGTGAATGATTTGATTGATTATTTAAATATACCGACGTGCAAGAATGGACTGAGGCAAGGTAAGTCCTCAATTCTCTTTGTGTGGCTAGAGCGCCTTAGGGCTTATTTTCTTCCTAATCGAGTTTTAGAGGGTAGGATTTGCTAAGACATTGTCTCACCCCGTTGTGGGATAATATTTTCGAGTACCTAGATGGCAGATCCTCCAAAGCTTTTTGGTAGACCAGTGAGGGTCACTAAGAGGATTTTGACTATGCCGATCTCGGATCTCATTGGGTCTATGAGCTTGTGATGACTAATGTCTGGGTTGATGAAAACCTTTCTAGTAGGGTCCCTCATCGATTTAAGGCGTGGTATCGCTATATTCCTGATGGATTTCTGGATGGCCCTCTCAGGTGTTTTGATATCCTCTTTGGTATTATAGATTCCGCTCTAGGTGGGAGTGTTGTTGATCTCCAGATGGGTCAGTGGAGGACCCGATGCCCCCGGTGCCTGTGGAGACTAAAGAGCCGGTGAATGGATTTGATTAGTTGGTATTAGGACAGCTAAGTTTTCGAGGACTGATCTTCTATAGATCTTCTGTTATTAGCTTGGTCCTAATCGAATTGGTTTGATGTGTTTAAAAGTATGTGGTTCGGTTTTGAAATGTGATCCTGCTTTTCTATCCCAATTGAGTTTTGTCTTGGGATTATTTATCCGCTTTCGCATGTGTAATTAATCGAAATGGGTCGGCGACGTGTCCTGAGAAGTCGCATTTCTATTGACCACAGTGGGATGTGCGCGTGCTCGAGGTTTGGGGCGTGACATTGCATGTCCATTCTTACTCCGCTATTTACTAGACCTTTCACTTACTAGTGATTTCAAATTTGTGTATGCGCCTCTATGTATCTAGTCTTCTCTTGGAGTTATAATTGGAAATCATCAACCCTTTTATCGATGTTCTTGTCGACAATCACAAACCATATGCCACCGCATATCGACAATCGATTAATGGTCATTGATGTACATCAATATGGATAACATTTCTTGCAGTTGCCGACAATGGCACAAGTGTCTACCGACAGCTTGTACTCCAGTTGCATGCCTAATTCATGTAGAACAATAAGCAAATGCTTATATGGAAATTTTCTAGTGTCAAAAGAGCGAGTAACTCACAAATCAAAGAAGATTGCAGGATCTCTAAAGTAGCAAATGAATTACGATATTTGATATCAAATTCATGCATTTTCCTTGATTTCCCAAATGTCAAGGATTTCGGACGTGTTTTGCAGATTTTTTAATAAATTTTTGAAAACTTTTCACTTTATCGATATCTTTTCCTTTATTATTTTATTTTATTTCAATTATTGCTGAAGATATTGGAATCCGCACTTCATTATTAAAAAAAGAAGAAGTTATCTTCTGGAAACCTTACCCAAGCGTTTCTTCCTCTACGTCACTATTTCATATCAGCGATGTGGTTAATCATCTGGTTCGAACAATTACATAAAAGCATGGCCATGAGAGGATGATAAACATGAAGTGAGACTTTGATTCTTTGAGGACCATTTATCAACACCCATCAAATGGAAGAGAATTCAAAAGGAGAAGATTGGCCGGGGGCAGTCCTTACTTCCACTATACGAAATCAAAAACCAAGGACACGCCACTTCACCGGGATGTCTGGAGAATCACATTCATTCGGTGAGCCCATGTGTTGCAGTGGTACAGCTAATAAATCCCTTTGAAGCTTCTTTACCCTACCTTCATAAAGTTAAATAATATAAAATGCCAAGTGATGTACTTACTTCAAATTCGCCAAACCAATACTATATTCCCACTTTTGCCATGTAATTATATAATTCAGAAAATAAAGCTCTCGTATTATATGTTATACCTATTAAACAAGAGGATTTTTAAAATTTGCACAAACATGACTTGCATTTATGAAATATTTTGAATATATACATAGATTTTAGGGCTAAAACAATACAATGGCAATTATGCCCATTAGTATGAACCTAATCTACCAATAACAAATACCAATCAAGATTTGCTCAATCAGAGAAGATATTGCACGACTTTGAGAGATAATGAAAAATCAAAGAAAATATTCCAGTTATCTCTAATAGGAAAATATCCTAGAGAATTATGCTAAAACAATATAAGGACAATTATTCCCTTTAGTATAAACCTAATCTACCAATAGGATGATAGTCACGAGCTCATGATTCGATGGAGTGCAACGCAAGCCCACGCATTAACTCCACAAGCCCTATCACGTGCAACAATGTCTCAAGGCCTCCTCCTTCTCCCTATTTAAACCCCCCATCCTCTCCCTCTAGACCCACCAAGTCGATCTCGAATAGCACGAACCCAAACACGCATTCCCCTCCATCTCTCTCTCTCTCTCTCTCTCTCTCTCTCTCTCATTTAAGTTAGGGCTGATATCGAATTGCCTTGCGTAGGACTCAAGGTACTCGATGAACTGCCCCTGGTGGGCTACTCAAGGAAGTCCTCAGGGAATGGCATTTCAGAAAGCTAGCAAAATTGCTCGGGAAGGTGAAGTTTGACTCTGTCATAGGTCCTCTATTGCCATGATTAGTAAATGCACTCGGCTTCTCCATCCTTTCCCTCCAAACCAACCAGGCACCTCGCGGTGGCATGCATTATGGCAAAAGAGATCCTATGACCGGCTTGGACTTCTCTTTTTGCAGTAATTTTTGCCAGCTTCCCGAAACGCCATTCCCTGATGACTTCCCTGAGTACCCCGCAGGGGGCAGTTCATCGAGTACCTTGAGTCATACGCAAGCCAATTCGATAGTAGCCCCAACTTCATTGTGGTGCCATGACGAGACCAAAGGCTTGGGCTGCATCCGATTGGTTCAGGCCAGGGGCTTGAGCCGCTCACAGATTGGGTACATTTGCTTGGGTCGCTTGGTGGAGGAAGAGGAGAACCTCGAATGTGTGGCACTGAAAATAGATGGGCTGGCGGAGTTCAAGGGTAAGGTTGTGCGTGGCTATAGTCGACTATGGCAACTCCGACGTGGAACTATCCCTAGACCTTGCAACCACCAATGTTGAGCCTTACATGGTGGTCCATAGCTTGGCAAGCCTCTAACTCTTATGCAACGAAAAAAGATCCATACTTTAAGAGAGTTGATTCTAAGTCGTGTTATGGTTGCTTTATGACAAACGGGTTCGAATATTGCCTAGACAACTTCTTCAAAAGTCCACATTTCAGCTAGCTGTTTCGCTGATGAACGGGACTTTCTTGGCTTCTTTGGTTGCCTCCTCCTATTGCTTCCCTGTGCTTTGAAAAGGAATCTGACGAAAAATCGGGCACTTCATCACCTAGAATGTTCGTTGTTAGAGAGTGGGGAGGAGGATTTAACCAAGCTTATGGCTTTCTTTAATTCTCTTTTTTAACTCTTCAGGGTCATCTTGTTCTGAATAACATCACGCCATTTATTGTGATGTAACTAAAGAGAATTTCTTACATTTTTTTCATGAAAATTTTGATTGTTTTAAAAAAGGGCCTAGCTTACTTGCTCGCTGACCAGCAAAAAATTCCAGTCGATCAGAGGTAATTTCGTCCAAATATAATCTAAATACAAATTAAATTAGATAAAAAAATTAAAAGAACTAACATTGAAAAATAACAAAAAACCAAAAACAAAGGTGGGCGGGGTCACTGATGCTTAAGCGAGGGCTAGTAACCTTTGCCAACCAGAGGCTGGCACTTGCCTCTAGTCGATGAGGGTTGCCAACCTCTAGCCCATCACCTCAACACCAATGACCTCCTGAGCCATCGCCACCGCCCCATAAACGACAAGCGTTGATCACACACAAAGGGAGCCTCTTTCCCATGCGTGTTCAACATTTTCTCTCTCTCTCTCTTTTTTAAAGTTTTAATTCTTTTTTTTGGGAAAAGAAAAAGAAAAAGAAAGGGAGAAAGGAAAAAATTAAACAAATTGAAAAGATGAAATTGCCCTAAAGTAAACAATAAGTTCAGGCCTTTCTTTAAGATTGATAGGACCACTTTAGGTTTTTATTTGAGATAAGGTTCACTCCAAGCTCTTATTTGGAATTTTTCCATTTTTAACAAATGGAGCAAAATAAAAATCACTTTTATAAATTGAAACCTCCATTTGGGCACATAAAATGTTCAACCTCTCTTTCTCTCCTTCCCACTCTATCATCGCAACCTGATTCTTCGCTCTGGGTTTTGATTTCGGCGATCATCCTATGCTTCTTCAATCAATATCAACACCCTAAGAATTTTATTGGCGACAATGCACCCGAGATATAGAGCAAAGAAACACCCTAAAATTTACTCGATGATGAGAATCTAAAAACCATGGCTAAAAGAATTGAAAAATGACATGTTAGTTTGTTTGTGCCTAGGGTCTTTAGTAGGTGAATACTGACACTAGTATTTATAATGCTTATGACTTAACTGTGTAGGAGCAATTCTCTTGGGACCTGTTTGGCAATGTGCCAAACAGTGCCTGATTCTGATTTTTTGTTCCCATAATTAGTTTGGGACGAGAATTGCGCTTAGTAAAATTTTTGTTCTCGGGAACAGATTGGGAAAAGAATTGAGAATAAATAAATAAATAAATATATATATATATTCTTCGTTTGAGAATCAAAATAGCGAAACTCTCATTCTTCCTTTTTATTATCCCGCGATTGTCATCCACCACCGCCCGCCACCGTCCGTTGTTGCTCACCGATGCTGTCTGCTGCCACTCGCCAGAGGCTCACCAGGCTAGGGCAAGGTTCGGCAAGCTCACCGGAGACAAGCCCAGCCATCGGCAAGGCTCTGCCTCACCAGATCATGCAAGGCCTAGCCTTGCCGGTGGCCAGGTTAGCCTTGCCCAACCCCGGTGAGGCCAGCCTGGCCATTGTCGGGGGCTGGGCGAGGCTCAACCTCGCCAGATCGAGCGAGGTCGAGCCTCGCCTAGTTGCCAGCAAGGCTTGTCTGGCCACCGACGAGGCTTGCCCAGCCCCATCGGTGGCCAATCTAGCCTCACTGAGGCTGGGTGAGGCCGAGCCTCAGCGAGGCTGGGCAAGCCTTGCCCAGCTGCCAGCGAGGCTCGACCGACGAAGGCCAACCTCATTAAGGGCTGGCGAAGCTTCGGTGAGCATCATCGGCCCTCGTCTGGCCGGTCGTTGGTCCGGCGATCGGCCACATGAAGAAGAAGAAGAAGAAGAAGAATAGGAAAAAAAGGGGAAAAAAAAAAGAAAAGTAAAAAAGTAAAAAAATTATTTAAAAATCAAAAGAAATTAATTTGAAACATAATCAATTAGCACAAAGTATCAAACGCAATTCTATTCCAGAATAAAAAATTTTGGACGGTTATCAAACACGTTTTTTTACTCAAAATCAGTTTCTAGGAACATAATAAAAAATAATCATTTGTAATCGAATCAGCTCCTGGGAATAGAATCGTTACCAAACGCGCCCTTGTAGTTCTATCCATGCCTCCACGCGATCTTGTCTTTCAGCCATCGTCCATTAATTTTAGTATTTCAATCCTTCGTGTCCATATGTTGCCCGTCCATTCTTACTCCGCGATTTACTAGACCTTTCACTTACTAGTGATTTCAAATTTGTGTATGCGCCTCTATGTATCTAGTCTTCTCTTGGAGTTATAATTGGCAATCATCAACCCTTTTGTCGATGTTCTTGTTGACAATCACAAACCATACACCACCGCATATCGACAGTCGATTAATGGTCATTGATGTACATCAATATGGATAACATTTCTTACAGTCGCCGACAATGGCACAGGTGTCTACCGACAGCTTGTATTCCAGTCGCATGCCAAATTCATGTAGAACAATGGGCAAATGCTTATATGGAAATCTTCTAGTGTCAAAAGAGTGGGCAACCCACAAATCAAAGAAGATTGCAGGATCTCTAAAGTAGCAAATGAATTATGATATTTGATCCCTAACGTCAAGGATTTCGGACGTGTTTTGCAGATTTTCTAATAAATTTTTGAAAACTTTTCCCTTTATTGATATCTTTTCTTTGATTATGTTATTTTATTTCAGTTATTGTCAAAGATATTGAAATCCGCACTTCATTATTAAAAAAAAAAAAGTTATCTTTTTGAAACCCTACCCAAGCGTTTCTTCCTCTACGTCACTATTTCATATTAGCGATGTGGTCAATCATCTTGTTCAAACAATTACATAAAAACATGGCCATGAGACGATGATAAGCACAAAGCGGGACTTTGATCCTTTAAGCGCCATTTTGATCAACACCCATTGAATGGAAGAGAATTCGACAGGAGAAGGTTGGCAAGTGGCAGCCCTTACTTCCAATCCACGAAATCAAAAATCAAGGACACGCCACTTCATCGGGATATCTGGAGAATCACATTGATTCGATGACCCCATGTGCTCCGGTGGTACAGCTAATAAATTTCATTGAAGCTTCGTTACCCTCCCTTCACAAAAGTTATATAATATCAAATGCCAATGGATGTACTTACTTCAAATTCGCCAAACCAATATTATATTCCCACTTTTGCCAAGTAATTTTATAATTCAGAAAATAAAGCTCTTGTACAAAATAATGAACTTGGCCACTTTTTCTTTATATTAAAAATTCCCGATAAAATAATTGTGTGTAGTCACATATTTAAATTAAACCATTAAATATAGTACACTCCCATTTCAAAATTCCACGATTTTATATAGTACATAAAAATTGGCGTAAAAACCCGACACCTGGTATTTTTCTATTTAAATGTCCATAAAATCGAGTTTTGCAATAAGAATCAATCACTACCACCAAGCAATCATTTGCACATATAAGCCATCAAATTCACATATAAATTCATCCACAAGAACAAGCGTAAAATTCTACAAAATGGCTAATCCGTCACTAATTATGCTAATTACAATTAATTAAATAAATTGTGATTGATTAAATTAATCCAACTTAATTAATCTAACCATGATTAATTAAATTAACCATGGTTAACTAATCTAACCCAAGCTACTAACCTAACCAAACTAACCTAACTAAGATAGTTACTCTAACTAGGATTAACTAATCCTAATTACACTAATCTAATCCCCTAAGCATAATTAACAACATAATCAAATATTAGAGAGTTAACTCACTGGAATTCAATGGTGGCGGGCTCACGACAATGGCAATGCGATAGCGGTGAAAACCCGAGACTACCACATCTCCAAGGGAGGCTCAACGGCGACTGAAATCAGCCCTACAAGTCTCGGCCAAGGGCTGGGAATCCGATTCTATGGAAGGCTGGTTGGGGCTGCTAGTGGACGGCTGGGCGGCTAGGCGGCTAGTCGGTGGCTAAACGGCGAGCTGAATGCGGGGTGAGCTAGTGGCAGCTTGGCAAAGCGATGCGGCTAGATGGGCAGGGGTGAGCAGCTTGTGGCAACGACGGGCTGAGCAGACAGCGGCTTGATGGAAGCTAATGGCGTCAGATGGAGCTAGGTTGGACGTCGGTGTGTGAAGTTGGTGGCTATGTGGTGGTGGTTGGACGAACGGGGCTGTGGCTATGGGATGATGGCGGTGAAGATGGAGGGTGGTCAGGCGGTGACAAGGGAAATGGAGGCTACGACAGTTGGGAGGAGAATGAAGAAATGAAGAAGGCTGTTCTGCAGGGGCTTGCACGCATGGAGGGAGAAAGGGAGAGAACCACAAGTCCATGCAACAACCATTGAGAGCCAAGCCCAAAATATCCAAGCACTCATCACCAAGCCTCAAAAGTCTTCAGCCCAAGAAGTCAAGTGGCCATCCAATGGCCATTTTTCCTTCATTTCCTCACAAACAAAGCCTTTTGGGCAACCAAATAAATCATGTAAATAGCCCATCCGAATTTCCTTAATTTCTTTTGTCCAAAATCGGTTTTCCGCAAAAATTCCGGACTCGATGAAATTTCTCCGAAAGATGAGATGACATCCTATAAATGAATCATGACACGCTTGAACATCCGATTCCCAAATCCGAATTCAATTTCATGGTTAAAATCGACTGAACGCAATTTTAATACAACCTAACCCATCATGTAACTTTTAGGGATTTTAGCACATTTGACCCGTGGTCGATAATTTTCAATCCACATTTGTGCATCTCCGACTCGTAGACGACTCTTGGTTGTCGTAAAATTGCAAAGTTTCAATTGTGTGTCCTGAGTATAATATCAATAGAAAATCGGGTTATTATCATTCGACACGAATTTCGCAATCATGCGAAATCACCCGTAATTGAATTACATGTTTCCATCGAATCGACTTATATCCATTTGCTAATCAATTTATAACGGTGTCGTATTGACCCTTGCTAATTATTATGGTTAAGCACTCGATTTCTGATTAAATTCTCTAGTCTGTCGCATTTATATCCCTTAACGGCTTCACCTTATAGATTAGTTAACTCATAAGGGGCCAGCTTAGAGTAAAATGACCATAGGCACATCGACGAAACAACCATTTCATATACTCGAGATGGTGTCGAATTTCAGGATGTCATAGACATGGTCAATTATCTGGTTCAAACAATTACATAAAAGCATGGCCATGAGACGATGATAAACATGAAGTGGGACTTTGATGCTTTAAGCACCATTTATCAACACCCAGTTGAATGGAAGAGAATTCGGAAGGAGAAGGTTAGTAGGTGGCAGCCCTTACTTCCACTCCATGGAATCAAAAACCAAGGACACACCACTTCACTGCGATAACCAGAGAATCACATTCATTCGGTGAGCCCATGTTCCCCATCGGTACAGCTAATAGATTTCCTTGAAGCTTCTTTACCTTACCTTCGCAAAGTTATATAATATTAAATGCCAAGCGATGTACTTACTTCAAATTCGCCAAACCAATACTATATTCCCACTTTTGCCAAGTAATTATATAATTCGGAAAATAGAGCTCTCATACTATATGTTATACTTATTAAACTAGAGTATGCATTGATGAAATAATTCACAATCTCTACATAGGGTTTAGGATTAAAATAATACGATGGCAATTATGTCCTTTAGTATAAACCTAGTCTATCGGTAACAAATATCAATCAAGATATGCTCAATCATAGAAGATATTGCACGATCTTGAGAGATACTGACAAATCAAAGCAAATATTCAAATTATCTCTATTAGGAAAATATACTAGAGAATTATCCTAAAACAATATAATGACAATTACTTCCTTTAGTATAAACCTAATCTACCAATGGGATGATAGTCACGCGCTTGTGATTTGATGGAGTGTGATACAAGCTCACGCATTAACTCCACAAGCCCCATCACATGCAACAATGTCTCAAGGCCTCCTCCTTCTCCCACCAAGTTGATCTCGAATAGCACAAACCTAAACACACATTCTCCTCCATCCTCTCACTCATTGAAGTTGGGGCTAATATCGAATTGCCTTGCGTAGGACTGAAGGTACACGATGAACTATCCTTAGTGGGCTACTCAGGGAAGTCCTCAGGGAATGGCATTTTGGGAAGTTGGCAAAATTGCTCGGGAAGGTGAAATTAGAGTTTGTCATAGGTCCTCTGTTGCCATGATTAGTAAATGCACTCGGCTCCTCTCTAAACCAACCAAGCACACTACGGTGGCATGCATTATGGCAAAAGAGATCCAATGACTAGCTTACACTTCTCATTCTCCAGTAAATTTTGCCAGCTTCCCAAAAAGCCATTCCTTGATGACTTCCCTAAGTACCCCCGCAAGAGGCTGTTCATTGAGTACCTTGAGTCCAACGCAAGGCAATTCGATATTAGCCCCAACTTCAATTGTGGCATTATGACGAGACCAAAGGCTTGGGCCGCATCCAATTGGTCCGGGCTTGGGGCTCGAGCCACTCATAAATCAAGCACATCTGCAAGGGTCTCATGGTGGCAAAAGAGGAGAACGTCGAATGTGTGGTGCCAAAAATAGATGGGCTGGCAAAGTTCAAGGGTAAAGTCATGCGTGCCTTGTGACTACCGGCCTGAGGAGAAGTTCACCGGGAAGAGTGTCCTAGTAGCCGGCTGTGGCAACTCCAGCATGGAAGTGTCCCTAGACCTTGCAACCGCCAATGTTGAGCCTTACATGGTGGTCCACAGCTTGGCAAGCCTCCAACTCTTATGCGAGGGAAAAATCCATACTTTAAGACGTTATAATTAGAGAGAGTTGATTGTAATTTGTGTTTATGGTTGCTTTATAATAAACGAGTTCACTTATTACCTAGACCGCTTCTTCAGAAGTCCACATTTGAGTTGGATGTTTTGCTAATGAACATGACTTTCTTGGCTTCTTTTGTTGCCTCCTCCCGATGCTTCCCTATGCTTTGAAAGAATTTGACGAAAATCGGGGGCTTCATCACCCATAATGTTCATTGTTAGAGAGTGGAAGGAGGATTTAACCATGCTTATAGCTTTCTTTAATTAATTTATGTAGCTCTTTCAGGTCATCTTGTTTTGAATAACATCACAAGATTTACCATGATCTAATTAGAGAGAATTTCTTACATTTTTCACGGAAATTCTTATTTTCACTTCAAGCTAAAGTCAAGAATGAGACTACTAAGACATGAGCCGAACCTAGTTCTTAGAAAAGAAATCTTTACTGAAACATGTCGAAACTGATATATCTAGGTGAAATTTCTATGATCTCAATGTTTGAAGATAATTCCTATTGAAACCAAAAACCACAATCTCCATGTGATACTTTTGTGCAATAGCTGAACAAAGCTATTACAAGCAACCAATGCGCCTAAAATATTCTAACAAATCTATCACGGAAACGTAAAAACAAAACAAGACTCTGCTGTAGCCAAAAGAAAAGGCAAGGAGGCCATGGATACTCCAGTAAAGAGGAAGAGAACTCTCATCTTGCAGGATGAAGAGGATGAGGATGAAATGACTCTTTCAGCCTTAAGAAACTTGAAAAGTTTTGTTAGCTTTCTAGAGACAAGAGAAGAGCTAGAAGAAGGAGAAAAAGAGAGAGAAGAGATAGAGAAGGAAGATGAAGAACAGAGGAGGATAGAGGAAGAAAGAAGAGAAGAGGAAGAAGAAGAGAGAGACTAGGGTCAAGAAGACTCTCTTCAGCTAACTTTGGTTGTATCCTTATCAAGTGACTCTGAGATGGCTAACACTGGAACTACTGGAGCACATGATGCAGACAAACATCACTCTGAAGTTGAAGCTACACTAGAAGAAGATTTGACTACTCCTCCTAAAAGCAAACAAATAGAGGGAGTTGTTAAGCAAAAATGTACTTCTTCACCTATCTTTACTAGTGATGTGAGTTGCTCCGCTGCAAATCCAGAGGATGTGTATGCCTCTCATTATCCAAAAGCATCCACTTATAGTCATGGTGGACAATCTGCTGAAAATCCCTCCATTCTCAAAACTCCTGGAATCGACTCGGCTGGACCTAGTGCTGCAACAGCTCAACAAGCAAATTTTTGAGACTGCTAGAGATTCTATTGGAGGTATAGAAACAACAATATGCTATGGGATATGAGATGTATGATCTCAAGAATGCTTTCATGGCCACTTCAGTGTCTTTGCACGATCAGTTAATTGCCCTGAAGAATCAAGTGTAGTCTACTATGCAGGGTGAAGATTTCCAGTCACTGAAGCAAAGTTTTGCAAGGCTTAAGAAGACAGTGAATTCTATGGGAGTGTTCGAGTTTGTTCGCCTTCCAAAACAACCATAATTCTAACTCTATTTTCAAACATCTCTCTATTTGTTCTCCACTTTTTGCTGTTGACCAAAAGGGGGAGAAGTTTGATGCAGATTTTACTTTTGGATTGATTTTTTACTTTTGGACTTATCTTTTGTTTGGTTATGATTTGAACTATTTGATTACTGTTTGATTTGATCTTTTGATGCTTGCAGTAACTTAAGCTATGTTGATGATTATGGAAAGGATAGTTGTTTTGCAAGACTAACATGTTTTCTGTGGTTGCAAAATCATTGCTATCCATATCCTAATCTACTCGTCTTATATGAAGATATTTTGTTTTGCTTAAGTATCGTTTTGCAAAACAAAAGTGTTCAAATCTGCAGGAAAGTTTTGTCACCATAAAAAAGATGGAGATTGTTGGAGAAAACTTCCTTATTTATTTTGAAGTTGACAAAACATTTCTATCAATCTAATCTGAAGACTTACAAACTCTATCGTCAAAGTCTGAAAACCTCAAAACTCAAGATTTAAAGTCCACCCTCGTTGATAGCTTCCAAACCGACGAAGAAAAGAATTTATTCAATGAAGAAGATTTATCCAGATGCAAGTATATCTTCAAGGATTTGGTTCGTAAGGTTGAAGAAGATCTCACGGCTAGAGATAGCATCTCATGATCAATTATTCCTATTGAAATCAATACAAATAATTAGATATGTTGATTGGCGAAGTATACTTGGAAGTTATACTTATGGAAACCTAGATCATGATTTTATGGGCGAGCAGGATTGGTGGGCTATCATCACATTCCTTTAATAACTCAAGATCTCCCTAATTGATTTTATCCAATGTGTAGATTGGAATAACTCCTTTGAAATGTGCCAACGGTTATAATGGCATGTAGGAGTATATAAAGAAGACGCTCAAGTTATTTGAGTATGTGCATGAAAGAAAATTTTCAAAATCTGAAGCTCCTAGTTCTTTGCTGATTCAATCGCTAAGCTTAAGTTGTACTCAAAATCTCTTTTGATTCATAGTGAAATCCAGCCGGTGAGCTGTCAGTACGGGAGAGTGGACGTAGGCTTGGTCTAAGCCAAACCATTATAAATTTTGCATTTAAATTCTCTTTCTCTAATCTCTTTACTTTAATTCGTAGTCTTATATAACTATTTACATTCTTTTACATCTTCAGTCTATTATTCTCAAAAGACGAATTAAGTTGCTAAGGCTGCGCATGGTAAAATTTCTGTTTCTCAATTTCTCTATTTCTCTGTTCAGAACGGGTTTGGAACGTAAATCCGTTTGGTAACGCAAATTGATTTCTCTGTTCCCCGGAATAGAAATTTGTTTCAGAAATTGTTTTGGGTGAGAAATCAAAAGCTAAAAATTTTAGCTTCTCAGTTTCTGAAACAGAAATATAAATTTTTTTTCTCAACTTTTCAATTTAGTCCAAAATATTTTAGATCACTAATATTGAAATAGAAATAGAAATAGAAATAGTTAATTTAGTCCAAAATATTTTAATAATTTTTTAATATAATCATTTCAATCAATATTGATTGAAAATCTTAACCATTAGGCCAAATGGTGGGAATTGAATGGACAATGCTTCATTTGTTGCACGCAAGAGATTTCACGCATGGTAATAGTCAACTTGCCACATTCATATCTAACGAGTCTTTCTTCACCTACTCTTCCGTAGTACGCCAGACAACGGCTCTATCTAGTTAACTATTTTTTTATTCATAAACTTCATATTAAGACGGTAAAAATGGGTCAAATCATTAGGGTTTCATCCGATTTTTCTTTTATAAGGAAAAGAAATCTAATAAGGAATCTGTTGTTCTTGTAAGAGTGTTGATGAAAATACAGATTTTGATAATAAATTTTTAAATAATCCTAGTGTTGATAATTTTGAAAAAAAATTGGTGACGATTTTTGAACATGGTGAGGATTTTTTTAACAAAATTTGGAAAGAAATTGGAATTAGACTTGAAGTTAGGACTTTTTAGGAGATTAGACTATTATAATCATGGCTATCATTAGACTTATTTGATTAATGTGAAATCAATTTCGGCAAAAACATAACGACATATTCACTACAATTGAATTTCAATTGATTTTTTTTTTTTGCCATGTCGTTTATTTTTCGAAAGAAAATATTACGTAATACGAAACGTAAACACATGTAATAGGAAATTCCATGAAATTGTATTTTCAACTTTTGTAATGTATTAGTATTATTTCGACTATTATTTGGTATTTGAGGATTTCCTATGTTGTTTTAATATTATTTTGACTATTATTTTGTATTTGAGGATTTCCTATGTTGTCATCTAATCAATTTCTATTCCTAGAAATTAAAATTTTATTATGTTATCAAACGGATTTCTGTTTCAGAAATAGAAATTTTGAGTCGTTATCAAACGGGTTTCTTTGCTCGAAACTTGTCCGGGAAATAGAAATTGAGAAATTGATTTTGCCGTAAATCAATTTCTGTTTCAGAAATTTTACCATACGCGCCTAAGTCTTGCAAAAACTTATTTAACACCTATTCACCCCCCCCCCCTCTAGGTGTTCTTCCTAGCCCTATCAAGAAAAACACAAGGAATTTGATTTCCAAACTTGGGTTCAAGACTAAGAAGGTGTTGTTCAAGAAAAGTATAGGGCATGGAATTTGAATTTCCCTAAGAATGGCTGTAATTTTTTTTTTTTTTTGACCTAGGGAACCTCTGTTTTCCCTTAAGAATGGCTGTAATTTTGTCGATGGGATATTCAAGAATTAACTTAGAAGTGAGGTTGGATTACCAATGGGACAAGTAATGAATCCTAAGGAAGCGTTACCTAACCCAACGGCTATTTTGAACTCCTCAATTGTTGGGTCAACTTATATTGGTTAAACACAAAGGTGGAGGTCAATGGGTTCCAAAAATGAACCAATGCCTTCACTATTGAGATTCGAGGCTCGACCTTTAATGAGATCAGGAGAAAACCGATTCGTTTCTCCACATA
The DNA here is from genome assembly GCA_017140185.1 of Eucalyptus polyanthemos subsp. polyanthemos. Taxonomy (NCBI): domain Eukaryota; kingdom Viridiplantae; phylum Streptophyta; class Magnoliopsida; order Myrtales; family Myrtaceae; genus Eucalyptus; species Eucalyptus polyanthemos. The sequence continues at coordinate 44,000,871 of CM029467.1, forward strand.
ATCTTGGTGCTTTAGATCAAGGTTATCCCATATGATCTTGAGGCTCTTTGACACGGAATCACATTGATCTCAGGCTTGCCCATCTAGGCCTAAACCTAAAGGGGCATTCGAGATTAAAATGTGTCATCATTGAAAATATAAAGTGCAGAATTGAAATCCAAAAGTTTAAGAAAAATAAAAACGATAATATTTGGACGATGTCTTACCAACTAAAACTCATGTCAAGCACAAATCATACATCACATGAGGACTATGAGATGTTGACGCCTAAGGTGAGGATGCTAAAGACTCAAGATTTCCATCACAAAAAATAAAAATAGTTTACCCATTGCTACTATCGTCGATCGGTGCTATTTTATCAATCGAGACAAGTGGATTTATGATAGCATGGATTACCACAAGAGTTCACTCATGGATTCCACCCATAAACCCTCTTAAGGGTCTAAGTTAGGCGATCAGGTTTTAGACTACAATTGTGTGTGCGGTGTCGTGCTAAAGTTTGTAAATGGCCTTTTAAAATTAAACATAGCACTTAAATATCAACCATCATACATTCATACATCCCTACTCCTCCTGCAAAACAAAGGATTTACAAATACGCCACCCCTTATAACTCCCACCTGCAAAACCATTTAACACTTAGTTAGCAACAAACCTCATTTTTCACGCAACTTTAACATACATGCAATCCTACATAAGAGACATTAATCAACACGACAACCATTTTTAATTGCATCAAGTCCTCTTAATCTAGTAACCAATCCCCAGTAATGTCGCCAAGCCTATCTCGACCCGATCTCACCACCATCTCACGAGAAAAAGGGGAAAGATTAGGTTTAGGGTACTTGACCATGAGAATTCCCTCATGATTCGTGTTCCAAAAGATATCATTACGTTGCCTTTCAAATCGAACCTCTTGTGAGTTCCCTCTACAAGGTCGAGAGTTCTCCCAAACTCAAACCCCACGTGACGGCAGAGTGTCACGACCCATACCCACATAGGCGACACATCTCAAAAGAGAATGTTAGGTTTGGATATTAGTTTTAAGGGTACCTTTACCATGATAGCCCTTCCGATAGAACTCTTCGCCCATAAGAATAGCATCACTTCATCCTTTTGGGGTACTGCCAATATTGAGTATACTAAATCGCGATGAGCCTTAACAAGACCCGTACCCTTTGCAATGGGTTCATTTATAAGATCTAGTTGTTTAACATAATCTAAAAATAAAACGGAAGTCACCACTAACCTCATTTACTAGTGATTTCAAACTTCAAATTCTATAAAGGTATTCGCCTATATGTATCTAGTCTTCTCTTGGCATTATAATTGGTAATTTATCAACCCTTTTTACTGATGTTCTTGTTGACAATCACAAATCATATGCCGCCATATATCGATGGTTGATTATTGGTCATCAATATACATCAATATGGATAAAATTTCTTACGGTCGCCAACAATGGCATAGATGTCTACCAACAACTTGTGCTCCAGTCGTCAGCCTAATCGATGTAGAACAACGAGCAAATGCTTATACGGAAATCTTTTAGTGTAAAAAGAGTAGGCAATCCCACAAATCAAAGAAGATTCTAGGATCTTCAAAATAACAAATGGATTATAATATTTGACCTCAAATTCACACGTTTTTCTTGATTTTCGAGACATCAAAGATTTCACACTCTTTCTACAAATTTTCTAGTAGCATTTTGAAAACTTCTCCCTTCATCGATATCTTGTCCTTGATTATGTTTTTTGATTTCAATTATTGCATAAGATATTGGAATCCGCACTTCATTATTAAAAAAAAAAAAAAGTTATCTTGTAGAGTCCCTTCCCAAGCGTTTCTTCCTCTGCGTTACTAATTCATATCAACAACGTGGTCAATTAACTAGTTCAAACAATTATATAAAAGCATAGCCATGAGATGATGATAAACACCAAGCGGGACTTTGATTTTTTTAGCACCACCTATCAACACCCATTGAATGGAAGATAAATTGGAAGGAGAAGGTTGGTAGCCCTTACTTCCACTCGGCAGAATCAAAAACCAAGGACACACCACTTCATCGGGATATCCGAAGAATCACATTCATTTGGTGAGCTCATGTGCCCTAGTGATGCAGCTAATAAATTTCCTTGAAGCTTCTTTACCCTACCTTTGCAAAGTTATATAATATCAAATGCCAAGCCATGTACTTACTTCAAATTCACCAAACTAATACTATATTCCCACTTTTGCCAAGTAATTATATGATTCAGAGAATAAAGCTCTCGTACTATATGTTATACCTATTAAACTAGAGGATGTGTCGAGTTTGAGCAAACGTGACTTGCATTGATGAAATAATTTATAATATATGCATAGGGTTTAGGGCTAAAACAATACAATGGCAATTATACCCTCTAGTATAAAACTAATCTAGCGGTAACAAATATCAATCATGATATGCTCAATTATAGAAGATATTGCACGATCTTGAGAGATACTGGAAAATCAAAACAAATATTCAAATTATCTCTAATAGGAAAATATTCTAGAGAACTATCCTAAAACAATATAATGATAATTATTCCCTTTAGTATAAACCTAATCTACCAATAGGATGATAGTCACGAGCCCATGATTTGATGGAGTGCAATTCAAGCCCACGCATTAACTCCACAAGCCCCATCACATGCAACAATGTCTTAAGGCCTCCTCCATCTCCCTATTTAAAACCCCCTTCCTCTCCCTCTAGACCCACCAAGTCAATCTCAAATAGCATGAACCCAAACACACATTCCCCTCCATCCTCTCTCTCATTGAAATTAAGGTTGATACCGACTTTCCTTGCATAGGACTCAAGGTACTCAATGAACTTCCCCCTTGGTGGGCTACTCCGGGAACTCCTCAGGGAATAGCATTTTGAGAAGGTGGCAAAGTTGCTAGGGAAGGTTAAGTTTGAGTTGGTCATAGGTCCTCTATTGTGTTGATTAGTAAATGCACTCGGTTCCTCCATCCTCTCCCTCCAAACCAACCAAGCACGTTGCGGTGGCATTCGTTATGGTGAAAGAGATCTAATGACCAGTGTGGACTTCTCCTTCTCCAACAATTTTTGTCAACTTCCTAAAAAGCCATTCCCTGATGACTTCCCTAACTACCCCCGTAGGGGTAGTCCACTAAGTACCCTGAGTCCTACGCAAGGCAATTCAATATTAGTCCCAACTTCAATTGTGGCGTTATGACAAGACTAAAGGCCTAGGTCCCATCCCCTTGGTTTGGGCCGAGGGCTCGAGCCACTCATAGATCAGGTACATCTGCCAAGGTCTTGTGGTGGCAGAAGGGAGAACACCAAATATGTGGTGCTGAAAATAGATGGGCTGGTGGAGTTCAGGGATAAAGTTGTGTGTGTGTGCCTGTCACTACAAGTCCGAGGAGAAGTTTGCTGGGAAGAGTGTCCTAGTAGTCGGCTGTGGCAACTCTGGCATGGAAGCATCCTTAGACCTTGCAACCACCAGTGGTGAGCCTTAAATGGTGGTCCGTAGCTTGGCAAGCCTCCAATTCTTATGCGGGAAAAGAAAATATATACTTTAAGACGTTATAAATGGAGAGAGATGATTCTAATTCGTGTTTATGGTTGCTTTATGATGAATAGGTTCACGTATTGCCTGGACAACTTCTTTGGAAGTTCACATTTGAGCTGGCTATTTTGCTGATGAACAAGACTTTCTTGGCTAGTTGCCTCCTCCTGTTGCTTCCCTGTGCTTTGAAAGAATCTGTCAAAAAGTGGGGACTTCATCACCCAAAATGTTCGTTGTTAGAGAGTGAAAGGAAGATTTTACCGTACTTATAGCTTTTCTTTGATTATCTTATGTAGCTCTTCAAGGTCTTCTTCTAAATAACATCACAAGATTTACCGTGATCTAAATAGAGAGAATTTCTTACACTTTTCATGGAAATTCTGGTTTTCACTTCAAGGTAAAGTCGCCAGAAGCTCAAATCGATGGTTGTTTGTCATCTGCTCTTAGTTCAGAGTAGCTTCCGTCGATGAATTGAGACTACTGAGACATGAGCTGAACCCAATTCTCATAAAAGAAATCTGGACTGAAACATATTGAGATTGATATATCCAGGTGAAATTTCTATGATCTATGCTTAAAAATAATTCCTATCGAAACCAAAAGACAACAATCTCCATGTGATACTTTTGTGCAATAGTTGAACGAAACTATGACGGGCGATCGATGCGCCTCAAATATTCTAACAAATCTATCACGGAAAGCAATTCCATTTCGATGCTCGCAACACACCTTGTCCTCATTGAATTTGATCCAAAGTGGGGCCACAGCCTTCTCGTAAGGATCTCGAGGAAGCGGAGGGTTTTGTGGCCAACTCTCCTCGATGTACTCCAGTATCACACCAGACTCTGGAACCTGTATCCTTCTATGGATGAGCACAGGGATCTTCTTGTGAACTGGGTTGCACCGTAACAATTCACTGCTCTTGTTTTCGAGATGTTCCTCTACATACTCATACTCCAATCCCTTGAGCTTGAGGGCCCATTTGACTCTATAATTGAAGGGACTAGGCCAAGCTCCGAGTAGCTTCACTCCCTCCATGAACCCCTACTTATCAAAACAATGCCCTTGTTCTTTCAAATACGGATCAGTGGTGGGTTGGTTTTTTCTTGAGCTCTTTGAGGGTTTTCTAGAGACAAAGTCAGACTTGTTTTCTTGTTCTTCAAGTCTGGGCCCTTGGTGATCACGCATTCATCATTCTTGACCCTTCTTGTTCAATCTTTGACAGTAGACCTTTTGCTGAGAATTGGTACACGGCAATCAGTTCATTTTTTGAATTATACCACCAATGACAATGGAATTCAATTATCCGATATTAATTTCACGGCGGTCACCCATAATATAAAAAGAAAAAAAAATACATTTATAAGAAAATCGTAAGTGAAATGCAAGAAAAAAGGGGCCACCTCTCTACTATATTGCCTAAGAATAAGGTCAATACCTAATCCCCCATATTTCAATAAACTGCATGAGATTATGGTATATTCGGAATAATTAACTAACACAGCGAGTTTGACTTCACTTAATTGTATATTGAACTTCGTTTTCTTGAAACTTTTGACCTAGTGATACATTTCTATAGTGAAAAAGAGAAAAAGATTGGCATTGTTCTCCCAAAGAGAAAAAGCTTCTCTCTCTCAAACAAGAAATCACACAATGGTTGGTGATAAATGTTCAAATTTCGATAAAAGCCCTACCATCTAGACCTATCAAAATGGTTCTTAACCCATATATGACCCTTTTAAAACATATATAACCCATACATGTCACTTCAATTTTAAATAACTTACCTTAAATAAGTTTTTAAATTCAACTCTATAATAAATGGATCTAAATGGGTTGAACTTAGAATCTATTTTCAACCCACTAGGCTCACCAATACGCTCTCTCCCTCTTCAGCCTTACGAATATATTTTAAATAGTTGAAATTATAATTATAATTATTTTTTTTTATTTTTTTCATTTTTTTCCTTTTTTTCATTTCTTCTTCCTACTTCCATCTTCCTTGGCCAATGGCCGGCCATGATGACGGCTGGTGACTAACTAGGTGAGGGATGAGCTCACTGAAACTGGCGAAGCTCGAGCTCAATGATCTAGCGACGTATAGCTCACCAAAATCAAGGGTGCTAGAGCCTCATTGGCCTATGGCAAGGCTTGAGTTTGCCTATAGTTGAGCACCAAGTGAAGAAGAAGAAAAAAGAAAAATAATTACCAAATTGATGTTTAAAAAAAATCAAAAATTCGATTAAAAAAATTAAAATTTTAAAATTTTAAAAAGAATGCACGGAGGAAATCAAATTAGATTTTCCAAAAAAAGGCCAAAAAAATTTTTGTAATTTATTTTCAAATTTTAGGCAAACCCTAGAAAATATTGATACTTTCTTAAAAAATTATTTCCTAAGAAATATTTTTCAAGAAAAAAACAAAGCCTCAATTTAAAATATATATATATATAATTTCCAATAGATTTGTAATGTATGAAAGTGTTTTAGCAATGTCTTTTTTTAAAAAATCATAAGAGACAAGTTTTCCTAGATTTGGTCAAGTATGAATTAGGTATAGATCGAAAAAATTGTATTATCATAAACAAGTTAAATGGGTTAATTTGGGACCCAACTAGAGTCAACCAATCCATTTGACAAGTTTATTGCTATCACACAAAGACTACTAATATTTTAACCATAAAATTAAAATTGATTATGCTTCTTCTTTTTTTGTAGGGAAAAAACCACCAAAAACCCCAACCAAAGTGACAAATTTATTCCAAACTTTTTTCTGTTACATAAAATCCCCAAAGTTTGCTAACCATGACACATTTATCCCGAACTTTCATGTGTAACACAAAAAATCATAAACTTTCATTTGTGTGACACATTTACCTTAAATCATAGAGGCATTTTTGTCTTTTTACCTTTAAAAACTTTTTTCTTTTTCTTCTTTCTTCCCTCGTCGACTCTAATGGAGGGAAGCCAGCATCGGCGAGGGCCGCCCTTGCCAGACCCTCCCGACCCTTGCCAAATCTGGTGAGGGAGGCCCTTGCCCAACGTCGACGAGGGTCGCCCTAGCCGGTGTCCGATGAGGGCACCCTTTGCCAGCGTTAGCCCAAGCAAGGGCAACCCTCGCCGATGTTCGGCAAGAGGTGCCCTCACCAGACCCTTGCCAGGGAGGTCCTCACCCAACGCTGACGAGGGCCACCCTTGCCCGACACCAATGAGGGCCGCCCTCGCCTACATGGAGCAAGGGCTCCCCTTGCCGACATCAACCCAGAGCAAGGACGACCCTCGTTGGTGCCGGCTTCCCTCCGTTGGGGCCAACGGAAATAAGAAGAAAAAATAAAAAATAAAAATAAAAATTAGAAAGAATAAGGCGAAAATGCTCTTAATGGGATAAATGTGCCGGCTTGCAAAGTTTTGGATTTTTTGTGGTCTTTTCCCTTTTTTGCAACGATCTAGGTATTTTCACATATTTTTCTACGAGTCAAAAGAGATGTAATAGGAAATTATCAATAAAAGAAGTTTCATTTTTAAATCTTGATTGAAAAAAAAATATTTAGCTCCTTTCATAACTCATAGAAAGACCGAAAAAAATAGCAGCAAACCGAGGTGGAATTAGCTCTTTTCGTTTTTTTTCCCTCTAAACTGAAATTATTTATTTATTTTCCTTATGGAGCAAAATAAAAATCACATTTTATAAACCCAAACCTCCATCCTGGCGCGCGAAATGTTTCAGTCTCTCGCGCTCTCCTTCTTCCACTGCGTCATCGCAAGCCGACGCTTCGCTTCGCTTAGGGTTTCGATTTCGTAGATCATCTGATCCTTCTTCAATCGATCGAATCGGATCACTGTGTTGTCAAGGTCATGAATGAAGATCGTCGCTCTGAAAACGAAAGCCAGAAGTCGACCGCGCGTGCGGGCTCCTGCCGGAGCTGGTTTTCGCTCATTTCGGAGCTCCGACGCTCGTTCCGCCCCCGTAACAATCCCTCGATCGGGTCAAGGTATCGCTCTCCCCACGAGTTCGATTCGTAGATGCGAATGGCTTTGCCTGTTCAAGCTTATCGATTGGTTTGATTCTGCAGAATTTTAGTGCATTTTTTGCATTCCTGTCGGGAAGTTTCGTTGCAGAGCAACGTAATGTGGAGCAATCGCAGAAGTACTTGTGTTTTGTGAATTGGTGAATTGTCTTGCCCTGCTTGATTCTTGCCTTCAATTTTCGGTGCTTTTTGATTTGTGGAAGATGTTGATTTTTTCCTTGTTTTTGCCTGTTGGGCTTCCATTGCTGGGTTATGTTTGTTTACCTAGAGACAGGCTGGGCATGTTGGGCGGCTTCCATCCCTTTGATATGGGGTTTTCTCTTGTACCTGGATCTGTTATGGAGTTCCGTGTGGAGATTAGGAGTAGAATTTTGTTCTGTTATTGTACTTGAATAGGTTAGAATTCAGTGCAATTAGCAACAGGTATCGACTCTTATCCATGAATCTAGCGTCCTTCTTCTCAATATATATATATCTATGGAGCATGCACACTAGAGCTACAACAACAGAAAAACGAGACTTCTTGTTATGAGAATGAGCTAAGAAAGGTATTTATTTTCTTTATTTCGTTAAGAAATTGGGAGCAGAAAGAGAGTTAGGCTTGCTGATCATTGTGAGGAGAACTGCTAGGCTTCAGGGAAGATGAAGCTACAACTCAAGAAGGAGCTGGTGTTCGAATATGTAAGTTCATGTGCATATGATTGCTCTCTGAGGATATACAATAATTGTTTTTTTTTTTTTTGGTAAAAAGGATATACAATAATTGTTTATTGCTTCATTATCTTAGAATACACTAGCGTTTAGTATGTAATTGTGATGAGTTCGATTTTATAACCAAAGCATGGACATGACATGCAGCTGATGTCCCAAAGACCTCTGAGTATGCATTTTTCAAGAAATTGAAGGAGAACAAAGGTCACAGATTTAACTTTTATTCCATGCAAAATGAGGCCCACTCCAATTACGAAGTTCATATCTGATCACAATCCCAGCAGTAGGTTGAGAAACTTTGTCTTTCTCACTTTTTCATGTAGAATGTACTGACTATTTCTATCTTCTTTCAGCAAGTACCCATGTGATTGATAGTGTCCATAAGGAATCTGGGTTGTCACTGCTTCACCAGGATGTTACACCTAAGAATTTTGCCTTGCTTCAAGCTCCAGCCTGTATTGTTTCCAAAATATCAGGTCTGCATTATAAAATTCTTGCCAGCGTTCTCCATAAGTTATTTCATTTATGACTGAGTCCTATGCCACTTTGACTGGATACAGCCTCGGGCAAGCTCTTGTTTGTTTTGTATCTTCATTTCAGGCATGACATTCATTATTGTGAGGAGAACTGCTAGGCTTCAGGGAAGATGAAGCTACAACTCAAGAAGGAGCTGGTGTTCGAATATGTAAGTTCATGTGCATATGATTGCTCTCTGAGGATATACAATAATTTTTTATTTTTTTTGGTAAAAAGGATATACAGTAATTGTTTATTGCTTCATTACCTTAGAATACACTAGCGTTTAGTATGTAATTGTGATGAGTTCAATTTTATAACCAAAGCATGGACATGACATGCAGCTGATGTCCCAAAGACCTCTGAGTATGCATTTTTCAAGAAATTGAAGGAGAACAAAGGTCACAGCTTTAACTTCCATTCCATGCAAAATGAGGCCCACTCCAATTACGAAGTTCATATCTGATCACAATCCCAGCAGTAGGTTGAGAAACTTTGTCTTTCTCACTTTTTCATGTAGAATGTACTGACTATTTCTATCTTCTTTCAGCAAGTACCCATGTGATTGATAGTGTCCATAAGGAATCTGGGTTGTCACTGCTTCACCAGGATGTTACACCTAAGAATTTTGCCTTGCTTCAAGCTCCAGCCTGTATTGTTTCCAAAATATCAGGTCTGCATTATAAAATTCTTGCCAGCGTTCTCCATAAGTTATTTCATTTATGACTGAGTCCTATGCCACTTTGACTGGATACAGCCTCGGGCAAGCTCTTGTTTGTTTTGTATCTTCATTTCAGGCATGACATTCATTACTGTTTGACGGTCTCCTTACCTCAGCACAACAGTTCCCATTTAGGAAATCACCCTTGCCCTAAGATTTCTATGCTGATATTATTGTCTACGGTTTCCTCATTCCATCTCCTCCACCTGGGCCGCCTAAATTAGCCCAAATTATTAAATACATCTATGACTCTGCAGCTGTTCTTTTGTTTAGGTTGGTCATGTTCTTTTAAAATACCTCAAGTTGCTTCTCTGAAAAATCGAAACTATCTTCAGGGACTTCGTATAGCTATAAGTGTGGCAAAGTCTTTCCTAAGAAGAGGGAGAAACTACTATTATGGTTCAAAACTACCTCATTTCCTGAAATTGACGAACTCTGCTCAAAGGGGTACGAAGCATCACAGCTCATAAGTTATTGTTTCTTCTTTTTAGCTGTATGACTCTTACTGGGAACTTTTGGAATTTCCAATAGGTATGGTTTTGTTTCTGTACTCTTAAGTCGCCCAAACCCAATGAGCAATGAGGACAATGTATGCTTGTATTTTTAGTCTTGTGGAATAATTATTTGGTTACCTCCTAATTGCTGTTACCGAGTAACCAATACTTCTGACAGGATTCTACAAATCTTGATAGGAAGCAACTTGACTCCAGCATGAGCTCTAAACTGCATGCGTACCCTCAGTCTGGTATTCAGTTAAAAGAGTTTAATCAAAAGTGCAAATGGGACTTTCTGGAAGCTGAAGGTGGACAATACTTGTACTGTTCTCTGTCTTCTGGGTGGCTAAATAAATCTACGGAAAGATTTATCCCAGATTATCTTCCAGCTGTTGCTGCCCTCAAGACTGTTACTTGGCAGGAATACGAGGTAACTAATGGACAATTAGAGAACTAAATACCTCCATTTCATTTGGTTTGTCCAAGATGAGTTCCAAGCTCCAAACAAATCCTTGATTGAAGAGGAGACACGTGATTCAGAGTGGGGATGGGTTCTCAATAATAAGAATAATGAAAGAGACTTAAACTTAGTTCATCAAAGTAGACAGCTTACTACTGCACCGGCATTGCTGACGTACTGGTGCGATGATCACCAGCAGACTCTAGAATCTGGGTGCGGTGGGAGGGAATTATCTGCATTCTCTGTCTCGTCTCACTATCCTTCAAAATTTTGCTCATTGCTGTGCCATCAAACAAGCTTTCAGGACAATGCTCTTGAAACGCATTATGACCCGCACACTCTACAGTCTAAGTTTGATGTGAGTGAGTTGTCTGCATTATTTGTCTCATCTCTTATCCTTCACAGTATTGGCCATCACAATGCCAATCGACCAGCTTTCACAATAATATCTCGAAACATATTATGACCAATGTACTATGGAATCTGGGTTTGGTGGGAGAGAATTACCTGCATTCTGTCTCTTCTCATTATCCTATACAGTTTTGTCCATCACAAATTCCGTCAACCAGCTTTCACGACCATCATTACGAAACACAACATAACAGGAAGGAAGATATTGCGATTTTTAGTGATCTTCCTTGTTCTTTATCACTCGATTTTTATAATTCTCTTCAGGCTGAAGATCACGATTTTGATAACTCATATGCAGTGCTTTCACCTCCAGAACGGGATCAGTTCATCAAAAAGGGCTTCAGTGAGAGACATTATCATCCTCTAACCGATGGTTTTATGCACTCCCTCGAATGTGATTCTGATTTGAGAATGATGTGCTTTTCATCTCCCATATCTTCACTGGGAGATCATATATTCACTGGTTGCACTCATCGATCTCCTCAAATTGGAGAAGTATTGTTGTCCTTCCTATGTGGGGAGGATTGGTATAAAAGACTCAAAAGTTCCACTCAAATCTTTGACAGAGAAAAGGCTTACACTCTGCTTCCAGATACATCAAGCTCAGATGAAGGACAGGTGACTGTTCAAGGAAGCAAAATCTGTAAGTTCGATGCATCCTGGCATTTTTAGTTCAACTCCTATGCTTCACTTTTGTGTGGTTGTGGCTTGTTAGTTGTCATAACCTTGCATTTGAGTTTTGATTTGACAATTTTTATCCATACTAGATAATCCTCTCATCAAACTGACCTTCAGATGTATGGCACTATTGAGGAAACTAACAACCTAGATGCAGATTCTCATCAGCAGTGTAGTCTTATAGAATACTGTTAAGCTGATCTTACTGAACTACATGTGGAACCATAAGCGATAGATGTCCTGCACATATGCATTTGTTGACATTCATTTATTAGGTCGTTACTTTGCTGCTGTAAGTGATAGTGCATTCTGTTGAAATTTACTCAAATAAACTCAGAGAAGAAAACACACAAGAGAGTTGCTGCAGTAACTCTCGTCACAATATTCAACAGAACAAAGCCTATAAAATAGGCAGAACATACAGACCACTTTGCAGGAAAATAGCTACAGAATAACAACAACAAACACCCACTAACATACCCCACTAACCAGAACATGTGCAGAAACTAACTCCTAAAAACAATCCACTTCCTATTGACTAGGACTCCACTATTGACACATAAAAAACTGAAAGTTAACTACTTCAACACCCTCCCTTAAACAGATGTTGCAGACAACAATTTAAAGGAATAAAACAAACCCTCCCTTAATCTGCAACATCCAACGAACAAACACCAAGTAGCTTTCTCAGCTTTTGAAATGTAGACACTTTGAGAGGCTTGGTGAATAAATCAGCAAGTTGATCTTCACTTCTGCAGAAAACAAGATCTATCACTTTATCTTTTGTGAGATCCCTCAAGAAATGATATTTCACATCTATATGTTTGCTCCTTCCATATAGAACTGGATTCTTTGAAAGTTTAATGGCTAAGTTGTTGTCACAATATATTGTTGTCGCTTCTTGTTGTTTAAATTGAAGTTCTCCGAGAATCTTTCTTAACCAAATAGCATGACAAGCACTTGAGATAGCAGCTACAAACTCAGCTTCAGTTGTTGATAAAGTAACAATTGGTTGCTTCTTTGAAGACTATGAGACAGCCCCTGAACCAAACATAAACACATAGCCAGAAGTGCTATTTTGATCATCCATATCTCCAGCAAAATCACTGTCAGTGAAGCCAAACAAATCTGCTACATTCTGTTCAAGTCTATTGGGCCAATGTTTTCATCATTCCAAGAGTGGTCTTGGACAAAATTGAACAAATATTGCGACAATTTTTGTGGAAAGGCCCGGGCCTTGGTATGGGTGGTGTGAAGGTTGCCTGGAGCAATGTTTGCCTCCCGAAATCTGAAGGAGGCCTAGGAATTAGGAAACTTTGAGAAAGCAACACCGCAGCAATGCTTAAGCATATATGGCTACTATTTACAGACAAGGAATCTCTCTGGTGTAGGTGGATACACTTTGTGTTCCTGAAGAATGTCAACTTCTGGTTGGCATCCAAACCCACCGTTTGTTCTTGGTCTTGAAAAAAAATCCTTGATCTTAGAGGTGACTTCCGTAGGTCTTTTTGCTGGCGTGTGGGAGATGGTACCTCGGTTTCCTTCTGGTTTGATAATTGGCGTCCCAAAGAGCCGCTTAACTTGTTGTTCTCCAATACTGAGATCTATCGTTCGCGACTCCCTAAAGGAGCATCCGTGGCTGACTTTTTAGCACTCCCAGAGCATACATCTGGGGTGTTGAATGATATTGCCGCTTGGGATGACCCCTTCCCGGAGCTTAATTATGAACCTGATCGTTTCCTTTGGTTGGGTAACCTGTCTGGCACTTTCTCTGCTGCTTCAGCGTGGGAGGCTATTCGGCCAAGAAGCCAGAAATTGCAATGGGCTCCTTTCATTTGGAACAAAGCGTTGATTCCCTGATATCAATTCCTACTTTGGTTGATCACCAGAAACAGGCTTCCAACACAGGTTTTGCTTCGTACCTATGGCTGTATCCCAGCTGTGAATTATGCCTTTTGTTCTTGTCGTCCAGACTCAGTCGACCATATGTTTTTTAGGTGTTCCATTCCTGCCGCTCTAGCAACCTTTTGGGCTTCTAGATTTAATTTTGCTTGGACGAACAAATCTTGGGTAGATAACCTGCATTGGGCGATCAAGTATTTGTCTGGGAATTCTTTTCGTTCCACCCTTGGCTGATTTGCTTTTGCAGCCGTTTGCTACATCATTTGGAAGGAGCGAAATAATGTTCTCTTCCAGGGGAGGCCACCATCCCTCACAGCTATGAAGTTGCAATTAGAGAAGGTTGTCAGAGACAAAGCATTGTTTTTTAACCATGTCCCTTCCAACACCACGAACTATAGATTACTGCATTGCTGGTCTATAAACTCTTCCATTTTGGCGGACTAATCTACCGTCGGGTTCCTTGCTATACCTCTGTTGTTGGGGTCTTTGTTCTTTTGGCTCCCTGTTTAGGCCATTTGGTTTGCTTTTGCCATTGTTTTGGCATTCCTTTGCTCCTGTGCGGTGGGCTTGTTTTACTTTCGCACCCTTCCACTCACTTTGACTATTCTTGTCATAGGGAGTGTAAGTTCTTGGTGTTAAGTTCTTGTTGTATAGCTTCTTGCTTCTCTTTGGCTTTAGTTAATATATTTCTTACCTTTAAAAAAAAAAAAAAAAAAACAAATCTGATTTTTCTCCTTTTTTGTAAAACAGCCCAAAAGTTGCAGTCCCTTGCAAATAGCGAAAAATTCTCTTTGTAGCTTGCAAGTGTATTTCTGCTGGGCGTTCCATATACCTGCTTATGAGGCTGACACCATGCATGATATCTGGCCTCGTTGCTGTCACATACATTAAACTTCCAACAATTTGCTTGTAGAGTGTACTATTCACCTTTTTCCCATCAGAATCTTTCAATGGCTTCAATCCAACCTCAATTAGTGTGGTCACAGAGTTGCAATTCTTCATTTGAAATTTTTCTAAAATTTCTTGAACATATTTCTTTTGGGAAAGAAAGATTCCAGTTGTGGATTGGATTACTTCTATGCCCAAAAAATAATGCATCAATCCAAGATCAGTCATCTCAAATTCATCCATCATATACTTCTTAAATGTGTTGATCAAGACACTATTATTCCCTATGAAGATGAGATCATCCACATACAAACATACCAGAAGTAGTTTTCCACCATCATCAACTTTAATAAATAATGTATGCTCATATGGACATTTTCTAAATCCTTCCTTCAAAAAATAAGCATCAATGCAACTATACCAAGCTCGAGGAGCTTGTTTTAACCAATATAGTGCCTTTTTCAATATATAAACTTTATATTCACTACCATGCTTCACATAACCAAAAGGTTGATCAACAAATACCTTTTCTTGAATGTCACTATGCAAGAACGCTGACTTCACATCCAATTGGAAGATAGGCCATGAATTCTGTGCTACCAATGCAATCACCAATCTGATTATGTCAAGTTTTGCCACGGAAGCAAACACCTCTTTATAATTTACTCCAAATTCTTGCTTGTAACATTTTGCAACCAAACGTGCTTCCTTGTACTTGTCAACTTTGCCATCTTTATTCAACTTCGTCTTGTACATCCACTTGACCCCGATTGATTTGTATCCTCTTGGAAGTTCTGTCAACTCCCAAGTATTATTGTTCTCAATGGCTGCAATTTCTGCATCCATAGCAATTCTCCAATTTTCTTTTTGCACAGCTTCATCATAGGTTGTAGGATCACAATCTGAAAATAAAACAAAATAGGTAAGTGGATCTTCAGATTGGTTAACCCCTGTTACTTCATAATCACTCATCCAAGTGGGTCTTTTTCGAACTTGATGTGGCCATTCTTCAATTTATGCAATAGCATTTTGACTTTGTGAACTTTCTGTGATGGTTCGACTGGTTGTGGGCATTTCATCATCTTCAAAATTCATTGGAATTTGTCCTTCAATACCTTTCTCACTCCATGGCCAGAATTGTTCTTCATCAAATATCACATCACGACTAATGATGATTTTCTTAGTTATAGGATCATAAAGCTCATAAGTTTTTGATTGATCACTAATGCCAAGAAAAACACATTTTAACTCCCTTGTCATCTAGCTTTTTTCTCTTTTGATCTGGAACATAAGCATAGGCTATACACCCAAAAATTCTAAAGTGATATACTGCTAGTTTTTGTTTGCTCCAAGCTTCTTCATGTGTCATATTCAAAATAGCAAGAGTTGGGCTTCTGTTTAAAAGATGAATACTCGAATTAATAGCTTCGAGCCAGAAGCTCTTTGGAATTCCACTTGCTGTCAATAAACTTCACACCATATTTAAAATAGTGTGATTCTTCCGTTCACAAACTCCATTTTGCTGTGGTGAATAAGCTGTAGTGAGTTGTTTCTTAATGCCATGCTTCTCACAAAAATCTGCAAATGCACCCAAGTTGTATTCGCGAAGGACTTTTATTGGATTCTCACTATCTTTTTCAGCAAGTGTTTTGAAGCTCTTGAATGCTTCAAAAGCTTTAGATTTTTCATGCAAAAAATAAACCCAAATCTTCCGGCTATAATCATCAACGAAAGTGATAACATATCGTTTACCTCCATTGGAAACTAGAGATATTGGCCCGTAAATATCTGAATGGACCAGCACCAACGGTTTCTTTGCTCTTCATGCTTTTCCTTGTGAAAATTGAGCACGATGTTGTTTGCTAACAACAGTCTTCACATATTTCGGATGGAGCAATGATTGGGGGCAATCCTTCCACCATCTTCTTTTGATGTAATGTCTGTAGTCCACCAAAGCTAAGATGACCGTATTTGAAATGTCATACCCAAGCTTCCTCCTTTAATCTTGTAGCGAAGCATGAGTGGGAAGTGCTATGAAGATGTAGTGGGAACATCCGATTAGCAGTCATTGTAACTTAAGCAATTATACCCAATTTCTCATCATGGATTCTACAAACACCTCCTTTGAGTGTAATTTCATAGCCCTTCTCTTGTAATTGGCCAAAACTTAGGAGGTTGGTTTTTAATTCTGGAACATAAAACACTTATTTGATGGTATATATTGAAGTCCCTTTAGGAACAATTGCAACCATCCCTTTCCCCATGACTGGCGGGGTAGAGTCATCTCCAAATTTTACTGTGGTGTGGAACAACTCGTCTAATGTAGAGAATGCTTTCTTGTCTCCACACATGTGGTTGCTGCAACCAATATCAAAATACCACAAGTTTGAAGAAGTTTTCTCCTTTTCCTAACACACCAATAGGAGAATTTCTACTTCTTCCTTTTCTCCTACAAAGTTAGTCCTTTCCATACTTTGTGAATTTAAATAAGTTCGACATTCAGATTTGTAATGCCCATATCCGTGGCATCAAAAGCACTCCACTTTGGATTTGTCTACTGACTTTGGTCTGAAATCTGTTGAGTGTCGACCTCCACGTCCTCATCCTCTACCTTGAGAATCACGAGAAAAATAGCCATCTGATTTTTTATTGAAATTGCAGCGATCATTGGTTCCCCTTCCTCTGCTTCTGCCACTATTCATTCTTGTTGTTGATGAAAAATGATCTGCAGTTGAGGCCTTCAATGCCTTCTCTTCTGGTTCTTGCTGTAAGAAATTTTGTTCATGGACCAACAATGATCCTTGCAAATCATCAATTGAGAGTTCTTCAACATCTTTGGCTTCTTGAATAGAACAAACAACAAAGTTAAAGTTTGGTGTCAAAGATCGAAGAAATCTTCTCAACTATTGTGACGTCTTCGGTCTTATCTCCATGGATTCGCATCTTATTGACAATCACCATTGTCCAGGAAAAGAAATCTGTGATTGTTTCTCCCGATTTCATTCTTAGCAATTCAAACTCCCCACGAAGCATTTGGAGTTGCTGCCTTTTTGCCCTTATCGAGCCTTGATATTTCTTTTTCATGGAATCCCATATATGTTTGGAGGTGTCCTTGCAGAGAATTGTCTCCAAGATGGATCTATCAATAGCCTGAAACAGATAGTTTTTGGTTTTAAGATCCTTCAATTTTGCTGCTTCCAGAGATGTCCGTTGTGCTGCTATCAACTGAGCTCCTTCCTCTGATTCAACAATACTAGAAGTGACAACATCTTAATACTCCTTAGACTTGAGAAAATTCTCCATCAACATATTCCAGTGGTCATAATGACCATCAAAGTGAGGTATAGCAAGCTGTATGAAGTTCTCTGTGGCCATCACTACTACTGCAAAGAAGAACCACTACTGCTCTCGTGTTTGATCACTCAAGACTCCTTTCGAACACTTCTTTTTCCCTGTTGTGGCTCGATACCACTGTTGAAATTTACTCAAATAAACTCAAAAAAGAAAACACACAAGAGAGTTGCACACGCAAGAGAGTTGCTGCAGTAACTCGCGTCACAATATTCAACAGAACAAAGCCTATAAAATAGGCAGAACATACAGATCACTTTGCAGGAAAATAGCTACAGAACAACAACAACAAACACCTACTAACATACCCCACTAACTAAAACATGTGCAGAAACTAACTCCTAAAAACAAGCCACTTCCTATTGACTAGGACTCCACTATTGACACATAAAAAACTGAAAGTTAACTACTTCAACACATTCTTGATGCAAGAATGTTCTACTTAGTCACTGTGAAATGAGTTTTTCAACAGAAATTAATCTAAAAAAAGCTTTGCACACAACAACAATCTTGAGTCCCTCCTAAGAAGACTGAATTTCGTATCCCCCTCATCAATTTCATGTCTTTGAGTCTTGGTATTCGATCCACGGCTTGCTACTCCAACGACGGGACTGTTTAAGTGACACGTCTACTTGATATGCTCTGAAAATATTAGGTTAAGTTTTTACATATTTGAATATCTTGTGACCTGGGAAATTGCTGTGTGCTGTCCATTTTCGGTGTCTGAAAAGACATGGTTCAATTGTATGAATGAGTCGATAAGTGTTCCAACAAGCTCTTGCTA
This sequence comes from Eucalyptus polyanthemos subsp. polyanthemos, assembly GCA_017140185.1. Classification (NCBI taxonomy): domain Eukaryota; kingdom Viridiplantae; phylum Streptophyta; class Magnoliopsida; order Myrtales; family Myrtaceae; genus Eucalyptus; species Eucalyptus polyanthemos. Next base: position 44,019,377 of record CM029467.1, read on the forward strand.
ATTAGATTGTGTCGTAATTTATTTGAACATGAGTAACTCAAATGCGAATTCCGAACCTAAAGGATCGCAACTCTTATCAAATCAAGCATGTATCCTCCAATCAAGATCGATAAAGATCACCCTCCAACTATTATCTTATGGTCAGTGCATTTTAATTATATGTACATGATTTATAATTCACCATTATAGTAGACCCTTCTAGATTGGAGCACAACGGATCTTATGGAATTTGAGTAGCAAGTGGACCGATTGGAGCGTATCGTATTCAATCGAGCGACGGTGACATCTTGCCCGTGCCCCACACGTGCGACCGAAACCGTGAAGTGAATAAGTCACCCCGCTCTCTCCTCGTCTTCCGCCGCTGCCAGTCGTTTCGCCCCTCGATGGTCCCACGTTGCAGGTCGTGCGGACCCCCACCTTGTCCCCTCCGCATTCATATCGTGGGTCGCGTATGGGGCAATTGGTCTTCCTCGTGGATTGACGGGAACGAATCCGGATGGAACAAGGAAAATGCGTCGTGTGTCCTTTATGATTTTTAGGCGTTTAGCATCATCAGAATTCAATCGATGCTGTTGAGCAAAAAAAAGGGGATTAACTATTGAGATTAAACCTTGATAATAATAACCATGACTGTAAGAATATTTTGCAAGCATGTAGAAAATCTTAGAGTAGAGGTGATCATTGGACAAGATAAATCTGAATATTGAGTTTAATGGTGTTGTCCACGCCCTTTTATAATGTGAAAATCAATACAGAAAAATTGAAGCTGAGTCAGAACTAAAGTTGGGTGAACCGGCTTTCTCATATAAGGATGTTGCTCAAGTCAGCATATTTGCCTCTCGGGCTTGGGCAGGCCAAGTGGGTTGCCCGCACATTGATCCCCTTTATCAAGTACCCTATAAATGATAATCGGACCTTTCTATATTTTTCAAAGAACGATTTTTCAAACATAACATGTTCGGCAATGTACGTTTTACTGTAATTTCAAGACAAAATTTGTTTCTTCTAGAATTAACTAGTGTTTCTCTCGAGGAGAGGTTTCTCGTAACCTCGAGACCCCATAATGATCTATCTATCATCACAAGGTTAAATCAGATGACAGATTTCAAGTGCACGAATATAGCATAGCAACATGCATTGCTCCTGCGAAGTATCTCTTGCTCATAAAAGCATCTTTGGTTACAGAAGCATTGCTGCTTTTTTTCTTTAGCACCCGAATGCTTTTATTTTCCAGTCAAGTCTACAGCTATTCTCTGGGGAACTAAACCCTTTTTATGTGATTTTTTAAAGGTTGAGTAAATAGTTGAGAAAAATTATTAACTGTATACTTTCTAGAACCATATTTTGAATTATTATCCTCTAATTCTTAAAACCATTGAAACGAATTCCTCAAATTTATTCCTCAGTCTAAGGCCCTGTTTTAACCATCCAAATAGGCCAAATTATGATTCTTTGGAAATCAATTTTGGCCTAGAATCGCGTTTGGTAAAATCAGATTGGGAATAGAATCAAGAACAAAAAAAAAAGTTGATTCTTGTTTCGGGAGTCTAAGATGCGGGCACAATTCTTTAAACTTTTAGCCTCGCCCAACCCCGACGATGAAATATTTCACATGTCTTGCACAGAAGAAGAAGAAGAAGAAGAAGATGAAGATGAGAAAAAGAAAAGAAAAAAAGTAAAAAAATTATTAAAAAATTAAAAGAAATTGATTTGGAACATAATTAATAAACACGGTACCAAACAATTCTATTCCAGAATCGAAATTTTGGACGTTACCAAACGGCTTAAAATGCAAATGCTTAGAATTAGTTCCCGGAAACAGAATCAAAAAGAATCAGTTCTAATCAGAATCTACTTCCGGGAATAGAATCGTTACTAAACGCGCCTATGCAAGATACCACAATTCTTTAAACTTTTACTCGAAATATTTCACATGTCTTGCACATAAATGGAACCTTTTCCCGCTTCATCGTACAACAGAATTTTCATATAACTCATAATTTTCCTTTTAAAATTAAACTCATAAAAGAATTGAATTTAAACTGTTAATATGATTGATCGTGGAAAAAAATCTTCTCAATGAGAAAAATTAGTGAGTAATGATGGGAATTTTGACGTTTCTGGTTGAAATATGCCTATCAATGTCTACGGTTAGTACCAAAAGTCTCAACAAGTTGAATTACTCAAGTCTGTCCTAGCCCCTCACCTATATATTGACAAATCAATTAGAGCTCCAATGGGGTAAGCAAGATCAACAGTCACATTCATGTGCATGTGCTCCCTCTACATGGCCCCTTGAAATGGACATAAGATTTGCTGGGATGGCCCATGCAAGATTTTGCCCAATTGGTGGAAACTCGTCAAGCAATTTCACTCCGTGCATGGCTCTCCACCTTTAGGCTGGGGAGATTTTGTCATATTATAAAAGTTCAAGATGGGGAGTCAAATTCAAATTATAATCAACTCTGCAATGATAGCAATAGATGGGTCTCTTGTGCAACTGCAGCATAGACTTTTTGCATGTGTCTTATTAGTAATATTTGGTATTTGATTTGATTTGAATTTCGGTTTGGATTTTCCAATGACGTCAACTACAAATCGAAATCTCTTGTATTGGCTCACTTTTCATTATTCATTCTTTGCCTTAAAAGATTAATAATAATGTCTTCAGAATATGAAAAAGATGATATCTTTCTAGATTTTCCTTTAATGGAAAAAGACATTTTACTTCTCTCTAAAATTTCATATGCTATATTGTCCACGTAGCTACAATATAATTTGGCAATTGCCTCCCCTTGTTTTTCTAAGAGTATTCAACATTGTGATACTAATCTATATACACTAATTATCTTCCTTTTGGTCTAATACTAAGCAAAAACCCATCAGCTACATGTATTTATATGTGTATGCGATCGATATGTAAACACTAGTGGGAGAGGGGAAAGGCAAAAGTTTACGACCCATATGACATATCATCTTGACCACTACAACATGCACATATAGGTGATGTTACTTCAATTAAACTACAGTAGTAAAATTGTCAAGTAGTCAAACAATTAAACAAGTGGTGTCACTTGGGAGGGGATTTCAAAATTGCAACTTAAAGTGAACGTCTCCCTGACAAGAGTGTACTCAAATTTCTCAAAGTAGCTTCTAAGTTTTTGTAGGGTAAATGCAATGCTCTTGTAAATTTCTTATATTCGAAGCTCCTGCTTTTGGGGGTTAAAGGTAAAGTTAAATCAGAAGTCTAAGCCAAGCATACAAACGATTTTTCCCATCTTTTTTCTTTTCAAATCGCAACATTACGCTGCATTTTTTAGGGAAGGAAATTGAATTAATTCCCATTATCATTTCTTAACCCTTTTCGATTATCTTCACATTAATTCAGAACATCACTCGAATCCCAAAAATCTCCCACCAAAGGACAAAATTGCAATCTATTGCTCAAACTAAAAATAAATAAATAAAACATTTACATTTGCGCATATTAACTTTCACTCAATCGATATCCGCGCAAGACTTAAGGTTGAAGGAAGATTACATGGATGAACTGATTTCTTCAGCAAACCTTTTCACCGTCCAATCCGCGTTTTTCGTAATAGCCCACGGACAAGGACTGAACTCCAAGTCATCTTTATATTATTATATAATGTAACCTAATCAAATTTATTATTAACAAAGAGTAAAATAACCTAATCCTTCGTATGCTGTCCGTACGCTGTTGCCGAACCAGCTAATGACGACAACATAAAACTCCCTCGCTGTCCTTTTCTTTAGTCTTAATTTACATAAGTCCTGGTCCAAACATGAATCTTTTCGATATATTATAATCAAAATACTTTAATTTCTAGTGCAGTGGAACCCTCTGTATTTCTAATTATCATACTTGTGTCTACACTTGTAGCAACTCTTTTTAATGTGTGCCCAACGTGTGATTGATTGTTCTTCAAGAACTGGGGATCCTTATAGTTAACGAATTTGTAAGTCAATATGAAATTAATTAAGCATGGCACATAAGCCATCTGTGCGGTGAATGGACGTGGATAGTTGGTGTATTTATGGTGATTTTATTCTTTCTGGGGTCGAAGGTGTATTCATGGCTGCGGGCGGTGTCAACTGCAAATTGGGAGGTTTGAAAACATAAGCATAGTCTAGAAACATGTCGTGTCGTGTAAAAAGAATAATCCTTATTTTTTAGATTATTCCAACTTAATTAGTACCCAATTTATACAAATATATAATACCATAATTAAAATATCAAGGAATGGAGTATTTGTATTTGACGCATAATTTGGAGGTTGAAGCTACCACAAGCTTCTTTTTTTATGATGGTGGAGGTTATGTTGTGCTCGAGTGCATGATTGGTTGGTCAAAAACATAATTATTTAAAAATATATAATTACATATAGACTGGTGCTTTTATGATTCACGCACGATATTTATTTATTTATTTAGTTTGGGAGAATTGACGATATGATTTCAATCATGATTCTTGACGAGTTCCTGCATGTATGTTTTTTGACTTTCGGAGGTTGCTATTTCCAAGTCAATCTTGTTCTCTCAACCATGGAATAATGAAAATGCGAATTTCAAGGAGATCATGCACGATTATATATATATGGGAGTGAGTGAAGAGATGTCCTGGAAGTATTGTTTGTTCCATCTCTCTAGAAATTCGCATTTCACACCTCTATTTTTGTCCTCTACCTTGTTGTGTGTGTATATAATATATATACTCATAATATATGTTCAATACATGGGTATTTCTTTTTGTGGGTAAAATTATAAGACTTGAATTTAGAGAAATGGAGGGTAATTAATGATATCTTTCGCTCTTCAAAGTTTTTCATAAAATAATTTTACTTATTAATATATATTACTATTTGGATATAAGCTACGCTTGTACTTGAAACTCGGTAGTTACGACCGAAAGAAAATTATTGGTCACGTGAGGGAGTGCACGAAAATGGGAAGTTATTATATGCACCAGCAACAACTTTTTGTACGAGTAAATTGAGAAATTCACTGAAAAAAAGGGGAAAAATTCATCTTTGACTCAAAATGAAAAAAATTTCATTACGAACGAAAATTCTCTTTTATTAGGTCTGTTGATCGTGCCTCTTTATAACTCCGTGCGATGGTCAAATGAAACTTTCGCTATGAGCAAAGGACGGGTATTTCATAGATAATGAAGGAAAAGCCATAATTATAAATGAATCGAATTACGCGATTAAATGGGCAAATAATATTAAAAAAAGAAAGAGAAACTCCAATCTAAAAGGCCATCAAATAGTGGCAAAAGCGAAATTCAAAAGAACCGGTGGCTCCAGTTTCGTAATTTGCGAACGAATACGGTGAAGAAAAAAGAAACGCGGACACGACAGGGGGGGTGGGGGCCGTCGGAATTTTCAACGAAGACCCCCTTACGCTTTGCTAAATTTACGCGCGCACGATGCTCTCCCTCTCTGCCTTCTTTCTCTCTCTAGCGGGACGAACGCGAACAAATAATGGAGGAGGATCGCATAATATATTAACCGCAAAAGAAAAGGAAAAGAAAAAGAAAAAGAAAAAGAAAAACACAAGAAGAATCCCGATAAATAGAAATAAAAAAAAAAAAAAAAGGGAAGAGGAGAGAGGACAATATGGGGTTTTTCAAAGCCCGACACTAGTCGGTGGAACGGACTTTACACCTCTCTCTCTCTCTCTCTCTATCTAACAACTTCCACCTTCTCCCTCCACCAGTTTCTCACACGCGCATACACAGCACCAGCACCAGCACCAGCACCAGCTCTCTCTCTCTCTCTCTCTCTCTCTCTCTCTCTCTGTCTCGCACCAGGTCACGAGCTCAGCCAGCCAGCCGACCCCCGCGCCGGATCTCCTCCCATGGCCCCGCCTCTCCGGCCGCATTCTCGCCCCTGAATTCTCCCCCCCCTCCCCCGGCGCCGGCCCGCCGGTCTCTCCCTCCCTCCGGTACCTCCCTCTTTCTCTCTCTAACTCGTTTCTGTAGTCTCTCTCTCTCTCTCTCTCTCTCTCTCTACCCACGCCACTTCGCTTTCGAGCTTCTCCTTTCGTCAGACGACGAGCTTCTAAGTCTTTCTCTCTTCGCTGTTCCTTTTACGCCACTCGCCTTTTCTTCTTTTGTTTTGTTTCCCCTTTCTCTCTTCTTTTGGGGCCTCCTTTTTTGGCTTAACCCGATCTCGCCTTTCTCGAAGTTTTAACCCGTCCTCTCCTCCCCCTTTTTCTTCTTCCTCTTCCTCCCCGCCCCACCCCACCACCCTCTCTCTATCTCTCTCTCTCTGTTGCTTTTTCGCTACTGCCGAATCCGGTTCTCCGAGCTCCGTCCAGTCTTTAGGTGTGCAATGTGCGTATCCCCTGTCGTTGCAGCCTTTTTGTTTTTCTTCGTCCGAAGCTGATCTTTTTTAAAGCGGTGGGGGGGCTCTGTATCGTACCGCCTCAATCGCCACCATTCCCTTTTTGCGTCTGCTGCTGATGATGACTGCGGCGTCTTTATGGAACAATGATTCCGTCCCTCCCCGTCTGTCTCACTGCCACACCCCGTCCTTCTTCGTGCGCCCTGCCTTTTTCTTTCCTGCTTTTTCTTCTCTCTTTTTGGCGCAATGATGCTTTTGGCTTTCGAGTTCAAATCGGCTTTCGGGTTTTCTTTTACGGGCTTTAACTAGTTCGGTAGTTTGGCGCTTCTGGGCTCGAGGAATGATGAATTTCGGGTGAGTTCGTTCACAATTATAGACGGGCTGATCGGTTTGGTTCTGGCGAATTTTGGCGCCGGGCGTGTTTTAAAGTGGCAGACAGATTGTCTGTGCAGGGGCACATCAGTGAAACATGATAGCGATGGTCCGTGCGACATGCGGAATTTCGCTCTGTGATCGCCAGTCACAGGTCGCTATACTGTTCGCATTTACTCGGGGGCGATGATTTGTTTTTGAATGAGCTTGGCTTTACTCTGTTCTGAAGATAAAAAGCTCAATCCTTTCTCCGTGCTCGGTCACCTACTCCGCAGCAGCGTAGCTTTCGTACTTGAGGGATCAGAATTCGTGGTTTTTTTTATCGGTGCGGACCGGGTTGCAATCTAAACCTGGAAATTGAATTCGAAGGAGAGTGAGCTCGGTGAGAGAACATTAAGACTTCTGTGCTCTTTCGTAATTTTTTTTTTTTTTATGGTATCGATCCAGTTCGGCTGCTTCCTCCACTGGATTGCTTGTGCCTTCATGGGTTGTTGCTTACTGTGAGAGAAGATTTATTGTTCTTTTGGGTCCGCTCTCTCGTGTAATTTCAGTTGATCTTCTCTTTTTGATAAATTATTGGAGCGATATGTGGAAATCTTTTTCTCCTGATCCTTTTTCTTCTCGACTTTTTTGGTTTGCAGCTGGCAAGATGTATACTTCTCAGAACAGGAAGGTGCACAACTTTGAGAAACAGTTTCCAGGGTGCCTCGGAAGGGTGGTGAATCTTTTCGATTTAAGTGCAGGAGTGACTAGCAACAGGCTACTCACAGATAAACCGCATCCGTATGGTGGGTGATGGTCTTGCATCCTTTTAACTCGTCTTTGGCTTGTTGGCTTTCTCATGTTTCATCCTCTTATGTTCTTTCTGGAATTTCACTTTTCCTTTCGATTTGGGACGTGCTGTCCTCAATCCTGGGAATTGTTTCTCAAATGGCCTCTCTTGTTGAATGTCCTTGAATTCATTGCCTAAAACTTACGAAATAAAGATGATTTATTCACAGGTTCTTCAATCTCAAGGAGTTTATCAGATATGGCAACAATGTTGGCTCCTACATCTGGGGATCAAACAGAGGAAAAAGGGGTGAGATGTGAAGCATATTTCCACTTAGTAGCTGTAATTGTTCTTGACAAATCATAGCTTCTCTGTAAAATATGGAATCGCACATAAATTTGTCTGCACCTTTTCTCACTCCCTGTCCTAATCTCTGATGCATTTGTATGAGGCATGCAGATAGTGTTGAACTCACGTAGAATTTCATCCAGCCGGAATTCAATGGGTACACCCATGAAGATGTTAATAGCAGAAGAAATGTCAAAGGAAGTTGGATCTAAACATTGCCCTCCTAATGTGATTGCCAAGTTGATGGGGCTTGATGCCCTTCCCGAGCAGCAGCCTCACTCTGTTAATCGCAGAAGCCAATCAGAAGGTTCTATGCAGCACAGGTTGGAAAATTTGGAAATAACGGCTGAATATTGGCAAAGAGAGCGTGGTTTCTTGGACAAACAGTTGCAAAACGAAGTTCTTAAATATGAAGAAACTGATTACAAAGATTTTTACGAGTTGTCACCGCATTCTAAGAAAAACTCTGTGAGTGGAAAACAGCAACAGAAGGGAAGGTATAGAGATTGTACGAATGAGAAGAAGATGGCTATTGTTCGTCAGAACTTCAAGGAACTAAAACGTCTAGCTACAAATGAAAATCTGTGGGAGTCCAAGGAATTCCACAATGCATTGGAAGTCTTGAGTTCGAGTTCCAATAAGGATTTATTCTACAAATGCCTTTCTAACCATCTTGATGAGCTTCAGCATATTTCTATGCCTCTTGAAACAAAGCGCATTACCATTCTTAGGCCCTCGAAGATGATTGATGATGATAAATTTTCAATGCCAAGGAAGAAGAATGAAAGTCCAACTAAGATACGAACTCTGGTCCCTGAACAGGGCAGATGGGATAAAAACAAGTCCAGCGACTCATCCACATACGCTTGTCAGAATGTGAATGACTGTCCCAGTCAACCAACTCGTATAGTGGTACTAAAGCCCAGCGCTGTGAAGGCTCACGATCTAAAAGCCGTGGTTTCACCAACCTCTGGGATACGGAGAATAGTAAGTGATGAAAATACTATTGAAGAAGCTGAAGATGATGGTGTTCGAGAATCAGGAGAAGTGGTGAAGGAGCTTCCTGGTCAAACGCATGAAAATTTGGCTGGTCACAGGAGGGATGAAACTCTGTTATCTTCTGTTTTATCTAATGGCTATATTGGTGATGACAGTTCATTCCATAGATCGGAGAACGAATACACAGGTGGAAATCTCAGTGATTCGGAAGTTATGTCACCAGCTTCTAGACACTCATGGGATTATATTAACAGGGTTGGCAGCCCATACTCGTCCTTCAGCCGAGCATCCTATTCTCCAGAATCATCGGTTTGCAGAGAGGCAAAAAAACGGCTGTCAGAGAGGTGGGCCATGATGACGTCTAATCAGAATTCTCAAGACCAAAGACATGTTCGTAAGGGATCCAGCACACTGGGTGAAATGCTTGCTCTTTCAGACACAAAGAAGTCAGTCAGACATGAGGAAAATGGCAGCAAAAAAGAGCAAGAACAAGTGGGATCGAGCTCATCTTTAAGTAGTAACTTAAATAAAGAAGAATCGGTTGTTGTCTCACCAAAAAATCTTTCAAGGTCAAAGTCCGTTCCTGTATCTTCAACGCTATATGGTAACAAGCTTAGTCCAGAAATGCTTGATCCCCAAGTTGGCGAGCCCAATGTCCCTAAGCAACCGATCAAGAAGAGTGCGGGGTCATCATTGAAGGGGAAAGTTTCAAGTCTCTTCTTCTCAAAAAACAAAAAATCTAGTAAAGGAAAATCCAATGTGTCTCAATCTAAAGATGACGCTCAATGTCCTGATGCTGAAATGCCAGGCTGCTCCACATATCAACATGAACAGATTAATGTTGATTCTTCTAAATGTGTTGAGGGTAAGATCAGGGAAGAGTGCTCGTCTCCTCCTCAACATGGATCAGTGAGCACAACTTCACTGGGTTCCATCGATATAGCACGAGAACAAGGAGTGTATTCGCAGGAGGTAATTGATTTTTCACCCTTCGGATGAGTTTGTCTCGTTAATTTGTATAATTTGGATGCTCTCTGTTGGTTCTGTTAATGAAGGAAGCATGTTAGTACACTCAAGGATACTCTTTGTCACTTCTATCCCCATTTCAGTCAACTGCAATGCCTCCTGAATGACATAACATTGAGAAAGCATATTTCTGAGTCTCTTCATGCATACGTATTAAAGACTCCAAAAATGGTGTTTTTTCCCTGTGGATAATCTGTTTGCCATGCAATCCATTATTATGCATTTTACATGTGCCTGTCTAAAGTCTGTTGGAGTAGAGCTGGTAATTGAAGGCAAATAGCTTTGATTGCCACGCGAGGAAGATTGCGTTGGGAAACATAGATTTTTGCAACCTAGACAATTATCTCAGAGTGGTTTTATTATGCTGACCCTTTTGCAGGGATCAATACCTATGGTGTCGAGGAATTTGAATTGTATTCAGGAGCAGCCAAGTCCAATTTCAGTTTTGGAACCATCCTTTGAAGATGATGACAACCCAACTCCAGAATATTTTGGTAACAATGATAGTCCAGCGTCCATTATATACATATTGAGATGTCTCTTTTTCCCTCACCGGATAACAGATCCTCTTCTAATGAAACAGGAAAACAACCGCTTGGTCATTCACTCAAGTCTAACTTGATTGACAAGTCGCCACCAATAGAATCCATTGCCCGCACACTCTCATGGGATGATTCCCGTTTCGAAAGATCTGCTTCATATCCAATAAGATCCCCCATGGTTTTATCTAATGTGGAGGAGGAAGAACTGGATTGGCTTGTTTTTGTCAGAACGGTTCTGTCAGCAGCCGGCTTTGATGGTGAAGTGCAACCAGAAACCTTTTTTTCTAGGTGGCATACACCTGAAAGCCCACTGGATCCATCTTTGCGAGAAAAATTTGCTAACACAAAGGATATTAAGGAACCGATGCCTGAGGCGAGGCGGAGGCAAAGAAGATCAGAGCGGAAGCTTGTTTTCGACTGTGTGAATGAAGCGCTGATTGAAACCACAGGTTACGGGCCAAATTTGGGCTCAATCAGCTGGCCAGGCTGCAAGGTCCCAGATGGGACATCAGAGCAGACATTATCCATATCGGTGGACTGTGTGTGGGCTCGAATGACGGAATGGTTTCCCGATGAGGTTAGGTGCGTTTCAAGAGGTGATGGGGGCAGCAGCAGCCTGGTGGTGGAGAGAGTGGTGAGAAATGAGGTGGTTGGGAAAGGGTGGATTGAACAGTTGAGTTTGGAAATGCATAGCCTGAGGAAGGATATAGAATGGACGTTGCTCGACGAGCTTGTGGATGAGGCTGTTGTTGAGTTGACAGGTAGACTGTCGTGAGCTCTTCTTCTTCGTTTTTCCTTCTCTGTGTATATCGTTACTCTATTATCTGTGCATTCTGGTGGGTGGTGATAACCAACAGAAAATGTCCCCTGTCGTTTTCATTAATTAAAGCTGCAAATGTTTCAGTAAGCATTAATTTTTTTTCTTCCCCAATTTGTGCACCCATTATTTTTAGCACATATATTTGCTCTACCTGACATGACAGCCTATTCCCGTCCAGCGACGGGCATGATCTCTTTCGCAAAGATCTGTTGCGGATTTCTAGTGGCTGAATCGCGTATCATAAATATACATCAACTTGCTCCTTGTCCAGTTGATTTGGGTATTACATATGCGCTTCATTGGAGTCCAGTTGTTGGTGATCATAGTCACGACTGTTGTAGGACATGCCACTTCAGGTTGACTCACCACTTTCGGGAACTGGACAAAACTGACTGAAACTATAGATTATAACAGGATAGCGTGCGTTACTTGGCATTTGTTTTTCTCGTCTGGCTCAGGACAGCTTGTATGACTGTTGTCTTCTTACCACGCTACCTCTATTTAATCAGTTGGCAAAAGAATAGATTCTAGGTTTTGTCGTGCTTCACGTCATGCTTATGGCTTGGAGGAGCATGTAATGACAATCGGTTGCTACGACAAGGTTCTTTGCCGGATGATTAACGTTTACACTAGATTCTCCGTCATCTTTCGAGCGATAAGATTCGATTCCAAGCCATTTCGTCCATATTACGACGCCGGAATCTTGAAAGAGCACAGGTGAGGAGGTGGTATTAGCAAAAGAACAAACTTCGTTTGGCACTCACCCATTAACGATCGTTTTCTTGTTTCTTTAATCCTTTGCTTAGTGGGTCTTGGCGTATAGTTTTGCTTTTTTGGTGGGTGTGGTCCAAGCCAAGCCATGCCATATTTATGAAGGTTAAGAGGTAGTTATGAGATTCATCCGGTGGTTGGCGACGGAGAAATGCAATGAAAACGAAAGCAATAGTTATTGTGGCAGTCTGGTGTCAAGTACCCATCTCTGCTTGGGACAGGACAGAAAACGATATATCGTTATCCTTCGAGAATGCGAAAAATGTGATTAGTATGTTCGTTTCGAAGAATTTAATACATGGGCTTCCTGTCCAATTTTAGAGGATGGCCTATTTGAGCAAAGTCCGGGACCGGGGAACAAATGACCATCATCCGTCTTAATCCAACGTTGATAACGATCCTTTTTTTTTTTGTCTTTATGCCGGGGGGGGGGGGGGGGTGGTTTCAAGAAGTGTGAATCTTGCGGAGAATCGAAACGTGAATAATGGTATTTGAGATGTCCCATTATGCTTCGTTTATCTGTTTAAGACTATGAATGCCCGAGGCGACGAGAGTTTCGATTCCAAAAATATTGATTTTCAATCTTCGCATTATTCGTATTATCTTTTCCATCGCATTTTTATCGAGAGCTCCAGCAATAGCCGTTTCTTTTTACACTGATTCCGGTTGCAGCTGTTGAGATGGTACATCATCCGATGATCTTCGGCTTTCACTGTTAAGGAGATTCTAAGAAAAGGTTCAAAAGGTGACATGGACAAATTTACCCCATGTCTCTTTCGCACATTTTGGTAACGTTTCTATTTTCTAGAATAATTTCTTTTCAAAAATATTTTTTTCTATTTTTATTCACAAGAATAATTTCTAAATATTTTAAAACATTTAATAACTATATAAAATTTATGTTCCTGGAACAAAAATATGTTTGATACAAACCTAAATATTTTTGTGACTTAAAATTTCTTTTGATTTATTAATGATTTATTGCATTTTTTTCTTATTCTTCTTTTTTTTTTCCTTCTTCTCCCTTTTAGCCGGCCATCGATCTTGGTCATGGCTGGTCAACAACCGGCCAAACGAGGACCGGCAAGGTCATCGGCCTTGAGGGAGCCTCCCCATGGCTTGGCGAGGCTCAGCCTCGCCCACTCAAGCAATGCCAACCTCACGATGGTCATCGAGCGAGCTCAAGCCTCGCCATGGGCGGGTGAGGCTTGACTTTGCCCAAATCCAAGTGAGGCCGGGGCGAGATCGACCTCGTGGTGGCCAAGCAAGGTCGCTAGCCAACGCCGAAGCTAGTGACCGGCTGGGGAAAGAAGAGAGGAAGAGAAAGAAAAAAAAAAGAAAAAAAATTATTTTTGTTTCTTGAGTTGTTCTCAAGAACAAAAACAATTTTTGTTTTTGTTTTTTATTTATGTTTTAAATATATTCCAAAAAAACAAAAAAATTACCAAATGCGTTTCTATTTCGGAGAACAAAAGAATAGAAATACGTGTTCCGAGGAGCGTTACCAAACACTCCTTTAACATCCTCGAAGTGCCCCCAATCTAATCACCACCTATCTCTCGGTAAATTCATATAAGAAGTTGGACACAAGATTGGATAAAATTCTTGGAACGTGCTCAAACTCCAACCATCAATGAAGGAGATCCAAATCTGCAACCACCATCGAAACTAGTCGAACTAATCCTATGATGTAAGAGATCTCTTCCAAGCTCGGGTGATGCAAATTGCATTCACGAGTTTGATCTTCTTAGTCTCCACTTTGGGAACAATTTCTATGTAAAAAAACATTTTTGGTCAAAATTTTTACCACTTTTTTATATTTATTTGTTTTTTATTTACCGATACCATTAGTCCTACATAGTCTAAAGCGTCGGACTTATGGATACCATTAGTCCTACATAGTCTAAAGCGTTATGGCGACTTTTTTTCTTTTTATAAAAAATTTGTTGACAAGTATCTTTTTTTTTTTTTGTGAAAGTAAGTAATTAATATAATGGGGAAGGTCAATATGTACAACCAAACGGCTCCAAAAACTTACACTCAAATGAACATGCTCAATCTGAGTGGAAGGGAGCCGAGAAGAAAAGGCCAAAAGGCACCAAACCAAACGGATAACCAAGAGCCAAGCGGCAAAAAATGCCAGGCAATACGACCTAGCTACCAACAAGACACCTAGCCAAACAGACTAGAAACAAGGGAAGAGAAGATAATAGGATCCAACTCCCATGAGTGCTACATTTGCCTATTCCTAGCGGAGTCCTCCACATTCTTGTAGGTAATAGCACCTTGATGAGATGATTCTTCATGGCCGGAACAAAAAGCGGCTCTCCCATAAACAGAATATTGTTCCTATTCTTCCATATGATGTGGCAAAGTGCACCAAAGGAATAACAGGCCAGACATTTATAAAACTCCATTCACAACAGGAAGGTATTAGCACAGCTAAGGGTCTCCTCCCAAGATCTATTGGTCCAAGGGAGATTGCATCTAGTAGCCTAAAAAAAGCAATACTAGAGGTAATGCGACAACCAAAAAAGAGATGCTCGATAAAATCAGGCACCTCATTGCAAAAGGGGCAAGCCGCAACATCAATTTTGCCATGAGACATAAGCAAAGCCTAAGTAGGCAGCCTCCGCTTGGTAGTGATCCATAGGTTCAATTGCTATCGAGGCAAAATGGCATTGCTCTAGATGAGTCGATGCCAGTTGACTCTCTCCTTCTTCCGCCGTATGATCTCCCAAGCTGAAGCCACCAAAACATGCTTGACGACTCCTCCCTCCAACTAAACCAATCTTGCATATCAATCAAGGCGGGAAGAGGCAAACCCCAAGACTTAATCTTTGATCTGATAGTCCCTCCATTCTCAGAGAAGAGGTCAACCACCAAAGCCTGCTTAGAGAGGCCTGAGCTATATATGAAGGAATCCATGAAAAATAAATTCAACGGACCCCTTGGATGCCAATTATCGAACCAAAGCGACGTTGTTAAGCCATCTCCTATTCTCCAATGGAAGCGGAGTTGGCATTCAGACTTGAGTTGTAGAAGTTTCTTCCAAGCCCAAGAACAACAAGTCAGCTGCTTCATAACTCAAAAGTTCTTGTTTTTTAAGAAGGTCGAATGGACCCACTTACACCATAATGATTCCTTGTTTGAAAATAAGTACTAGATATACTTGAGCATGGCCGCCTTGTTGCACTCTCGCAATATCCGGATACCAAGCCCCCCTTCCACTTTAGGAAGGCAAACATCCTCCCAAGAAACTTTGACACCTCCTCTACCCAAAGTAGGTCATTTCCAAAAGAATTGTCTAAGGATACACTCAACCTAGTCAAGAACTGCAGCAAGGATAATAAAAACACTTGCCCAAAAGGCTTCAATGGCATAGAGAACTAACCTGATCAACTGAAGACGACCGACTAAGGAGAGGAAACGGTGAGTCCAAGACTACACTTGAGAAGTGATGCGCCTAATAAGAACCGCACCACTTTCCCAAACCTCTCCGTGATGATTGGAACACCAAGATACCGCATAGGGAGGGTACCCTCACCAAACCCAAGCTCTAGAAGGATATTAGTCCCTTAAAGACGACAGGCCTCCCGAAAGAAACACCTCACTTTTCATTGAATTCGAAAGAAGGCCACTCTAAGATAAAAACAGCTAAAGACTCTTGTTGAAAAGCTTCACAAATGGTAAGTGACCCTCACAAAAAAGGAACACATCATCTACAAAGAATAAGTGCGAGAGGCAGGTAGGTCTGCAACTCTAGAAGAATTTAAAATCCGACTGATGCGAGCTCCTCCCAATAATCCCAGAGAGCACCTCCATAACCTAGCATGAATAAGTAGGAAGAGATGGGATCTCCCTGCCGTAAGCCACGCCCACTAGGGAAAAACCCATGTAGCTCCCCATTCAACTCAATGGAGAATCGAGGAGTCCGCACACAGGTCATGATAAGGTGAACTAGCCAATCAAGGAACCTAAACATGGCACACGTTCTCAAGAAATCACCAATCAACGGTGTCATAGGTCTTCCGAAGTCGACTTTAATAGCACACTTCAAAGTATAGGGTTCAACATGGAAGCCAGAAAAAAGTTCATGCACCAAAAGAATGTTGTCCTTAATTCTACGCCCTTTGACGAAAGTGCTTTGAGTAAGGTTGACAAGATCCCTAAGCACGAGCAGTAACTCTATTAGCCAACACCTTGGTGATAATCTTGTACACCATGTTGCAACAAGCAATCGGCCTGAAGTCGTCAACCGTAGTTGCATTTGGGACCTTAGGAACCAACACCAAGATGGTATTGTTCACTTTTTTAAGGATCCTCCCGAACTGAAGAAATCTCTAACGGCAGCCGTAACTAGCTGACCCACCGTGTTCCAATTCTCCTTGAAGAAATCCACCGTGAAACCATTCGGCCCCCGTGCCTTCCCCTAAGCCAAGGAAAAAAGAGTGTCCCATATCTCAAGCTCGAGACGAGCCGAGTAAGAAACGAAATGTGGTTCTCATTGAGCTATGACTAGATAACCTCCTAAATCTCTAAGACTGAGGGAGTATCCAGCTCTAGACGAGGCAAGAGGAGCTCTCGAAAATAATCCACAAAATGTTGCTGGATCAACTGAGGCTCAATAATTTGGCTACCCGAAGAGTCCACTACTGAGAGGATTCTATTCCTCAAATGTCACCAATTAACAACCTAGTGAAAGAACTTCGTGTTCCGGTCACCTTCCTTAAGCCATCTAATCTTGGCTTTTTGTCTAAAAAACGACTCTTCCTAAGATCGAAGCTCTAGGAAGGACCTGTGCTGAACCCTCTCCAAGTCTGCAAGCACCTCGCTAGTGGGATCAAGTATGAGGTTGACTTGGGTCTACTTTAAGACTTCCCTCGCTTGAGAAGTCCTTTCGAAAATATTGGCAAACGAAATCCCATTCAATTGCTTGAGCCACCCTTTCAATGCCTTCTACTTAGAAACTAGCCTAAACATTGGCACACCTGAAGATGGAGCCTCCCAAACTTGCTTAACAATTAACTCAAAGTCCGGGTATTGCATCCAAAAATTGAAGAATTTAAACGGTCTTCTCCGGAAAACCGAGTTCTCAACCTTGACCACCATAGGTGAATGATCTGAAATCCCTAGCACAAGAAATGAAGCCTTCAAATAGGAAAATACCTAGCTCCAACAAGGGTTAACCAGCACCCTATCAATTTTCCTCACCTTGCAAAACTGACCTGAAGAAGTGGACTAGGTATATCGAAACCCCACATATCTTAGGTCCCCTAGCTCCGCCTGGTCAAGACACTGTCTAAACTCGTCGAAGCACAGCAACCAAAGGTCCGAACCACCCAGTCTATCTGAAGGATCCTTGATCCCATTAAAGTCTCCCATAACAAGCCAAGGTACATCCTGAAGAGAAGAACTCCTAGCCACCAGATCCTCCCATAAAAGACGCTGATAAGTAAATGTATGCTTAGCATAAATGATAGAAACAATGCAGGTCATGCCAAAATCCAACCAACAAAGCTTCTCATGAAAAGCCTAATCTGAGACCGACATAAGTTCCAAGGAAACTGCAATAGGATCCCAACCAACCCAAATCCTACCCCTATTAGAGTACTCCAAGTTGGCTCACCAACACCAGTCCACCAACAAATTTCCAATAATGGTATTAAATAGATTATGAGAAACTTTGGTCTTCACTAACCCAATCAAGGATAATCGATTTGACAAGACAAAATTCATCACTTCCGCTTGCTTAAGAGGGCAACAAGCCCCCTATTATTCCAACACCTTATGTACATATTTACAAAAGGAATGGAAGAAAAGTTACCTTCTTTTAGAGGAGCTACACCTTGTAGTGGGCAAAGCAAGCCGAGCCGCCGAAGGGGGTTCCAAAGAAACACTAAGAAGCTTGTCTTGCAACATGGAAGGAGGGGGTTCCAAAGCTAGGGCAAGCCTCCTCACCAAGGATGCCTTCAGAGAGGTGTAGGGGGAGAGGAGATCTTCATCCGAGGAAGAGATGATATCGGAGTCCTTTGCCCCCTCACTCGGGTTGGGTAAAACCGGACCAATAGGCTCCAAAGGAAGGATCGAGACGTCCAAGGAAGGAGGGGCAGCATTAGACGGCTAAGAGATGATCAACTATCCCCTAGGACCTTTCCAAGAGTAGGTGCTAGGCAATCTCTTCTCTACCGCCACAATCTTCAACTTCAAGGACCTCCCATCATCACTCGGATTAGTCGGAATAGACAAGCTGTCAAGAAGCAAAGGAGTAGGCTTTTTCTTCTTGCCTTTGACCATCTTCTAGCCTTGATCAGGCTCGGAGGGGGCTACCGAATTGGGGGCATGGGGTCAAACAGGCTCCAAAGTAGTAGGGGTAGGACGGTTCCTCTTCAAGATCGCCAAAGGTTGAGTAGGGGGGCAGCACAGTTGTGTCCAAAAACCCCACACTTTTGGCACTCCACTAGCCACCATTTGAATTCAATAGCAATGGTCCTAGGGACACCATCTATATTCACTTCAACCAAAGAGACCCTAGGCTAGTTTACTTTAATCTCGACACACACACGAGCAAACGAAAGCATCCTCTATCCTCCGGTGCATTGATCTACAAAAATGGGCTTACCCATGGAGCTAGCGATAGCACCAATTGCTAAAGTGGACCAAAGGTCAAGGGGTAGGTTCTTGAGCCTTATCCAAACCAGAAAAATGAACCGCTTGTCCTTCTTCAACTCCGTGAGTGGTTTCCATTACTGCAATATTAGAGGAATCCTAGCAACAGTGAGAGGAACCTCTTCTAAAATATTTCTGCAGAACATCAGGTCCGGAATATGGAAATAATAGAAGCCTTAGTCGTTGGCGAGCACGTCAACCAGCTTCGATCCCCAAGTGTTCTCTAAAGTTTGCTCTGTGAGTTGAAATGGGAGCCTCTTCCCTTAAAAATATTTGACTAAGAACTCATGCCATTTGGGATCCGTGACCTATAGCACCTCACTCATCAAATTGACAATCGGTTTCCCATCTACAAAAGCAGGCGGAACATAGGAGAGCTCATAGCGCTTCGCTGCAAGCCGTGCCACGTTGGCCCATGTTTAGGCTTGGGGAGGCTTTGAGGACCGAGCTTGCTTGCTCTAGTCCCGCTTAGAAGGAGCTCTAAAACAACTCCTCCCCTTGGAACGATCCATCCGAGGAGGCCTAGTACCTAGGCCCATCTCGACACCAACACTAGGCGAAGAATTCCCCCTCCCCGGTAGGAATCTTGGGCCACCTTACCATTCGGTCTATCAACAAGATTGAGAGGAGGGGGACTCTGATCCTTCCCACTACTCAAGCCTAAAAGCGTCTCAGCCGAGGAGGACACCATCAAGCCTAGCACAGCCCTTAACCAAACCAACTAGTCCTCTACAGAAAAGCTAGAAAGAGGAAATCTATACCAGGGCCTAACTAAGAGGAGGATGGACGTTTAGGGACACCCACACCACCACAAGTCCCAAGCTCAGCTCCCGGCTCAACTCAAGCAACTCCCACGAATAAGGACTCCCATAGCAATGAACCAAGCAAACCAGCAAAACTAGGGTAGATGAGAACTCCTCTTGAGTCAAAACTAAACCAAACCATTTGGTGAGGAGTTGGAGTGCACCAAGAGGAGGAAAGTCACCAAAATTCAGGCCAAAAGAATGGCTAAATTGCCCAAGCCGAGCAAAACACATATCAATGAATAGTGTGAAAAACACCCCTCTTGGGAGAGAAGGTGAACAGTATGTCGGGAATTATTAACAGGTATCTTCACAGTATAGAAAAAGAGAAATTGTTATTTCTTAGTACATTATGTCTATCGTGTCATTTATAATCCATATATTTCAAAAGACAATCCTTATCGATAAGTAGGGAAAAAATCAAAAAAATTATAAACTTATTACAATGGTACAAATTCATTCCTAATTATTATTATTTTACCAATTCAATCATAAATCTTTTATAATAATGCCAATTGAGTCCATTCAGCCAAATTTGGCTAGTCATCAGCTGCGTTTGATTCAGCATTTCTAAGGGGCTTTCAGGCCTAAAAACCCCTTAGGAAAATGTTGGACCATTTGGTTCAACTTTAAAGCCGGCTTTCAGCTTTCAACTTACCTTCAAAATGCTGAAAGCCCAAAGCTAGTAGGGATTAACTTTGAGCTTTTAGTATTCCGTCGAATGCCTAAAACTAGTAGGGACTAGCTTTGAGCTTTCAACATTCGACCAAATGCTGAAATTATTTATCAAACACAATTGCATTTCCTCATTGAGCTTTCAACATTTGCATTGGACTCAAAGCCCCTTACAAATGCCGAACCAAACGCAGCCATCATCTAGCAAATGCTAAAGTAGACAACTTTTTTAATAATTTTTTTTTCGATTTTTTTATAATTTTTTTTTCTTTTTTTGTCTTTCTTCCTTCTTCCTAGAGGTAAGGGTCGGTGATGTTAGCCTCATCGGCTAAGTGAGAGCAAGCGTCACTAGCCGAGCCTCACTATCACTAGGCAAGGCCCACTAAATTTGAAAAAAAAAATTATAAAAAAAAAAAGTAATAAAAATTGATCCATGTTAACATTCGCTAGATAGCTGGCCAAATTTGACCGGCTTGCTAAATTGATGCAATTACAAAAGATCTAGGACTAAATTGACCCAAAAAAATTGAGACTAAGGGTGCGTTTGTTTGCGTTTTGTTTTAAAAATTGTTGGAGAACGTAAATAGAAAAAAATGTTTTTGTTTCGAGGAACAATTTTTGAACAAAAAAAACGCGTTTGGTAAACTTGTTCCGGAAATAAAAAAAAATGAAACACGTTTGGTAAATTTGTATAATTTTTTTAATTCTTTTATTTTTTTCTATTTTTTTCTTTTTTCTTTTTCCTTTTTCTTTTTTTCTTTTTTTTCTTCATTTTGGCCGGGCCGGGCGGCCTCGCCTCGGCGCGACTCGCTACGGGCCACCGCAGTAACGCCGACCCGAGGGCTTGCCCCCCCGGCGAGGCCGAGGCTCGCGACCTCGCGAGCCGCGGCGCCACGCCTTGGCCGCCGGATCGCAGAGGGCGAGATCGAGCTCGCCTGCGGGAGCCTCGAGGCGGCTCGGATCCGGCCATGGCGAGGTCGGCGTCGGCCACCGGCCAACTAAAAGAAAAAGGAAGAAGAAAATAAGAAAAAAAAAAAAAAAAGTGTTTCTCAAATGTGTTTCGAAATAAGAAACACAAATTTTGTGTTTTCTTATTTCTACTTCTTTTTTGTTCCCTTTTAACAAAAAGAACAAAAAACAAACGCGTCAAACACGTTTTTCACAGAAAAATTGTTTAAAAAAAAAAAAAAACACAAACAAACGAGACTAAATTGACACAATTATTATATAAATATATATGATTTTTTGAGTAATTATCCCCTGTTAAGTATGATTAATGAGTATTCTTAAAGCAAAGCACTAGCTAATAAAATAACTATTTTTCTTATGTTCGCCTACTTTTCTTTGGTTCGCAATTCCATAACCGATTTGAAGAATCGACCCATCATCTCGCAATAATTGGCTGAACCAAAATCGATGGTCTGGCTCATGATGGTTGCTCACGGTATCAGTGGCAGTAGTGGTATTCCCATTTGCACATGTCCTTATTTTCACTTAGCAGAGTAGGGTACGACGGATAAGATGGGAAGCGAACACCGTTCCATTAGCTCGCCACAGCGGCTGGGGGCAGTGTGCGGACAAAGAATACGAGAAGCCCTCCTTTTTTTCTTTATTTAACACATCGTATGATTACATGAATCCAATATCATCAAGTCTAGTGAAGGAATAATTACATAAATAGTTTTTGAATTTTGACTCAATATGTAATATCGTCGTTGAACTTTTAATTTATTCAATGTATTTCTTGAATTTTTGATAAAAATTAAAAATCCGTAAACGACATTACATATTAAACTATACTTAAACTATACTTCATAAATCATATTTAAAATTGAAAATGAATTCATATTGTAAAAATTTGAAATCAAATGAATAAAAATTTTATTGAATGCTGGGTTTGTGCACCAATCGACGTAGGCCTACTTGTTCTTCACACAGATTTCTTGGACGGGCTGGCAGGTCATCTGGTATCATGTCATGCAGGAATGCATTCATTTATATGATATGCCGCGTACGATATTTCCTTCCTTTCTCTTGCTTTCAATTTAGCCCTACAGGATTAATTGTAGAGATGATCAGTCGGTAGGCCCGCCACAAACCTATCGAGAAATATGCCCGACTGGAGACGGCAACTGTATGTGTTGGGCAGCACATGGCAGTCGAACCCCGGAATGTAGATTCCCGGTTCTGCTCTTCCTAGCCGTCTGATCGGGATACTAAACCTAGGTCCTTGCACGAGTCTGCTCGCAGTCTCAACTGAGAAAATTAGAAAGTTCCGAGCAATTATGTCGGGTCCGTGGGCGGGGCCGATAGGTGGACACTTGTCGGTCCACCCTGAAAGAAACTAGTTGGGTCTGTCCGACATTGCCGAGACCAACAGCCCAAAATACCTGAGCCCAAGCCTGCCCAATGATGAGCAGGCCTATTGAGATGCCAGGCCGAGATTCACCTCTCCTCTATTTACATGTCAACTCTAATTCTATCTTTGCAAATTCACTCCAATCACAAACTGAACTCTCAAATTTCATGAATGGCGACATGCTACCTGAATATTTTCACCAGGGGACGAATCGCAGTTGTACCGCAAAAAATTGATCAGCAAAGGTGGCGCACAGGAGGCCAGTTCATCATGGCTCCGCGGGCCATTGGAGCAACATATACGTGTGATTTCAGATTCAAGCCTTTTAACTCCTGACATGCTATGTATAAACATTGAAAGGGATAGGCTCAACAAAAAGTAAAAATCATAAAGAGAACATGAAGTTGAATCACGAATGTCATTGCTATGAAGGTGCTCCCAATAGTTTATAGACGCAGACACAAGAATATTATGCTACAACAGAGAGACAGCACAACTAAATGAGCACACAACCAAACTGTTAATCACGTATGAACGACCGTTATGCTGCGTAGTAAAAATGGAGTGTCATCGACCCAAGCCACTGAAAACCAAACCACACCCAACACAACCCACCCCCCCCCCCAACAAATAAAAAAAAAAAGGTCAAGCTAATAGTACCCTTTTTTACAAATGATCTTTCAAGTCTTATGCACATCACAACTTCTATCTCTAATCAATATGCAAAATGCTTTCAGTCAGATCCACATGACAAATACTTTTCAGTCACTCGTGAAGAATGGGGTTTGCTCCTTTCCCTTGCCTCCAACATACAGTATCACATCCAATTCCAATCACTTTGTTTTTGTACTACCTGATGCGTTCTGGCTGTCCGAACCGAATTTGGCACTGTTGTTCAATCCATACTGAAACAAAGAAATTACCGTATAAAATCATAGAACTCACCAAACAAAATAAGGCGGTGGAGTTAATTGTACTATCCAAATACAATTAATAATTACTTTTGGAAAGAGTACCTTTTCTCTCACAAGTGAACTCCAAATACCAGTGCGATCACCTCTAGCATCAGACTTAGCAGACCCGGATGTTGTGCTTGATTTATGATTTAGAAGTGGCTCTCTGGTCCGACCTTCAACATTGTCATAATCATCCAGACCATCATAATCAGTTCTCCGAGGAGAAGCCAATGCTCGCAAAACAAATGAAAGGAGCAGGGACAACGCCTGAGCACAAGAGAAAACTCCATCTTAGCACAAGGTGATCTAATGGACAAAGCACAAAAGGCTAGATGAATACATATCCAGTCTTTCATTTTGCACAAAAATCACTGAAAGTGAACTTTCTGGCTATAATTTCCCCATCTAAAGTTCAGCAAATCAAATGGTAAATTATTGATCAATTATCTGGAGTCAAAAAGCATCCACCTCACAGAAATGGAAGAAAAGAAAGATATAGAAGTTGAACATCCCCTCCCTATACGAAAAATATTATGAGGAACGTGATTTGTTAAGATAAAGTTCTTGTTATTTCATAAATTTTAGTGTGGAAAGTGAGACAGATACAATGACCCAAGGCTTAATGAACAGGTATTTCACTACAGTAACAAAAGTGCCCTCGGCTTAGCTGCAACTCAAAGCACCACAGTGTGGTCTTCATAAACTTTGTTGTTGCCTCCTCACAAAGCCCAAACGTAGATATAGTCCTTTGTCTCCAGCAATTTGTCTCTTTCGATAATCTGGTGATTCACACGGGTTATGCTGCCACTTAATAAAACGAATTCCAGTTTTATTGCTAAAAGATATAGGACGAGTATCTATCAAGCTCAAAATGGTCTAAATGTGGTAGAATGTTTGTTGGTATCCAATAATAAGAAAACATAAAGGATGACAACTTGATTCCCAGAAAAGTGGAGTCAACACATTGATCAATTCCCCAGCATTTTCCAATGCATAGGTCGCTTTTAACAATTGCCAACAATTAACTAGAAAAATCTGCTCGACAACCAATTAACATCTAACCATTATCAGTCCAACAAACCATCATTAACACCTGTTCAATTTCTTGAAGCTAACAATATCCTGAAAGAATGTCAGCTTGCCAACCAATTATAAGCAAATAGCATCACTGACCAACCATCACCAACACCCTTTTATTGTGACTAGTGATATCTATAAGCAACTACAAGTAACAGCAAATGAGCTCTCATCTATAATCATCCTCAACATCCTCTCCACCATCATACTTCTCCAACACAGCAAGAATTTATAAGCTATGCAAGGAATCCATGAGAATCATTTTAAGGGGGGATTTTCAAATTTTAAAGCTTCTCAGATTAAGGCAGTTGACAGAAACAAAGCCAAGATACAGTCGCACAAGAATGCTCTTATAGAAAAATTGGGTGGACACATCAAAGATCAACAGGATTCGTGAGTAGGTCAGAAAAGGTAACTTTGAATCGTCATTTGTTAAGGGACCATAAAAATCAAAAAATTACAACAACAAACCTGTATTACAACAACAGCAATGCCAATCCACTTGCACATTTCGATGTTGCTTTCAATAAATGAGCGAAGACTATCAAGTTCTCCAGTAGGGTCCGAAGGAAGAATCTGCAAGGGGTGATAGAACCAACGTGATGAACAAGAACTAGCAGAAGCAATGATCAATTATTATAGAGAGAGAGAGTTACCTGTTCCCAACGATGATCAATTGCAATAAACGCCACCAGAGCTGCTTCTAAGAGAAGAAGCACAGATACAAGAAGAGTGTACTGATTTTTGCAACATTAAGGGAAAACATTATAGACTAGCAGAACAATGTACAATGTTGTCATTTATACATTTTGATGTCTGACATTCATCTTAGGCTAAATACACAAATAAGAAATTTTGTAATTGTCCATTTACTTCATAGTACGTATAACCAATACTTTGAAAATCAAACCATTATTATTTAATGCATGGGCACTTGTTGACAATACCTCAATTCAATGTAGTTTGTCAAAAACAGTGCCCTTAAAGAACTTACTAACAGCCAAATAAGCAAATTTTATATGTTCCAATTCACTTGTGGGCAATAACTACCTGCAAAATGTATTTCCCTGTGAAATGTACTTAACATGTTCAAGTCAACAAGATCAATTTCAGTTACATGAAATTTGATGCAGAAGCTATTCTCAGATACTATGCTAGTAGGATAATGCATGATCGACGATAAAAATCACAAAGACGTCCACAATCAGGATCAACACCCTCCGCTCGCCCCACCAGGACAACCCACTCAAAGCCCCCTCTTCTCTGCACTAGCTCCTTCAGTTCAAAATGGCCAATGAAGATGTAATAAAAACACTAGGTGTTCTAAGGTTGTGTACATTCTTTAGTTCAGTGCATTCACGAAAGATCGAGCAAAACTATGATCATTAGACAGCTCGACGTAAAGCAGGCCCTCCATGTGGCAGGATACAAAGCAGAGGCAACATCCATTTAATGCTTCCGCAGCGATGCAGCCAATCAACGAGACGCAGCACAACACAATCCCCAATCCCATAAATGAATAGATGAACCTGCCATAATAAGACAATCAATGGTATCATTGCTCGTACCAAAACTCCCAACGCATCCCAAACCATACATATCCCACGCCGAATCATGGCGATCAAACCCAATCACCGCAATCACGCATTCAAACACGCAACGCCGCCACCCGATCCCATCCCGACGAGACGGAGAACGTACCAAGGAGCGGGGAGCTCGAACGACCGGAGGGCGAACCCCAGGCCATCGTCCCACCGGGAGACGACGCCGGCGGCGAGCTCGAGGCCGGAGCTCCGGTCGGCGCGGGCCATCTCCGCGGACTGCGCGCTCGAGAGTGGGGCGCCGGAGGAGCCCGGCGGGTAGGCCGGCGGGGGAAGGCGGGGGGGCGCGATCGTTCCATTGGTTGAGCATCCACACGGAGTAGAGGAGGATGGAGACGCCGACGAAGGTCTGGAGGTAATTCAGCAGCTTGAGGACGAAGCCGAGGGACACGTGGCAGCAATTGCGACGCATTTTGTGGCTGAATTTCTGGGGGGGGGGGGGGCTGTCGGAAAGATCGAGTTGGAGCTCGAGCTCGATGGATGGAGATTGAGGATTGAGGAATTGGAGGCTTCTTCTTTTTTTCTTCTTCTTCTTCCCTTTTTACGTTTTGATTATCGCGGAAAGGCGAAGGCTCGCGAGGAGGAGGAATATGCCCCCCCTTCCCCCTTTCCCCTGCTTTTTCGTGTTCTGGCTGTTGGTGCCGGGACCTACGTCCAGGCTCCAACTCCATGTGCGGCCCCCAACGAAATTTCTCCTTCAAATTTTCATTTTTCCCCGGTAAAATAAAGTAGGATCCTTGTTTCTTTGCATTTTTCCTTTGACAAAAGATCACTATAAATCTCAAATTTTGCCCACGGTATTTACCCTAAACTTTTTTTGTAATATAAAAAATCCCTAACTTTGCAAACTTGCCCACGGTATTACCAAAGGCATTTTTGTCTTTTTTTTTTTTTTTTCTTTTTTTTCTTTTATTATTTTTTTTTCTTAATCTTCTCCCTTCCCTTTGCTAGTGGACGGCGAGGGCTGCCCTTGCCGGCTTTGGGCGAGGGTCACCCTCGCCTAGAGTGGCTAGGGCCGCCCTCACCGGCTTCGAGCGAGGGCAGCCCTCAGCTAGGTCAAGCGGGGTGCCCTCACCCGACGCCGACGAGGGATCTAGCGAGGATCGTCATTGCCCAACGCCAACGAGGGCCATCCTCACCTGCATCGAGTGAGGACGGCCCTCACCAAACTCGGGTGAGGGGTGCCCTCACCGAACTCCCTTGCCAAGTCCGCAAGGGGTGCTCTCGTCCTGACATCGACGAGGGCTGCCTTTGCCTACGTTAGGCGACGATGACCCTTGCTAAATCCGCGAGGGCACCCCTAGCCTAACGTCAGTGAGGAGCCCTCGCCAAACACCGGCTTCCCTCCGCTATGGCTGATGAAGAGAAGAGAGAAGAAAAAATAAAAAAATAAAAAGACCAAAATATCCTACAGTTTAGGATAAATATGTCACATAGATAGAAATTCAAAATTTTTGGGGTCAGGAAAAAAATTTTAGGATAAATGTGTCACGGTTGGCAAAATTAAGAGTTTTTTATGTCACAAAAGAAATTGAAGTAAATTTGTCACTTTAGACAAAGTTTTGGATTTTTGGTGGCATTTTCCCCTTTTTTCTTATAATATATCAAATAAGCTTATTTAGTAACCAATCAATTCTTAACTATTTATGTTCTTTTATTTTTCGGAACAAAAATTCATTTGATAAGTTGATTTTTCCATTTTAAAAAATAGATTTATTCCCGAAAATAGATTTAGAATAGAATGAAAAGTAGAAAAGAGTTAATTAAAAATCAAGTCATTTTTTTCTCTATTTTTTTTTCTTTTTTCCTCCTTTAGCCAATCGTTAGGCTTGACAATGGCTGACAACGGCCAAACACAAGGTCCAATGACCTCGCCATGGCTAGGGGTGAGCGATTCCCGATTCCTTACAGGTTCAGCTTAGAACCTGGAACCTACCCTCGGGTACAGGTTCCTCATTTTTTGGAACCTGGAACCTACCCGTTAGAACCAAGAACCTAGAACCTACCCTGTCACAGGTTCCGGGGTCGGTTCTAGATTCCAACAGGTTCTTTTTTTTTTCATTTTTAGTTAAAAAAAAATGGAAATGAATGCAGCAATAATAAACAAACTTGTCATTCATCACCCGCACGTTTCTCTATCAAATGATGTCATGGGAAAAATTGTACATTCCTTGCTATCCTACTAACTTTATGTAGGTGGCATACCTGGGAAAACTTGTTTAAATCAGCAAAGGACTCAGCTCATGCTTTGATGCAGCTTCTGCTAAAGTGTCTTCAAGTTCCCAAAGATTTTCGCCAAAGTCAGCAAGCTTCAGATCATCCTGGCATAAAAAATTAAGAAAACAGATATTTTAGCCTCTGAAGGAGCAATATGTGAACTTACTTGGCAATGTGATTTCATTCACACTTTATAATTAATGGGATAACAAGTGATATTTTGCAGGTATGTGAGTGCATCCAGGGAATGTGCGGTGGGATAAATGTTGTGATAGAAAAATAAGCAAGAGAAATCTGGTTCTTACAGCATCAGAATCATCAACTGGTGGAAGCTCTCTCAGTAAAATTGAGTCTACTGTTGCCAAATCCTAAAATTAAGAGAGAAAGGCACTGAATTTATGATCAAAATCCATATACCATTATATACTTCTTTTAGCAAAAGAGTAAATGACTAGATAAATCTGAGAAAGGGATAGACCTTAAATGGCATTCCCAGAACAAGCTTTGTAGCAAGAGAATGGTAGAAATTTTCTGCGGCCTGCACTAACAAATTCCTGATGAAGACCACTTCACCAAAACTTACAACATACTTGCATCCTCCCCCCACCCAAAGAGAGAGAGAAGAAAAGTACACCCAATTGAAAATGTTCTCAAAAATTTTTTGTTTTGTGAAAGTTGAAACAATACCTTCAACTGATTCAAGGAGACAGACATGAGAACGGATCCATCACAGTAGAGGACACCTTTGTAATCCACGTCCTCGCCCTACTCCCATATTAAGTATGGTTGATAGAAAATGGAACTATCTAAAATTTTATGGCCAATGTCATTTTCAAGTTGATGACCAACCTCCTTTTGCATTGGCAATTAACCTGATCATCACTAGAAGTCAAAATAACGTCTGTGTTTTTCTCAAATGGTGCCTGATGGTAATTAGAAATAAAGACAGGGCGAATAAGAATCCCAAAATGGTCGACTAATGCAGAATGATACAATAAACTAAATTAAAAATCTACCACTCCCTTCTGGTTCTGAAGCTCTGCTACTCTCATACCGAGATTTGCCAGCCTTCTATAGGGATCTATCTCTCCTTCAGGTGGTTCAATAAGAGAGACTTTGATTGTATCACCTAAACCATCCTACATTAAAATGTTTCATGAACTTCAAGGTCTAATTAGGGTATAAGGAGCATTTCAAATATCACCAGCAATGGCCCGTTATGCGCAGTCCACCAAAAACAAAATGACTCCAATCATTCAAAAATATAAATGAAAACATAATTTTGCAAAGCATTTTAAACATTGCAGTGTGATACATCTAGATCAACAGGGGTTCTAATCATGTTCAGGATAGTTGCACCAAGCCAATAGGTGTAAAGGAGACTTGAAGAAGGGTTCCAATGCCAATTGCAGACTTCATGCGTCCATCTTCACCTTCTCCAACTTCAGTCGCGGGCTTCGGGGCACGGCGAAGGTAGAGCTGCGGCGTTGCGGGCTTCGGGGCATGGCGAAGGCAGAGCAGCGGCATCACGGGCTTCCGAGCACGGTGAAGGCAGAGCAGTGGCGTTGCGGGCTTCGGGGCACGGCGAAGGCAGAGCAGTGGCGTCGCGGGCTTCGGGCATAGCGAAGGCAAAGCAGCGGCGTCGCGGGCTGCACGCGAGGCATGGGGAAGGCAGTAGCAAGCGAAGCAAGAGCGACATCGATGTGGGCTGCAGGCGAGGCGAGGCACGGCGGGGATGCTACTTGGTGGCGTCGTGGAGGGCGAAGAGAGAACAGAAGGAAGAGTGTCATGAGATAGTGAGACTGAGTGTTGCGAGAGTAATTTGGGGCACGGCGAAGGCAGAGCAACGGCGGTCGCGGCTCAACCCACGACCAAGGGGGGAAGAGCTCGGTTCGAGCAAAGGTGGTGACGGTTCAAAGCAACGACGGCCCGGACGGCCGACTGAGCAACGGCAAGAGGTGGTGACAATGGCTTGCGGACAGCGGCAGGCCTCATGGCGGCGCGGACGGCGAGACAACTCGTCGGGTTCAACGGCGAGACGGCTCGTCGGACGAGCAATGGGTGGTGGGGGTTCGGTGGCCAAGAGGTGGTGGTGAGTAGGGCGTGGGGCGGCGGTGTAGTGGTGGGTGAAACAGCAGCCGACGAGAAGAAGAAGAAGGGGTGTTTCGGTTGAGAGAGAGGGGGAAAGAGAAGAGAGAGAGAGAGAGAGGAAAAGAAAAGTTGGGGGGGCAGGGAAGTGACGTGAGGAGAAAAGGAAGAGAGAGAAAAGGAAAGGGAAAGGGGGGAAGATTGAACAAAAGGGGGGGAAATGACGTGGAGGGGATTAGGGTTTTCTTTTTTAACTTAGGCCGATTCCGATTCCGGTTCCCATAGGAATGGGAACCGGAACCGGGAACCGCCGGTTCCCAGAAAAAGAGAACCGGGAACCGGAACCGGCCCCCTTAGAACCGGAAACCGAATCAGAACCTCCGGTTCGATTCTCCAGTTCCCGGTTCTACCCGGGAACCACGCTCACCCCTAGCCATGGCTAGTTGAGCATTGCCATGACTAGGCGAGGCTGACCTTATAGTGGCGGGACGAGATTCAACTTAACGTCATCCAACTAAGGCGAGGACGGCCTCACCCAACCATGGTGAGACTCGACCTAACTGGGAGCCAACAAGGTTGTCGACTAGAAGAAAAAGAGAAGGAAAAAAGAACCGGGACCAAACTAGTATGTATATATTTAAAAAAAGAAAAATCTCATAAAACTATTAAAAAATTTTAAAAATTTCTTGGACACAAAAAAAAAAAAAATTGAGGGTCATACCAAATAAAGGTGTGCAAAAGAACTAAGAACCACTTGAATCACCTAAAGCCAAATTGGACCGGACTGAAACTATCAATTCCCATGAAGGCCAATTCGATTCCAATATAGTGGAACCGGTGGATATCGATCCGATTCCTAGTTTTAGGTGAATGGCCCACCTACACACCTTGTATATATTTTATTTTATTTTTAAAAAATCAGCTCAATTATTTAATTATTTGATAGCTTTTCAACCAAATATATATGAACATATATATTTGTAGTTATTGGACATTATTAACTATTTTTTTCTCTTGTGTGTGTAATAGGATTAATCCCCTCATCTTTTTTTCTTTTGTAATAATCCATTTACTTGTTTTCTTAACCAAAAAAAAAAAATTAACAAATATAGAGGAAGGAGAGAACCAATTGGAGATGATCATAAATGTTCCATTGCCTTGTCATCATGATACAAAATTAACAGCTAATAGTTCATTTTAAGAGTATAATTAAATATCTCCTTAGCCATTCCCATGATTAAATTAGGTTGATGTTAAAAAAAGATGGATTAAGCTATTAATATTTTAGGAGTCTAATTCTCTATGTTTCTAGTGTCGGGAAACTGTTAGAGGACCACGCCATGACCTTACACGAAATTAAGTTTTTAGATAATAAGTATTATTTATTCGTTTTGCCCCATAGTTTTCAATTTTTAATCAAAATCAATGGCTCGCAATTCTACCCAAATACAAGGCCGAACAAGCTTTGGTGCTCTAAATAAAAATAGGTTCACCGTGATATTAATCAACGAATGCAATTTTATAGGGATTAGGGATCGGTTTCATGGACTCACCTAGTTTTAGACCGAATTGGCGGTCTAGGATGGATTCATGGAAACAACAGGCAATTCTTAGTTCGAATTTTTTAGAACCGGTTCTTAGTGAGAGATTTCCAATTTTAGGTAGAGATGAGCAGTTCCTAGTTCCTTACATGCTCGCCTGGAACCTAAAACCTACCCTCAAATACAAGTTCCTCATTTTTTAGTTACTAGAACTTACCCTCGAATACAGGTTCTTCATTTTTTGGATCCTGAAATCTATCCTTCAGAACTAAGAACCCGGAACCTATCTTGTCATAGGTTCTGAGGTTAGTTTCAGGTTCCAACAAGTTCTTTTTCTTTTTTCTTTTTTTGGTTTCAACACATCAATAATAAACAAGCTCATCATTCATCAAAGAGAATACAACACGAGCACAAAACCTATAATACTTGTAAGAATTTAATATTATGGAATGTGAACCAACATTCTACACGATGATACTAGCAAAAATGAGTATGCCACATACCACATCAAACCTATGCTGAATATTTTACAAATGACAAGTGACGATGGATACTACAAACAAGTACCTTTTTGGAATTGCCATTTCCATTGTTGTCTTGGGAATTGAGACTATCGAACTTGCAACTTAGATGATGTATTTCTCTGCAAAAGCAAAAGAAGTAACATGAGCATTTTGTGAAGCTAGTGCACCTTGAGAAGCCTTTAAATTCCCAATTAATGTGGTAATAGAACTAAGTACTCTACAAACTAGATAACATGAGGCCACGTGATGCATTATAAATAAGTTCATTAAATCCTTTTGTGTAGTCAATGCATTGACTTTGTAAGCTTGAGAAGCTGATATTTTGGAACTTGAAAAATTTTATTTTGGACCGACAGTGTATTCCAGCATGAGTCATTCATTGTTTCAGAAACTTCTTTTCTACAACAAATCATCTTTGAGCAATGAAAATAGAGTAAAAGATTTTAATACAGAAGACAAACAGAAGACAAGATCACTTTACCTGCTAAGCTTAGCATTTTCCTCTAGGCAAGAGGTTAGATTCCGTCTGCACAGACCTTATTTGGCGGAGTGAAGAAATTTATGTCAACAGCGCAATGCAAGCTCCAAACCATGTAAATGATGCTCGCAATAAGTAAAGCATACAAATTGACTTTTTTGGGAGCAGACCTCACTAGCATTTGGCCATTTATTTTCGCTAAAAACTCCCAATGTCAATTCGAAACAGCCACCATGGATATAGTTCCAGTCTTGCATGCCACCACATATCGGATAACTAGAACAAGTAAAGCAATGTTATTAATGAAACTTTTTAAATAGTCAAATGCCAGGTAAAGTACTAAAAAGCTCCATTGTATAATGGAACTATTTCTCTTTTGCAAAGTCCAGTGGTTCACTTCACAAAGGTGTTAGATTAAAACACTGAAAAGATCAACACTTCCTATATTATGAGCTATAATGGATTAACCTCAAAACCGTCATACTAAGCTGCTCCATTCGTAATTTCTCTTTCAAATTCTTTACTCAATGACATGTTACGGTGAGAGCGACTATATATATTTTCCATGAATCAAAAGGCTTCGTCATCACGGCTGGCAAAGTAATATCTCCTGCAATGTATGATTGCCAATAGTCATTAAGAATACAGGATATGAAAGCAAAAGTATAATTACTGCAATAATTTATGGAAAGTTATCAACAACAAATCAAGTAGGCCAATAAAAGATCGCGTGTAAACTTTGATTAATGTGTAGCACCTTTCTATCTTCTGTTGTCCCTCTAAAACTAAATGATTTCAACTTTTCCATCACTATAAAAGAATGACTTAACTTAACATAGGAGCAATACAGAAAAGGTTTGGGACACGCTGCAAACTGGAGATCAAAGCAGACCTACAATTAGATGGAGATTTAATTCACGAACATAGAGAAAGAACAACCAATCAATAAAAAAGTAATAATGCCTAGTACATTTGGCAAAGAAGATGCAAGACAACACATATCAAACTGACAATAGGCATTGCATGCAGGCTGGGAAATCAAGCAAATTATCAAGATAAGTGGCCCACGAATTCAACATATGAACCAGAATGTCAGACAATCACCTCTGGTCCTCCGTTCCATCCCATGGATAATTTGCAACTAGGACACCCTGAGAAATTATAAGAGGATGCACATTGTTACATTCATTGTTCAAATAATTCTTCATATTTAAAATTTTAATCTCATTACACATGGGAGGGAGGGGAGTGATAAACAAGTGTAAATCATGCATCAATAAACAAGTATATAATCATGCGTTGTCATCAAAGGCCCTACCATCATGACAAGATCTAGCACAAAAAAAAAAAAGAGCTAAATTTAGTACCCCATGCAAGGAAGCAGATGCTGTGAAACGAATCTCTCTCAACCATTTCATAATTGCCCTTGTTTCTGGCTGTCGTGAACTTATGTCTCCATTCATTGGAAAGAATTGTCTTTTCATGAAATACATACAGCATAAGATGATACAACAAAACTAAAAGTAAAGGGGAAATTGATCATAAATCATGGAAAGAAAGAAGTCTTTTCTTTACTCATATTAAGCAAGAAGGAAATTGCTTTGCTAACAACTGCAAAAATGCAAGAATTATATCTGAATACGCAACAAATCCTCAAAGGAAAAAAGCATACATGATAAGATCTTCTCCACTAGAAAAGATGAAGAGAATAGGAGAATAATTGTTAAATTCCACTGCAACTCTTGAAACAGATCTTAAATTAATGCAAGCCATCAAAGTTGGAATCAATTGCAAGACCCAAAGACTTGTTCCATTATTGGGCTATAGATGAAGGAAGCAATTAATAACGTTTTTTGACAATGAGAACAAGACTTTGAAGAAAAAATCATTAGACATGAGCCTTGATATAAAGCATGACAATATTTGATGAAAGAAAAGACACCTATGAAAATGTCAGATTAGGAGTTATTATTCAAAAAAGGTGAAAAAAGCAATACCAAAGCATGTTAGGGAAAGCTTCAGACTTCCAATATTAAGCTTTTCACCATATCCTCCAAGGGAAACTACTCTCCCTTCTTGCATTACTATCCTCTTTAAAATTCTAGGAATAAATTTTCATGATGATCGTAGAGTTCCCAATTTGTAACTTTTCGTTTATCTTCATGATGATCACCTTATAGATCCATCATATAGGTGTAAGAGCAATCTCTTAAATATTGACAAAAAATGGAGAAGTCTAATGGACTTACCAAATATATGCATTCCACTTTAACTAGTAAATTTTACTTACCAACAATAATCTTCTCATTAAGACAATTCATATCTAAAAAAAAGATTAAATAAAATATTCACTTATTAAATAAACAAAAATAATTATAATATATAAAGATATAAACATCATTTACCCAACTCAAATTTTTCTCCATTCTCAATACACTCTTCCATATCAATCGGTACACGAATAGCTCTCAATCAATCTTAAGTGCAAATCAAAGCTTCTACTACTTTGGGAGTTAAATAATTTCAAAAGCCATCAAGCACATGACCCGATGTACTAAAAGTTGACTCTGAAAAAATAATAGTTACATAAATAGACAAAAAATATCCCAACCACATCAAAAAAGAAATTTTTTTTTTTTTAATCTTTTATTTTGAGCTTGTTGTTTAAGTATAAAAACATTTTCTTCCAAGTTTAGTCATACTTCTTTATACCTTCATTCTTCCACCACATCAAAAGGTCAATCACTTGAAACAAAAGAATATTGCTCATAAAATTCATACAAATGCTCAAATGTATCATTCACCTTGTAACGCATATCTTTAATTTTCGATTCATCATCATAAATTTGTCCATACAAAAAACTCACATAATTCAACTTGGCTCTAGGATCTAACATAATTATAATCAACACCATCATATTTACTTTATCCAAACTTTCATAATATTTGTTAAAATTTTCTTTTATCTTCGCACCCATAGTTTGAAGCTTAAGATCCGAAGCATCAACTGCATCTTTCAAATATCTATACAAAAGAACTATCCCTTCAAAATAATCATTTGAAATAACATATGAACTCCCTAACATCTTATTGGTGGCATCATAGAATATTTTTAGAAATTCTAAAATAATAATAGCATTTTCCCAATCATCATCTTTAGGAATTTCATAATTAAGCTCACTTACAAAAGATATATCGTTTTTTTCCATCATTTCAAAAGTTTTTATGAACTATATGACGGTGTCTAACATAAGATAAGTGGAATTCCATCTAGTAACAACGTCAAGAATAACTAAACCCTTATAGGTGATCCGTTCACTCTCAATGTAAGATTGAAATGCTTTGACTATTAAGGGAGAACTCTTTATATACCTAACCACATTTCAAATACACGCAATGGACTCATGTACTATAGTCAAGCCATCTCTCACAATCAAATTTAATTTATAAGATGTGCACCACATGTGCAAAACACTACCATCTAATAATATCAACAACCTTTCTTTGGAAAGTTTTTCTTTCAAATAGCCAATTACAATATTGTTTGAACTAGCATATCCACGGTGATTGTGGACACATTTTTTTCCATTCCCCACTCTTAGATGCATTTCTCCACCATTTTCCCAATCTCTTTACTCCTGTGACTATACATCACCACAAAATTGATTATTTTTTTATGCAACTTCCAATTTCCATTAATAAAATGTGCAGTAAGATATAAATAATTCAGATTTTGAATGGAATTTCATGTATCAGTTATGAGTGCAATCATATAATTAATCTTTCCAAAATAAGTCTCCAAACAAGTTCTTTCACAGAAATACAATTTCATGAAATCTTTTGCACTATGAAACATGATAAATGTTTGAAGAGATATTATAACTCACTGACAAATTCATGAAATCCAACACACTCGACCAAGGAAAAAGGTTGTTCATCAAGGATGATGAACCAAGCAAGCATCCGCCTACAATGTTCTTGATTAAACAACCATGTCAATAAGACGCTATTAGTACTAGAATCTCATCTTATCTTGCTAGTCACATCTACATTACATGGTGCAAATAATTTCTGTCATCTTATCTACATTATAAGGAAATTTCTTGCACGTGGTCAAATGCTTCTCATTATAAAAGTATCGTTAGCAACACGGTACTTAAACACAAACCCACAATTAATGCACTATACTTAATATGTTTTTCCATCATTATCATTGATTCACACATAATGATTCTAGTATTCAGATGTATACTTATTATCATGAGGAGGCAGACAAGAACCAAGTATCTTATTTGTGGCACTCATGTTAGGGGGTGCCTCTTTTTCATTTTCATTGCCAAAAAATTCTAATTTCATGATCGGATTCATCTCCTCACATCCCTCCACCTCCATTGACATGTTATCTTGATACTTTAACTTCGCACTACACAATAATAATATAATATTATTTTATTTTTGGAGTTCTCGGCAACATTGAACTAATCAAATCTAAGACTGAAGAACAAAAAGAGGCTGCAAATTCTTGAATCCATCGACACAAAATTCAATATCTTCTTCTTCTTGTGCTACCAAGATTCGTCAATGAAATAAGCAGCCAAATAGAAGTATCGAACATCACTAGAACCAGCCCAAGCATTTATACCAAAAGAAATGAAGTTTGAATCATCTAGCCCAATTCCACCAAGCAAACAATTCAAACATGACCAAGAATTCATGAAATACAGCACATTAGTCTCAAGAAATATGAAAGTTCATGCATTTCTCAAGACTTTGGCTTTGAATTCAGTAGGAATTTTCCATTTAACTCCAACATCTCTAATGATGCACAAAGCAGATGTTAGAAACAAAATCAATTTCATCTTGAGCATAAGCAAATAACATCAACAAAGACAGACAGTCCAAGTGACTATTGTTACAGCAGCTAAAACCTCCGAGAAAGGCTCATTTCAAATGGAAAATACACACATGAACTTGCTACCTCATACAAATGCGGCATCTAGCAAGTCCTTTTTATAATTTAGCAAGCATTGGCATTGTACGGATCATCAAACCATACCAATCTAAGACTAAAGAACAAAAAAGACAAGATAGTGTAGAGATTGGACTTGTGATTGAGGCGATGGTGGAGGGGGGTGAGCAGTGTCTAGCAGGGGGCAAGGTCGAGCGATGTTTAGCAGCGTCAAGCCCGGGGGAGCGGTGTTCAATAGCAGGGCGAGCGGCATCAAGGGCAGCAAGCAACGGGGCGTCGTCATCGAGGGCGTTGTTGGGGGGGTTAGCGGCATCCAACGGTGGGGCGACGAGCAGCGTCGAGGGTGACAAGTAGCAGGGCGTCGTCAGGGGGCAAGTAGCATCCAACGAGGGGGCAAGCAACGTTGAGAATAGGGGTTAGGCAGAGAACAGGAGAAGGGTAAAAGAATTGATTCACTTGAAGCCTGAAGAGGGTTTTTACTTTTTATGTTTTAGGTTTAGGAACCAGGAATCGAAATAGACCTCTCTAGAACTGAGAACCACGCTTACCCTTAGTTCCAAGGTGAGAACCATCCATCCAGACCATACTCACTCCTAATGTCAAATGTATTCATGTTTTTTTTATACTATGGGAATAGAAATATTGTATTATACCAAATACGTTTAAATGTTCAAAAACTTATCTAGGGAATAGAAGAGGAAAAACTATTTCTGGACAGAAATTATTTTTGGGAATATGATGGTTACAAAATAAGCCTTACGTGCGGAGACCCAATTCTCGATTATCTTACGTTCATGACTAAGAACTAATTAAGTCCAGTTGGGACTCTAGCTTAGAGCATATTACACCTTCCATTCTCGAGTTTAAAAAGTTTGAACTTCCCGATCGAACGCTGTAACTTGACTGTCTCTTTTTCAATTTTCGTTCTTATTCTTTTGTTTTTCTTTCCATTAAGGATAGTGAATTTTTTTTCAACATAAACTTCGTAGATTCCATGGATGAGAATATAGTTCTGTAGGCGCTATTGTGCAAACTAAGCCCCACTCATGAAAAATATGCTTTTACACCACCTTTCTGTAGGCGCTACTGTCCAAACTAAGCCCCACTCATGAAAAATATGCTTTTTTGTTTTGGTTGGACGAAAAAAAAATTCCACTTCGGATGAAAAATATGCTTTCACACTACCTTTATGTGGTCCCTTGTTTAGCTCTTAGATTATCAATATTTTTATGACAAAAATTTCAAATAAGAGTTCGAAATACATTTATTTTTCAAATAAGGGTTTGAAATAAATCTTATTTCAAACAAACATCTAAACTGGCTATATTAATCTCAAAAAAAGGTCGAGAGCATTTTTGTCCTTTTCAAAATTTTATTTTCTTTCCTTTTTTTCCAAAAAAAAAAATACTGAAACTTATAAAGGAAAAAAAAAAAGCAAATGGGTTGGCGGTCCTCCCCCACCTATTGCTACTGCCCCATCCATCACCAATGGGCCTTTAGCCATGGCAGGGTTGTAGGCGCCTTAGCGTGGGTTGGTGACCATCATCAACCAAAGGCCAAGACCTCAGTGCCAATGGCGGGCCAATGCCCATGGGCTTTTTTTTTTTTTTTTTTTTTTAAAGTTTAGCCTTATCTCTTTGTGAGTTCGTCTTTTTTACCAAAAAGAAAAATAAAAGAAAAAAATCTAAGTGATGGAAATGTCCTTAACTAGTAAGTAAAGTTATGCCCTTCTTTAATATTGACATAGCTACTCCAGACCCTTAATTAAAGTAGAGTTTACTTCATGTCCTTAGATGAGAAAATATGATATTACAAACTCTTATTTTAAAGAGAATTCACTTTGTATCCTTATTTAAAAAGATGAAGGCATTCCAAACCCTTATTTAAAAAAATTTCAAATTTTCAGCATCATCCCTTTCATCTACAATTCTCGAAGGTATAGTTGGGGTCTTGTTAAAAACACCTAATAAAACTACATTGATTTTGCAAAATAACAGAATTATTATTTTAAAACTGTTAAAATTTTCTATGGCTGATTCTTTAAAGAATGCCCATGAACACTCCTTAACAAAATCCTAAACACTTTAATGAGGATATATTCAATTTTCAAAGCACTAGTTAAATGTATCTCGAGAATAGTGAGTATATTAGATATTGGGTTTCCGATATCGAAAATATCTAGTCATAATTCGTATTCAATGGTGGAGTTGTGGGCCAAACATGGTGAGTAATCTACATTTATATCTAGAAACATTGAGGACTTGATGCTAGATCCAACGTGAAACTTAAAGCACAAATCATCTGATTTCCTGAAGCAGAGTACTCAACGGCCCCATACGTGAGGAAAGCCTCCGGAGCCTATGAGACGAAAAATCAAAAAAAGAAAAAGCCAGCCTCACAGGGGTAATGCATGTTCCTTGTGACTTGGCAAAAACCCAAGCAGAAGAATTGATTCATGTAGGTTTGGGTGGATTGGGCTTTTTCTTTTTTCTTTTTTCTTTTTTTCCTCCTGTCTGATCTTTATTCATGCTTGTAGCTGGTAGAATAATATCTTCTAGATGATTCCAAATCAAACAGCAAGCGAAATGATAAAAGCATGCACCTTCCTCTTTCCGGCAAGAAAAGAAAAGAAAAAAAAAAAAGGCAAAACAAAAATTATGTTCCACATCGTTGCCAGAAGTGTTGCTTCTTCTTCTTCTGCTTCTTCGGTGTCATCTGCGCTCGCCTCCGCAAGATTCAGGAACACCAAAACGCGAAGAACAAAATGGTTCTCCCCTAAACACCTCCATGAAGCTCTCGATTCTTAGGGCCTAAACCATCGGTCCCATGTCTCATTTGCCTCCTTCTATGAATAGTTCGGAATTGAAATGGAGGGTACTAATTTCCTCTGTCATTGCTCGCTTCTCTGTTATTCTCTCTCGAATGGCTCGCAGATGAAGCTCCGCTTGCTATTCGTGTTTTCACGAGGAAGGAGAAGTGGTCAAAAGTGGCGGTTCTGGTGGAGCAAAACTGGCTTTTAGTCGAAAGGCATGACGTGCATTTCGATCATCATGGATAGCGAAATTGCTTCAGTTTGATTTGGATCTACCTAAAATCAACTCGAATGAATACCCATTTCTTTTATATCTTATCTGAATCGGAATTAACTCAACATGAAAAGCCCGAAAGTTTCGGTTCGAATTGGATCGGATCAAGTCGGGTCTTTTTCTTCTTTTTTCGCGCCCCTGCCTATTAGTCCCCAATTTACACAATCGTATCACGTAATAATGCTCGATTTCCCCCTTCTTGGTATGGGGGTGGGCTAAGCAAGTAAGCATATCCCGGTTCTTAATGACCTGGACCCATGGACCGGGAAGTCGCAACCATTCTCTAACCTTAACCATCGGCCCATCTTTTTTGAATAGGTTTCACCTCTTCACATTCAATTTAAAAGACTTTGGGTACATTAATTTCGGCATTTCCAAAGGGATTTCGGCCTCCAAAGCCTCTTTGGCAAATGTTTGACAACTATTTTAAAGAAGTTTTCAATTGAAAGACAGCATTGGGAAGATTGAAAGCCTATAGAGACTAGTTTCATGCTTTCAGTATTTGGCAAAATGCTAAACTCATTTTTTTTCCTTTCAAAATTACCATCATCAATTCTTTAAATTTTTCATGTTATCCCTCATTTTTTTTTTAATTAAAAAAGGACCAAACCCTTTATTAGTCCAACGAAGAGCTACAGCTATTGGCGAGCCAGATTTAGTGTTGATTTGGCGCTAGCTACCGTTAGTCAAGGTGACCCAAGGTTGTCACACAACCTAGGCAATTGCCGCCTAGGTCTTGCAGCCTCAAGTGGCCCTCGCATGGGTCTCCCAAAGGTCGCACAATGACAACCGTTGGTCACACGACCC
The DNA here is from genome assembly GCA_017140185.1 of Eucalyptus polyanthemos subsp. polyanthemos. NCBI lineage: Eukaryota > Viridiplantae > Streptophyta > Magnoliopsida > Myrtales > Myrtaceae > Eucalyptus > Eucalyptus polyanthemos. The sequence goes on from CM029467.1 coordinate 44,061,248, forward strand.
TCTCCAAGGGTCGTCCAAGGTCGGGTGACCCCCAGCAACCCTAGCCAAGGTCATGCGACCCTTGCCGAAGGTCGCCTAATGACAGCCGCTTATGCCAAATCTGGCTCATCGATGGCCATAGTCCTTCATTGGACTAGCGAAGAGTTTGGTCTTTTTTTTTTGTCAAATTATATATATTTGATCTTTTGCAATTTTAGATAAATAAAAATTAAAAAATTAATATTAATCACCAAATGACTTTTCAAATGTGTTTTCTACAAAATAAAATTTCTTTCAAAGTTATTTATCAAAACTTAGTTTAGCAAATGGCCTTTGTATTTACCCAAAATCCATTAAGCACATTTATCACAAGAGCAAGAAATGACGGATACAGACGATCCCACATAATCATCTCAAGAATCTTAATTTACCTAATGGGCTTTTAAAATACCGAATCAAACACACCTTTGAGGATTATGGACACACCTATACGATTCCTTTTTTAAATTACATGGTCCTGGCTCCTCCATTTATTTTTTAAGAATCGAAAGTTTGAAAGGTGGGAAATACTTGTGTTCCGCGCCTTGGAAATTTCGGACAATTCCTGACGGATATGTCACGTTACATATCGATGGATAGGCGATTTGAAAAGTTTCAAATCATTCAAAATCGCAAGTGCAAAACTCGAATTCTCTTATGCAAAACGTTCCCAGCAAGCGATCAAGTCGATTGACCAAGAGCCTTCTCCAGCTTTCCTTGCCAAAGCTGGTCGAGAAGCAATAAATACACGATTTGAAGGGGTGTCACCCTTCACATTTAATTTAAAAGACTTCGAGGATCGAGACAACATTGACTTTGAGAGCCATGGACACACCTATTTATGGTAGGGGTGAGCAGCGGTCTAGGGTCGATCCTGGACCGATTTTCGGACGCCCAACCTCGCCGGTCTGATCCGGGTTAAATGGGACGGGTGGTCGTCTTGGTCTGGGAATTTCATGACCAACATTTGCATGAGTTAGTTCTGTCTAAGAGTTTTTGATCAGTCCAACCCTGGACCAACCCTGTATATTATATTATATTATTTATAATTCTTACATAAGTAAAATGTTTGTTATATTATATTAGAGATGTTCTATCAACAGCACTAATAGTAATTTCAATTTAAAACTTTTGTTGAGTTTAATTACGTGTCGTTTGTTTTGTTTTCAGGTGTTTAGAAGTTTAAGTGAATTAACAAGATGTGAAGTTATATATTCATGGTTTATATTAAGTATTTTGAAATTTTTATAGTTTAATTGTATTATACTAATGAATTTCAGCTGCACTTTGCTTTTCAATTTGTGTCAAATGGTAAAAGTTTTTGAAGAGTAGAATAGTACTACAGTTGCTACGGTGATTTGTTAGTCAAATGGTGTGAAGCTCATTTTTTGGTTGAGTGGACTTTAAATGATCAAATGTAGGAAAACGCTTTTGCATATGGTGTTATGAATATTAAAAATAGATGATTACAAAATTTTTTTATCTTGCCCCATATCTCGATGAACGGTTAACAGGTACGGAATTTCTATTATTGTATCATCTTAAATTTGCTAAATATGTATTGGTATTTATAATTTAGTTGCACAATGCCGCATTATCGATGGATGTGTAATTTGAATTTGTAGGTTTGCTTTTTTAGGGAGTATAAAAAATAAGACGAAAAAATTATCGATCGATCCTGGGTTGACCCTGGAATTGAACCGAACCCATTGAGTCGATCCGGTCATTGGTCCTTGGCTCAATAGGGTCGGTCATCGGTCCTAAAAATTGAGAACCGACACTGTATGGGTTGGTCATAGGGTTAGGAGGTGGCCCGGACCAACTCGGATCATGCTCACCCCTAATTTATGGTCCATTTACTTTTCCATTTACTTTTTAAGAATCGCAAGTTTGAAATGCGAAAATACTGATATGGACTAGTTCCACATGATGAAAATTTCAAACAATGCTTGCTTCATATACACGGATATATCCCGTTACATGTCGATTGATCAGCAAGCAATTTGAAAAGTTTCGAGTGGTCCAAAATCGCGAGTGCAAAACTCGAATTCTCTCATGCAAAACGTTCCCAACATGCGACCAAGGTCAATTGGCCAAAAGCCTACTCCCAGCTCGCCGGTCGAGAAGTAATAAATACGCGATTGAAAGGTGGGGTGTCCCTCGAATCGAAGGACCTTTATTGGCTCGTTCTTCGTCGGCGGCAATTATGGAGCTCGTCATCTTCAACTTCCAAGTACTGAAGCAAATTTAATGGCCAGAAAAAATGGCTGACAATATAATAGAGACGCCGGTAGGATATTTCGAAGCTGCGAGCTCTAGCCAACTACTCGGGGGGTTTGGCTTAATGCCTAGCACACCGACATAATACAGCTTGAAAATAAATTTAATCTACCTTTTTATAGTTAATTAGTAATGAATAATTCTATAGATCCCACCACTGGCCGTAGTGGCTCCGCTGGTGAAGTCTTTTTTACCGTGGAGGGATCCACTGACCTCTTCTAGGAGGGAGAGAGTTCGACTCTCCGCGGAGACGCTTGGCGTCTTACCCATTCCACGGGAGTGGTGGGTCCTCCCGTGAGGCCTCAGGGTTTACCTCCCGTCACCTCGAGCCTATCGAAGATGTCCGTGTTGGTACGGTGCGCGAATTCCTTGGGTTATCAAAAAATAAAAAATTCTACATATCCCATACTACCCTTATAAACTAAAAATCCTCCTTGAAGCATTTGGTCACTTCCTATGCCCTTCCCCATTGCATCCCCGTTCGTCCATTGAACCCATACTAAATAATCCCATCTTTAAATATTTTATCTCTTCCTTGAATCATTGGGTTTAGACATTATTTTGGTGATTTGAAGTTTTATTGAATTATTGTGGTTCTAGTATGAATGAATATGAGGTTTCAAATTCTCCATTACTTATAAAAAGGAGCCACCGTTTTAGGTACAAAATATTATTATTATTACCTGGACAATTATCGACTTCTATTATTTTTGAAAATATAATTACTAGCTTGGTCTACTAGAACGAGTACAAAAAATACACTGCTAATATTGTACGTTTTCTTCTGGAAATCTATCATGCGCAATGTACCAAGAGATGAAGCGCGGCTCAGCTACCTGGATTCGTCATGTATCCAACTTTAATTGGTCCTTCAACCCACTAGCACGCATTTCTTTTATGTAGAGTGAAAGGTGGCTAAGGTTGAATCGCAGTGCCTGCCGTTCGCTTCTTCTTTTTTTTTTCTCTTGATTTTTAAAATATTATCAGATTTTTCTTCTTCTTTTTTTTTTTTTTTCATTTTCCTTTATACTAATCTATGCAAAGATATGGCCTATTTTTCATCATTTTTCTTTTGTTTTTTTTTTCCTTCCCTCTTTCTTCTTTTATGAGGCGAATTATCGGTATTTTTTTGCTTTTTTGGTTATTCGACCCATCATTGAACATAGTACTGTATTTTTCTATCCCATTTTTTCAAGATTAATTCATTCACATGTATTTAATGATTCTATAGTTCATATTTTCCTACTTTTGGATGGTCTTATAAAATATATGCAATCCAATTCAAACATAAGTAAATCATTTTATTTATTTAATCTACTTACTGAATATAAAAAAAAATACAATATACATATCAATATCCTTCTTCCTTTTTAAAACTTATAACCGATCTTCACACGTTAACGTGGGGTACGAAGAGAAAGCATATTCATGCAATGTCATTCATGTCGTGATCTTAGAAGTAATATGAGCTAAAAAGCATTTTCAAAGGGTGTCGAGTTTCAATTTTGACATCTTAGACGTAATTTTTTTTATTTTTCATAATATTTCAAAAAATAAGAGCACAATTTAGAAATAGGTTTTTCTGATTTCGTTCTCTATACGAGTTTCTAAGCATTCGAAAAAGTTTGGTAACTTCAATTTTTTATGACTTAAAATTTCTTTTAAATATTTAATAATTTTATTGCATTTTTTCTTTTTCTTTTTCCCATTTTCTTCTTCTCCCCCTTCCTCTAGCCATGAGGCTCGACCTCGCCCCATGCCGAGGGCTAGTGAGGTCGCCGACTAGAGGAAGAAGAATAAGAAAAGGAAAAGAAGAAAAGAAAAGAAAAAGAAACATACTTTGGTTCTTGAGTTGTTCTCAAGAACATAGAAGAAATTTTATTTATTTTTTTACTTTTGATTATGTTCCAAATCTATTTCCGAAAACAAATTATTTCCAGAAAACAAAAATGTTACAAAATGAATTTCTATTCTTTTTTTTCATGGAATTAAAAAATTATATGAATTGTTATTGTTTGGCTAGTTAGCAAATTAAGAGTAAGCTGTCCCAAGTTTCATACAGATTCCATTTGGAATGTGAACCTATTTGTTGGAACAAGTTCTTCATTTTTTGGAACCTAAGACATACTCTATCATAGGTTCAGAGTCTTCTCACGGTTCATATATATTATTAATTATTTTTAATAATCATCATTTACTATTATAATTTACTGACCATAACTTATATATAGACATACGAAAAATATGAGATATTAACAAAAAAAAGTTTTGATTATAAAATGGAAGCTTAGACTCATAGTTCATATTATACACTCATTATCGAACGTTATAGAATACTATAGGATCTTCATGGAGATATAAATCAAGAAAAATACAAAAACTTATTCTAAGTCCTAGATTATAGGGTTTAGGTTATAGGTTTCACAAATCTAAAATCCGTAATCTACTCATTGAAAAAAGTTTTTCAATTTTTAAAACTCAAAACATATATGTATATTTTGAAATCTAAAATCAAATAGATTCCCATCAATTTTGTTTTCGGATTTTAGGTTCTATCCTAGAATTACCTTGCCTTGTCCAAAGATAATAGATATGACCTAGTGTTCTGTTCTGATTAGGAAATTGTGCTAAATAAAGATATTTTAACATCTCTCGCTCTTCGATAAAAAAAGATAAATAAAAAACATGTCTCGAATTTTCTTTCGGACAGGTCTCTCCGGACGGAACGCGCGGGTCCGACCCGTTGATTTCGCCCAGGCCGGCTGGCAGGCCGGCTGGCAGGCCCGATAAAGACGAGGGAGATATTTTGCACAGGAGAATGTCGGTGAGGGTGAAGGCAGACGACCTATGCGGGCAAATGATTGCCGCGGACTCGTTAAGCATCATCATATCGAACGACGTTGAGCGATTCAAAGACGGCATTGCCGCGTCCAAATCACCAATAAGGCGGCACCGGTTTCTGACGGCCGATCAAAACGGAGTCCCGGGCAAGGTCACAAAAAGCTACGTTTCCATGGTCATTGATATTCCTCACCTGTCCCGTCGTCCTGCTGCGGAGGGAAACTAGAGAGAGAAGCGTTGATTTCGAGGAGTGGACACCAGAGAGAAACGCATGCATTGATTGACAAAACATCCGTGTGTGCATGACTTGATATTATAAAAAATCTCAAATTAATATTTTTATAATAAATTCATCTTAATTAATTTTTGACAAACGAATACCCTAGATCAGTACATTTATAATAAATTTATTTTCTATTAATTTTCATTAAATTAAATTAATATCACGAAAATCACAGACTGATACATATTTATTAATTGCCATATATTATTCAATTAGTAATTTAACGGAAACTAAATAAAGATAAATTTATTACATATATACTGATTCTGAGTTTTTCATAGTATTAACCCTAAATCAAATTTGGATATTCATGTGTAAGGCTATACACACATACCTTGATTTCTGAAAAGTGAGACCATTTAGACTTTTCCCTTTTTATGCACTTTAAGCCTCAATAAATACTTCACGTCCATTTAGAATTTTCCATTTTTATGCACTTTAAGCCTCAATAGATACTTCACATGTCTCTCTAGTCGCTCTCATCGATTTTTTAAGGCTTATTCTTCGTTCACCGCTTATTAAAATAAAGGCCTTCTAAGTTCTTTGCTTCTCTTAACACATTTTCGAATGGAGTGCAAATGTGACAACAATCCGATAATCTTGTCGATTAAATTTGTTTTTAAATGCTTCAACTGTGAATGACTTGGGACGTATTGTTTCCAAGGACGATGGAAATCATAATTGTGAGAAGTTTGACTAAATAGTGAAAGCCGATTTTTGATCCATTGGGTGGGTTTGGACCAAGAGATCAAGCTTATGTGTTGTTCAAGCGCGCCAATCACATAAAATTTGTGAAGAATTTTATGATTGGACCGAGTTTATGCTAAAGATAGACAATTTGTACTTTCTCACGTAAGAACATTGCCCAAACTCACTCATTTATCTCTCAAGACTCTTGAGCTTGAGCAAGCTCAGTAGGGTAGCTCATCTGTCAATTAGAGGCTAAGCCTACAACTTTATGAGCTTGCTAGTCACTCTCCAAAAATTCCTGAGTCGTGTAATAATATCCTTTAGGATTGTTATGCAAGCTCATTCCTTCTCTTGACATGTTCACCACTAGAAATACAAGAAATTAGACAAGAGTTTGTTCACAAAAAATGAATTATTTTAAAAATATTTGTTTTTAAAAAAATGATCGATTGAATCACTTACAAAGATGAAAGAATGAACGAAAAACAAATATTTTTACTGTCCATGAAATTATTTAAATATTTATTATTATCGATAAAAATAGATTCATTATTTTAAGGAATATAGTGATTATTTTTTGAATTCTTTAAAGATTATTCCTTTTTCATGAAATTAACGTATTTTTATTCAAATATAATATCCTTCTAGTTTGTTTTGATTTCGAACTATAATTTATGCTAAAAAAACCACAAAATCCCTCTGTTTTCCAGCTAATCCCATCCACGTGACGTGGTGGCCCGCTGCGTTAATTAAAACTAAAAATTGATGGCTGGCTCATGACATTTTCCTAAACGTGTCTTCGACGTGCAATTTGGCCCACGAGATGAATTTGTCACGACAACGACTTTGAATTTTTTGTTCAACAATTAAGTTTATATTTTTTTTACACAAACTATAATTTTTGTTTACGCATCCCCTCGTCGATACGAGTGATAAGCCGCTTGCTAAAAACTAAACTATCCATATCAACCACGAAAGATGTGAGATGCATACCAATAAAAAATTACATAGCCCGTGTGTTTAACGGTGTTTTGGTGTTATTATGACAGCCTAATTTAACTTGTCAAAATAGATCATAAACTTATATAACTAAATTATTATATAAGTAGTCATATTCAATAAAGGCGCGTTTGGTAATGCTTCCGTTAAAAAATTGTTCAAGATAACAAAAATAGAAAAAAAGTGTTTATGTTCCGGGGAACAATTTTCGATTAGAAAGATGCATTTGGTAAATTTGTTTAGGGAATAAAAAATGAATAGAAACACGTTTGGTAAATTTATATTCTTTTTTGTTTCTTTTAATTTTTTAATATTTTTTATTTTATTTTTCCCTTTTTCCTTTCTTTTTTTATTTTTTCTTCTTTTGGCCGGCAGCCTCGCCCAGCCACGGCGGGGCGAGCTCGAGCTTGCCCAGATCTGGTGAGGCCGAGCCTTGCCAGGGGCTGGCGACGCACGGCCTCGCAGGGGGTCGGCGACGCTCCGGCGAGGTCACTGACCCTTGACGGCGTCGCCGGCCCTTGACGGCCGGTTGCCAGCCATGGCTGAGGCCAACGACCGGCCAAAGAAAAAAGAAGAAGAAAAGAAGAAGAAAATAGAAGAGAGAAGAAACAATTATTCAAAAGTGTTTTTGGAGCAAGAATTTTTTTTTTGTTTCTCATTTCCGTTCTTTTTTGTGTTACAGGAACAAAAAATATAATTTTGAACAAAAACGTAAATAAACGCGTTTGTTTTTTTTTTTTAAAAGAACAAAAAAATAAAATTTATGTTCATAAACAAAACAAAAGAATGAAAACATGCATCCCTAAATAGATTTAGAATGGTAAAACTCAAAATGAAATGGGTGTTAAATAGGTTTGTGAGTTACTTAAACGCAATTCACCTTATATAACTCTTTCGCTCTTAATCTTGAGCTTACCCACTCCATGTTTTTATATCAATTTGGGTATGCATTTTTCATAATTTGGTTAAATAAGGAAGGGTTTTAGTAATATGAGTTGGGACGGGTATGAGTTACTTTATTTTTATTACATGGAAATGGGTTAAAACGATTTAGGTCAAGACTATTTTTGACCAACCTCAACTTGCTTGTTTGATGGGGTCCAAGCCTAATTAATGATAAAGCAGAGTTAGGACGGTGATGGTTAGGTCTTCCCTTTGCAAGTCTCCTTTTCCTCATTGTCTGCACTTGATTGACTTTTAAACTAGTAAGGGAGGCGCATTTAAAGATCATAATCTGCTCCTCCTTGCGGTGGGGCATTGTGGTTTATAGCTGTGAGACACGACAACTTTTGCTGAGTTTATTTAAATCAAAGGTTGATGGAATTTATGATTACTTAGTCTTTGCATATTGTCTTTTGTTTTCTCCGTCGAGGTCCGTACCAGAACTATTAAGCCGACTCTTTCAAATGCGCTATATATTAAAAAAAAATGCGCTATATATTGGATTTAAAAAAAGAATTCTTAGAAAAGTTGCATTCAACGCATTAGGAAAAATTATACATATACCGATTTAATCCTAAATTTTATAACTTTATCAATTCAATCATAAACTTTTACACTAAATTCTAATATAGTTAGTTCAATTAATTTTTGCATAAAATTATTGACGTGACAGTGCAGTAAATAAGACAAGCAGCGATTAATAGACCAAACTATTATGTCAACAATTTCTGACGAATATTGACCTCAATAGCTAAATTATGAATTTTGTAAAAAATTTAAGATTAAACTTATGGGTGCCTTTTTCCGGTGCAAAGTGTAGATGGGCCTCTTCAGACAAGTTTCAGGTAGCCTTTTTGACTCTGTCTCTTTACGTACGGAACTCCATTAAATGTCATGCCAACCGCTCCCAACAAGCGAAGACTTCGAGCGCCGGGGGGTTTGGTTGGGGGGGGGCGGGGGCGGGGACGGGGTGGGCCTTCCCTTTTGCCCTTTTACTTCTAGGTCGCGTTTGGAAAATGTGAGAATAGGAAGGGAAAGGGGAGGTAAATATGATCAAAATGCCAAAATATTAACTAATTTTTCTTCTCTCCCTTCTCAATTGTTCATGAATAAAATTTTTTCAGTCCCCTTCCCGTGAAAATTACAAAATTTCTTCAATTTTCCACTTTCACTCCCTCCTTTATTTGCAACTACAGTTTAAGTGAAGTTTCACTTGGTGCGTACAATGAGAGGTTGTTAGGATTTAGCGGAAAATCACAAAAAGGTGAAGAGCAAAGTGAGAAAAGAGAATTTGAGACATAATATTTTATCATAGTTCACCCTTAAACTATAACTATGTTTAGCAAATAAAATATCTATAATTAGCATAACCGTACATCTTTGATACATTCCTCAATCACAAGAGAGAGATATTATATACATGTAGTAGCTATTTATGATGAGGCGCAAACTACGAATGAAATGTTGACATTGAAAAAGTCGGTCATCTGGTGGCTAGAGAGCAGTGCCCCGTGACCTTTGACCACTCATTGAGGAGTGGGACCCCCGAGGGAAGTACGAGTCACACCGGCAACAATAGGTGGAAGGTGATTTTTTTAGGTTAAGATTCTACTCTTACTAAGTTTCTTGAAAGGTAAAAAGAGGGCAAGAACGAATCATTATGCACCGAACATGGATAGAATATCGCTTCTTGGTGTTCGAAGCTCATATGTATTAGGTCTAGATAAGGCTGTTTTGGTATAAAGAAAGAGATCATTTATGACGCGCAACCAATAAAATCGCGTCGATCCCTTGGGAAGAAAAAATCCTAAGTACGATACCCTAATAAATTCCTTATATAAACCATCCCCTTGCATCCCACCACACTCGCACAGAGTAGAAAGGCCAAGGCTACCCCAGCAAAAGAGGAGACTGTCTGTCTATACCTCTGCAAACATGTCTGAAGTAGCCTGCATTGGTACTTCCAGGGCTCTGATGATCACGCTCCTGGCGGCGGTCCTCCTGTCAGTCGCTGCCCCTGGAGCCGAGGCGGCTCGTGCATTCCTCGTGTTTGGGGACTCGCTTGTCGACAACGGCAACAACAACTACCTGGCCACCACTGCACGCGCTGACAATCCCCCGAACGGCATCGACTACCCTACTCACAGGGCCACCGGGCGGTTCTCGAATGGCCTGAACCTCCCGGACCTTATAAGTACGTCGCCCTTTTCCGGTCTTATCATGCATTATTCAGCTGATTAGCGTTCGCGTCTTTTGCTCACTAATTTTGGCATTGGTACATAGGCGAGAAACTCGGAGCAGAAGCCACGTTGCCATACCTAAGCCCTCAACTGACCGGACAAAAGCTGCTCGTCGGCGCCAATTTCGCTTCGGCCGGGATCGGAATTCTCAACGACACTGGAGTTCAATTCGTATGTCCATCGGCTTAAACCGCATCACTAGCACATTTCCTTCTTGATATATCATCGCATCAGATGCACGGTCGACATAAATAATTCGATTAAGCGAAGGCCGTCGAAAGCAGATAATTCATGCAAAAGAGAAATCGCGTTTGCTGATACACAAGCTTTTGTATGGTCTTGACACGAAATTTGATCGAGTAAATTCCCATGTTTGCGCAGCTCAACATCATAAGGATCTTCAGGCAACTGCAATTGTTTCAGCACTACCAGCAGAGGTTGGGCGCCCTCATCGGCCCGGCTGCGGCGAAGCAGCGAGTGAACCAAGCCCTCACCCTCATTGTCCTCGGCGGCAATGACTGGGTCAATAACTACTTCTTGACACCCGTATCCGCGAGATCGCGCCAATTTACCATTCCACAGTATTCTCAGTATCTCGTTTCTGAGTACAAGAAAATTCTCAGGGTAATTTTCCACATATTCGACATCCTCTTGTACTGTACAGCTCTGTATCTCATCTGCACGAGTTGTGACGCAAAACTGGGACTGTTGAACATTGCAGAGTCTTTACGACCTTGGGGCTCGGAGGGTTCTGGTCACTGGCACGGGGCCGTTGGGCTGCGTCCCGGCTGAGTTAGCCATGAAGGGGAGCAGGAACGGGGAATGCATCCCCCGGCTGCAAGAGGCGGCCAGGATATTCAACCCGGAGCTTGCCCAGATGCTTAAGCAGCTCAACAGCGAGATCGGCTCCGAAGTGTTCATCTCCGCCAATGCCTTCAAAATGAACATGGACTTCATCAGCGATCCCGGCAGATATGGTTCGATCTCCACATGATTTCATACGTTAGTAATGATTAGGCAATTGAGAGTTCAGTAAATTTGCTAAGCACTTGGATTCTTGTCACATTACCCATTCTTAAATATTGAACCGGGACATTTGTCATGGGCTTGGGCTTGGGCTGGGGCTTGGCCCAACCAAAGAATCATGGTTTTCACTATTGCCAGAGTAGTACTAATGCCATGAACTTTGGACATCATTTTCGCTAGGCCAATCTAGAGAATTTTTCTCCTTATGATTCCTCACGAATCATCCGAAATCTCTTGCTCCTTATTTTCTGTTCCATCTCTAATGAGATTTTAGAATCTTCTGACTTAATTTTTGTCGGCCAGGTTTCAAGACCTCGAAAATAGCGTGCTGTGGACTGGGCCCCTATAACGGGTTGGGGACATGCAACGCAGCGGCAAACCTATGCCGTGATCGGAAGGTATATGTGTTCTGGGATCCATTCCATCCGACGGAGCGTGCGAATCGGATCATAGTCGACCAGATCTTCAAGGGGACAACTGAGTACATGAACCCAATGAACCTTAGCACCATCATGGCCATGGACTCTCGCACTTGATGGCGACAGCTCTTCCCGGATCTTGGATCTTTGTTCGACCCTGATTAGCTTATTCTCCTCGTGATTGTGGAAGTCCAATATGCAAGAAGGTCTAGTTCTCTAGTGTGTGCCCTTTTCCATTTAGCTTTGTTTTCTTCTTGTTTGGGTTGGGAATGAGTTGAAATGTACCTTAAATGCGGCCGAGCTTTGCTTCCTCAAATAACGCCGCATCGTCCATTGTGTTCCTCTAGCTTATGTATGCCAACTTGTTTAAATAGAATTTTGAAAAAAATCACGATCGAGCAAATGTACTTTCATTGTATCTATCGATTTTAATCTAGCAATATAGTTTAGAGATCACATTGGACATGATATCAAGCAAAATGGTACGAAGAAGACTAAGTGTTATAAGTCAAGAAAGAAGATGCGCGCTTTGTATAATCGGATATGAATATAACCATGGAGAAAATACCAATATCTCGACGTTTCTTAACTGGTGTGGGATCAAGTCGTAGTCAAACGCAGTGGCACGAGTCGTAAATTCGAGCGATTGCGAGTGGCAATTATCTCAACCACTCCCCCAACCAACGACGCTCGCCTTCATCTCTCCCGTCACTCCAAGCTTCTCTCGCTTGCCCGCTCGCTCTCACTGAGTTTTAGCGGCACTCTACCGCTACCATTCTCTCTCTCTCTAAATTCGCCATTATCGTCTTCCGAGAGTTCGACGCTCAATCGCATCGTCCTCGCTCGAGTCGCATTTTCCTCCGCCTCCGGCTCCAACCTTCGGCCGGCGCAGATCTAACCTCCCGGCCGCCGCAGATCCGAGCCGCGGCTTCGATCGCCGTCGTCGATTTCCCGATGGAGGAGGCCCTGGAGCTCGCCCGCGCCAAGGACACGAAGGAGCGGATGGCCGGGGTGGAGCGCCTCCACCAGCTCCTGGAGGCCTCCCGCAAGGGCCTCTCCGCCGCGGAGGCCACGTCCCTGGTGGACTGCTGCTTGGATCTCCTCAGGGACAACAACTTCAGGGTCTCCCAGGGCGCGCTCCAGGCCCTGGCGTCCGCCGCGGTGCTCTCCGGCGAGCACCTGAAGCTGCATTTCAATGCGCTCGTCCCCGCGGTGGTCGAGCGGCTCGGCGACGGCAAACAGCCGGTCAGGGACGCTGCCAGGCGGCTCCTGCTCACTCTGATGGAGGTAATTGAGCGAATGCACCATCGCATGTACTTGTGCGTGGTGCATTGCGTCGGTTCTGCGTCGGGTCATGTAGTTTTGGTTTCAAATGAGCGAGCGTTTGGCGTATTGGTTGTTGAGATACTAAAGAGGTGTTAATTGGACTGATACTCTCCTCTACCCCTGATTGGTTGGTGGATGTTTCGGTTTCGTTCAAATTCTGTTGCTGGCTGTCCTAGACTGAGTGAACAAAAAGATGAAAGAGGCACTAGTGTTGAGGGGTTATCCAAAGCTATGCGACCTTGCGTTGGTTAATATAGTTGTTTCTGGCTGTTCTAGTGCAAGGAAACCGTGTCGTTTTTTTCAAACTGACCCTGAGAACTAAGGAGAAACAAATAGAAAGGAAAAGAGAAAATGAAAATCAGCTTAGCAACTCTATCTCGGAATTGGTCTTTTGTTACCTTTATCTGAGGTGAAAAGTTTCTCCTTTGGCAACTTGCACATTAGCAGTCCAAAAATAAAACAGGCAACTACGATACTTAAGAAACACCATTGCCATGACATACGTATCTTTTATACTCATTGGGTACCTGTAGATATCTCTGGGAATGGATTCATGATAGTTGAGGTTCTTGTTTTAGCATGCACAAACTGAACAAGAAAAGGAGCTTTGAATTGACATGTTGAGTTGTCCAGGTCTCTTCTCCCACGATCATTGTGGAAAGAGCAGGTTCTTATGCCTGGACGCACAAAAGTTGGAGGATTAGAGAAGAGTTTGCCCGAACTGTAACTTCTGCTATCAGCCTTTTTGCATCTACCGAGCTTCCCCTTCAGCGGGCAATTCTTCCTCCTGTATGATCTGACTTATCTGGATGGCAACACTGCTCTTCAGCTTTTCCGTTTTCTCTTTGCTAAAGTGGGATTTAATTGACTCTTTTAAATCACCAGATATTACAAATGTTGAATGACTCAAATCATGGTGTTAGAGAAGCAGCTATTTTGTGCGTTGAGGTCAGTGAAGTTCTTCAAATTACTTCGCAATTTTATTTATTGTTAATGTGATTATGATGCTATACTATATAAAAGTGGCAACCTTTCTTTCAAACGTTAGTCTGGTTTTGCCCTTGGACTAAGTCAGTTGGGAGTTGAACCTTCTCTCAGTCTATTTACTTTAAAAGCTGTTTACAGTCATATCTGGTTCTAGAACAGGTTAAGCTTGAACTGTTAATTGAATTAATAGTTTCATCAATATTAGAAAATGACTGCTGTAGGATGCAGGTGAGGGAACTCATTGTGAAAGTAAAAGCCATGATTTTCAATTGAAGCAATGACTTATGATTGATGGATTTTACATGTTACATTACATGCTAACTGTTTTCTTTTATGCAATTTCTCCTTAACCTTGACCATCTTGCTACTTTGGTCATTGATAGATTGTTGTTGTATTGGATATTCTATATGCTATTGACTCAGGTCACTCATGTGGCATTGCCATTCACGAACTCCTTCCAATTTATGCATGTGAGCTATTGGGGTCTTTTAATGGGACGATTTTAGAAAGATGATAACAGGTAGACTAGTGGAGCACTTTGGGCCTTTCAAAGAGAAGATTCCTCAAAGATGGTAAAAAATGGTGGGAAGGATTGTTTGACAAAAGAGAGTTCAATCATTAACTTGGCTTTTGCATCTTTAGGTATTTTAGTCTATATAAGTTTTAGGTTTAGCTGTGAGCTTGAGATAGTTTTTGTGCAATGGAAGAATTAATGGGATATAAATGAAGGCCCCCTCCCCCTCTCTTGAAATGCTCTATGGTCTCAGTCAGGCGCCATGATGGTCTTGTTATGATGTATATGGATTGATTTACCTTTATTTACTTCTCTTGTTTCTTCTCTCTCTCTCTCTCTCTCTCTCTCTCTCTCTCTCTCTAATCTCATGACGATCTTCTTTCTTGTCAAACATGTGCAGAACATTTGATGTCATAAAAATTGTTCTTTTGCCCTGTGAATTTCTAATGTTCTTCACAATGTCGTAGCCAGTACATTGATCAGCAGTAATGGCTCACTTAAGTGATGTAGTGTCTTCTCTTCTCAACTTGTCTTTGAAAGCAGAACTCAAAACAATTTTGAGGTGTTCATGTCCATATGGTCTTAGTGTCCCAATGATCAATCTAATTGATCCAATTAATGGAAAGTGACTGATCTTTGCTTAGGTTTGGTTATTGTAGTAGATTTGATTGATTAGATTTAAATAACTGGGAATAACAGATAATATTCTTATGATTTTGTGTTGAACTTTTTGATTCTCAGTGTACTTAATCTCCCTGGTTCATCTAATTATAGCTTCAAATCTTCATTAGATTAATTTATTAGTTTACTTGCAGGAGATGTATGCTCAAGCGGGTGATCAATTTCGTGATGAACTTCAGCGACATTCTCTTCCTGTTTCCATGGTGAATATTCATTCAAAAACTGTCTTGTTCACTAAAATTTCTTTTCTTAATTCTGTTCTTCAAAAACATTTGGCAATATTAGACTCCATTGTTGATGTCACATTATTTTGGTGCATAGATTTCTTCTAAGATGTTTTGCCCATCACAAGAACTCTTTGCGGTGCCTTTTCTTTACTTCTTTCATTATAGAAAGACATGTGAATGCAGGTAAGAGATATCAATGCAAGACTAGAGAGAATTGAACCCCGAAACCGCTCTTCAGATGGACTTAGCAACAAGGTTGCTGCTGGAGAAACGAAGCCAGTGAGCACTAATTACAAAAGAAGCAGTCCAAGAGCAAAGAACTCCTCAAGGGGAGCTTCTCTTTTTGGAGGTTCGCATCATCACCTTCTAGGGAAAGACTTATAATGCTTTACTGATGGCACATGTCTCTTATAATACCAATTCGGGGAGAAAGTTGCACTTAAAAGAAGTGCACAAGATTGTATTGAAGAATCAGAAAGTGGAGTGAGAGCATCTTGCTGTATACATATACATATATATATATTTACTTAGAATAAAGGAAAACGAATGGAATGAAATTAGAGTTTTGGGAATATATGTGATGATAATATCCTTCAGATAATGTCACTTTGTGATATTGGCTCAACTAACTCATCACTTTCTCTTGATATTTGAGGGAAATGAGTCAAGTAGGCCCGACAACAAATTTTCCTCCTTGTCTTTTCCTTTCTCATCTAGGAGAATGCTAAATCACTTTCCCCTTCTTTCCCTCATCTTCCATTCAAATATTTTATTTTTTCACATTTTTGTATGCATTTAATCTAATGCTATTGAGAGGATTATGAATTTAATGGCACATTGGTTTGCATTTGACTTGAAACTGTGGACTTAACTGAAACTACTGTATTAGTAGAGGAATATCCGTTGTGATACCCTGAGAAGTGGTCCTGAGTATTCACTGTTGAGCAACTTCTATGCTGTGCGTTTGTCTAGGCCTTGGCATTGCATTTTAAATGTCTTTGCTTCCTCAATACTTATCAATTTGGTGATTTCTTTTAACACAAATTAGGAGTTCCTAAACTGGAGACAATGGCCCAAAAGAAAGCTTTTTCCTTTCCTTTTTGGGCTAGTCCTCAGACCTTGATGATAGTTGGGCTTATGTGGTAGATGTTAGTCCCTTCTCTTGGCAACTTTGGTCTGTTATTTATTGAAAATTGATGCTATTAGGGTGGGGTGTGCTTGATTGCAATATTAATTATAATAGTTTAGAACTATTGTGATATTAATGGCTATTTTTCATTTGTTTATTGGCATTTCTTCTTACATAGTAACAACCGCCAACAGGTCACAGGCAGGATTAGTCTTTTAGCTTATGTTTTTAAGTTTATTATTATCAATTTGTTGGCAGTTTCCTTTTCACTTCAAGCCATTGTCATTGGCGATGGTCATAGTAATGTGCAATTTTCTACTGTATTGAAGAATGAGCAACTTATTTGCATTGCCATTTTAGGGAGCTTTCCTGGAATCAGTTGAATTACACATCATAGACATAGCTTTTAATATTGTGCATATACCTTTCCAGAGATTCAGTGTTCTTGCTAAGAAGAGAGCATTTCACATAGGGCTTCATCAAGAGTGCTCAAAGCATTCTTCTAGATGGTTGTATTGATGCCTTCACTAGCTCATTTTAGCCTCTCCTCTTAATTGCAGCTGAAGGTGATGTTACAGAGAAACCCATAGAACCAATAAAGATCTATTCGGAGAAAGAGCTAATATTGGAATTTGAGAAGATTGCCTCTACTCTTGTACCAGACAAAGACTGGTCTGTGCGCATTGCTGCCATGCAGCGAGTTGAAGGGCTTGTTTCTGGAGGTTATTTTCTGCCTAATTATCTGTTGTTAGCTTTACTAATGAACATCATTTTCAATTTTTCACTTCTCAATGTTGTTTTGGTATTTGATGTCTTCATAATTGAGAAGGGCAACTTAGCCTTGTCTGGTCAAAGAAATGTATGAAGTACAATATTGCGTTGAGCATGCCTTATGGTGCATGCGGATAATGCTCTCCAAAACTTTCTTTTCCCTGACAGTAGATTTCTGAGTCTCGTTGGCACTTTATCCCTTGCTAGGTGTGGCAATGGCAGCATCCCCTTCCCCATTGTGACAATGGACATGAGTACTTTTTTAAAAACAGAGGTCTGCTCTCAGGGGGATGGCCCCTTGTGAAAGTGCATGTTTGGTGACACAAATCTAGGTATTGAGCAGGAAAGCTGTACATACATATCACTTAACCATCAAGAACGGAGGCATTTATTTGTCTAAAATTTCATCATCGAAACATTTGGTTAGTAACAATGGTTCCATCTTCTAAATGTTCTATATGTGGAAAAATGCTGCATTAGATATGTTTTTTTTTTTTTTTTTTTGGTAAAGTGCATTAGATATGTTTTAGTCTCTTCCTTTTGTGATAAAGTGGATTTCTTTACCAATTAGTGTGCTTCATCCTGAGCTAAAAGCAACTTCAACAGCTTTCTTGTGCATTGACTTTTTTTCAAATGATAGTAGGTCCTGACAACTTCTGCTAGCCTGGGTATGCTTTATGGTTTGCCAGGATTTAGTTGTTTCTATCACTTGACTGTGTTATTGTCCGTTGCTACAGGTGCATCAGACTATCCATGTTTCAGGGGACTTCTGAAGCAATTTGTGGGCCCTCTCAGCACGCAGTTATCAGACCGAAGGTCTAGCATAGTTAAGCAGGTGTGCATGTGTATTTTCATATGTCCTATTGATGCCATCTAACTCTGAGATTTATATGCTAGGTCTTTAACCTAAATTTTGACCACCTTGTTGAGGGCATGAAACTAGTGCCTGTGGCATAGATATATACATGGGCTACTTATATTTTCTTTCCAATCAAACTACATTGATGGGCATAAAACTATTGCCTGTAAGGTTGCTTATCATGCATACACATCCCGCCATCTCTTGAACGAAGCAACAAATGAAGCAAAAAAAAAAATTAATAATAGAAATATTTGAGGACCAGTATCAGAACCAGCGTTGTATCAGGCAATGCAAACAATCTCCATATATTTTTTTTTTGGGCCTGGAACAATCTCCATATGTAAGAATCCAATTAAACGACCCCTAGTTCTCAGTGCATTGACCATGTATTACTTGAAAAACCAGTATTCTATTACACAATGCATGCATCATTTATTTTATAATTTTTCACAAGTCTGAGACCATTTTCCATTGTGCAGCCAAATGCGCAAAGATAGTAACAAGTAAGATTCATATAGCTGAATGTACATGAACTCAAGTCGACCTGAGCTCCTTCACTTTAATCTTTATTGCTTCATTTTGTTGCCTTCCTCTATGGAAAAATGCCTTAAAAAAGACAGAAAATCACATCCAAACATCCCAATCTGGCCACACTTTCCTCTTCATGCAACCCAAAAACACAACCAAAATCAAACAAAGTACCGTCTTGACATAAACTAACTTGCAAATCTTATCATCTGGAAGTGCTGATGTCACCAAGTCCAGCACTTTCTGCAAGCAAGCTCCTGCAAGTCAATTCTTATCAACTATTATCAGCCCTGCGAATTTCGCTCACAAGACACATGACAAACACAGGAGGTCAAAATTTGTTACCTGAATGTAGTTGTTCACGCTGACATAGTACTGATTGATGGTCTTCAACGAGTGACATGGTTGTGGGAGTACCATGACATTATACACCATCATGTTTTTACCTTCCAGGATAGCACCATTATTTTGCATGATGTTATCTTCAGCAAACTCTGCAAATCTGCCATCTTTCACCTTATTCCATGTGAAATTTCAGCATGGTAAATATTTATGAGATCTCTGCATATACGGCCCATGTGGCTTAGTAGTTCCTTTGCAAGTGAATTACACTCTGGAGGATGTGTCAGTGCATGCATCTGTCAACATACATGCATTTTAGGCAACATAAGCATGCCTATTCCTTGTTTCATATATCATTTTATCATCAAACCTCACAACAATGCCTTAAGGAAAGGAAGATTTTTTTTTTTTATGTAGAACTTTTGTCTGTGCTTACTACGCCTTTATGTTGTCAATCGTGGAGGTATGCTGTTAGGAGAATTGACTATAAATGTAGATGACTTAATGGTCTGTGCAGTTTTTATCTGTCTCTTTCATGCTAAACATGTGGACAGAGGTATAGACAAATAATATAATCTCCTTGTTTTTGAAGGCTTGCCATCTGTTATGCTTTCTATCTAAGGAACTCTTAGGAGATTTTGAGGCTTGTGCTGAGATTTTTATCCCGGTAATTTTGCTTCTCTTTGTTAGTCTTATTTCGACTTATTTGTATCTAGTATATAACTTAGAAAAGTGGGTAAAGTGGTGTTTTGTGGTTAAGCCACATGTCATGCACCCTCCAAAGCTCCATTCCACTATTGTTTACATTGATTTCCATGTAACAAATTAATTTCATTGCAATGATCTCTAACATTCGAAAGAAAATTCAATTGTTAAATTATGTATTTTGATATATGGACTTAATTAGTATATATCTCTTAATAATAGAGTTACATCTTTTTGGCAATTTGAATAATTATACACAAGAAGAGACATTGCTCAATTTTTCATCTCACAACAGTATATTTATGACATATTAAGTGTACTTCCTTGATTTTACTGAATGAGAGCCACTCGAACTCTTTACATGTGATATTGATAATATAATTATTTACGCTTCTAATTGATGTTTATTCGTGCAGAATATACTATTAGAGCATAGTGGCTTCAAATGTAAAGTTAAAAAAGTAACTATTCTGATCTTTTTCTAAAATCAGTAAGTTATCTTCGAAAATATTTTTTAATAAAATATAAAAAAATATTAATGACCTCTAAGATTTCAAAGTTTATCATTCATAAAGTTTGTATCTCTTGACTACCGGTTTGGTATTATTATATTTATTATCACCACTAAATAAACACTATTTTAATCATTGATGTATGGTTGGAAAATGTAGTCATCGAAATGCACGTCATACAACTGCAATGTTGTTATTTACTTAAGGTGGTCATAGATGACAGCAAAAGAAAGATTAAACCAAAAATATTTGAAGTCAAGCTGCTCATGAGACTTCCGGCTACTCTGTTAAATTTGATGGTTAACTTATATCTGGTGCAGGTGCTTTTTAAGCTAGTTGTGATTACTGTACTTGTGATTGCAGAGTCTGCAGATAACTGCATAAAAACGGCAAGTTTCCATGTGATGATATTATGTCCTCCCACTTGTGTTTCACTTTTTATATGGCATCTGAAACTTTCTTTCAGATGTTAACAAATTGCAAGGTTGCTCGGGTACTTCCTCGTATTGCTGATTGTGCAAAAAATGACCGAAATGCAGCACTTCGCTCAAGGTACTTCAGCTTCTCCATGAAACATAAACATTCCTGAGAAGTTCTCTCTTTCTGTTTTGTACAAAACAAACAATTGACTCTACCAATCATAAGCTCAGAAACCTAATGATAAAAAATGAGTGGCAAAACAAGACAGAAAAGTTATCCTTATAAGAGATTCAAGCAATTCTTTGCCTCCCCCCTCCCTGTCATCTTGTGTTTCCCATATTTATTCTTTTATTCTTTCCAATCACAATTCCTCGCTTTTAATGCCAGGTGCTGTGAATATGCATTGTTGATATTAGAACATTGGCCTGATGCACCAGAAATCCAGCGATCGGCCGATCTATATGAAGATCTTATAAGATGTTGTGTTGGCGATGCAATGAGTGAGGTATGCCCATTCGTACTTCTTTGAAGTTTCAATAATTTCATGATGGGGCTTGGATTTGATTTCTGGTCCACAGTTGCAATGCAAAGTGAATCATACTTCTTGGAGTAACCTAAGTACATCTGGAGATATTAGAGTGAGAAATGATGCTTTCTTCTGGGGACATAGTAGTATCTTCATCATTTTTGGAGACTTAGATTAGTTATTCAAAATTATAACTATTTGTCACAATTCTTTGTCTGTTAATATTGAAGGCAAGAGATTTTTCATTTGGCTCAAGTAGGATCAAGTGAAAGAGTTTTGTGAAGCTGTCTAGTCCTGTTTTGTTCTCCCGCAGATGAATGTGTTCAATGGCCATGTATATTTGGGTGGTAGGAGCAAACTAACATGGACTAAGTTTTTACACTCTAAAGGAGGAAAATTAAGTGGATGTTTTTGATTTTATTGGACCATACCAAGTACCATTCCTTTTTGAGGTCCGTTAATTCCTACTCTTGTCCTTTTAGGCCTCCATTCTTTTCATAGTCCCTTTCCAATAAGAACATCATGCGATTGGTTTTAAGCATGACCAAACAACCTTGGGCAAGCTTTCTTATCTCAAAGAAAGAACTAGTTAGCATGAGATCATATGTTGAGGTTGAGTCCTTAATAGCCTCCTGGTCATTAAAATTAATCCTAAAAGCTTGGGCTTAATGATACTATTGTATTCCTCCATTCTTTGCCTAGATGACCAGATAAACGCTTTTCTATGGAACCCTTTTTTCTTTCTGGGATCCCTTGAAATTGGACCACTCCCCTAGATCTTCCTAGGATTTCTTTTGTGGCTGCTGATCTATTCCTATTCGTGGGCATCCAACTAAAAGATTTCTTTCCATTACTTGGATTTTTTCAATCCTTTTGGCTTCAATAGTAGCTCTCTGATTTATGTTTTATTTATGTTGATGCCTTTTGTTTCTGCATTATTTTTGAATATCATAACAACTCCTTGTGTTTGTCATAGTATTATTCCACTAGGGATAGAATCAATTTTGATTTTGCCATCGGAGTAGTAATTTCTAGGGTTAATTCCACTAAAAACCTCAAATTGGTAAACCAGTATCGAATTTACCCCCAAACTATTTTTTTGTGTTGCAAAAACTCTTGAACTGGTACTTTGGTACCACATTTACCTCAAATTGGTGTAATCATGCCACATTGACTTAAAGTAATTCTTGTGTCACGTTAAATTTCAAACTAGTTCAAATTGGTGTACCCATGTCACATTACTTTGAACTGGTGCACCCATGCCATAGTTACCCCAAAAAAAATCATAGATTATCACAATTTGGTGTAAATGTGACATGATTATATTAGTTTGGGGTGAATGTGACATGGGTGTACCAGTTTGGGATCTTTTGTGACACAAAATTAGTTTGGGGTAAATGTGACACGTGCACCAATTTAGAAATTTTTGTGATGCAAAAATTAGCTTGGGTAAATATGGCATGGGTGTGTACCAATTTGGGATTTTTGGTGATATTAGCCCTTATTTCTAAGTCCAAACATATTTTGGATGACACTTTCACATTGTCATATAGATTCCAGGGCCTTCACACTATTTTTTGGGCATTGGATTAGCTGCCCTTGGTTATTTTGTGCTGCAGTTGCGCAAACTTAAAGTGCTGCTTTAGCCTATTTTTCTCTATATTTAAGTATCAAAAAGTGAGGAGAAACTCTTGTATTAGAAAATCTAGTGCAGGACCCACTTTACCTAAGATTTTACATTCTTTACTCATACTAGTGGATATGTGGGTTCACTAGTCCTCCTTAAACCAAATTTGGGAAAGTTATATTTGACATAACACTATATGGATGGAGTTTTGATGAGTTATTGATAGATGACTTCCCCAAGTTGACCTCAGGAATTCTATTCTTGGTCGGAATTTTGGAGATTGAATCATTTAAATAGCAAATTAAAAATTTGATACTTGCTATATGAGCTTGGATAGGTTGCTTATCAACCTCTTACTTAACAAAACAATGAGTCATGGTAAGGTTACCATTATTGGATCATCACTGCTGCCGGATGTCCTTTAGCCTACTCTTTTGTTGAAATTGCCTGAAAAAGTAGCAAGCAACATAACTTCTTACTCTGCGTTTCTCCTTATAACTAAGCTTAAGAGGATTTCTGTGTTGATAGCTTAAGCTATTTTTAACTGTGTCTATGATCTCATTAGTCCTTGTATGAATGTTAGTTTGGTGTGGGCACTCTTCGTAGAAAAAAGCTGTGCTGACATTGCTTTTGTTGTTATATAATAGTCCATCCTTGACATGGCTTTGGCTTTAAATTGTTATTTCAGCGTTCACGTTTAGGTGGCATGTACTGCAGAAATAAATTGTGCTTTCTCTTAAAAGATGTGGGCAGAGTGCTTAATGTCTGAATTTGAACAGGTTCGATCAATTGCCAGGACGTGCTATAGAATGTTTTCAAGAACTTGGCCAGAGCGGTCTCGGCGCTTATTCTCGTCCTTTGATCCTGTCATTCAAAGGGTATGCATGCTTATTTAATATGAAACATATGCATTTTTATAAACTTATCAGTTTAGGTCCTTTATTGGTCTTCTTTTAATGCAGACCATTCATGAAGAGGATGGGGGCATACATAGAAGGCATGCTTCCCCATCTGTTCGTGATAGAAGTCTACAGATGCCATCTAATCCTCATACGTCTGCCCAAACAAATCTAGCAGGATATGGGCCCTCGGCAATTGTGGCGATGGATAGAACTGCAAGTTTACCATCCGGGACTGCTCTCTCTTCTGGGTTGCTTCTGTCGCAAACCAAGTCCCTTAGTAAAGGTAGTGAACGTACTCTTGAAAGTGTGTTGCACTCAAGCAAGCAGAAGGTCACTGCCATTGAAAGCATGCTTAGAGGTCTGGATGTCTCTGAGAAGCATAATCCTTCTGCTCCTCGGTCATCTAGTTTGGATCTAGGTATCTACAGGGTTTCTTCATTACTTATTCTTGATAATTTCCACAATAAATTTTCCGCATAAAATTCCCTACTATTTACCATTTTTAAGTTGAAATTCTTCCTTGTTGCTCCTAGTGCAGGAGTTGACCCTCCATCCTCTCGCGATCCACCACTTCCGCCCGCTGTTCCTGCTTCCAATCATCTCACAACCTCTTTTCTTGGAGACCCCATTGCCTCAAGTACCACCAAAGGTAGTAGTCGTAATGGTGGCTTGAATTTGTCTGATATCATGACTCAAATTCAGGCTTCAAAGGACTCCACAAAATTATCATATCAAAGTGGCATTGCGAGTGAGCCTTTGTCAACAGTCTCCTTGTACTCGGCTAAGAGAGCTTCTGACAGAGTACATGAAAGAGTCTCCATTGAGGAAAAAAGGGATTCTAGAGAGGCTAGACGTATTACAAGTGCACACGTTGATAGGCAATATCTAGACACGCCTTACCGAGATGGAGACTTCAAGGATTTGCAGAGCAGTTACATACCTAATTTCCAAAGGCCATTATCAAGAAAGCATGTGGGGGGTCGGACATCTGCAAACAGGAGGAGTTTTGATGATTTCCAGATACCAGTGGGGGAGATGGCCAATGTGGTGGATGGTCCAACTTCTCTAGTTGAAGCTCTAAGTGAGGGACTCAGTTCAAATTCTGACTGGTCAGCTCGCGTTGGGGCTTTTAATTATCTTCAGTCCTTGTTGCAACAAGGACCCAAAGGCATTCAAGAAGTTGTCCAGAATTTCGAGAAAGTCATGAAGTTGTTTTTCCAGCACTTGGATGATCCCCATCATAAAGTAGCACAGGCAGCTCTTTCCACTCTTGCAGAAGTCATTCCTGCTTGTCGAAAGCCCTTTGAAAGTTACATGGAGAGGATCCTCCCACATGTTTTCTCGCGGCTGATTGACCCAAAGGAGTTAGTCAGGCAACCATGTTCAGCAACACTTGATGTTGTAAACAAGACTTATGGTGTAGATTCTCTATTACCTGCTCTGCTTCGATCACTAGATGAGCAGCGGTCACCGAAGGCAAAGTTGGCTGTGATTGAATTTGCAATCGGCTCGTTTAACAAGCATGGTATAAATTCTGAAGGTACCGGTAACAGTGGTATATTGAAACTGTGGCTAGCTAAGTTGACTCCATTGGCCCATGATAAAAATACAAAGCTCAAAGAAGCAGCTATTAATTGCATCATATCCATTTACAACCATTATGACTCGACAGCATTGCTTAATTTTATGTCAAGTTTGTCAATTGAACAACAAAATTCCTTGAGACGGGCACTGAAGCAGTACACTCCTCGGATTGAAGTGGACTTAATGAACTTCTTACAAAACAAGAAAGAGCGACATCGGCCTAAATTGACTTATGATCCATCTGATACAGTTGGTTCATCTTCTGAAGAAGGTTATGTTAGCATGTCAAAGAAGAGTAGTTTGTTTGGAAGGTATTCTGCTGGTTCAGCAGACAACGATGGTGTCATGAAGTGGAGTTCTGGTCAAGAGTCGTCTATTGTTACTCCAAGTTTTCCTACAGCTTCCAATGAAACACAGGATAACTTACATTTAGACTTTCCTAGTTCCAACACCAGGGAATCAAACTACATGGTGGAGTTAAGTGTCCAGAACATGGGCTATATGCCTGGTCCCGTGGATTACTTGGACCATAGCATGAACTCAGAAAATCTGTCCACTCCACGTGTGCACATTGATGGTCTTATCAATTCGGAGCAAGTACCTTCTGGAGGTAATGGTCTAGGCAATGAAACTTCAGGGGATGCAGATATTAATCATCAAAAAGCTATCGGTTGGCAGAGCAACACACTATCTGACTCTGAACCTAGCATTCCCCAAATTCTTCACTTGGTGAGGCTTCTGTCAAAATTTTATTTATTGGTTCTGGAATGAACAGTGTGATAATTTTGACACTATGTTGCCATCTTTAGATTGGCAATGGCAACGAAGATAATGCATTTTGTAATAAGCACGGAGGACTTCAACGGTTGGTTGAATTATCTGCATCTAATGACATATCTGTTTGGGCAAAGGTAATTGGCAACTTTTCAAATTTAAACTTTATCTTCTCTCTCGCCTATTTTGCGTACGTTCATCAATGTTGACCAAGCATTTGTCTCTTGCTTGTGTAAGTTGGACCTCCATAAATGCATCAAATAGGCAACTAAAGGCAGGAAAATAAGGATCAGAGAATATAAGAGCACGTGTCTGGACTCAGGCTTATGACCTGTCAGGAAACTTCAACTGCCTGCTTTTATGAGGAGCTAATTGTTTCTTCGACTAATTGAATAATTAAAATTTGTTGGAGGAAGATATGTGCTATTACCATTAAAAGTTGGATTTGTTGCTAATCAAATGGTTTGGTCGTTGAGTAGTTATCTTAGTGTTCTTAAATGCTTCTCATGCTGTAAAGCACCAACTTGCTTAAAAGGGCGGATACATTTCATATGTTTGTTTGGGGAGGTAGGCTTTACCTTATTTCTTTGTGCTACTTCTTTGGTGAAACTCAATGGCTACTATTTGCATTGCTGCCTAGCTTTTCTGGTCAAACCTTCATGCAGCATGGTTAGATAACTAGGATTTCAGTGAATTATGTTTCTACTTAATGATTTTTACTTGGAACTTTTAGTTGAGCGCCTTGTCTGGATGTTGATCCCATATCTTCTTGCTCAGTCACACATTTATTGCTTTACTGTCTCTTGGACCATGGACTTACGGATAACTGATGTGTTTGCAGTACTTCAATCAAATATTGACAATTGTGCTTGAGGTGCTAGATGATCATGATCCCGCAATTCGAGAACTTGCTCTGTCATTAATTACGGAAATGCTTAAAAACCAGGTCTGTTCTGGTTCCCTCTTGCACTTATGAAAGTGTGATTTGCCTGTTTATTATTTTATTTGACTCGTGCCTAGTCATTTCTTCTTTGACATGCTTGCTAATTTCCCTCTTATCATGCTTCTAGAAGGATATGATGGAAGATTCAGTTGAGATTGTAATAGAGAAGCTGCTTCATGTGACAAAAGATACTGTCCCCAAGGTAGGTTTGGTTTGCTTTGTTGCTGTCCTTTAGTTTTCAGTCTCAAGAGTATTTATATTTTTACTCTTCTTGTTCTTAGGTTTCAAATGATGGAGAGCACTGCTTGACAGTTGTTCTGTCTCAATATGACCCATTCAGATGTTTGAGTGTATGTGGGATTCTCTCTCTCTCTCTCTCTCTCTCTCTCTCTCTCTCTCTATATATATATATATATATGTATATCTCATGCACGCACGCTCGCGCTTGCACACTGTGGGTGCATAAAAGCACTTGCATGCAGCTGGTGTGCATGTGCACACATAAGCACTCAGAGTCTAATGAGGTTTATGCGCTTTATCCTTGTGTTTATTCACACTGAGGATGTTGGTCTACGCTTTTGCTTCTCACTAGCAGGTGTAATAAATATGTGCAATTTTGCAGGTTGTCGTTCCATTGTTGGTTGCGGAAGATGAGAAAACTCTTGTTACTTGTATAAATTGTCTGACAAAGGTAATGACCTTGACTCTGATTTTTTTAATTCTTTGAAGGAGACCTTTGCACCTTTGTGTTCTGTCAACGTTATCTAGGAAGGCTAGTTTTTTTATCATATGCAGATGTAGTCAACAATGTGTTGTTTAATAGAGAAATTTTTTTGGGTTAAATGTGTCACATGGGTACAAGTTTGGCATTTATGGGGTCACAAAAAAAGTTTGGGGTAAATATATCACAACGGGCATAGTTCAGGGTTTTTATGGTTTTTTCCATATAATAAACACAGTATTACATAGTTGCTGACTGCCTGCACCTGATCTTTGTAAACAATATAAGAAAAGTGAGATTGAAAGTGATAATAAGTTCACCCGCATGCTTCGTACGTTTCAATTTGGAAATTGCTATGCACGTATGCCATTACGTTGTGAGTATCAAATTCTCACGGACAATCAATTTTTTAGAATGTGGTATTTGAATAGGATGCATGGTTCTAATGGTGACAGATGGTTTTTGTGGCATGGGTGGGGTAGAACTTTCCCTGTTCTGCCTAAAATTCTAGGAATTCATTGATAGTTCGAATAGATTCGTATTCTGTTATTTGGCGTTGTTTTCTCTGCACTATCATGCCTTTAATGGGCTGTTCTCCCTGTATTCAGCTTGTGGGCCGTCTTTCCCAAGAGGAATTGATGGCACAATTGCCTTCATTTTTGCCTGCTCTTTTTGAAGCATTTGGAAACCAAAGTGCAGATGTTCGGAAGGTATTGCTTATTCTTTCTATTGTTTATGTTAGTTTGGGCAGTAGAAATAAGTAACTGATCAACTAAGGGAAAAGAAAAGAGAAAGACCTAGTTCTTGCTTGAGCAATTACCTTGAGAGTCCCTCTTCTATCTTCTGAAGAGAACCAACAGAGTTTTCCTAACTTAAACCATCAAAAGGCTCTTTTCTGCAGAAATTAGTGTTAATTCTGTGTACTTAAGTTTTCAGGACTCGGAGAATGCATTGCTATCATATCATTTGACATTCCCTTTTAAGCATGCTCCTACTCCATAATGGCACCACCTGCATTATGACTTTCTGGCACATCATGTGTCCCTGCAGATGTAGTGAACCCTTTGCTGCATTGGAAGGCCATGTTGTTTTAATATATGAATTCCATGTGACCATCTTGTCTGATTACCTGAGTTTTACATACTCTTCATCTTTAGGGACTGGAGCTAATGATGTTGTGGACTCGTTTTGTCTCTCTTTTAGGAGAGATGCCATTTTGTGTTCCCATAGTATTTCCTTGTTGGTCAACAATAATATGGATGATAAGTACATTCATGACAGTGATGAATCGCGTCCCTTGTTTGTAATTTTCGTGCCATATAAAAGGAAGCCAATATGGTAGGAATCTGCAGTGCTTGGGTGCCTAACAATAATTTGAGAAAATAAGAGTTTGTGGACTGCTCCCAGTGTATCTGTCTATAGAAAAAGATCATTGGAGTAAATCAAGTGGCCTTTTTAACCTTCATGGTGAAAGCTCTCATTTGGAAGCTTTCCAGTCCAGGAAGGTTAAAGTGAGTTAGATGACAAGATGCTCTACAGTTTTCTCTTTACCATGAAGTGAGAATTAGATTGATGACTTTGTATACAAGTGCTCATTGATAGGTCAAAAATGGTATAGAATTGTGGAAGCGGAATTGCAAAATTTATCTTATATAATACCTGAAATTATTAGAAATTATACTTTTGCCATCTTCTGTGGAGCTCTTGCTTCCCAGTTTGCAGATATGCTGGGGAAAATGAGTGATACAGTTTGTTTATATTTGATCAGACACCTTAGGTCCTTTGTTTTTTGGCTGCTTTGGCTTCCTTCATAGAGTTTCTTAAAAATAATCTGCTAATCAATACAATCACAATTAAATTTCACTTCTCATTTCGTTTGAGCAACTTGATAAATTCTTCTTCCCTAATAAACCTTTTTTTTTTTTTGGCGGAATAGACGGTTGTTTTCTGTCTGGTGGACATCTATATCATGCTTGGCAAAGCATTCCTGCCTTACTTGGAAGGACTCAACAGCACACAATTGCGCTTGGTGACCATCTATGCTAATCGCATCTCTCAGGCCCGAACAGGCACTGCCATAGACATTAACCAATGAATGGAGCTGGTGTCTGTGAGAACAAACTGGGCCGCTATGGTGTTGTTGGCATGTAATGGTTAATCTGTTGTCTCTTTTTTGTATATCGTGTGAATGCATTCATTGTAAAAAGTCAAAGAGTTTTTCTTTCCCCTTCCCCCCATTTCAGTCTTTGTAATGTGTCTATCATGTGCTTGGCTTAATCCATCAGTCTCCCGCCTCCTGCGAGAAGTTGTGTAGTTAACACTCTGAGGATGATACCCTATTATATGCAACGGAAAAATATATACAATGGCAAAATAGTTTTGGCTCGTGTCTGTTGTATGCCCGATCTCGTTGGCGATGCTACTCTATCAGTATTTAATTGTTTATGATATAACGTCAATCGGCAGTTTAATGCCGTAGTGGAATTGTCTGCGATTGTTGCGGTGCTTTCTAACAGCTGACTGCGCAATTTTCCCTTTTTATTTTTTCCTGGCAAAACGGCTGTGATATGCTGGTACGAATTTCTTGGTTCTCTATTTGTTAGTGGGGACTTATCCCCTATTCTGAACGATATTGCTGGCTGACCAATCAAATATTAATCTTCTTCACCAGCGATCTTCCCAATCCAAGAGAACAGGCTCTCCAAATATGCAATCTCTCCCAAGTGTCATGCATTAAAAAAAAAAAAGAGATGAGAGCAGCAGTTAAATTTCCGCACCTCTGAAAGAATGCATGAAAAGAACGATCGATCGATTCAATCTCCTTTTTGGTGCTCCTGCACTTCAGCTTCGGTGGTCGATGCACAGCGCAATTGGACTATTTATTTGTTTTTATTTTTTTAAAGAGTGCCCTGGATAGTTTTGGTAAAAACAGTTCCAGTTTATCAAAATTGATTACATTGTGGTGCATATTGCTAACAATTGTAATATGAGGTTAAATAGTCTCATTTCTCGGTAAAAAATTCTGAAAGGTGCGTCAATCTTATTAAACTTTGACTCACAAAATACGATGACATATTTTGTAAAAAAATTAGAACCAACAAACAAGTTGACTTCATACATTTCATGAAAGGCTGAATGATTTGTAAAATATATGAAGGGACTAACGGAGGTCGTCGACCTTGGGCAAGGGTGGCTAGCCACCACCCTCGTGACCCTAGGAGATAGTTGACGAGGTTAGATCATGGATGCCCACCTAGATCTGCGTGACATCGGCTATCACCTAGGTTGGTGAGGGTCGGCCACCCTTGCCCAGGTCGCCGGCCCCTTTGACTAGCGGAGGCGGTGGCAGAAGTGCTTGCTGAGGAGGCTTTGCCTTGCTTCCCCTCAAACCCCAATTTTGCTTTTAAAAAAAAAATTCAGCTTTTTTATTTTTTAATCTAATTTAAATAATATTTGATAAAAAAATTAAAAAAATACCATGTTAGTATTTTTCATTAGACAAGTTAACGGTATCAATGAAATGACTTGATTAGATTAATTTGATAACTTCTAGGACTTAATTATATTTTTTACAAGTTTTAAGATTTATTGCACTTTTGCAACAAATTTTAATATTTATATAATAATGTCCCTTTTTTTTACAATAACCATTTGAAATAATTAATTAATAAAAAATTTCTATTACAGATAATCATTTATGTTGAAAGTGTTAGGTAAGATCGGTATGAGGATTCGTGATATATATTTGGACTATTTGACGGAAAAGAACACTCGCTTTAAGTTCTCCAATTATTCTAATAAATTTTAATTATATCAATCGGTCGTGTCTATTTGTATTTGGTGACTTTTACCTTTTTTTTTTATGATGAGAAAGCAGGTTAATATTATTAACTAAAAAGTCGGAGCTAATGGGGCGTATGCATCAGTACAAAGTAAGTCTAAAGAGCAGAGGGAGGGTTATTCACCTAGTTGTTAGGAAGGAAACTGAAACGCTCGGCTTTAGTTACTCAGTTAGCTACCCTATTAGTATTTCGATTGCAGTGAAATAGTCTTCATTTTTTTGTCCAATTGACTAGTGAACACTCAGGAGAGAACACTTTCCACCAGTAAACGGCAATCGGACAAAAGCACTATTTCTTTCTCTTGTGACTTTTTGCAAATTTTGCGACACTCATGCAACGACTTTAAAAAATGGCTTATAATTCTCGAATTTGAAAGGAAAAGTCACAAGTGAAATTGGAACTAGTTGAAAATCGCCCCCGACAATATTAGCCTTTTCTTAGGACCGTCAAAAAGGTCCAAAGGCCCAATCCTAAGACCACAGACTCCGATTTCATCTCTCCCCTCTCTCTCTCTCTCTACACAATCTCCCGCAAACGCTGTCTCCGGTCTCAGGCCAAGTTCATCCTGCGCTTTCATCTCCAAGGTCTTCCTTTGCTTTCTTTTCCGTCTTTCTTTTGTTTTTTGAACATCCTTTTTATGCTTTATTTCCGCGGACGTGTGTTGAAAATGCTCTGCTTGCTCGAGAAATTGGATTGATGGAACGCCGCCTTATTTCCCAAGTCAGTGTGCAGTGGCGTCGTGGAATTCGTTTTGAATGTGCCTGTGCGTATTGGGATAATTCCGCCGCCGTAAACAACGGGCAAAGTCCTTTCCCTTTTTTCTCGCCCTCCAGGTGCTTGCCGTAATGTGTATGGTAGAAGTAGCGTTTCAGCTCCATACCGTGCTTTGGTATGCGCGCGGTGTTGTCTGTCCTCGCTCGATCACCTTCATTTGGCCCCGTATGGCGTGTGCCTGGAAATTATCGTTACGCCTGGACCAAAACCTGCCCTTCGTTGGAATAAAAAAAAAAAATTCTGTGAACTCATTTTATGGTGAAATGTATATGATATTTGATACTGGAGTGGAACGTAAAGGATTCCCTGTTTTAATAGCTTTGGTTTGCATCCTGTCTTATTTATTTTTTGATTGTTGGGCATGGGTATTGTGTATTCTCCGTCTGCATCATGGGGCATGGAGCTTTGGCCCGCCACCGCCCCATGCCCGCATGTCCTCGTGGGGAGGATTAGTCGTCGTCTCTTTTTCTTCCTTGAAATTCTATGTTTTGCATTATCTCGTAGTTTACCTTATTTGGTTGTAGCAATACGAAAAAGAAATTGGTGGTGGACCAAAAGTTCCTTTTTCATGTCAGAAGCATGTGAATCTCTACTGGTACTTATTTTTGCTGCTATTTGATCACTATCCAGGATAATGTTGGCTCAAAGGCTAGCCAATTCTTTCAAAGACGGAATCACTCTGAGCTCTTTATCTAATGAAGTAATTGCAGGGAAGATTGCTAAGGTACTTGCTGAGAAAGGGGTTAAGACTCTGGAAGGGCAATCCGAGTTGCTCTTAAATGTCAACCCCCAAGTAGCCCACATGATTCTCTCAAGCCCGAGATTGCCACCTGATTCTTGCTTGAGCTTTTTCAGATTCTTGGAAGGGAACCCATCTCTTTTTTCTCATAGACCCGACCTTCGAGCTCATATTATATTAGCTCGAAGATTATATGAAGCTTGAAAGTTTGCTGAAATGAAGGATGTGTTGCACTCTGCTATGAGAAATGGTAGTGCTTTTGTCTCAATATTGGATATTGTTAACATGTGTCAAGATCAACTTGACGAGCCTAGATTTGTCGTGAAGTTTTGTGACATGTTGTTCCGGGTTTATGCTGATAATAAGATGTTTGGGGAGGCTGTGGAAGTCTTTAACTACATGGAAAGTAGAGGTTTCGAGATTGATGAGAGGTCTTGCATGGTCTTTTTGTTAGCTTTGAAGAGATTTAGTACTCTAGAGAATTGCTTTGGGTTCATCAGGCGGATGATTAAGTTGGATCTGGTAACAGTCTATTCACTGACTGTCATGGTCGATCTGTTGTGCAAGAAAGATATGGTTGAAGATTTGAGGAAACTGGTAGATGAGTTGGTTTCTAAGGGGATAAAGCCTAATGTTTTCAATTACAATACATGGATCAATTCATATGTAAAAAGAAAGGATGATGAGGCTATTGATGGAATATTGAGTTGGTGCTATACTATATAATTGTGGCAACCTTTCTTTCAAACGTTAGTCTGGTTGTGCCCTTGGACTATGTCAGTTGGGAGTTGAACCTTATCTCACTCTATTTACTTTACTTTAAAAGCTGTTTATAGTCATATCTGGTTCAAGAACAGGTTAAGCTTGAACTGTTAATTGAATTAATGGTTTCATCAAATTAGAAAATGACTGCTGTAGGATGCAGGTGAGGGAACTCATTGTGAAAGTAAAGCCATTATTTTCAATTGGGAGTTGAACCTTATCTCACTCTATTTACTTTACTTTAAAAGCTGTTTATAGTCATATCTGGTTCAAGAACAGGTTAAGCTTGAACTGTTAATTGAATTAATGGTTTCATCAAAATTAGAAAATGACTGCTGTAGGATGCAGGTGAGGGAACTCATTGTGAAAGTAAAGCCATTATTTTCAATTGAAGCAATGACTTATGATTGATGGATTTTACATGTTACATTACATGCTAACTGTTTTCTTTTCTGCAATTTCTCCTTAACCTTGACCATCTTGCTACTTTGGTCATTGATAGATTGTTGTTGTACTGGATATTCTATATGTTATTGACTCAGGTCACTTGTGTGGCATTGCCATTCATGAACTCCTTCCAATTTATGCATGTGAGCTGTTGGGGTCTTTTAAAGAGACGATCTTAGAAAGATGATAACAGGTAGACTAGTGGAGCACTTTGGGCCTTTCAAAGAGAAGATTCCTCAAAGATGGTAAAAAATGGCGGGAAGGATGGTTTGACAAAAGAGAGTTCAATTGTTAACTTGGCTTTTGCATCTTTAGGTATTTTAGTCTATATAAGTTTTAGGTTTAGCTGTGAGCTTGAGATAGTTTTTGTGAAATGGAATAATTAACGGTGATATAAGTGAAGGTGCCCTCAATGCTCTATGGTCTCAGTCAGGCGCTATGATGATGGTCTTGTTATAATGTTTATGGATTGATTTACCTTTAATTTACTTCTATTGTTTCTTCTCTCTCTCTCTCTCTCTCTCTCTCTCTCTCTCTCTCTCTCTCTCTCTCATGATGATCTTCTTTCTTGTCAAACATGTGCAGAACGTTTGATATCATAAAAATTGTTCTTTTGCCCTGTGAATTTCTAATGTTCTTCACAATGTCGTAGCCAGTACACTGATCAGTAGATGGCTCACTTAAGTGATGTAGTATCTTCTCTTCTCAGCTTGTCTTTGAAAGCAGAACTTAAAACAATTTTGAGGTGTTCATGTCCATATGGTCTTAGTATCCGAATGATCGATCTAATTGATCCAATTAATGGAAAGTGACTGATCTTTGCTTAGGTTTGGTTATTGTAGTAGATTTGATTGATTAGATTTAAATAACTGGGAATAACAGATAATATTCTTATGATTTTGTGTTGAACTTTTCGATTCTCAGTGTACATAATCTCCCTGGTTCATCTAATTATAGCTTAAAATCTTCATTAGATTAATTTGGTAGTTTACTTGCAGGAGACGTATGCTCAAGCGGGTGATCAATTTCGTGATGAACTTCAGCGACATTCTCTTCCTGCATCCATGGTGAATATTAATTCAAGAACTGTCTTATTCACTGAATTTCTTTTCTTGATTCCTTTCTTCAAAAACATTTGGCAATATTAGACTCCATTGTTGATGTCACATTATTTTGGTGCATAGATTTCTTCTAAGATGTCTTGCCCACCACAAGGACTGTCTGTGGTGCCTTTTCTTTACTTCTTTTTTTATAGAAAGACATGTGAATGCAGGTAAAAAATATTAATGTAAGACTAGAGAGAATTGAACCCCGAAACTGCTCTTCAGATGGACTTAGCAACAAGGTTGCTGCTGGAGAAACGAAGCCAGTGAGCATTAATTACAAAAGAAGCAGTCCAAGAGCAAAGAACTCCTCAAGAGGAGCTTCTCTTTTCGGAGGCTTGCATCATCACCTTCTAGGGAAAGACTTATAATACTTTACTAATAGCACATGTCTCTTATAATACCAATTCTGGGAGAAAGTTGCACGTAAAAGAAGTACACAAGATTGTATTGAAGAATCAGAAAGTGGAGTGAGATTATCTTGCTGTATTTTTTTATTTTATTTTATTTTTTTAAATTTAGAAGAAAGGAAAACGAATGGAATGAAAGTAGAGTTTTGGGAATATATGCGATGATAACATCCTTCAGATACTGTCACTTTGTGATATTAGCTCAACTAACTCATCACTTTCTCTTGATATTTGAGGGAAATGAGTCAAGTAGGCCCAACAACAAATTTCCCGCCTTTTCTTTTTCTTTCTCATCCAGGGGAATGCTATGAACACTTTCCCCTTCTTTCCCTCATCTTCCATTCAAATATTTTCTTCTTTCACATTTTGTTATGCACTTAATCTAATGCTATTGAGAGGATTATGAATTTAATGGCACATTGGTTTGCATTTGACTTGAAACTGTGGACTTAACTGAAACTACTGTATTAGTAGAGGAATATCCTTTGTGATACCCTGAGAAGTGGTCCTGCGTTTTCACTGTCGAGCAACTTCTATGCTGTGCGTTTGTCTAGGCCTTGGCATTGCATTTTAAATGTCTTTGCTTCCTCAATATATCAATTTGGCGATTTCTTTTAACACAAATTAGGAGTTCCTAAACTGGAGGCAATGGCCCAAAAGAAAGTAAAAGCTTTTTAGCTTTCCTTTTTCAGGCTAGTCCTCAGACCTCGATGATAGTTGGGCATATGTGGTAGATGTTAGTCCCTTCCCTTGGCAACTTTTGGTCTGTTATTTGTTGAAAATTGATGCTAGGGTGGGGTGTGCTTTATTGCAGTATTAATTATAATAGTTTAGAACTATTGTGACATTAATGGCCATTTTTCGTTTTTTATTGGCATTTATCTTCTTACCTAGTAACAACTGCCAACAAGTCACAGGCAGGATTAGTTTTTTAGCTTATGTTTTTGAGTTTATTATTATCGGTTTGTTGGCAGTTTCCTTTTCACTTCAAGCCATTGTCATTGGCGATGGTCATAGTAATGGGCAATTTTCTACTGTAGTGAAGAATGAGCAACTTATTTTCATTGTCATTTTAGGGAGCTTTCCTGGAATCAGTTGAATTACGCATCATAGACATAGCATTTAATATTGTGCATATACATTTCCAGAGATTCAGTGTTCTTGCTAAGAAGAGAGCATTTAGCATAGGGCTGCATCAAGAGTGCTCAAAGCATTCTTCTTAATGGTTGTATTGATGCCTTCACTAGCTCGTTTTAGCCTCTCTTCTCTTAAGCGCAGCTGAAGGTGATGTTACGGAGAAACCCATAGAACCAATAAAGGTCTATTCGGAGAAAGAGCTAATATTGGAATTTGAGAAGATTGCCTCTACTCTTGTACAAGCAAAGACTGGTCTGTGCGCATTGCTGCCATGCAGCGAGTTGAAGGGCTTGTTTCTGGAGGTTATTTTCTGCCTAATTATCTGTTGTTAGCTTTACTAATGAACAGCATTTTCAATTTTTCACTTCTCAATGTTGTTTTGGTATTTGACGTCTTCATAATTGAGAAGGGCAACTTAGCCTTGTCTGGTCAAAGGAATGTATGAAGTACAATATTCCGTTGTAGCATGCCTTATGGCGCATGTAAATAAGAGTCTTGTTGGCACTTCATTATCCCTTGCTAGGTGTAGCAGTGGCAGCATCCCCTTCCCCATTGTGATGATGGACATGAGTACTTTTTTAAAAAACAGAGGTCTGCTCTCAGGGGGATGGCCCTTGGTGAGTGCATGTTTTGTGACACAAATCTAGGTCTTGAGCAAGAAAGGTATACATACATATCACTTAACAATCAAGAACGAAGGCATTTATTTGTCTAAAATTTTATCATGGAAACATTTGGTTAGTAACAATGGTTCCATCTTCTAAATGTTCTATATGTGGCAAAATGCTGCATTGGATATGTTTTAGTCTCTTCCTTTTGTGATATCTTTTCCAATTAGTGAGCTTCATCCTGAGCTAAAAAGAACTTCAACAGCTTTCTTGTTCATTGACTTTTTTTTTTGATTGATTGTAGGTCCTGACAACTTTTGCTAGCCTGGGTATGCTTTACGGTTTGCCAGGATTTAGTTGTTTCTATCACTTGACCGTGTTATAGTCCCTTGCTACAGGTGCATCAGACTATCCATGTTTCAGTGGACTCCTGAAGCAACTTGTGGGCCCTCTCAGCACGCAGTTATCAGACCGAAGGTCTAGCATAGTTAAGCAGGTGTGCATGTGTATTTTCATATGTCCTATTGATGCCATCTAAATCTTAGATTTATATGGTAAATTTTTAACCTCAATTTTGACCACTTTGTTGAGGGCATGAAACTATTGCCTGTGGCATAGATATATACATGGGCTACTTATATTTTCTTTCCAATCAAACTGCATTGATGGGCATGAAACCATGCCTGTAAGGTTGCTTATCATGCGTACACATCCTGCCATCTCTTGAATGAAGCAACAAAAGAAGCAAGAAATACAAAAAAATAGAAGCATTTGAGGACCAGTATCAGAACCATCGTTGAATCAGCTGATGCAAACAATCTCCATATATATATATTTTGGTCTGGAACAATCTCCATATGTAAGAATCCAATTAAACAACCCTTCGTTCTCAGTTCATTGACCATGTATTACACGAAAAACCAGTATTCTATTACACAATGCATACGCCATTTATTTTATAATCCTTCACAAGTCTGAGACCATTTTCCATTGTGCAACCAAATGTGCAAAGATAGTAACAAGTAAGATTCATATAGCTGAATCTACATGAACTCAAGTTGACCTGAGCTTCTTCACTTTAGTCTTCAGTGCTTCATTTTGTTGCCTCCCTCTATGGAAAAATGCCTTAAGAAAGACAGTAAAACCACATCCAAACATCCCAATCCGGCCACAGTTTCCTCTTCATACAACCCAAAACACCACCAAAATCAAACAAAGTACCGTCTTGACATAAACTAACTTGCAAATCTTATCATCTGGAAGCGCTGATTTCACCAACTCCAGCACTTTCTGCATGCAAGCTCCCTGTGAGTCAATTCATATCAACTATTTATCAGCCCTGCGAATTTCTCTCACCAGACACATGACAAACACAGGAGGTCATATTCGTTTCTTGAATGTAGTTGTTCGCGCTGATATAGTACTGATTGATGGTCTTCAACCAGTGACATGGTTGTGGGAGTACCATGACATTATACTCCATGATGTTTTTACCTTCCAGGATAGCACCATTATTTTGCATGATGTTATCTTCAGCAAACTCTGCAACTCTGCCATCTCTCACCTTATTTCGTGTGAAATTTCGGCTCGGTAAATATTTATCAGATCTCTGCATACATGGCACCATGTGGCTTAATAGCTCCTTTGCAAGTGAATTACACCCTGGAGGATGTGTCAATGCGTGCATCTGTCAACATACATGCATTTTGGGCAACATAAGCATGCCTATTCCTTGTTTCATATATGATTTTATCATCAAACCTCACACCAATGCCTTAAGGAAGATTTTTTTTTTTCTTTTTTAATGTAGAATTTTTGTCTGTGCTTACTACGCCTTTATGTTGTCGATCACGGAGGTATGCTATTAGGAGAATTGACTATAAATGTAGAAGACTTAATGGTCTGTGCAGTTTATCTGCTCTCGTTCTTGCTAAACATGTTGACAGAGGTATAGACAAATAATATAATCTCCTTGTGTTTGCAGGCTTGCCATCTGTTATGGTTTCTATCTAAGGACCTCTTAGGAGATTTTGAGGCTTGTGCCGAGATTTTTATCCTGGTAATTTTGCTTCTCTTTGTTAGTCTTATTTCGACTTCTTTGTATCTAGTATATAACTTAGAAAAGTGGGTAAAGTGGTGATTTGTGGTTAAGCCACATGTCATGCTCCCTCCAAAGCTCCATTCCACTATTGTTTACATTGATTTCTATGTAACAAATTTCATTGCACTAATCTGTAACATTCGAAAGAAAATTCAATTGTTAAATTATGTATTTTGATATAAGGACTTAATTAGTATATTTGTCTCAATAATAGAGTTACATCTTTTTGGCAATTTGAATAATTATACACAAGAAGAGATGTTGCTCAATTTTTCATCTCATAATAGTATATGTATGACATATTTAGTGTACTTCCTTGATTTTACTGAATGAGAGCCACTCCAACTGTTTACATGTGATGTTGATAATATAATTATTTACGCTTCTAATTGATGTTTATATGTACAGAATATACTATTAGAGTGTGGTGGCTTCCAATGTAAAGTTAAAAAGTAACTATTCTGATCTTTTTCTAAAATCAGTAAGCTATCCTTGAAAATATTTTTTAATAAAATATAACCAAAATATTAATGATCTCTAAGATTTCAAAGTTTATCATTCATAAAGTACGTATCTCTTGACCATCTGGTTTGATATTATTATATTTGTTATCACCACTAATAAACACTATCTTAATCAGTGATGTATGGTTGGAAAATATAGTCATCGAAATACATGTCATACAACTGCAATGTTGTTATTTACTTACGATGGTCATAGATAACAGCAAAAGAAAGATTAAACCAAAATATTTGAAGTCAAGCAGCTCATGAGACTTCCGCCTACTCTGTTAATGTTGACGATTAACTTATATCTGGTGCAGGTGCTTTTTAAGTTAGTTGTGATTACTGTACTTGTGATTGCAGAGTCTGCAGATAACTGCATAAAAACAGTAAGTTTCCACGTGATGATATCATGTCCTCCCACTTGTGTTGCGCTTTTTATATGCCATCTGAAACTTTCTTACAGATGTTACAAAATTGCAAGGTTGCTCGGGTACTTCCTCATATTGCTAATTGTGCAAAAAATGACCGAAATGCAGTACTTCGCTCAAGGTCCTTCATCTTGTCCATGAAACATAAACATTCCCGTGAAGTTCTCTCTTTCTGTTTAGTACAAACCAAACAATTGACTCTACCGATCATAAATTAAGAAACCTAATGATAAAAAATGAGTGGCAAAACAAGACAGAAAAGTTATCCTTATAAGAGATCCAAGCAATCCTTTGCCTCCCCCATCCCCAGCCTCTTGCGTTTCCCATATTTCTTCTTTTATTCTTTCCAATCACAATTCCTCGCTTTTAATGCCAGGTGCTGTGAATATGCATTGTTGATATTAGAACATTGGCCTGATGCACCAGAAATCCAGCGATCGGCCGATCTATATGAAGATCTTATAAGATGTTGTGTTGGCGATGCAATGAGTGAGGTATGCCCATTCGTACTTCTTTGAAGTTTCAATAATTTCATGATGGGGCTTGGATTTGATTTCTGGTCCACAGTTGCAATGCAAAGTGAATCATACTTCTTGGAGTAACCTAAGTACATCTGGAGATATTAGAGTGAGAAATGATGCTTTCTTCTGGGGACATAGTAGTATCTTCTTCATTTTTGGAGACTTAGATTAGTTATTCAAAATTATAACTATTTGTCACAATTCTTTGTCTGTTAATATTGAAGGCAAGAGATTTTTCATTTGGCTCAAGTAGGATCAAGTGGAAGAGTTTTGTGAAGCTGTCTAGTCCTGTTTTGTTCTCCCGCAGATGAATGTGTTCAATGGCCATGTATATTTGGGTGGTAGGAGCAAACTAACATGGACTAAGTTTTTACACTCTAAAGGAGGAAAATTAAGTGGATGTTTTTGATTTTATTGGACCGTACCAAGTACCATTCCTTTTTGAGGTCTGTTAATTCCTACTCGTCTCCTTTTAGGCCTCCATTCTTTTCGTAGTCCCTTTCCTATAAGAACATCTTGCGATTGGTTTTAAGCATGACCAAACCACCTTGGGCAAGCTTTCTTATCTCAAAGAAAGAACTAGTTAGCATGAGATCATATGTTGAGGTTGAGTCCTAAATAGCCTCCTGGTCATTAAAATTTATCCTGAAAGCTTGGGCTTAATGACACTATTGTATTCCTCCATTCTTTGCCTAGATGACCAGACAAACGCTTTTCTATGGAACCCTTTTTTCTTTCTGGGATCCCTTGAAATTGGACCACTCCCCTAGATCTTCCTAGGATTTCTTTTGTAGCTGCTGATCTATTCCTATTCGTGGGCATCCAACTAAAAGATTTTTTTCCATTACTTGGAAGTTATTCCCCTCAAAAACCTCTCAAAATTATTTTCCTCTCTTTTTTTTCCCTCTATACGCTCATCCCCAAAAATTATTTGCCCTTCACCATTTCTCTCTCTCCAATCCCCCACGACCCAAAATCCGGGCACCCAATCTTTTCTCCAATATTTTCTCCCCACTTTCGGTTTCTTCCCTACTCTCTCTCTCTCCCCTCCGCCCCACGACACCACCTGCTCCCTGCCCCGCCGCCATCAATCACCCCGCCCTCATCAATCATTCCCAACCCACGCCACCACCCGCTTTCCCGCCCCCATCAATCAACCCCCCAAGCTGTCTTCTTCTCCCTTTGCACGCTCTCACGTTGGGGGAGAAGGGGGTCGCAGAATCAAGGGCGACGATACCTCCGGCCCGACTCCGTCTCCGGTGTGCAAGAGCCTGACCTCGATCAGTCGCGGATGAAGTGGACGAGGAGTACCAGAAGATATCCGAGCAGATCAATGAAACTCGAACATCTTTGAAGCCTCGCCGTCGGCCCTCCATCGCAGCGTCGCAATCGCGGCCCTGCCCTGTGGATCGCTTGCTCTTCCTCTGGCCCTCCCTCGCCGTCGCGGCGTTGCCTCTACTCCCCGGTCTCGCCTCCACCCTCCGTCTTCTTCAACGATCCCTCTCCCTTGGACATGCTCCGACGCGCGTGTTGAGAAAAGTTGACTGCGTGTCGAAAAATCCGACACGCTGTCAATGTGTGTCTGAGCGTGTCGAGTTGTCTGACACGCTCCAAACGTGTCGGACACGACACGGAAGCTCCGGCGACGTGTCCGGGCTTTTCATAGGCCCATATTTACCCCAAAAAATCATAGATTTATTACAATTTTGGTGTAAATGTGACACAAGTATATTAGTTTGGGATGAACGTGACTAGTTTGGGATTTTTTGTGATGAAAATTAGTTTGGGGTAAATGTGACATGTATATCAATTTAGAAGTTTTTGTGATGCATAAATTAGCTTGGTCCAGTTTGGGTTTTTTTGGTGATATTAACCCATATCTCTAAGTCCAAACATATCTTGTATGACATTTTCACATTGTCATAAAGATTCCAGGCCCTTCACACTCTTTTTTGGGCATTGGATTAGCTGCCCTTGGTTACTTTGTGCTGCACTTGTGCAAACTTAAAGTGCTGCTTTAGCCTATTTTTCTCTATACTTAAGTATCAAAGAGTGGGGAGAAACTCTTATATTAGAAAATCTAGTGCAGGGCCCATTTTATCTAGATTTAACATTCTTTACTCATACTAGTGGATATGTGGGCTCAATAATCCTCCTTAAACCAAATTTGGGAAAGTTATATTTGACATAACACTATAGGGACGGAGTTTTGATGAGTTACTGATAAATGACTTCCCCAAGTTGACCTCAGGAATTCTATTCTTGGTTGGAATTTTGGAGGTTGAATCATTTAAATAGCAAATTAAAAATTTGATACTTGCTATTTGAGCTTGGATAGGTTGCTTATCAACCTCTTACTTGGCAAGACAATGAGTCATGGTAAGGTTACCATTATTGAATCAGCACTTCTGCCAGATGTCCTTCAGCCTGTTCTTTTGTTGAAATCACCTGAAAAAGTAGCAAGCAACATAACTTCTTACTTTGTGTTTCTCCTTATAACTAAGAGTAAGTGGATTTCTGTCTTGATAGCTTAAGCCATTTTTAATTGTGTCTATGATCTCATTAGTCCTTGTATGAATGTTAGTTTGGTGTAGGCACTCTTCATAGAGAAAAGTTGTGCTGACATTGCTTTTGTTGTTATGTAATAGTCCATCCTTGACATGGCTTTGGCTTTAAATTGTTATTTCAGTGTTCATGTTTAGGTGGCATGTACTGTGGAAACAAATTGTGCTTTCTCTTAAAAGATGTAGGCAGAGTGCTTAATGTCTGAATTTGAACAGGTTCGATCAATTGCCAGGATGTGCTATATAGAATGTTTTCAAGAACACGGCCAGAGTGGTCTCGGCACTTATTCTCATCCTTTGATCCTG
Organism: Eucalyptus polyanthemos subsp. polyanthemos; assembly: GCA_017140185.1. Taxonomy (NCBI): domain Eukaryota; kingdom Viridiplantae; phylum Streptophyta; class Magnoliopsida; order Myrtales; family Myrtaceae; genus Eucalyptus; species Eucalyptus polyanthemos. Next base: position 44,105,316 of record CM029467.1, read on the forward strand.
TCATTCAAAGGGTATACATGCTTATTTAATAAAAATCATATGCATTTTTATGAACTTATCAGTTTAGGTCCTTTATTGGTCTTCTTTTAATGCAGACCATTCATGAAGAGGATGGCTGCTTACATAGAAGGCATGCTTCCCCATCTGTTCGTGATAGAAGTCTACAGATGCTTTCTAATCCTCATACGTCTACCCAAACAAATCTAGCAGGATATGGAACCTCAGCAATTGTGGCAATGGACAGAACTGCAGGTTTACCATCCGGGACATCTCTCTCTTCTGGGCTGCTTCTGTTGCAGACCAAGTCCCTTAGTAAAGGTAGCGAACGTACTCTTGAAAGTGTGTTGCACTCAAGCAAGCAGAAGGTCACTACCATTGAAAGCATACTTAGAGGTCTGGATGTCTCTGAGAAGCATAATCCTTCTGCTCCTCGGTCATCTAGTTTGGATCTAGGTATCTACGGGGTTTCTTCATTACTTATTCTTGATAATTTGCACCATAAATTTTCCGCATACAATTCCCTACTATTTACCATTTTAAAGTTGAAAGTCTTCCTTGTTGCTCCTAGTGCAGGAGTTGACACTCTATCCTCTTGCGATCCACCACTTCCGCCCGCTGTTCATGCTTCCAATCATCTCACAACCTCTTTTCTTGGAGACCCCATTGCCTCAAGTACCACTAAAGGTAGTAGTCGTAATGGTGGCTTGAATTTTACTGATATCATGACTCAAATTCAGGCTTCAAAGGACTCCACAAAATTATCATATCAAAGTGGCATTGCAAGTGAGTCTTTGTCGACAGTCTCCTCGTACTCAGCTAAGAGAGCTTCTGACAGAGTACATGAAAGAGTCTCAGTTGAGAAAAAAAGGGATACTAGAGAGGCTAGACGTATTACAAGTGCACACGTTGATAGGCAATATCTAGACATGCCTTACCGAGATGGAGACTTCAGGGATTTGCAGAGCAGTTACATACCTAATTTCCAAAGGCCATTGTCAAGAAAGCATGTGGGGGGTCGGACGTCTGCAAACAGGAGGAGTTTCGATGATTTCCAGATACCAGTGGAGGAGATGGCCAATGTGGTGGATGGTCCAACTTCTCTAGTTGAAGCTCTAAGTGAGGGACTCAGTTCAAGTTCTGACTGGTCAGCTTGTGTTGGGGCTTTTAATTGTCTTCAGTCCTTGTTGCGACAAGAACCCAAAGGCATAAAAGAAGTTGTTCAGAATTTTGAGAAAGTCATGAAGTTGTTTTTCCAGCACTTGGATGATCCCCATCATAAAGTAGCACAGGCAGCTCTTTCCACTCTTGCAGAAGTCATTCCTGCTTGTCGAAAGCCCTTTGAAAGTTACATGGAGAGGATCCTCCCACATGTTTTCTCGCGGCTGATTGACCCAAAGGAGTTAGTCTGACAATCATGTTCGGCAATACTTGATGTTGTAAGCAAGACTTATGGTATAGATTCTCTATTACCTGCTCTGCTTCGATCACTAGATGAGCAGCAGTCGCCAAAGGTGAAGTTGGCTGTGATTGAATTTGCAATCGGCTCATTTAACAAGCATGGTATAAATTCTGAAGGTACCGGTAACAGTGGTATATTGAAACTGTGGCTAGCTAAGTTGACTCTGTTGGCCCATGATAAAAATACAAAGCTCAAAGAAGCAGCTATTAATTGCATCATATCCATTTACAACCATTATGACTCAATAGCATTGCTTAATTTTATGTCAAGTTTGTCAATTGAACAACAAAATTCCTTGAGACAGGCACTGAAGCAGTACATTCCTCGGATTGCAGTGGACTTAAGGAACTTCTTACAGAACAAGAAAGAGCGACAGCGGCCTAAATTGACTTATGATCCATCTAATACAGTTGGTTCATCTTCTGAAGAAGGTTATATTGGCATGTCAAAGAAGAGTAGTTTGTTTGGAAGGTATTCTGCTGGTTCAGTGGACAATGACGGTGTCATGAAGTGGAGTTCTGGTCAAGAGTCATCTGTTGTAACTCCAAGTTTTCCTGCAGCTTCCAATGAAAATCAGGATAACTTACATTTAGACTTTCCTAGTTCCAACACCAGGGAACCAAACTACATAGTGGAGTTAAGTTTCCAGAACATGGGCTGTATGCCTGGTCCCATGGATTACTTGGACCGTAGCATGAACTCAGAAAATCTGTCCAGTCCACATGTGCACATCGATGGTCTTATCAATTCAGAGCAAGTACATTCTGGAGGTAATGGTCTAGGCAATGAAACTTCAGGGGATGCAGATATTAATCATCAAAAAGCTATCGGTTGACTGAGCAACACACTATCTGACCCTGAACCTAGCATTTTCCAAATTCTTCACTTGGTGAGGCTTCTGTCAAATTTTATTTATTGGTTCTAGAATGAACAGTGTGATAAATTTTGACACTATGTTGCCGTCTTTAGATTGGCAATGGCAACGAAGATAATGCATTTTGTAATAAGCACAGAGGACTTCAACAGTTGGTCGAATTATCTGCATCTAATGACCTCTGTTTGGGCAAAGGTAATTGGCAGCTTTTCAAATTTAACCTTCATCTCCTCTCTCTCCTATTTTGCCTACATTCATCAATGTTGAACAAGCATTTGTCTCTTGCTTGTGTAAGTTGGACCTCCATAAATGCATCAAATAGGCAACTAAAGGCAGGAAAATAAGGATCAGAGATGTAATCAATATAAGAGAGTGTGTCTGGACTCAGGCTTATGACCTGTCGGGAAACTTCAACTGCCTGCTTGTATGAGGAGCTGATTGTTTCTTTGACTAATTGAATAATTAAAATTTGTTGGAGGAAGATATGTGCTATTACCATTAAAAGTTGGATTTGTTGCTAATCAAATGGTTTGTTTTTTGAGTAGTTATCTTAGTGTTCTTAAATGCTCCTGATGCTATACAGCACCAACTTGCTTAAAAGGGCGGATACATTTCATATGTTCGTTTGGGGAGGTAAGCTTTACCTTATTTCTTTGTGCTACTTCTTCGGTGAAACTCGATAGCTACTATTTGCATTGCTGCCTAGCTTTTCTGGTCAAACCTTCATGCAGCATGGTTAGATAACTAGCGTTTCAGTGAATTATGTTTTTGCTTGATGATTTTTACTTGGAACTTTTAGTTGAGCACCTTGTCTGGATGTTGATCCCATATCTTCTTGCTCAGTCACACATTTGTTGCTTTACTGTCTCTTGGACCATGGACTTACGGATAACTGATGTGTTCGTACTTCAATCAAATATTGACAATTGTGCTTGAGGCGCTAGATGATAACGATCCCACAATTCGAGAACTTGCTGTCATTAATTATGGAAATGCTTAAAAACCAGGTCTGTTCTGGTTCCCTCTTGCACTTATGTAAGTGTGATTTGAATGTTTATTATTTTGATTTGACTGGTGCCTAGTAATTTCTTCTTTGACATGCTTGCTATTTCCCCCCCGTATCATGCTTCTAGAAGGATATGATGGAAGATTCAGTTGAGATTGTAATAGAGAAGCTGCTTCATGTGACAAAAGATACTGTCCCCAAGGTAGGTTTGGTTTGCTTTGTTGCCGTCCCTTAGTTTTCAGTCTCAAGAGTATTTATATTTTCACTCTTCTTGTTCTTAGGTTTCAAATGATGGAGAGCACTGCTTGACAGTTATTCTGTCTCAATATGATCCATTCAGATGTTTGAGTGTATGTGGGACTCTCTCTCTCTCTCTCTCTCATGCACAGTGTGCTCGCGCTCACACACTGTGGGTGCATACCCACACTTATAGACACACACAGAAAAGCATTTCCATGCAGCTGGTGTGGATGTGCGCTTTACCCTTGTGTTTATTCACACTGAGGATGTTGGTCTACGCTTTTGCTTCTCACTAGCAGGTGTAATAAATATGTGCAATTTTGCAGCAGGTTGTTCCATTGTTGGTTGTGGAAGATGAGAAAAACTCTTTGTTACTTGTATAAATTGTCTGACAAAGGTAATGACCTTGACTCTGATTTTTTTCAATTCTCTGATGGAGACCTTTCCACCTTTGTGTTCTGTAGATGTTATCTAGGAAGGCTAGTTTTTTTTTTCTTCATATGCAGATGCATAAACGTAACTTTTAGTCAACATTGTGTTATTTAATAAATAAAACTTTTCGGTTCAATGTGTCATGGGTACAAGTTTGGGATTTTTGGGGTCACAAAGAAAAGTTTGGGGTAAATATATCACAATGGGCATAGTTCAAGGTTTTTATGGCTTTTTCCCTATATAATAAACACAGTATGACATAGTTGCTGGCTGCCTCCCCCTTTTTTATGAAACAATATAAGAAAAGTGAGATTGAAGGTGATAAGTTGGCCCACATGCTTCGTACGTTTCAATTTGTAATTTGCTATGCACATATGCCATTACGTTGTGAGTATCAAATTCTCACGGACAAATAATTTGTTAGAATATGGTATTTGAATAGGATGGCATGGTTCTAATGGTGGCAGATGGTTTTTGTGGCGTGAGTGGGGTAGAACTTCCCCCGTCCCACCTATAATTCTAGGAATTCGTTGATAGTTCGAATAGATTCGTATTCTGTAATTCGGCGTTATTTTCTCTGCACTATCATGCCTTTAATGGGCTGTTCTCCCTGTATTCAGCTTGTGGGCCGTCTTTCCCAAGAGGAATTGATGGCACAATGCCTGCATTTTTGCCTGCTCTTTTTGAAGCATTTGGAAACCAAAGTGCAGATGTTTGGAAGGTATTGCTTATTCTTTCTACAGTTTATGTTAGTTTGGGCGGTAGAAATAAGTTACTGATCAACTAAGGGAAAAGATAAAGGAACTAATTCTCGCGTGAGCGATTACCTTGAGAGTCCCTCTTCTATCTTCTGAAGAGACCCAACAGAGTTCGCTAACTTAAACCATCAAAAGGCTCTTTTCTGCAGAAATTAGTGTGTTAATTCTGTGTACTTGAGTTTTCAGGACTTGGAGAATGCATTGCTATCATATCATTTGACATTCCCTTTTAAGCATGCTCCTACTCCAAAATGGCACCACCTACATTATGACTTTTTGGCTCATCATGTGTCCCTGTAGATGTAGTGAGCTTTTGTGCTGCATTAGAAGGCCATGTTGTTTTAATATATGAATTCCATGCGACCATCTTGTCTGATTACATGAGTTTTACATACTCTTCATCTTTAGGGACTGGAGCTAATGATGGTGTGGTCTCGTTTTGTCTCTTCTAGGAGAGATGCCATGCCGCATTAACTTCAATAAGAATACTATGAGCCTTGCCTATTTGAAGTTTGGGATTTGTGTTCGCATAGTATTTCCATGTCGGTCAACAATTATATGGATGATAAGTATTTTCATGACTGATGAATAGTGTCCCTTTTTTGTAATTTTCCTGCCATATAAAAGGAAGCCAATATGGTAGGAATCTGCAGGGCTTGGGTACCTAACAATAATTTGAGAAAATAAGAGTTTGTGATTGCTTCCAGTGAATCTATCTATAGAAGAACATTGGAGTAAATCAAGTGGCCTTTTTAACCTTCATGGTGAAAGCTCTCATTTGGAAGCTTTCCACTCCTGGAAGGTCAAGATGCTTTGCAGTTGTCTCTTTACCACGAAGTGAGAGTTAGATGACAAGATGCTTTACAGTTTTCTCTTTACCATGAAGTGAGAATTAGATAGATGACTTTGTATACAACTGTTCATTGATAGGTCAAAGTTGGTATAGAATTGTGGAAGTTGAATTGCAAAATTCACATTATATGATACCTGAAATTATTAGAAATTATGTTGTTGCCGTCTTCCATGGAGCTCTTGCTTGCCCAGTTTGTATATATGTTGGGAAGAATGAGCGATGCAATTTGTCTATATTTGATCTTAGGTCCTTTTTTTTTTTTCGGCTGCTTTGGCTTCCTCCATAGAGTTTCCTCAAAATAATCTAAGAATCAGTACAATCACAAATAAATTTCACTTCTCATTTCGTTTGGGCAACTTGATAAATTCTTCTTCCTTAATTTAATGTTTTTTGGCAAAATAGATGGTTGTTTTCTGTCTCGTAGACATCTATATCATGCTTGGCAAAGCATTCCTGCTCTACTTGGAAGGACTCAACAGCACACAATTGCGCCTGGTGACTATCTATGCTAATCGCATCTCTCAGGCTCGAACAGGCACTGTTATAGACAGTAACCAATGACTGGAGCTGGTGTTTGTGAGAACAAACTAGGGCGCTATGGCATCCTCAGGTAATGGTTAACTTGGTTAATCTGTTGTCTCTTATTTTTATATATTATGTGAATGCATTCATCGTAATAAGTCTGAGTTTGTCTTTCCCCTTCTCCCCATTTCAATCTTAGTAATATGTATATCATGTGCTTGGCTTAATCCACTTGCCTCTTGTCAGAAGTTGTGTAGTTAACACTTTGAGGATGATACCCTATTATATGCGACGGCAAAATATTTACAATGGCAAAATAGTGGCTTGTGTCTGTTGTATGCCTTATCCCATCAGCGGTGTTACTCTGTCGGTATTTTTTTTTGGTAAAATTTACTCTATCAGTATTTATGATATCTATTACATCAAATGGCATTTTGGACTGCATTTGGTAACGTTTCTATTCCTGAAAAAAGTTACTTTTTACAATTACTTTTTATTTTATTTTATTTCTGTTTCTGGAAACAATTTATGAGTATTTTAAGGTGTTTTGTAACTATATAAAATTTCTTCCCAGAATAAAAATATGTTTGGTATGACTCTAAGGCCGCACATGACAATATTCTTGTTTCTCTATTTTTCTATTTTTCTATTTTCCGAAATAGGTTTGGAATATAAATTCGTTGGGTGATGCAATTTCATTTTTCTATTTTTGGAACAGGTTTTTATTCTAGAAATAGATTTAAAGAGGAAATTATAAGTTATAATTTTAGTTTTTCTATTTCTAAAATAGAAATAAAAAATCAAAATTTTTCTCATCGTTCACTCTTGTCATTGCCTATCGCCCACCTGTCACTCATTCGCCACTCATGGGATGTTGGGATGTTGGACTCTTGCCATTGGTCACTCGCTGCCTGATGCCGGCCGCCTGTCTCCGACCACCAATCACCTAACATCGGTTGTTGGCCACCCGACTTTGGCCGTCGGCAGGCGGATGCCGAATGCTTGCCAGTTGTTGGTCGCTCATTGCCAATTGCCGGATGTCAAAGGCCCACCATAGACCATCGAATGTTTGCCGTCAATCACTCGCTACTCGCCATCGGTTGGTGGATGTCGGCCGCCTATCGTTGGCCACCGGACTCTAGCTGTTGGCCACTTGTCGCAGGTTGGTTGGACATTGAATGTTGAACTCTGGATGTTGGACACTGGACGATGGACTTTAGACTTTGGTCGCCAGTTGCCGGACGTCGGATGTCGGACTCCAGCCATCAGACGGCGGGCGTTGTTGCTTTTAGGAATATAAATTTTATTCTCATATCAAACAAGTTTTTATTTTAGAAATAAAAAATTTTGAATTGTTATCAAATGCGTTTTTTTTGCTCAAAAATTGTCATGCGTACCCTAAATATTTGTGACTTGGAAATTCTTTTAATTTGTTAATAATTTTATTACATTCTTCGTTTCTTTTCTTTTTTGTTTTTCTTCTTTTTCTAGTTGGTCGTTGGCTTTGGCCATGGCCGGTTGGCAATTGAGTAGATGAGGGCCGATAAGGTCGCTGGCTTTGGGGGAACCTCGTCGTGGCTCGACGAGGCTTGGCCTTGCTCAGATCTAGTGAGACTTGACCTTTGCTTGGCCATCAGCAAGGCTTGATCTCGCCCGGCCACTACGAGGTTGGCCTTGCCCACCCAAATGATGTCGACCTCACAGTGGTTGGGTGAGGTCGAGCCTTACTCGGCCACCGCGAGGCCAGGTGATGCCGACCTTGTGGTGGTCGAGCGAGGCTTGACCTCGCCCAACAAGGCTTGGGGGGCCTTGCTGATGGCCGGTGTGCTTGAGGCAACCTTGCCGGGGGCTAAGGAGGCTTTGGTGAGGTCGGTGGGCCTCGTCTGGTCGGTTGTCGGCTATCGTTGAGGCCAACAAAGGGCTGGGTGAAGAAGAAAGGAAGAAAAAAAGAAAGAAAAGGAAGGGAAGAAAGGAAGAGAAAAGAAAAATTTGTTTCTTGAGTTGTTTCTCGAAGCAAGAAACAATCTTGCATTTGATTTTTGTTTTTGTTCTAAATCTATTTTTAGAAATAATTTGTTTTTGAAAAAAAAAAATTACCAAACGTTTTTCTATTCAATTTTTGTTCTAGAGAACAAAAGAATGGGAACATTTGTTCTTGGGAGCGTTTCCAAATGCTCTCTTAATACCATAGTAAAATGTTTTTATTTTGGTGTCTGTGATTACTACGATGCTTCCTAACAGCTGACTGTGCAATTTTCATTCTTTATTTTTTCCTGGGAGAATAGCTGTGATATGCTGGTGTGAACTTCTTGGTTCTTCTCTTTTTACTAGTGGGGGAATCCCCCATTAAGAGACACTTCCTAGGTAATATTGCTGGCTAAGATTATGCTCTTGACCTAGCTCATAGCCAACCTAACTAGGGCCTTTGTTCCTTAAATATATTCGAAGGATGGGTGACTGGATTAGCTTGCCAAGTTTTGAGGGAGCTTGGTTAGGTCGTGGATTAGGATTTCACATGGCATATGAGCAATACAGAGAGTGGGTGAGCACTAGGGGTGTCTAAAAACCCGACCCGACTCGACCCGAATACGACCCGAATACGACCCAAACACAAACCAAACATGAAACATGTTTAGTGCATGTTTTGGGTCTAAAATTGTTTGGGTAATTGTTATGAAACAAGAAAACGAACATGTTTTAGGTCGGGTTAGGGTCAAAACATTGTTCGATCCCGAACACATTATTAGCTTAACGTGTTTGAAATCAACACATTCTCCTCTCACTCAAAGTCCCAAACCCAAACACTCCACTCTTTAGTAGGAGTGTTAATGGGTCGGGTCGGGTCGGGTTTTGATGTTACTCGACTCGACCTGAATCATAAGGGTCACATACTATGACCTGACTCAAAACACATTAGTCTTGCGTCGAAAATTTGGGTTAGGTTGGGTCAGGTCGGGTCGGTTTTCTAGATTCTTTCTTCTTTTTTTTTTCCACATCGCTTTTCTCTAGGTTCGAGTTGGGGGTGCACCATTTCGATAATTAACATTTTAACACATTAGACTCGAGTTTCAATCCTCTCTTTGATGCTTCTCGGTCTATTCATGCCACTGCATTCCCAAAAGAAGGAATTTTCATATTCGACTAAATTCGTCGGACATTCATTGCTCAAATAGAAATTTACAAAACTTAATAAAGCCAAAAGGGAAACCAGCTGGTTTAGGGACGTTCCTTGCTGTGGTACGGTCGCCAACAAGTCCTCAGTAGAGAACCGGTGCCCCTCTCTATCTTACGACGAAGCAGCAAACTCAATGGAATACCGCGTCTTGTTGTAGATGAAAGTGGTGGCCGGTGGTGCCTCAACTAATGTTGACGCCTAAACTCTAATGATCCCCTAGTTTTCTACCTTCGATGAATGCTAGCCTCTCTCGCTTCAATGAACACCAGCCTCTGCCTTCTCTTCTCTCCTTTTGCTCATGCTTGACATCTTCGACATCTCCAGAATTCATTGTGTCACCCAAACCTCCAACCTACCTTCTCGATTTCTTTGTTAGGTATCGTTAAACTGTTATGCATTCGGTGAAAAACGATATGGGGACAGCTTAGTACAGACAGGATATGAGTAATTGCTGTTTTGGAAGACTTCTACTGCATTTGAAATATTCACAATGAACAGATTTTTCAAGCACCCTACACTTCTCTCTCTCCCCCCTCCGTGAACCGTTCTCGTTATGCGTCTTTATCCTTTCGCTAGCTCAACCTTCTTTTTGGCCCCCTTTCTAGAGAGAAATCAGATCGATAGGAACCTCGGTGGCTGAAACTCCACATGCACGATTCTCGCGGTTGCGCAAAAGAGGAGTGCTTAACTGGCCCTAGCTCTGCTCTTTCATTGACGAGATTAGATCAAGAGGAACCATAGAATGTGAGGAGCAAAGAAGAGGGCGGCGGTGAAATTGATGAGACGGCTTAGTCATTGATGACGGCGGCGGCGGCGGTGGCGATGACGGAGGAGTTGACGACCGAAGAAGTGAAGTCTTGTTTCGTGTTTAGGTTTGGGTGAAGACTAAAGAGTGAAAGCGTGTTTGGGTTTGGGTGAAGACTAAAGAGTGAGAGTGTTTGGGTTTGGGATTTTGGGTGAGAGGAGAATGTGTGTTTCAAACACATGAAGCCAATAATGTGTTAGGGGCTGAACAATGTTTTGACGCTAACCCAACCCAAAACATTTTTGTTTTTTTTTGTTTCATAACAATTACCCGAATAATTTTAAGACCCGAAACATATACTTGTTTTGTGTTGGTGTTGTGTTCGGGTCGGGTCAAGTCAGGTTTTTGGACACCTTTACTCTTCAGTCTTCACCCAAACACGAAACAAGATTTCACTTCGTTGGTCGTCAACTTCTCAGCTACTGCCGCTGCCGCTGTCGACGACTACGCCGTCTCGTCAATTGTCACTGCTCTCTTCTTTGCTCCTCGCATTCGAGGGTTCCTCTCGATTTGATCTTATCAATGAAGGACTGGAGCTGGGGCTGGTCAAGCGCTCTTCTTTCTTGCGAAGCAGTGAGAATCACGCGTGGGGAGTTTCAGCCCCCGGGGTAATTCTTGATCTTGAAAGAGGGGGCCAAAAAGAAGTCTTTGCTGGCGGAGGGATAAGGACACGTAACCGAAACGGTTCATGGAGGGGGGAGAGAGAGAAGTGTAGGTGTAGGGTGCGCGAAAAATCTATTCGTTGGAAATATTTTAGATGCAGTAGAAGTTTTCCAAAACATCAACTTTAAAGTTACTTATATCTCATCTGTACTAAGCTCTACCCCCATATCATTTTTCACCGAGTGGTGTAGTGGTTTAACGATACCCAGCAAAGAAATCAAGAAGGCTTATGTTGGAGGTTTGGGTGGCACAATGAATTCTAGAGATGTCGGAGATGTCGAGCATGAGCAGAAGGAGAGAGAAGGCAGAGGCTGGTGTTCATTGAAGCGAGGAGAGAGGCTGGTGTTCACCGAAGGTAGAAAGCTGAGGGATCATTTGAGCTTAGGCGTCAATATTAGTTGAGGCGCCGCCGGCCACCGCTTTCATATGCAGTAGGATGCGGTATTCTATTGAGTTCGCTGCTTCGTCGGAGGATAAAGAGGGGTATTGGTTCTCCTTTGAGGACTTGTCGGCGACCGTACCATGGCAAAGAACGTCCCTAAACCAGGTGGTTTCCCTTTTGGTTTTATTAAGTTTTGTAAATTTTTGTTTGAGCGATGAATGTCCGACGAATTTAATCCAAGATGAAAATTCATTTCTTTTGGGATTGTAGTGGCATGAATAGACCGAGAAGCATCGAAGAGAGGATTAGAACTCGGGTTTAATGTGTTGATTATTGAAAATGGTGCACCCCCAACTCGAACCCTAGAGAAAAGGGAGGTGAAAAAAAAAAAGAAGGGAAAATCCAAAAACCCGACCCGACTCGAATTTTTGATGTGGGTCTAATGTGTTTCGGGTTGATTTCGTATGTGACCCTTATGATTCAGGTTGGGTCGGGTAACATCAAAACCCGACCTGACCCATTGACACCCCTAGTGAGCACTATGCTAATGGACATAAACAAGACCCTTATGATTTGGGTCGGGTTGGGTAACATCAAAACCCGACCCGACCCATTGACACCCCTAGTGAGCACTATGCTAATGGACATAAACAACACTTGCATGAACGGGTTCAAAAGTGGGGTTATGGAAAGGGGCGTGAAGATGGCAATGAATTAAAAAATAGTGGATCTAGTCTACGTGACAAGCAATGCTCATGCTCCCGTGACGTAGTTTGCTTCCAATCATCAACTAGCTACGATGGCCGGAATATAACTGTTAGATTTCCATGAGGAACCCCTCTCTTTCAGACAAATAAATGGTGACGATTTCGTGATGGGATTAGGCTCAAAGCAAATAAGTCCAATTTAACACATTTAACTCATTTGAACATTCTTTTTGGGGAAATGTGTTTATTTCAAAGAAAATTTTATGATAAAAGAAAATACTTTACGAAAAATCATTTGCTTGGTTTTCCCCTTTTTAAGTTTGGGGATTTTTTTTTTCCTAACTTTAAACACATACGTTTTTTTTCTTTTTTGTGTTTTAATCATTTTCAATATATCAATAGCGTGAAAGTCCAAAAAATTAATTTATGGAATTCTTTCAATCAAATAAACACACCCTTTTTTGATATTTGTATTGACCTATATTTAACGCGACTTATAAAAAACAATACTCATTCAATTAACCTGTGTCAACTTCTTCATTGGAATCAATTGGCATGTGTTTATGCATTATCTCAAAATAAAATAATGTTACAAATGGATTTATGTTCTGTTTTATTTGAATGTGTTACCGGGTCTCTTTGTGATCAAGAACAGTGTGGGAGGGATTCATTAGTGATTGGGATTGAACTAGCTGAGTGATGTCTGTTAACGCATTCCAGCTTTTAGTGTTGATGAATCATTTGATTTCTGAAATAGAATGGTTATTATTCGCGTGGGCTACTTTTAGGAATAGAGATTGTTGAAGCACATTCAATTTGTTTGTTGTTGATGACAAAATAGTTGTTGTATTTCCTACACTAGCCTACACTAGCAATAGCTGTAGCACTTGAATTTTGTAAACTCAAGATTTGACAGTTCAGTGTTGAAGAAATGGAAAGGGAAATGTTAGTGTCATGGTCATGAGGTTCATGACCAAGGGACCATGCATGATGGAAAAAGACTGTCTCAACTTGCCCAAGAATCCCTTAAAAGCTTTTGGAATATTTCTGGGGATGGGTGAGGCAGTAATTGCACCAAGGATCTACAACTCTCTTGGTATAAATGCTGGTAAGTTGTAGATTTAAAGGCACAACTTTCTTGTTTGTTGGATCGAAGGATGATCAATGGTTGTAATTTGAGGACCACTAATATAAGAAATGGTGCCCTTCCCCTCATTGTAATCATCTAACTATTTTATTATCAAAGTTCCAATATCTCGTCTAGAGCTTCTCTCTCCACGATTTGGGTGCGTGAGTGGGTGAGCGATTGATCCAAGAAAGGCTTGGCTTAGGTGCTTCAACGATCCCAAATGATCCAAAAGAGCCTAAGCCACGACATAGTCTCGATCCCAAACGATCGACTCGTGACATTAGCCTTAGTGAGTTGAGCTGCCAACTCGGTCTACCTTGTTGTCTAGTACTCATGGGACTTGTTTTGGATGACAAGTAATGGCAAAATATGTCACATGTCCAATGAAGTGGTGTTGCGACCCAATCTCGCCGCTCTTAAATCCCTCATCATCACGAGGAGAGAAAATGGAGAAATGTTAGGTTTATGGGTACTTGATTACGAGAGTTTACTCACGGCTCGCGTACCAAAAGACGTCATCACCTCGCCTTTTGGATTAAGCCTCTCGTGAGTTCCCTTCACCAAATCGTGAGCTCTCCCAAGCTCGTACCCTGCGTGACAGCAGAGTGTCGCGATCTATACCCACACGAGTGACACACCTTAGAAGAAGGGGTCGGGTATGGATATCGGATTTAGGGTACCTTTACCATGATAGCTCTTTTGACAATACGCCTTGCCCATAAGAATGATACCACTTCATCCTTTGGGTTACTCCCATATCGAGTATACTAAATCATGGAGAGTTTCATCGAAACTCATACACCACGTGACGGGTTTATTTATATGGTCTGCTTGTTTATGACAACCTAAAAATAAGACGTAAGTCGTCACTAGCCTCATTTTGGGGGTCGGCTAGAAAACCTAATCAAGGATCGAGAGTATTTTCTAATTAGGTTTGGGGACTTTGGTTACGCTAATATTTTAATTAGCGTTATTTCGATACCTAAACTCCATGCATTTCTTTTTAGATTTTCAAGATCATTATTCCTAAATTAAGCGATCATGCGTGATTGGTCATTTTCATTCTATTTTATTTCTAGAAAAATAAGAAAAGAAAGTAATAAATTGAATTGAAATTACAAGACAATAAGTAAACAATCAAGGAAAATGATAAACCTACCATGCAATCTTAAAAAATATAAAGGAGAAACACAATTGAAAAAAAAAGAAGAGAAAATCCGCAACTCGTCGAGTTTTATATAACAAATGGAATCGAGACATGTGTCGGGGAAATGAATAGTATATGATAATGGTCGGAATAAACATCGATCTCCACCATCTTTGCGTTTTCTCCATCTACATGATCTTAATATAAACTTAATCTAAGAAACTTATAACTAGGTGCATACAATGTGAAGAAACAAGTATACACATCAAAACAATAAAAAACAAGACATCATGTCAAGATCAATCATTTAAAAAAAGTGTAATACGAAAGTCAAATTTTGGGCCATTGGGATCGGCCTTTGTCTTTCATGCGAGGATCCCACTAAAACACCTACCAAAACCATTTTTTTTTTTTTTGTGTGACTCATAACAATTATTGACTAATTGTATTCTCGCATGGCCAATAACGCTAATAAGTCTCATAATTAAGCAATTTATGTGATCCTAGGGTTTTCCCTCAATATCATGCATTAAGAGATTGAAACTCAATTAAGATCATATGAATAGTGACAAAAATGGCAAAACAGACCACACTATATGTCTAACACATGTTGCTACAGTATCTTTTACTCTAATGCATACAATTGATTCACATTGCCAAAGTAAAAACCTAGCAAAATATACATCAATTGAGCATATATATCATGTCTTTCAACTTTCATGAAGGATTTAAGACTAAATAAGTGCATTTATGGACTCAATTTCATCAAAACAAATCTCGGATTAATGCAGGACATACTGACCTATGTTTAGATCTAAGCAATTTTGACCTATCTAAATATGTCTAAAAATTTAGAAAACAATAGAGAACATGCATAACACCTGTACGAGCAACTTTCATGGAGGAAAGTTGTTCTTGAACTCCACACAAAAATCAGCACAAAAATAGCAATATCAGAGATTGATATCGAACAAATTGACCTAAGCCTAGATCTAAGTAGATCTAACCTAGTTGAACAAATCCAAAAATCATGAAAAAATTATAGAAGATGCATAAGACTGTTTAAACAAGTCTCATGGAGAAAATTGTCAAAAAATAATCATGAAAGTCGGCACAAAAATAAATAAGTCAGAAGGTGAAACAAGATCAGAATCGAAAAAAGACCTAAACTATTGCAGAATCATTAATCTTCAGAGATGTTTTTGAACGGCCAAACGATGTACGATTTGGGTGTGTGACCTACCGTTTCGAAGCTTAAGATGTCTATTATCTAATCATAAGAGATCTTGAGTTGAAATAAGGTCGTTTCAGATCTCGTTTCGGCCAAAGTAGTGACCTATGTACAGGCCTACGAAAATCACAGATTAGGCTCAAAATCACAATCATCAACAAATCATTGCAGCATTCATACTCATTAATCTTAAGCATGTAAAGCTCCTAATCTTGAATCCTAACCTCAATCAACTAACTTGATCTCGCTTCATCGAATTCGAATTTCGAATTGTTACCTTCGTCGTTATTTTCATCGGTTTCTATCGCGATTGATCAGATCAAGTCACTGGATCACGATCGGGACTCCAAAAACCTAGATTAGGTCATTACAGCTCGGATCGAGACCAATCAAACTACCTACTCAAGGAAAAAAAAAGGAAGAGCCGGTCCAAAATGGACCTGCCTTGACTCGTCGGCGAAGATTGGGCTGCCGGTGAAGATCTGGCCACCGATCTAATCTGGCCACTGATCTAACCTCCTCTGTCCACAACAAGGTCAATGACCCTTGCTACAACAGATCATCAGCAACTCAAAAGGCTTGGGAATTCTGGTGACCGTCGGCTCGAGCATAGAATGAGATCAGTCCAAGAGGTGAACCAAAACTTAGAGAGAGAGAGGTTGAGGAGAGAAAAAATTCATGCAAATGAACCCTTATGCTGAAAATAGAAGATATTTAACTTATATATTTCCACATTTAGTGATTTTGGCCGTCGATTCGACCCTACGGTCGAAATCTCGATCCAACAGTCAAAAATTCATTTGAAGGCTCTATTATGATCTCGAGGTGTCAAGTAGTTGATCAAGTGGGTTTGATTTGCAAAAAAGTAAGCAAAAATCGGGAATTGTGTCAAAATGTCTAATTATGGGTTAATTTGCAATTTGATGAAATTCGAGGATCAATTTGTAAAATTTTGGGAAATTAAAGGTGTAGAAGTGAAATTGGGAGTGAGAGGGTTCCAGAATCGGTGGTCGGAGGCCAAGAATCGGTCGGTAAGGGCCTGAATTGGCAAGTCCCGCGGTGGCTGGTGGCCAAATCGGTTCGGTTCGGCTTGGCCGGATTTTGATCGGTTCTTGATTGGTTTGGTCCGATTCCTACTGTTTTGTCCACTTGAGACTCTTATGGGTAAAAAATTTATCCAATTTGACCCTTACAAGACCTAATTGAAAAGAAATTTTATCATTTTTATGAAGAAATTGACCAATTAAGATGCAATTAAGTTAATCAAATCTTATGAACGTGATCTCATGGTCTTTTATTGACCTAATTGAATGATTATTGTGAAAAAAAAATGAGTCGAAACCATGGATGCTTTGACTTGGGCCTAAAAGGCTAAAATGATAAAATTTGCAATTCAATGGGAAAAATTGCAAATTAATTAATATTAGACTCAATTAGTGTCACAATTGCATAGAGCTACCCATATCACTTACCACATTCAAATTGACCTTGAATTGAAGTGCTTGAGCTTAGGTAAAAAATGGATCTAAGCCTAATATTAAAATTGGACCTAGATTTATGAAATTAAACCATAGCCATGAATGGGTCAATTCGAATTTTGTTAATTGAAGCTTAATTGCTTGACATTTTAATGCTTGGGAGGATAAAAATTCTTCAAATTGATGAGTTCTTGCGTGAATTTGACAAAATTGACCTCGAATTTGGACTTATCTTTGGAAAATGAGTGAGAAAGAATCGTCTATTCGTAAGTTATGAATGATCGATTTTGGTCCCCTAATTAGAGCTCAAAAATGCAATTTGTATTTTGACTCGATATTTGACAATCTGCTTTTCTATTTCTGTTCTTAATTGAATAAATCGAGTGTTTCATTAACGTGTTTTTAGTGCTATTCTTTGAGCTGATCACTCATAAGATAATTAGACTCATGAGATAACTAGACTAGTTGGGGAAGCCATTAAGGGATTTTAATGTAACAGACTTGAGAATTCGACCAGAAATTGACTGTTCGATTGTGTTAGTCTGTAAGGGTTATTACGACATAGTTGAAAATCTATCAGATATCGGAAATAGGTCGATATGACTGAGGTATGTAATTAGGCATGTGTGGTTCAATTTAATTACAAAATCCTCATCTATCTGCACTAAACTGATTTTTCTGTCGTTTTTGTACCTTGTACTCGTATATGAAACCTTGAGATTTTTACGATAATCGATGATCATCAATGAGTCGAAGATGTACGTTTTAGCTAAAAAAATAATCGAGCATGGGTCAATTACATCGAAAATTCCCAAAAATTACCCAATAGTTTAGGTTGCGTTGAAACCACACGTCGATTGAATTTAAGCTGAAATTTATTCCGATTTTAGAAATTGAGAACTTTAAGGTGTCACTGTTAATTTTAGGAATATTGTTACATTTTTCCAAGAATTATTGACGATGAGAATTATTTGTGAAAATTTCCAAATGCAACAAATTAAAGAATTGGAAGAAATGCCTTATTTTAAATGGACTTTTGGTTTATTTATTGTGGAACCTTTAGAGAGAAAAATTATAGGGATTTAAATGGGAATTTATGTTTGATGCAGCCCACATTGAAGACCGGCTCTCTCGACCAAGAAGATCGGCCCGCATTCAAGCTCGACAAAACCGAGAAGCTATAATGATATCTTGAGTCCATTCTAGAAGTTTGAAAGAAGACACCTTGGGAGCCATGAAGACGTTTTGCTTTACTAGTTTCTAGTTCCTAAGCTCTTTATTATTTTTCTAGTTTCTAGGCTCTTTAATGCTTTCAAGTTTCTATGCTCTGTTTTTATTTCTTTGATGATATAAGCCATCTAATCCCTTGTAGAAGACATACGACTTTTGATAATTGAAAAACAATTATCGTGAACCTTGTAGAGTTCAACCCTTGAAAACCTAGAAGAGTTTTCACTCCGTCCCTGAAGAGTGGGAGCTTTCAAAATTTGCATCCTTGAAGAGTTGCAGTCATCGATCTAGAAGAATCGGTGTCCCTTTCAACTTCCTTGGAGTCTTAGAAGAGCAACCAACGGAGTCTCTATCTTTTCCTGTTCTGTTCGTTACTTCCAACCCAATTTCGACTATCCTATAGTGCTTATTTCAGAAAACCCCAAACAGAGAAATTGTAGATCCAGAAGTCTTTGTTCATTTGGCTTTGGAATCAGGTTGATCCGATCTGTATCGACAAAGATATGACTGTTCTCCTGAGCTTGCGCAGTGCTGAAATTTTTGTTCGTCCCGTTTCTTGTGCGCGAGTCACTCTCCCGATCCTATTGTTTGAGAAAGCCTCCCCTAGGCTTGCATCATTTGGTATCAGAGCTTTGGAGGAGAGGACAATGCCTCCAAGACAAGCTAGGCGTCGTGGCGGCAGAACCGTTCCCCTCAATGAAATGCATACACTTGCTGAGAATATGCAACAACAAATTGATGAATTGACGCAAGAAGTTCAGCGTTTGAGGGCTGAAGCAAATAATTCTCCACCCCGTTCCAAGATTGAAGATTCCTATGGTGACTCTTCCTCTTCGGAGAGTGTTCAATCTATTCACGGTCGGAGGCATGTTCGAAATCGTTTACAACATATTCGTGAGCCGGATTGGGAAAAGGAAGTCAAGAAAGATGTTCCAGAATTTACAGGTAATGAGTCTCCTAATGAAATTGTTGATTGGCTAACACTTGTGAATGAGGTGTTTGAACATTGAAATGTTCAGGAGAATCGTCGCGTTGGGATCATTGCTATGCGATTTCAAGGCAAGGCGATTGCTTGGTGGAGACGTGAGAAACAAACTCGCCAAGCCGTTGGCAAAGCACCAATCACTTTGTAGAGAAAGGTGGAGGGCAAGATTCAAAAATATTTTCTCCCCAAAGGATATAAGAGAGAGCTCTACCAACGGTACCAAAATCTAAAACAAGGTACGTGAACGGTGGATCAATACACCAATGAATTCAATGAGTTGGTGATTCGTAACAATATCCAGGACCCAGAGGATGTGCTTGTGAACAAATACTTGAACGGTCTTCAATTTTACATTCAAGATGCCTTGGAAGTCCTCGACATTTGGGACTTAGGAGATGCACACCAACGGGCACTCAAAATGAAGCGCTCTCATTCTCAAAGACAGCAATTTGCTAGTAAGCCTTCTACTCAATCCCATGTTTTGAAGCAACCTACTACATCCGAAATACATTGCTATTCTTGTGGGGAGTTGGGTCATCGTGTTAGCAATTGTCGAACCAATAAGAATCGACCAGCCGGTAAAGCCTTATTGGTGGATAATGATTCTAATGAGAATGCTAAGGATCCGCATGAAGAGGAGTTGAACAATGATGAAGAAGCTGTGAATGATGAACAAATAGTGCATGCTGACACTCGTGAACTTCTTATGGTGAGGAAAATTTTTCTTACTCCTCAAGATGACACTGGAGATAGGTGGATGTGCACCAATATTTTCCATTTTGCTTGTACAATCATGGGAAAGGTGTGTCAATTAATTATTGACTCTGGTTGTTGCGAGAATATAATTTCTGAAGTGAAGTTGGAATTAAAAACGCACCCTACGCCTTATAAAATGTTGTGGTTGAAGAAAGGCACTGAGGTAACTATTTCAAAACGATGCCTTGTTAATTTGTCCATTGGTTCTGTTTATAATGACAAGATATGGTGTGATGTTCTACCGATGGATGCTAGTCACATTATTCTTGGTCGACCATGGCAATTCGATAGAAGGGCTATGCATGATGGTTATTGAAATACATATTCTTTTGAATTTAGAGGCAAGAAGATTACGTTGGCACCTAACAGGGTGGGAGATTCTTCTGATGATGATGGCGAGAATTCGAGGACGAATTCTTTTAAAGATGGGGAGGATGATGCAGCCCACATTGAAGACCGGCTCTCTTGACCAAGAAGATCGGCCCGCATTCAAGCTTGACAAAATCGAGAAGCTATAATGATATCTTGAGTCCATTCCAGAAGTTTGAAAGAAGACACCTTGGGAGCCATGAAGACGTTATGCTTTTATTAGTTTCTAGTTCCTAAGCTCTTTATTATTTTTCTAGTTTCTAGGCTCTTTAATGCTTTCAAGTGTCTATGCTCTGTTTTTATTTCTTTGATGATATAAGCCATCCAATCCCTTGTAGAAGACAGACGACTTTTAATAAATGAAAAACAAGTATTGTGAACCTTGTAGAGTTCAACCCTTGAAAACCTAGAAGAGTTTTCACTCCGTCCCTGAAGAGTGGGAGCTTTCAAAATTTGCATCCTTGAAGAGTTGCAATCATCGAACTAGAAGAATCGGTGTCCCTTTCAACTTCCTTGGAGGCTTAGAAGAGCAACCAACGAAGTCTCTATCTTTTCCAATTTTGTTCGTTACTTCCAACCCAATTTCGACTATTCTATAGTGCTTATTTCAGAAAACCCAAAACAGAGAAATTGTAGATCCAGAAGTCTTTGTTCATTTGGCTTTTGAATCAGGTTGATCCGATCTATATCAACAAAGATACGACTATTCTCCTGAGCTTGCGCAGTGCTGAAATTTCTGTTCGTCCCGTTTCTTGTACGCGAGTCACTCTCCCGATCCTATTGTTTGAGGAAGCCTCCCTAGGCTTGCATCAATCCTTATTAGCTAAGTTGTGAAATGGTAAAATGGAAAAATGGGGAGCTTCTAGAAAGAAGGCAAATTCGTATAAATGCCCAACGCCATGGATTTCTTTAATATTTGAGTTTTATTTGGGGTTTGATAGATGTGTTTAAGGGTGGTGGGCCTCATGAGAGTGATAGAGACCATTTCCATGGAAAAAGGACCATGTGACTTGAAATTTGTGGTAAGAGGCCCATGGATTTCTTTTCTTTTCCTCCTCTATCCCCATCCGTGCGATCTTTCCTCCTTGGTAGCCGTGCAATGCTTCCCTCTCTCTTTCCTTTCTTTTCCTTTTCTTTCTCTTCCCTTAGCTGAAAAGCCCTTGTCTCCTTCCTCATTAAGCTACAGTCCTTTGTTTTGGCTTCCTCCTAGCCAACTAGCTCAAAGCAGCAGCAAGAAAATAGAGGATTCCCCTGTTTCGGTGCTGCCAAAGTTGGATAGGCAACCATCCTTGACCCTAACTGCCCTTCATGTTCAACTTCTCTCTATCTTGGGATTCATTCAAGAACCAAACCCTCTCGCCAGTAAGCCAACAGTTCACCCGAACAGGCACCACTCCAGTTTCTCTATATCAAAAATTCTATAGCTCTATCCATTGGTGTTGTAACCGCACCTCAGCACACCCCTCCTCTATTACAGCCAAATTTCACTACTGAAGGACCCAAAACCTTCCCCTGTGTTGCTGTCTAGCCGCCAGCAAGCGAGCCAGCGCCACCGTGTCGCAGCTGCGCCCTTGCGGTTGCAAGTCCTTTACTGCTCGGCTTCCATCGGCCGAGAGCCAGACTTCTTCGCCGTAAGTTGAGGGCTTCCCAGCCCTATTCTAGGTTGAACGGAGCTACTCCGGTGTCCTTGGAGGTCACAGCTTGGTTGCTGTCGCTCAATCAACTAGTGTAACCTTAGGTTTTCTTAGTTGGGTGAGTTGTTTTCCTAAGACTTTATTATGGGCTGTGTACATTTGTTTAGCAATTTAAATAAGTTAAGAAAGGTTTAGATGATATTAAATATAGTTTAGTGTTAGTTTAGAAATGTTAGATTAGCCGTAGAAGAGTTTAGTTTTAGTTTAAATAGCAAGTTAGTGCTTTAGAGGATAGTTTAACCAAAGACATGGGCTGTTCTCCAGAATTGATTTTTAGACTTACAGTTTGCTATTTTTTGTAGATTGAGATATGTTGCGATTTTGAAATGATTTTCTTCTAAAGAAATGTTTTTAACATCTTTAATCATAACATATATTTTTCTTAGGATTTTCAGGAATTTAAAAAAGGAAGATTTTAACATCGTTATCTTTACATAGAAAGTCGAACTATATAAGAAATCCTGACCTGTTGGGATTCTAGGGGTTTTTATTGACCCTTAATGTTCGAAGTTTCAAACGGTTTCTTCACAAAAGTTGTTTGTTACATCTTCTAGTTTAACATACTCGAATTTTAGATCAAACTGGCCTATTTCGGACCCCGTACTAAGTTGATTTCGGAAAACAGACCATATGAAAATGGAACCGGTTTTGGTGTTAGATTGAGTGAATTACTGGGCCGAATTCAGAATGATTTGGGTTTCGATGTCTTATGAAAAATGTTTGTTTACGTGTCCTTTGTCACATGTTCAAGTTTGAGAATTTTTCGAACTCGTTTGAGTTGATTTTTGGTGTTAAACTCGGAAGTGCGCAAATGGATAGTTTTTGCTGGTTAGAGTATGTGGTAATGTGTGATTGTTTTTAATGACATGCTTGTTGGAAATTTGCTTATTTAGCGATATGGCTGAGATGAACAATTAATTGTTGAATTTTGAAATTGGATAAATGCATATGTTACATGAGAATCCGCCACGAGCCTTTGGGGCAAGATGATGCTCTTTTGGGAATACCCCAAGTTAACAGATGCTAGTCATAGTGGATGTTGGACTGATGCTCCTAATCAGAATGCCATTTAGATGTAAACGTTGCCGTGCTCAATGGTGTGAGACGATGCCCGGCCTGCCGAATGACCGTTATTTATTGGGTTTACCATATCTAGTGAATTGAAATTTGTCGAGACGCATGAACGATCGAACTTGAGGGACCTAATTAGGAGACATAATTGTGTTGTGTGGTATGAGACGTAATATAATAATTTAGTCAGGTAATGTATGATTTGATTGATACTGATGTGTAGGGAAATACTAGGGTTAAAAGAGTTGTGAGAAACGTGATTAGGTTGTATGTAGAGTGTACTATTATCCTAATTGAGATTTATGGAATGAACTCGTTGAGATGTGATCTCACCTCGTTATGGGCTAAATTTTTCAAGTCCCTAGGTGGAGAGCTGTCGGGCAAGGAGCAGAAGGTTATAGGGAGTGATGTATGGATGCTTCAGTAGCTTCTGCCAGATATTGATGGGTTTGCCGTCTGATCTGGATAATGGGTGATCACTCACCCTGATCTATCGAAGAGTGTGGCAGGGTTGTAGGTAGAGACTAGGTCCCATAGACGAGGAGCTTGAAGCGTAGATAGCTTAGAAGCTCTTCTTTTTGAAGTAGACCATGTTATATCAGACTCTTTTGTATATAATCATGGTTGTAAAATGTGTGGTTTGTAAAAAAAAAAAAATAATCTTATGCTTGCTATCCCATTACTATGTTATTTGGAGTTTATGATTTTGCTTCCGCATGTTTAATAAAATGAATGGGTCGACAATAGTTTCTGGGATGTTGCAAATTTGTATTGATCACAGAGGGATGTGCATGCGTTCGTAGTTCGGGTCGTGACACGATAAATCACGAAATTGAATGTTTAAACAGATTTCAGATAATCTCTAAACCAAATGTCAAAGAAGAAACTATATCTAATTATGACTAGAATAAAAGTAATTTTATTTTTGGTCGATTTATAATCCAAAACTGAAAAATTCAGAAATTAAGGTTCTTAATCGAATTTTGTGAAATTTTTTATGCAAAAGTCAAATTGGCATTAAAAGAAATGTATTTGTGCGTTTTCTATTTTTATATTTTTTGGGTCAAATGTTTGACCAAAAGTCAACTATTTAGTTGACTTTTTCTAAAATGTTGATTTTTTGGTCAAATCTTTGAATTTTCAAGAAATTGATTTGAAAAAAGTGAAATTAAAGCTAAGTGAATTTTTTTTTTTTGGGTAAAATGTCAAATTTTGACTCTAAGTTGACTTTTGGTCAAAGGATTGACCAAAAAGTTAACCGAAAGTCAACTATTTGACTTTTCGGGTTTTTTTTGAAAATGAGCTAAAAATTGCTTAAAACGATAATGCAAAAGAAAGAAAAGAAAAATGACACTTTTTGGTTGAGAAATAGGGCTCCATCGCGTCAACCTAAATATTGATTTTTTACCTTTTAATGATGTCTCAACTAAAAATTGGGTATCAACAAGTGGCAATCGGAATTTAACTAAGCCTTCATCAATACCAAAAAGAATAGAGAAGGGTGGATTTGATACATAGACTTAAAAATGAGATTGAGCAACATTACACTTCTAAAATGTGACGGAAAAGGGGAAAGGTGGGCTGTTTTCTATGGCTTGTTGGATCAAGATACATAACAATGGAATGAATGCTTAAGTGAAGGGCTTCATGCTGAAATAAAAATTATTCTTAGGAGTATATTTTTCTATGGATAGCAATATCGCAAATAATACATTATATGGAATTATGATGATTGTTTCTATACTGAAGCAATGGTTTAGTGCTCTGGAGTGCTACCGTACTATTATGTGGAGCTTTCCAGATCATGAATTGTCAGGACAGCGGGGTCTTATAGCGAGGGGATCTGTCTCGACAGATCCCATGGCACTGGCTTTCTAGGGCTGCTCAGGAGAGGAGGTGGACAAAAGTCATTTCAAGCACGTTTATGGAACTAATTTTGAAACACCCAGTTTAGCATTCCTGTGGTCAATTTGTATCTAAGAAGTTGTTGGAGTTCATTCATATGCGCAAGTTATCTTACTAATCATCTGTTTGATTAACTCCACTTCCAGGCGCTATTACCAATGTAGTGTTTAATTATTGGTCCATGACAACAGTAAATTCTTGATTTGAGAGGTAACTTCACCATCTGGTACAATGCTTGTTAACCAACAACTATGAAATAGTGAATGTGAAATGGATTCGGACAATAAGAAATGATATGAATTATATTGTCATTCTTGTGTTTAATGTTTAGCTAGCACTTTGGTATGCATCGTTTGGCATTGCATGCCCTTTATTTCAGCAAGGACTAGGACCAAGCGCTATGCTTTTCACCTTTATTTATATCATGCTCATATGTTAATGAGCCATTTATGAACAGGATGATGCAAGTGGTTCTCCCTCACAAACAGAGAACGGCTTTATTGATCTGGCTTTGGCAAGTATGGTTTGGACAGTTGCATTTACTTCTAGACCCCATATGCAGTTCATGAATTAATGCTTATGTTTAACCTCTAGCTGTTGCAAAGCCATCAACGCAAGTTGCTGAATAGGAGGCTCCTATTTAAGCTGAGGAGACCAGAAGCTAAAGTTTGAACAAGGTTTTGCGAGATTACATAGCAAATATACTGACCCCATTTAACTAAAGTCTAATTCTCCTTTCTTTCATAATGGCTGCCTTCCTTTAGCCATTTAAGAATGTGTTACCCGAACATCACAGTGTCTTGTTTGGTACCTATCATCGATGAATTGTTTGGTCCTCCTTTTGCTTCATCCATCCTGATTTGCATGCTTATGTACATATGTAATGTACCTACACTAGACTCATGTGTGTGCATCTCTGTATGCATCCAAACGAGAAATATGTATATACATCTCTTTACACAGCTTACAGAGACAGTACAAACAAGTAAACCGTTCCATTTCATAGGATAGAACGACCAGGTTAATCACAGATTAAGGGCTTCAAACTTTTGTTTTGTGCTTTCTTTCTGGTATGAACATCAGTTACGATTGAGCATCCACAATCAAGTGTTGTTTACCAAGATGTGCTTCTATGTCATTCTTTGACAGCATCTCACCAGTAAGGTGACTTAGTGATTGAATGAACGTCTTCTCTCCTTTTTTGTCTTTCTTGTTGATTCACTAAAGAACTCCTATCAACTAAATCATATCATCCATTATGGATCATTGATGTATGTTGAATCTTCATGGATATTCCTCATCATTCTCTTCTGTCCTCCTTGAAGGCTTAAATCACTTTAATGAACTCTTATCGACTAAATGTTATTGATCATCGATATATGTTGAATTGTCTTGGATATTCCTCATCAGTCCTTCAGTTAATGCACATAGTGATGTTAGTTGCAACTCACAAGCTTAGCGGAAAGCTTCATTTAGTTGGTGTCTAGGCACAGACAGTATACTTTCTCTAGGTTTTGTTGGAGATGCCAGACATGTGTAATCAGTTATATTGAAATTTTGGGAAGAATATGAAGCTAATTACAGATGGATGTATAGGGTTTGGCAATCAGTTTTTTTTCCTCTATTGTCCTTGTCTTTGTAAATGCTTTGAAAAGCCCTTTTATATTTTTACGTACAACGTATTGGGAGGTAAATGTTCATAGCAAGAGTGCACAAAACTTGGATGACCAAAATGATTCACGTAATCAAACCAACGATCATGGAATGTGCCCCAATGAGACTCCCTTCAGCAGGGAAAGTGATTCTGCACATGGGGCAATTCAAAATCAAATGACCAAAAAGGTCGAATATCAGATATTTATCCTCCCTATCCCTGGGAAGTCACTCATCTATTTTCTTTCCCGTTGTTTGAATTTTGGATATGGAAATATAGGGAGTTCCCATGGAAAAATAGTTCGATGTCAGGATGATAAAAAGTTATACACCTCTCACTTTTTTTCCCCTTGATTTCGTATTGAAATAGAAATAATGCATAATTGTTTTAGAGGCTTCTACTAACGATATTGCTTTCTCTCTCTCTCTCTCTCTCACACACAAACACACGCACACACAATATGCATCATTTAATTTCAAGGAATAAAGACAGCTTTTCTGGTCATGTGATTTATACTATCATTTTGTGACGATTTTTTTTCTTTAAAAGAACTTTCTTAGTATCCAAGCAATATTTAACTCGTATCTTCTTTTTTGAGACAGGTATTGTTTGAACTTACATGGAGTTCCAAAGGTAAGGACATCGTGTCTTTTGAATATGAAATAGAAAAACAGCAGGGAACATTAGTGAACAGGTATGTCTCTCCTAATGGTTAGCCAGTGTTTGGAAGTGGACTATGGTTTATATTTCACCTTGAATGGATTGGTTTGAGCACCTTTCTGCAATATTTTGCCGATTGATATAGGACTATTTTTGTGACTAATTGCTTGATAGATTACATGATCTCACTTTGCTGCAGTTATAAACAAAAGGTCATATCTTTACAGATTACTTTGACATGGAAATCAGAGCCATGAACAGTGCTTATTGTCATAAAACCAAATTTAGATACTGTTCCAGATCTATGTGAGGATATAGTCAGGTTTGAAACTATGAAATCCTTAGTTTCACAATTTCAATTTCTTTCAACTTGTTCTAGGCAATTACTTGGGAAGCAACATCTGTGTGAATGATGTTCAGCCACTTCTCTGCTGCCTGATTTATGCTAGAACTGCTGGCTAAGCGTTTTGCTCTCACACCATTAGTGTTTCACTTTTCAATCACCAAAATATGGCAGGACAAGTACGAATAAATGCGGTTTATGTGATGTGCATGCTATTTGCACATTCAGAGTTACAAGGTTGATAGGAGACTTCTCTGGCTAAACAAGTGAAAAGACGACAAATTCACTTATAATGACATGATGCTCTGACTAATGATGTTCTGGAGTTGCCTTTGTTATGTTTTGTATCAAGTTACACTGTAATACAATTCATAATTCAGAACTAGTTTTCTATCAACTCGTATCTCAAATTATTGCTGGACTTGTGTCTAGATGAGGCCATTGTTGCTTAATGTTTATATCTAGGGATGTCTTCTTTTTGTTTTTTTCAACGATTGCAATTGATTAGGGCTGACTCGGTGGCTTTTGCGACCTCTGGCCAGATAATGTGGAATGCCGTGTCTGGATGTCCACATGGAGCATAGTTTTATCCAGTTTGATTGTAATTGGAAATCTTTTTTCCTTGCAAATTTAGTTATCTTTAGGGTTATTCGCAATAGGTTAAAGTTACAAAAGTGATATTGGCTTTTGGTGCATCACTTAATAAACCAATGGCTTCAAAATTTCCTGACAAAACTAGTGAAATGTTTAGATGATTTTAGTTTTTGGGTAAACTCCCACATCTTTTAATAGTAGTTATGATAGAGAAATCATGAGCTCATGCGCATTCTTTTGACTGTTAAATGTTAATTCCTTCATTTTCTATTGCTACTTTGTTATACATGCGCAAGAAGAAAATTTACATGCAACCAAGCGTGCGAAAGGAACTTCTCAATATTTTATCTTCCTTCAAGTTTGTGAAAACTTGGCAAGATGGTGAGTGTGGCAACATATTAGTGTTACGTCATTCGAGACAATAATTCTAACGACTGTAGTGATGCTAAATAAAACTATTGTAAGTCTTCAATTTGACAGGCTTTCCAAATTAGTTTCTCGACAATTATGATCTTATCATGCTACCATTATTGTTGACTTGTTGTGATATCCTGAATTTCAGGTTCTGTTTTCTATAGAATAAATCGGGCTTTTCATCGACGCGTTTATGGTTTTTTTCTTTTAGTTGATCACTTACGAGATAACTAGTCTATCTGGTGAAGCCGTTAAGGGATTTTAATGCAATAGACTTGAGAATTTGACCAAGAATCGATTGCTCGATCGTGCTAATTTGCAAGGGTCATTACGGTAGTGTCAAAATTGATCAGAGACCGGAGATAGGTCGATTTGACAAATGTATATGATTATAGTGTAGGTCATTCTATCTAATTGCAAAAATTCTGTCGAATGGCACTAAATTGGTTTTTTTGCCATTTTTGTACCCGGTGACCGTATTTGAAATCTCGAGATTTTCACGACAACCAAGAGTCGCCATGTGTCAAAGATGTACAATTTGGCTTGAAAATAATCAATCATGGGTCAATTGCATTAAAAATTCATAAAAGTTACCCGGTAGGTTAGGTTATGCTAAAATCGCATCTAGTTGAAATTAACTGCGGATTTAAACTCAATTTTATAAATTAAAAGTTTTGTCATGTCACGATTCATTTTAGGAATGTCGACTCATCCTCCAAATATTTTTCGGCAAATCGGGATTTTTGGCGAAAATTTAAAGTAGTTTTGGACTTGAAAAAATTCGAGGGACCATTTTTGGTTGAAATTTTGGCCGTCAAGTTGGTTCAATTGATGAGGAAAAATGTTGTGTTGGTCGAGGACACCTTGGCTGAAATTTTGGGGCTTCAATTGAGTCCAATTGGAAGGGAATTGAATGCAACTTAGGGGGAATTGGCCCAAAATTCGTAGGACCAAGGTGCAACAACATTTGGACCACTTGGGGAAGCTTCTATCTTTAGCAGCTTCTTCTTCTCCATTTGGCCCACTTTATCCATTGTTGAGTGTGCTTGGAAGCTTGAGAGAACCAGAGAAACCGACCAACCCCTCCCCTTAGCCCATCAACCACCGCCGAAGCTACCAGGCTTGCTCGCTCGTGCCCGCAAGCTTGTCTAGCTGCCCATCCCCCGTGCGCGTTGTCCCGCTCGCCCGCGCCTTGTCTCACGCCCAGGTCATTGTCGCCTATTGTCCTTAGCTCGTCCAATCGTCGTACGTCACTGTCCAACCGTTCATCACCACCGCCGTCGCCCTGCTCGCCCATCTAGCCACCTTGCCGCCTCGGCCTACCGTTCCAGCCTTGGTTTCCCCTCGGTTTGACCTTGGATAGAATCGAACCTCTCAGCCCAGCTGAGAGCTTCGTGTGGCTTTTCTAAGCCGTTTCGAGCCTTGGTTAATGTCGTTGTGGGCTTGGTTGTCACTCGTCTCTGCGTTGCCGTCGTCGTGGACTCACCAGATCACTAAACCAGTGAGTTTACTTACTAAAATTTTCTTAGGGAGTTAATGGTGCTTAAGGAATGATTAATTTAGGCTAATTAGAGATTAAGTGGTTAGTTAGAATGGATTAGTGAATTAATTATCCAATTTTGCATGTTAGATGGTTAGAATGGTTTAATTAGGAGCTAATTAGATCGTACTATTTATCTAGATAGGTTTGAAAATTTTCTAGGCCTGTTTAGGTGGTTAGATTAGCATTTTTGGTATTTAATTTGAATTATTTAATTATTTTTGGTATTTATTTAATTATTTATAATTTTCCAAAAATTATACCAGGATAGCGGGTGATCGGAATTTTGTGCTGATTGCAATGATGTGCTCAATATATGCAATTGAGTGGTGATTGGAAATTTGGTTATTTATTTAAAAATTGTAAAATTTCGATAATTAATTAGAAATTACCGGGTGTCGGTTTTTAATGCTAAAAATGTCTT
This sequence comes from Eucalyptus polyanthemos subsp. polyanthemos, assembly GCA_017140185.1. Lineage (NCBI taxonomy): Eukaryota > Viridiplantae > Streptophyta > Magnoliopsida > Myrtales > Myrtaceae > Eucalyptus > Eucalyptus polyanthemos. The sequence goes on from CM029467.1 coordinate 44,135,816, forward strand.
TATATACTATATTGAATAGTGGGATTTTGAAAAGGGAAATATCGCATTTTTGACTCAAATTGACCGTGTACCCATACACGATTATTTTATCGGGTGTTTTTAATACAAAGAAATTAGGCCAAGTTCATTATTTTAATTGAGGAATTGGTGTGCAAAGCACAATGATCTTGTCCGGTATTGATTGGTCATGTGATGGTTAAGTGAACCTATCCCCTTTGTGCATTAGTGTATCGGCCTGTGCGAGCATCAATCTATATTAGCTTGTGTGAGCTATAATTTGTATCAGCTTGTGCGAGCAATAGTCTGTATTAGCTTGTAAGAGCAATAATCTATGTCAGCCTGTGTGAGCAATAGTCTGTATCAGCTTGTGAGAGTAATAATCTATGTCAGCTTGTGCAAGCAATAGTCTGTATCAGCTCGTGAGAGAAATAATCTATGTCAAATTGTGCAAGCAATAATCCTTGGCTACGCAAAAAGACCAATGTGCGTCGGTTAGTTCATGCTTGTGCAGGCAATAATTGAATTTGGAATGTTTGATGGTATTGATTATATCAATGGTATTGATCGATGGATTGATTGTATGGGTTGAATTGAATGGATTGATCGATTGAGTACATAAATTGTGCTAATATGTAGGAAGGAATCGAGGTGAGGTAAGTCCTTTGTCTTTTGTGTATAGATTGTCTCTAGGTATATTTCCTTCCTAGTCGGAGTTTAGGCGTAAACTTGCTGTGATATTGTCTCACCCCGTTGTGGGCTCAATTTTTTTCAGGTTCTTAGACGGTGGTTCTCTAGAATGTTTTGGACAGTCGCGGGCTATTACTAAACAGGGAATGGACGTCTCGGTCCTCACTAGTCATTAGGTCTATGAGTTAGTGGTGACCAACATCTGGGTCGATGAGGCCTGAGAGGATACCTCATCGATTCAGGGCGTGGTACCGCTATGGACTTAATGGGTATAGGGTAGGTCCTATCTAGGGATTTGACATCCCTGTCGTTGCGCTCAACGCTGCTCTGGGCGAGAACGCAGTTGACCCTCCTGATGGTGTTGTCATGGACCCGATGCCTTTAGAGCCTGTGGAGTCCGAAGGGTCAGTGAACATGACTAACTAGAGGGGTCGTAGGACAATTTCCTTTGGTGGACTGATCTTTTTGTTAGATAGACTAGTATTGTATATAAACTAGTTGACTGTGTATAAAGGCGTGGTTTGGTTGTGAAATTTATTGTCTTGCTTTTCTATTCCATGTTGTTTGTTGTTAGGGTTTTTGTTTTGCTTCCACTTGTGCAATAAAATGAATGGGTCGGCGATGCGTCCTAGGATGTCTCAAATTTATCGACCACTGAGGGATGTGTGTGCGCTTGAGCATCTGGGGCGTGATGTTCGGCAACCTAGAATCAAGTTGTTGCCACTATTGCCGCCGTTACAGCTGCCGCTACTGCTGTCATCGCCGTCGCTGTTGATGCCGCAGCCACAGCCGCAGTTGCACTTGCCGAGATTCCAACACGGTAGTAGAGAGAGAGAGAGAGAGAGAGAGAGAGAGAGAGAGAGAGAGAGGTCAATTCATAAGTTGGTAGAGTAGTTCTTAAAGTTGAACTCACCGAGGTTCATCGGTGCAGGAGATCTAGAGACTATATTGCTTTGGATCCAAGACTTGGAGAAAGCCTTTGCACTTCTGATGTGCACTGAGGAGGAGAAAGTTGTCTTGGCAGTATACCAGCTGCAGGGTAACGTGAATACTTGGTGGAGAGCCACCAAAGGCACAGTTTTCCCAAAAGGCGTAGTTCTAGTGGAACGCCTTTTCTCAAAGCCTTCAATGGCAAGTACTTTTTGGGTAGCGCCCAAGAGTAGAAGATGGAGGAATTCTAGTGCCTTCGCCAATGAATGATGATAGTAGATTAGTATGAGGCTAAATTTGCGGAGCTATCTCAGTATGCTTCAAGACTAGTGGAAGATCTTGAAGATAAAGCTCGGAGGTTTAGGAATAGCCTCCGATTGGAGTTAAAGAACCTATTAATGCCGTTTGATCTCAAGGATTGCAACAAGGTATATGGACGAGCCCAGCTGATAGAGAGAAACCTGAGTGAGCAAGCCGCCTTGTTTGGATCGAGGTTAAGCTCAAATAGGGATGGAAACCGGTTTGGGAAGAAGCCCATGACTAGAGGAAGATATCATGTCCCACCAAATAGGAATGGTGGAATTAGGAAGTCAACGTCGAATCAGAATGATGCGTGTCACTTTTGCCGAAGGCGACATGGATCGGCCCCGTGCCATTTTAGGATGTGTGCTTACTTCGAGTGTGGCCAATATGGTCACCAAGCTAGAGACTATCATAGAAGATCGAGGGGATTATAGCAATTATCGCCATCGCCATCGAAGGGTCAGAATAGAGGGTTTGCGCCGTAGATTGCACAATAGGGTGGATAGAACACATTCCCAGCGCAAGGAAGAGTGTACGCCATCACTAGAGGATAGGTAGAGGACTCGCTTGATGTGGTTACAGGTATTGTTTCCTTGAACGACCACGCTTCTTATGCTTTATTTGACCCTAGTGCAACTCATTTATTTATAGCTGAGCAATTTGTTAAGCTAATAGGATTAAGTCCTAAAATGTTGGAGTCTGTGGTTAGTATATCTACACTGTTAAAGGATAAGGTGTTATCTAGTTAGAGATTGGTGAGCGAGAGGGGAGGATAGATTTGATGGTCCTAGCAATGTATGATTTCGATGTGATAGTTGGCATGGACTGGCTCACCAAGCAACGAGTTAAAATGCACTGCTATCATAAAACGATTTAACTTAACCCGTTAGTGGGTGAAAGTTTCGAGTTTATTAGGAGTCGATGAGGACCCTCGATTACCTTAATCTCGTCGCTTGAGGCAACTCGTTTGTTAGACGGGGGTTGTCAAGGTTACTTGACAACTGTCGTATCCACAACAATTGAGGAGCTGAAGATTGAAGATATCGCAGTGGTTCGGGAGTTTTCAGACGTGTTTCCAAAGGAATTGCCAGGTCTGCCACTAGAAAGAGAAATTGAGTTTGTAATTGAGCTAGCCTCCCGGGACAAAGCCAATCTCTAAGGCTCCTTACCGGATAGCGTTGTCTGAGTTGAAAGAACTGAAGGTGCAGATGCAGGAGTTGTTGGATAATGGATTAATACATCCCAGTGCATCACCTTGGAGAGCACCTGTTTTGTTCGTGAAGAAGAAATATGGTTTGTTGCGTTTGTGCATCGATTATTATCAACTCAATCAAGTGACGATCAAGAACAAATATCTATTCTCGTGAATCGACGACTTGTTTGACCAGCTGTAAGGAGCGTCGATATTTTCTAAGATCGACTTGAGAATAGGGTATCATCAACTAAGGATCAGAAAATGAGAACATATTGAAGTTAGTGTTTCGTACTTGATACAGCTATTATGAGTTCACTGTAATGCTGTTTGGTTTGACGAACGCCTTAGCTGCTTTCATGGATATGATAAATCGAGTTTTCAAAGAGTATTTAGATTAGTTTGTGATCGTGTTTATCGACGATATCCTAGTTTACTCGAGAAGTCTTGAGGAGCACGAAAGGCATTTGAGGATGGTGCTTCAAACACTGAGGAATTATGAATTATACACCAAGTTTAGCAAGTGCGAGTTTTGGTTGACTCGTGTTGCGTTTCTAGGTCACGTGATTTTAGGCAAAGGAATCTCTATGGATCCAACCAAGATTAAAGTAGTTATCAATTCGCGAAGACCGACGACAGTGACAAAGATCAGAAGTTTTTTGGGTTTGGCAGGTATTATAGAAGGTTTATGAAAGGATTTTTAGCTTTAGCCTCGCCATTGACTCGACTTTTGAAGAAGGAAGAGAAATTTGTGTGGACAGACAAGTGCGAGCATAGTTTCCAAGAGCTTAAGCAGAAGCTGACTACCGCACCCATGTTAACAATACCATATGATCCTAAAGGATATGAGATCTACAATGATGCGTCGTTTAGACGATTGGGTTGCATGTTGATGCAACATGGCAGGGTTGTTGTATACACATCCCATCAGTTAAGACCTCATGAGTTGAATTACCTGACGCATGACTCAGAACTCGCAGCGATTATTTTTGCTTTAAAGATTTGGAGACATTATTTGTGCAGAGAAAGATTCCAGATCTTTACAGATCATTAAAGTCTCAAGTATTTATTCTCTCAAAATGAGTTGAATATGAGACAACCTCACTAGATGGAACTTCTTAAGGATTACGATTATGATATCTCGTATCACCTTGGAAAGGTGAATGGGGTCGCAGATGCGTTAAGTTGAAAGTCTTCAGTTGTGCATATGATGGTCAATGAATGGGTTTTACTCGAGAGAGCTCGGGATTCGATTTTCAAATTTGAGGTAAGCTACCTTTTAAATTTTATGGCCACTCTCAGAATTGAGCCGAAAGTACAGATCAGAGTCAAGACGCTTCAGTTGATGGCCCCAGAGATTTAGAAAATCTTACAAAAGGATACCGATAAGAGAAAGACTGATTTTTAAATTTCTGAAGACGAGACATTAAGGTTCCGAGGACGATTGTGTGTACTTGATGATGCAAAGCTTAAGGAGGAGATCTTGTCAGAAGCTCATCGCAGCAGTTACAATATTCATCCAGGCAGTACAAAAATGTATCAGAATCTGTGTCAACATTATTGGTGGATCAGTATGAAGGCAGACATCGCCAAGCATGTCACCAAGTGTCTAACGTGTCAACAAGTGAAGGCACAACATTGTAAGTCGAGAGGACTTCTATAATCTCTTGAGATTCCCGAGTGAAAATGGGAATACATCACAATAGATTTTGTGACGGGCTTACTAAGGAATCAAATGGGTAATGATTTTATTTGGGTAGTGGTTGATAGATTGACGAAATTGGCTCATTTCATCGCCGTATGAAAGGACCTTGATTTGGATAGGCATGCACAATTGTACGTGTGTTAGATTGTTCGTTTGCATGGAGTGTTGGTAACTATTACATCAGACAGAGACCTGAGATTTACAGCTGCCTTTTGGAAAAGTTTGCAGACTGCCTTAGGAATGAAGCTACAATACAGTACGGCTTATCATCCTCAGACAAATAACAAGTTTGAGAGGACAATTCAGACACTCGAAGACATGTTGCGAGCTTGTATACTAGATTTCAAAGGAAGTTGGGAGGAACAACTTCATTTCGTCGATTATGCCTACAACAACAGCTATTGACAAAGTATTCAGATGGCACATTTCGAAGCATTGTATGGCAGAGTATGTAGAACGCCAATTTGTTGGGATGAGGTTGGAGAATGGAAGATCACAGGCCTAGAGTTGGTCCAGTAGTCAATGGATGTAGTTACAGTTATCAGGGATAGATTAAAGACCGCTTAGAGTCACCAGAAAACCTATGTAGATAAGCGTCAGAGACCACTGAAATTCCAAGTTGGTGAACATGTCTTTCCGAAGGTGTCACTGATGAGGGGTGCTTTGCGCTTCGGCAAGAAAAGGAAACTGAGTCTGAGGTACATAGGTCCCTTTGAGATTTTGGAAAAGATAGGGACTCTAATGTATCGTCTTGCATTGCCGTCGAGGTTAGCGCAAGTGCATGACGTCTTTCACACGTTGATGTTGAGGAAGTATGAGCCTGACCTGACCCACGTGCTGAATTTTGAAGAACTAGACGTGGATGACAAGATGTTATATGTAGAAAGATCGATTCAAATGGTAGATCGGAAGGAGCAGGTTCTGCATACCAAGACAATTGTAACTTGGGAAAGTGAAGATTCGATGAGACGATTGTACCCCCACATTTTTGTTTAAAGATTTGTAATGGTTTAAATTTCGAAGGCGAAATTTTTATAAAAGGGAAGGAGTTGCGACATCCTGAATTTCAGGTTCTGTTTTCAATGGAATAAGTCGCGCTTTTTATTGACGCGTCTATAGTTTTTTTCTCTGAACTGATCACTCACGAGATAACTAGTTTATCTGGTGAAGTCGTTAATGGGTTTTAATGTAATAGACTTAAGAATTCGACCAAAAATTGACTATTCGACCGTGTTAATCTGCAATGGTCCGTACGACATTGTCAAAATCGGTCAGATAATGGAGATAGGTCGATTCGACAGAGGTATGTGATTAGAGTGTGAGTGATTCCACCTGATTGCAAAATTTTTGTCGAATGTCATTAAACTGATTTTTCTGCCATTTCTGTACTCAGTGACCGAAATCTCGAGATTTTCACGACAACTGAGAGTCGCAAATGTATCAAAGATATACAATGTGTCTCGAAAATAATCGACCATGGGTCAATTGCTCCTTCATGTATCCATAAATGACCCTCCACTGACGTTTCAGAGGTGATGTGCCAAAGAAGTTGTACAATAAGACGTCCTACACAATGTCATGGCAAAAAGGTTTCAGGCAAAAACATCTTATTTAGGTCCAAAATGACAAATTTCAAGTTTCATGAATACATGAACATATCTTATTTAGTCATAAAGTGGTGAGATCTTTGATATTGTCTACTAACCTAAAGGATGATATCGACATGAGCCCAACGAAATTCTACATTATGTGAATTTAGATGCCGCTGTCTACATATAAAAAAGGGTAAAGTAGAATGAAAATGCAAATTGGTCATGACCCATTAGAAAAAAAAAAGTTCTAAAATCTCTATTGCTGCTACCATTAAAATCCCACGGCAAACAATCCAACCTGACACACCCCTACCTGAAATTCCAACCCCTTGCATTCCACTATCGTCAGAACTAGGGATTGCCCTCTCACAAGGTTTGAAACTTCATCTTTAGAGTGATCATCTCGAACCAAAATAACATGTTCTGCTCCAAAGCCAACGAAATTATCACTATCATCATGGTTGCCAAAAATTGATAGTATGACACTTTCGTCATTCTCTGATTCAAGTAAAATTGGGGCTTCCCCACATATATAGCTAGTTTCGGGCCTCAATGTGATATCCTAGATTTTATAGTTCTGCTTTCAATTAAATTAATTGGGCTTTTCATCGATGCGCCTATAGTGTTGTTCTCAGAGCTGATCACTCCTAAGATAACTAGACTAACTGAGGAAGTCATTAAGGAATTTTAATGCAATAGACTTGAGGATTCGACCAAGAATTGACTACTCGATTGTGCTCATTTACAAAGATCATTGCGGCATAGATATAAGTCGATTGGAAATCAGAAATATGTCGATTTGACTGAGATGTGTGGTTAAATGTGGGTGATTCCACCAAATTGAGAAATTCTCGTTAACCGACACTAGACTGATTTTTCTATCGTTTTGGTATCCTATGTAGGTATTTGAATCATTGAGATTTTCATGACAACCGAGAATTGCCAATGTGTCGAAGAGGTTCATTGTGACTCGAAGAAAATTGACCATGAGTCATTTGCACTAAAAATTTCTGAAAGCTATATGGTAGACTAGGACATGCTAAAAATACGCCAAAGTGAAATTAACCGCGAATTTAAATCCGATTTCAGAAATTAAAATTTTTGCCATGTCACAAATCATTTTAGAAACGTCGACTTAGTCTCCAAAGCTTTTTCTGTAAACCGAGACTTTTTGGGAAAAAGTCGTCGTATGGTCGTTTTTGTCTAGAAAATGTCAAGGACCGTTTTTGATCGCGCATTTGGGATGCAAGTAGGATCAATCGGTGAAGAAACATACTAATTTGATCGAGGGCTTGGTATTGAAATTTATAGAGGTCAAATTGAATTGAATTGAGAAACATTTGGTGTTCAATTGAAGCAAGATCAACCAAAATTCGTATGCCCCCACCTTCCATGACTATTGGACCATTTCAAGGCTTCTAAAGGAAGCCAAAGGGCTGAGGAGATTACTGTGCAAGCCAGCTAAGCTTGGTGGAACATGTTTGAGGAAATAAAGGGATGAGAGAGAGAGAGAGAGAGAGAGAGAGAGAGAGAGAGAGAGAGAAGTGGTCCCCCAAGGGAGCAACCGGTTCCCCCCTTCTTCGTTGCTCTTTCCATCGAGCTCCTCCTCCTTCTCCCTGCCGTGCAACACTTCAGTAGCCCATAAGTAGAACCATAAGCTTACCTCACCGCCAAAGTCCACTGGAGCCACAGCAATGCCACCACTCGCCTACGCGTGCCCCTTCGCCTCAGTCGCGTCCCCCACCGTTCTAGTAGCGTCGTCTTGCTAGCCCATGCTCCCAGCAACACTCCAGACTAGCCCAGGCCGCCGTCCAGCTTGCCACTTCCGTTGTGGAGCCCCACCTGGACCCGGTTTGGTCCCCTCCACTCATCTCAGCCCATTGTCGCCTTAACCAGCACCGTTCAACCTTTTCTCGGCCAAGATTAGCGCAGAACATAGAGTATGAAGAGTGGGTATTTCAGTCACTGTTCAACTCGTTTTAGAGGTGTTCCCGACCTTGGTTGGCGGTCCTCCTTTGGACTTTGTCGAGTTCCTCCACGTCCCCGTCGTTTTGAACTAAGCGGTTCATCAATGAAGTGAGTTTAACTCACTAATCCCTACTTAGTAGGTTAATGTCGGTTAAGGGTTGTTTAGTTTAGACTAAGTATGGATTAGGCGGATAGTTAGATTATATTAGCAATTTAATTGACTGTTGTTGTATGTTAGGTGATTAGAGTAGCGTTGTTAAAGCCTAGACAAGTTTTAGTATTTAGCTAGAGTGGTTCAGATATTTTCCGAATTTGTCTTGACTTCCAATTAGGCTTTACGGGCCTAAGTTGCATTTATTGGCATTTATTTATTATTTTTCGTAATTAATTAATTAATTAATTTCCAGAAATTAGACCAGGATAGTTGGTGACCGGAATTTTATGCTGATTGCAATGGTGTGATCTGTATATTTAATTGAGTTCTAATTTGTGTGGATTGAGGGTGATTTGTGGTTGGAAGTATTTATCCAAGAATTAATTTATTTTAGTAATTAATTAGAAAATCACCGAGCGTCGGTTTACAGCGCCAAAAATATATTTATGGGCTATTGAAACTAATGGGATTTTTAAGGGTGAAAATGTTATATTTTGACTAAGGCCGACCGTGTACCCACACATAATAATTTTTATCGGGTATGATAAAAATGGTGTTTTGGTCAGCTTCTGGTGAGTGTTAAATTATTAGTTTTGGGTGAGCAATATAATTTGTGGTCAACTTCTAGTGAGCAATAAATTATTAATTTTGGGTGAGCAATAAATTATTAATTTTGGGCGAGCAAATATACTTTCTTATCAACTTTGGGTGAGGTATACTATGGCCCCGTTTAGTTGGACTTTCCCAAGGGGCTTTGGGCCTCGAAAGCCCCTTGGGGGAAAATTTTTGTGTTTGGCAAAACTTTTGAATGCTCTTTGGTGGAATGTGGGCATTCCACATGCTGAAAGCCCAATGCTGGGGTAGGGCTGCTTTCAGCTTTGGCATTTCCAAAATGCCTGAGAATTACTGTTCATTCTTCTTCCCCACCATCTTCTTCCCCGTTCAGTTCTTCTTCCCCCGCCTGAGAGTCGGTCGAGTTTCGCGGTTGACGGCGCTCAGCCGCAAGTGGGCTGCCGGGATGCCTTGCCTGAGGTTGCGCAACCTCAGGCGAGGTGGCCTGAGGTCAGGCGACCTCGGGCGGCGTCGCCTGGGTCGCTCGACCTCAGGCGGCGTCGCCTGGGTCGCTCGACCTCAGGCGGCGTCGCCTGGGTCGCTCGACCTCAGGCGGCGGCGCCTGGGTCGCTCGACATCGCTTGAGGCCGCGCGACCTCAGGCGACACCCTAGGTCGCGCCTGAAGTCGAGCGACCCAAGCGACGTCGCCTGAGGTCTGCCGCCTGAGGTCGCGCGGCCTCAGGCGGCGTCGCCTGGGTCGCTCGACCTCAGGCGGCGTCGCCTGGGTCGCTCGACCTCAGGCGGCGGCGCCTGGGTCGCTCGACATCGCTTGAGGCCGCGCGACCTCAGGCGACACCCTAGGTCGCGCCTGAAGTCGAGCGACCCAAGCGACGTCGCCTGAGGTTGAGAGACCCAGGCGACGCCGCCTGTGGCCGCGCGACCTCACGCAGCGTCGCCTGAGGCTGTGCGACCTCAGGCGACGCCTTGGGTCGCGCGACTCAGGGCGTTGCCTGAGGTCGGCGCCACCCAAGGCATCGCCGAGGCGACCTCAAGCGAGCTGCTCCCCGCCATCGCCACTGCCTCCTCGCCACCACCAGCGCCACTGTCACCAGCCACACCCCCACGATCACCTAGCTGCATCTCCTCCTCCCTCTTCTTTTTTTCATTTTTTTTTTTACTTTGAAATAGCTTTGCAAAACATATACAAAAAATTGGTTTCCAAACACACTTCCCTTCCCAAAATGCTCATTCTCTCAAGGATACTTGGGGAAATGCAAAACCATTTCCCCAAAATTGAACCAAATGGGGCCTATCTATCTTAAGTTTAGGGTGAGCAGTCCCGATTTGATAGGACATTATAGATAGTATTGAGTGGGTTGACCGAGAAGTGGTCTCGATGACATGTAATCGACTAAGTCGATTGATCGATGATTCGATCTGTTTTGATGTGTTGAAGTGATTGATTGATATGATTTGTGTATCTATGAGATAGATTGACTTGTAGGAAGAGACTGAGGCTAAGGTGAGTCCTTCAACCTATGTTTGTGCTTATGTAGCCATCAAGGCGTATTTTCTTCTTAGTCGAATCTTAGGGAGTAGAACTCGCTGAGATGTCGTCTCACCCCATTGTGAGATAACATTTCAGGTCCATAGATGGCATCCCCTGAGTTTTTTGGACAACTTAAGAAAGTGATAGAGCAAACCTCTTATATTCTGATGAATCAAGGGCCTTGGGGTTAGGACTATGAGCTGGTAAGGTCCGTAGTTTGGGTCAATGTGGGTTTCACCCACAAGGTGCCCCACCGATACATGTCGTAGTACTGCCGAGCTCAAGATCGCCAAAGAGAGGGTCCTATTCTGGAATCTGAGATTCCTTTGTATGCTCTAGAGGTTGCTTTTGGGAAAGGCACAGCTGATCCTCCTCAAGGCTCGATCGTAGATGCAGTAGCCCTAGTTCTTGCAGTACCAGAGTCCCCGGTGTAGTCTGCTGAAGGCTCCAGTTGGAGTGTAGAGGAAAGTGAAATCGTGGAGGAGGATGAAGAGCAGGACGAGGACCCGTAATTTGTGAAGCCCCCACTCTTGTTTTTAGACTTGTTTTTCTTAGACTGACTTGTATTATATATGACATGACTGGTATGTTAAGTATATATAAGTGTGTTGTTGGTTTTTAAAATTATGACCTTACTTCTCTATCCCATTGTGTTATTGTTTGGGCATTGTTTATCTGTTTCTGCATGTGCATTAAAATGAATGGGTCGGGGATGCGTCCTGGGGCATCATTATTAATTGACCGTAGCGGGATGGACACGCGCTTGGAGGATCGGGGCATGACACTCAAAGCATCAATGGATAAAGGAAAAAAAAAAAACAGTAAAGAAGATCAGCAACGCTTTGCGCCAGTTTGAGTATACTAGCATGAGTGCGGAAGTTCTGACTCAAATGGAAAGTTTTGGAAAGACATCCCTTTTCCATTCTGATATCAGGTCGATCCATCGAATCTATCAAGAAGTCAATGTAGAAAAGGGACCTTATGTCTTCAAACCTGAAGTCTATTCCCCTTGCAATAGTTTGTGCAGTGTCGCCAGAAAACATAAAGCCCTCAGAAACGTTTGTACATATATACTTGAACAGTGAAATTTGTCTCATGGTGAGATCCTGCACTTCATCAATGTATACAAAATCCACCACGTTACCAGCAAGCTGCTCACGGAAAAGACGGCGATGAAGATCATTGACAAGATCAGCCAAATCAAATTCACCATTTTTAATTTTTATCTTTTCAAAATCCTCAAAAGCATCTTAAATTTCAGCTTATGATTGCATACGTTCATTTAGAATACAATTTTCTCTTTATACATACACTCCTACAATCACAAAATTTAATACAAAAGTTTCTAATAAAATGGAAATGCAAACTAAAGAAGTGGCAAAAAGACCAAAACAAGGAATATTGCCGCACAAGTTAATCTGCAGTTTCAGCAAGCAGATGAAGTCGATCTCTAACATGCAATGATTAATCTATTTTCTAGCAGTTAAAACTAAGTGGCAGCACCCAAGCATGGCAAAACACTGATTTGACCCATGCACTCTTGCTACATATTATATTTCCTGTCGAACTCTATATATGAAGTGTCTTGGTTGTGCTTCTCTGCTAGGAGGAAAATAGCAGCATGCCAAAGGGGTTATCTACATGTCCAGACTAATACAAAAAAAAAAAAAAAAAAATAACAATCCATTAACCTTGCATTTCTGAAAAGTACACTGCTTCTGTCGAGCAGATCATCAAGCTGATTATTCTCTTTCTTCACATTTAAGATGGCTTTAGCCAAGTCCTTGTCAACATCAACATTTAAGAAGCATCCACGACTTTTAGCATCATCAACCAAAGCTTCCCACACAGATTTGCTTTCTGTCAGTGTTTTCCCATTTCCTAGAATCCACAGACAATATCTATAGATAGGAGATAATTCTGGGATTACTGGCTATATCACTCTAATAATGTAATTTGACACGGTTAAGAGGATCGAGTACCTCGCCCTGGTAAGAGCAACATTGGTCCTCTTAGTATTGGACAAGAACCCAATATCTCCACGCGAGTTTGATCTGACGGTGGATATTATAACAATGTCTTCTTCACCCCCTTGAAATCCATCCACTGACTTCACCTTGACCATAAAACCCTTGGTATTTTCGTACTTTTTTCCAAGTTTAGCTTGAACTGCAGCAACCTGAGCTTCATAAGGAGATATGACACCTACCGTCAGATTTTCTTCTGACCCATTCCAAGCTGCAAAGTAAAGGAAATAAAACCATCACTACCATGATATTGTTTTATGCGGGGTGAAAAACTTCAAAAGAAATATCTTCACAAGAGTACTATTAATGACCATCATAATCTATACCTATATGATCATGTAATACATGCAAAATCCATGTGGTAAAAAGAACACGTATAAAATTCTCTTGACATACCTCTGTATAAATTCCTCAATATTCTTTAGACAACTTCCACCTCAACAGCGTTTCTACAGCTACATCCATCATCACCAACTTCTTCTCGTCCATCAGTAATATGTATGAACGAGTAAGGGCCAAACATCGGCCCTGGCAAATGACTTTTTCTGTAACTTTTGCGCTTCACGTTTGGCCCGTCCAAAATTTGGTTTTGTTAAAACTTTGAAGTCAGAAACAGACTTATCGATGGATGCATCCGGTACTGTATATTGAGAAGTTGCCTTGAATAATTTAGCGAAATTTATCGTTCAAACAGACTCCTTCCAAAACCAGCCCTGCTAGAAATCTGTAGAAATGAAGCATGATGATATAAAAAAAAAAAAAAATTAAGGGCCGTTAGGTATAGAAAATTAGCCCATCTGAGCTCAAATGACGAGAAGGATACTACACATCTTTCCAGACCAAATAGAAGTTTACTTTTCAGACATTTTAACATTACCTTGCTTTCGACCATAGCAGGCAACTAACACTCATCTCCAACTAAAATCAGATGCTTGACACCAGGGAGTTGCAGAGGAATTACTGACCCGCATTCTTTCAACTGGGCTGCCTCATCGATTACCAGTAAATTGAGAGGCTCCATTGCCACAGAGTACAGCTTATATGAAATAGAAGTAGTGCAAAAAATCAAGGAAGCACTTTCATAACAGAAGTCAGCAATCATGGCCTTACTCGTATGGTTTGGAAGTTTTATACCTTTCAAAGAATCACGAACAGTCAGCAACATGGAAAGGCATTCCTATCTCTTCATATATAAGTTATTTAGTGGTTCTATGGACGTCTGAAATGAAGACAGGCTAATTTCATCGCGTGAAAGAGTTAGCTCCATCTTCTCTGAGTCCAACTTCTCTCCACATAATAGAGTTTCAAAAGAATCAAGTAAGGTAAGGAGGTGGGCAAAAGAACACCCAAGTGCCAAAACTTGGTACAAATGGACACTTAAGTACCAAAACTTATGAAATGAACATTTAAGTGCCACTTTTTATGAAAAATGGGATACTTGAGTGTCACATCTGGTGAACCCTGCTAGAAATCCTACATGACAATTTTTTTTTATTAATTTTCTCGCTTACGTAGCTCGCCGAAAGGCTGACTCAGCAAATCACACACAAAAACGACATTGTTTTGGTTTAATTTGAATTTTAAAAAATAACTAATTAAATTAAAAAAAATTTAAATTAATTAATTAATTAAAAAATGAAAGGGAGGAGGAGGAGGGAGGCGGCGGCGGCAAGGGCCCATTGTCGGAAAGGTGGGGAGGGTCGGCTGGGGCCCATGACCCTCACCCCAGATCTGGGTGAGGACACGTAGGCCCTCGCCACTAGTTGGCTGGGGTTGTTGGCCCCCAGCCTGGGCTCGGCAGCCCCGGCTGACCCTCCCCCTCCTTTCAGGCAACGGCGGGGAGGTGGCGGCAGCAAGGGCTAAGTCCTCAGTCACCGACTGCCTCCCTCCTCCTCCTCCCCTTTCCCTTTTTAAATTAATTAATTATTTTTTAAAATTTAGTTAGATTAATTATTATATTAATTATTTACTATGTCAGCACCAAAACGACATTGTTTTGACATTGTTTAGCCATATTAGCATGCAAAACGACATTTTTTTGCATGCAGCTCGCCAGAAAATTGTCACGTTAGCATTTTTGCTGAATTTTCTCGTTGGTGGCACTTAAGTGATTCATTTTGCTCTGACTTTGACACTTAAGTGTCCATTCGTGCCAACTTTGGGCACTCAAGGTGTCTTGGAGGTGTGTAATCTTCTGGAATCTAGATACATGAGTATAGAAAATGAAGAGGCATACCTGTGGTTCTTGGCATTGTGATGGTGTCTTAGCAAGAAGCTCTTCCATGGGAGTCAGTGGAGCAATTGTTTCAGCTATTACTTCCACCACTTTACAGTATGAAAGGCCACAGTTTTTGGCCATGACTGCCATGAGTTCTGCCACCTGAAATAGTAAATCAGAAATGCCTTTCCTATCGTTGGCAATGTTGAAAATGTGTGACACTATTTTTGAGAACATTTTCCACCACAAGTGCTACAGGGGTGGAAATCTTTTCATCCAAAAAAGAGAATAAATATATGCAGTATTTATTCAGAATGCAAACCGAAACACTAGCCGTTGATACCTGAAATTTTTTGTCGACATTTTAATCATCAATTTTGCAAAAATATAAAAAAAAAATAAAGAGCAAAAAAAATGAATGAATGAAAACATAAAAAAAAATGTAAAGAAAAAACAAGAAAAAAAGAGAGAAAAAGAAAATAAGAAAAAAAAGAAAAGGGGGAAGCAAATTCGACAAAAACGGGGGGGGGTCTCTCGCACGGAGGGAAGATCGCTTTTTTTTTTTGGCGCGCAAATTCTCTCTCGAGGACCCTCTCGCTACATTTTCTCTCTCTATCGGACTCTCTCTGGAGGGGAGGCTCTCGATTGGTGACGATCCCTCTCTGTAACTACTCGATGGAGCTTCCATGGAAGATCTTGAAACCCTAGCCTTGCTCGCTGTCTACCGGAGGGAGCTTCCACCTCCATTTCCAACGGTTCTCTGTCGAGCTCTCGGCTTCGCTCTGTTCGATTCTTGAAATCTCCAGCACGCGGCAAATCCCCTCGCCAAACAGAGCTTCCCTTTCCTTTGTCACTCTCTCTCGGATTTTCTCTCTGGTTCGCTTGATCGCGGTGACATCAGCAAAACCGGTGGCGGTTATAGCAACAGCGAGGACACCACTGTCTCTTTCTTCGCCGGATTTGACGCGTTCTCTAGGGGATTTCTCAAATCTCCGGCGAAAACCAGAGAACCAGTCTCTCCCTCTCAATCGCTCTCGGTTCTAGTGTTTCCGAGAGTTTTTCGACGGATTTCTCTCTCGTTTGGGGCAAAGATTGGCGATAGCCGTGACGACGACGACGCTTAACTGATCTTCTCTCTAGATCGGATTCACCGGATTGGTGAGCTCTCTTTCTATCCCTCTCGATTCGTTAGGGTTTCGGTTTCTGTTCTCTCTTTCAATCCGTTCGGGTCGTGGATTATGATCTCTCTCTGATCGCTCCTTCTGGTGATTTTTCTCTCTCGGATCCGGCTCTTTGTTGCTCGCTCGACGATTGTGTCCTTTCGGAGCTCGAGGTGCAGGGGTTCGGATCCACGCCGAGTTTGGAGGTTTCGGTTCATTTCCAAGGACAAAACTCCATAACCTCTCAGCAACAGCGTCTCTCTATTTCGGGCTCGATTAGGTTCTCTCTCGATCACTCTTTCTCTTTCGATTTTGTACTTGTATCTGCTTTCTAGCTCCGAAGTTGCATGCCTTCATTAGCTTCTTTCGCCAAGCCACTTTAGCTTGCATGTCGTTCATGATGATCGCCGTGTTTGTGATGTTTTCTTTGGTGCCATTTGTTCCATAACCTGGAAATGTCCTTCACTTGTTTGATGTAATAAACAATGGCTGCCTTGTCCTTGTTGAAGAAAAATGGTCTTTCAAGACATGTATGGAATATCTGTTCATTTTGATATGAAAAGTTCGAAGCTCGGCCTTTAGCTAAGGAAGATGATACATGGTTAGATTTTGTTCTGTGGAGATGCTACTCACTTCTAACTTGGAATTGATGGTTATGGATGCTTCTTTTACTGATATCCTGCAATGGGAAGCTGATGTAGACCATTGAAAGCATGTTGCGGGGGGTGAAAATCATAGCCATTCCATTTTCAACTTGCTTTAGATTTGTTGGAACCTCTTCAGCACATGCTGATTTGTAACTGTTGTGGCCCTAAGCTAATGTCCATTGATCCTTCGTTTGATGCTATTCCATTTAAGTAAGCATGTACAGGGACATAAGATCGTGTTATTATGAATTTCATGTTCGCTTGGATAAGATATTAAGTCAGGGATGAATCAAATTTTACTGGAAATCAATCTATGGATGCTGACCATGTCTTGATATTCCATGATTGGGTGTCTTCTACTGCTGTATTATGTTAAGCTTCCCCTGCTTATCCTTCTCTTGGATTATGCTTTCGTATGATGAGGGTTCAAGTAACATAGAAAGCTGGTTGTCTTGATATGATGTTGCTAGTGTAAACAATAGATTAGTCATGCTTGGTGAGGAATTGACTTATGGTGAAGTGGAATTTAGATCATAGAGCGATGCTTTATGAAATGCCTTTAGTTACAACATATAATGAAATGCTGTCTTTGATTTTTGAAGTTGATTCGATTATAGAAATGTTGTCTTTTCTGTGGCTAGTTGATGTTAGTCTTGAAATAAGATAGTAGATGCGTTCAATTGCTTTCAATATGTTGTAGAATGCTTGTGTTACATATTGCCATGTTCTATTATAGACTGACTAGTTCATGTTCTAGTATTTTTGGATTCATGTGTTGATAAGATGATAGTGTCTCTATAAAATTTGTTTGGGATATGCTGAACTTCATTGTGAGAAATATATAGAAATGAAAGCATGATTTGCTATTCTTGTCGACCTTGTTAATTTTGCAGGATGTTTTGGAATTTTGATTTCTTAACACTATCTTTGAACTTGTTCACAATTTTAATAGTTCATATGATACCTTTGTGAAAAAATACTTTGCATCAAGGTTGTTTAGTCTTTTTTTTATGACTTGACATGATTTCCCAAAGTTGTGAGTTTTGGATATCACATGAATTGCATACCGACTGTCTTGTTCTTCATGAATATACATGTTGCACGAACATGTTCAATGATGTATATGTTTAGTAAGCGGTCATTCATCAGCTCACTCATTTGTTTGATTAATTGAGAACCAAGGTCATATGGCTTGAATACTTGTCATGTTATACGCTTCGCATGTGATCGTTAGATGAATGATTTAGGTGCGACCCATAATAATGCTGAATTTTGGGATGTCACCTAGAATTTGATCTAGAGACTTTGTGACTTTAGTTACTCTTTTTGAATACAAAAAATGTCTTGCTCATAATTGTTTTGATATGTGATGATTGTTTCTTTCATTTGTATGCATCTAGTCATCCAGATTTCTTATATTAGGTTTAGAATAGGATCCTAAACTTAGATAAGGCGTGAAGATGGTGGAGGTCGATGTCCATTCTGACCATTGTCATGTACTATTTGTTTTCCCGACATATGTCTTGGGTTCCATGCATTATATAAAACCCAACGAGTTGCGGGTTTCCTTTCTTTTCCGATTATTTTCTCTTTTATTTTCTTTAGGATTGCATGATTAGGTTTACTGCTTTTCTTGATTGTCTACTTAATGTCTTGCAATTTTAATTCCATTGATTGTTTTCTTTTCATGCTTTTTTAGAAATAGAATAGAATGAAAATAATCAACCATGCATGATCACTTAGTCTAGAAATAATGATCCTGAAAATATAAAAAGAAACGCATTGACATGTTAGGAAAAAAACACAACATACTGTTTAGGTACCGAAATGGTGTTAATAGAAATATTAACGTAACCCAAGTCCCCGAACCTAGATATCTGGTTGCATTGGAATTAAGGGAACTCTCCCGATCTTTGATTGGGTTTTCTAGCCAACCCCCAAAGAATGAGGCTAGTGGCAACTCCTGTATATTCTTAGGTTGTTAAACAATTAGATTGCATAAATAAACCTGCTGTCACACGGGGTACAAGCTTGGGAGAGCTCGCGATCTCGTCAGGTAACTCTTGTGATCAAGTACCCCTAAATTTGACATTTCCTCTTCTTGATATTTGAGGGCGGTGAGATCGGGTCGTGACACTAGCAAAAACAGCAAAAGTGACTGCTCAATTAATCATTTTTGAGGTGGAATTTTAACAAGTGCAAGACCTCATAACTATTAATTCAGACATATCTGCAAAGCAGTAAGGAGCATGAGTTGAAATGATAGAACAAACCGGATACACCTAAAAGGCGATATGAAAGAGATTAAAAACAGAACAAACAATGTGTGCAACTTTGTCCTGCCACTGCCAATAAGCCTAAATCTCGTGCAAAAACAACAACATATAAATGAAGCCTCATCCCACTAAATGGGATCGACTATATGAATCTTAGATTTCATGCAAAGACGCAAAAATTTTATTCAGAATGTTGCTTGGCCCATCTGCTTCACTCGCCCAGACCAAAAGCAAACAAAATAGATCTCCCAGCAAAGTGCTCTGTATATTCAGAAAATAATATCTTTACTTTCTTTAAAGTTATATACCACTTGGTTTTTTCCCTTCAGTAAAAACGAAATGTCTTCAGTTTCTTGATGGCTAGAAAATCTAAAAATGCTTGCTGACTTATGCATATGCAAATAAACTTGACAATTTTACCTGGAGGTTTGAAACTTGGCCTCCAAAGAAAGTATCTTCCTCTGACAGAGTAATTATGAGTTTCTTTATAAGCATCAGTAGACCGCTCCATTCCCCATGGCCTCACTATCTGAATTAACACTCGTAGATTAGTAAGATTATTCAAAAGCTGTGTTCAACTGAAAAGTTGATTCAAGAAATACTCACAGTGTAAGGAATACCACTGGCTACGAGTGCTTCTTCGGCTTTTCTTTTGCAGATCAACACTCCCCAGAACAAACTTAAGGGGCAAGAAAGCAGTCAATAGATCACGTTTAAATATCTTTATAAATAGAGAATGGTCTCACAAAAAAAAAACAAAAAAAAAGAGCCCACTTACTTCAGCATAGCCGCAGGAAATCCGACCTAATTTGTTCCCAAAGATGAAACCATGATGAAGTGGTTAACTTTGGCCGAAGTTGCTGGCCAAACAGAGATAACACAATTTGATGGAGCCAACTTCAAGAGAAGGCACATATGACAACTACAGTGCTCTTTCATAAAGTTCAGTCAAGTTCAGTTTTACCAAGTTATTTTAATGAATGTAAAAGATCCAATAAAGATTTTGCAAATTGCTTCCTCAATCCTCCTGGTCAAGTCTTCATTTGTTACTCTTAGAGTTCAATGATCTTACATTACACAAAAACCTAACGATATAATTGTTGCATAAGAATCCTGAGTCACTAAAGAAAATGATCTTCGGTGGCCAGGACTCAATACCCCACTTGATCTTGAAACTAATGAGCAATTATATGGTGGTATGGACTTTATCTACCTACATCAATGAGGTTCTTCGTAGCCATATAGTCAATTCTGCATGGGCCCATCACATCAAAAATTTCCTTTTCGCTTGCACCAATGTAGCATATAACCGCAGAAGCATTGGCTAAGGCTGGCCTTATCTGATATGGCTTCTCCAAGTTACATTCCGCAACTTCAAGCTTCTCCACAGCTGGGCTAAAAACTAGAAAATAACCGTTATTTGTTATCACAGAGTATCTTATAAACAATAATGGATTTATAAATGAAGATTACCATAAGAAACGACAATGTAATGGTTGGAAAGACAGTGCTAATGAAAAGTTATCAGCATATACCTCTCAATCCTTTGCTTAAGCTTCAACAAGAACTTCTCATTGTCTTCCTCAACTGTTTTCAACAACCTCTCCAACAAGTGAGAGCAATCCCTTAAACATTGGCAAAAAATGGAGAAGTCTAATGACTTACCACATATATTCATTCCGCTTTAACTGATAAACTCTATTTACCAACGATAATCTCCTCATTAAGACAATCCATATCTAAAAGAAGAAGAAGAAGAAGAAGAAGAAGAGTTTAAATAAAATATTCACTTCTTAGATATATAAATAGAATTACAATATATAAAGATATAAAGATCACTTACCCAACTAAAATTTTCCTGCATTCTCGATGCACTCTTAAACATCAATCGGTACATGAATGGCTCTCGACCAATATTGAGTGCAAATCAAAGTTTACACTACTTTGGGAGTTAAGGAACTTTGAAAGCCATCTAGCACATAACCCAATGTACTAAAAGTTGATTTTGAAGCAATAATAGTTACGGGAATAGACAAAATATCTCGAGCCATCAAAGAAATGATCTTATATTTTGAGCCAGTAGTCTTCCACCACATCAAAAGGTCAAGATCAAGAACTTTTTCATTTTTTTTTTCTTGAAGATACTCATCAAGCTTGGATTTGTTGTCCTCGCATTCTTGTTCATTCGAGTATAAAAACATTTTCTTCCAAGCTTAAGCGTCATACTTCTTTATTCCTTCATTACCACTTGTATCGGCATTGGAACCACTACTACTTGCACCCAAACTATGGCCGCCAAAATTTCGATTACTTGAAATAAGAGAAAATTGTTCATAAAATTCATACAAATGCTCCAATGTATCATTCACATTGTAATGCATCTCTTTAATTTTCGATTCATCATCATAAATTTGTCCATACAAGAAACTCACATAATTCAACTTTGCTCTAGAATCTAACACAACTGCAATCAACACCGTCATATTCACTTTATCCAAGGTTCCATAATATTTGTCAATTTTTTCTTTCATTTTCATACCCATAACTTGAAACTTAGGATCCGAAGCATTGGCTGCATCTTTCAAATATCTATACAAAAAAGTTACCCCTTCAAAATAATCATTTGAAGTAATATATGAATTCCCCGACATCCAATTAGTGACATCATAGAATACTTTTAGAAATTTTGAAAGAATAATAGCGTTTTTCCAATCATCATCACTAGGAATTTTATGATTAAGCTCACTTGCAAAAGATAGATCATCTTCTTCTATTATTTCAAAAGCTTTTATGAACTTTATGGCGGTGTCTAACATGAGGTAAGTAGAGTTCATCTAGTGGCAACATCAAGAACTACCGAACCCTTATAAGTGATCAATTTATTCTCAATGCAAGATTGAAATGCTTTGGCTTGTGTGGGAGAACTACTTACATACCTAATCACATTTCAGATATGTGCAATGGAGTCACGTACCATAGTCAAGCCATCTCTCACAATTAAATTTAATATATGAGCTATACACCTCTAACACTACCATCTAATATCAACAATCTTTTTTTCAAAAGTTTTTCCCTCAAATAGCCAATTGCAACATCATTCAAGCTAGCATTATCCACGATGATTGTGGACACATTTTTTTTTTCTATTTCCCACTCCTGAATGCATTTCTTCACCATTTTCCCAATCTCCCTATCTCTGTGACTATGCATTACCATAAAATTGATGATTCTTGTATGCAACTTCTAATTCTCATCAATAAAATATGCAGTGAGATACAAATAATTTAAATTTTGAATGAAACTCCATGTATCAGTCGTAAGTGTGATCCTAGAATTAATCTTTCTAAAATAATTCTTCAAAGAAGTTCTTTCATATAAATACAACTTTATACAATCTTTTGCCATTGTGAAATGTGATAAATGTTTGAAAAGAGGTTGTAACTCACTGACAAATTCATGAAATCCAACACACTCAACCAAGGAAAAAAGGTTGTTCATCAAGGATGATGAACTGAGTAAGCATTCGCCTACAATGTTCTTGATTAAATGACCATATTGATAAGACGCTATTAGTATTATAATCTCCTCCTGCATTGCTAGACATGTCTAAATTACGTGGTGCAAAGAATTTCTGTCTCTTATCTATATTACGGGAAAACCTCTTGCATATGGTCAAGTGCTTCATCATTGTAGAAGTATCATTAGCAACACGGTACTTAAGTATGGACCCACAATGAATATACTTCACTTGATATGTTTTTCCATCTTTATCATTGATTATCGCATAATAATTCCAACATTTGGATGTATATTTCTTATCATAAGAAAGATGATAACCAAGTACCTTATTTGTGGCGCTCATGGTAAGGGGTGCATTTTCTTCATTTTCATTGCCAAAAAACTCCAATTATGTGATTGAAGTTATATCCTCATGTCCCTCCACCTCCATTGACGTGTTATCTTGATACATTAACTTTGCACTACACAACAACAATAGAATATAATTAGAAATTTCAAAATAAATAGCAAACTATAAATGAAACACCACAATGAACTCATTTATTTTAATGCAACTCATATAATGTACCCATTGGCCAAGAGTTTCTAAATGTGACACCAAATATATAAAATATAGAATTGTTGAAAGATACAGAATTGCTGCTTAACATGTTATTTCATTAGAAGAACTTCCTGAGTTAATTTTTAAGGAGGGAGGCGAGGGAATTGCTTCTTTTTTGTTTGTTGAAGAAGGAAAAGGAAAATTGGAGATACTAGGAGAACTTATTTTAGCTCGGAGATTGGTCTGTACGTAGTTTGCTCTAATTTGGATGAAACGCTTATGGTAGGTTCTGGTTGTTAGGCAAGATTTGAAGATGGGACCAGGAAAAGTGGCATCTCAATGTGCTTGTGAGTTAACCTTAATTTCACAGAATGCTGGGAAATTGACCTGTGCTCCTTTAGGTGATGTTATTGAAACTTTAATACGGTCGTTTCTCTTGTTTCTCTGACTAAGTTGTAGAGGTTGCCATGGGAATCTATGCAGAACTGATGCAGAGGTTAGTTGTGAAGAATTTCCTTCACAGAGAATTGCTTCCAAATGACAACTCTATTTCTGTTCAATGCAAGCGAGTTGAGTTTATTGATTCATTCTCTTCTGCAGCAATCAGTTTCTTTTAAGATAGTGGAAGCAATGCGGGCAACCCAAGATCGTCTATACATGCAAAAATCAACAAGAAATGTAAGCAGGTGATTTTTTCTCTCATACTAAAAATACTTCACTTATAAGCTGGAGTTATTCCATATTGAGGTTTACTTTTCACCAGGAATTAGCTAAGAGAAGCTACTGAGAGCACCGGCCTTCCAACTTTTGTAGTCACTGATGCTGGAAGAACTCAAGTATGCATATGCATGTCCTTGCTTATGTCATGTCTAAGAACCTTTCTTAATAATTTGCTTCATGATGATAACTGCAAAAAATTCAGAAAGACGGGGTCAACATATGGATGTACTCAAAAGATTGTACTATTGCTTTCATATTATTCGATAGTTTCCATTCCTTTTAGTTTTTGATGTTTTCTTATGTAGGGTATTTGATATAAAGGATCTTGCTTAGAAAGTGATGGTGGGCCAGTGGAGTTGTTCAAGTTCATCGTTATGCATTTGTCCCCTTCTATGTTGAGAATTTTGATTTTCTTATTTTTTTCTTGAAGTGTTCTTATTTTTTTCTTTTTCTTTTTCCGGAGTCTAATGCCCTCTATTTTAAGGAATATAGCTGAGTTGCTAAATCTAGATACCTTCAAATTTATCGGTTGGGCAAGCAATGAGCGGCGTTAGGGCGGCTGGGTGAGCAGCTAGCGGCGTCGGGGCAGCTGGGCGAGTGAGCAGCCTCTACCAGGGGGCCAAGTGGTGTCCATCGATAGGGTCAACGGTGAGCGGCTGAGCGGTGAGGCGAGCGAGGGGTGACGACGTCCAGCAATAGCGTCAAGGGAGGCAAGAGCGGGGCGAGCATGGGCTAACTGGTGTCCAACGACGGGATGAGCGGCGTCCGGCGGCAACGTCGAGGGCGAGCAACTTCTAGCGGTGGCGTCGAGAGCGAGTAGCGTTGGCAATGGGGCAAAGGCAAAGAATGGGAGATGACTCAAAGGAGAACTGTGAAGTGTGGATTGAGGGAGGGTAAACAATTAAAATTGATTTGGGGCTTTTTTTGGAACCTAACTGGGAACTGGGAACCGGAATCGATCTCTTTAGAATTTGGAACTTAATCGGACCCTTCTTCGATTCCCAGTTCAACCTGGGAACCGCGCACACCCCTAGCTGTCATGACCCCAACTCCATCCTAGGGTCACGAGCAACAATGGTTATCTTCACGACGTTCCAAGTACGTCGCTGTCCCATTTCTTTTTATTTTTTCATTAAGCATATGCGGAAGCGTATATATAACACCTGGACAACAACAAGCAACCAAGAAAACAACCATTTATACAATTAGTTCAATTACAATTACAAGCCCCTTTTTCACGAGCTATTATATTTACAACCACTACATTTTCTACACTCCAAAGGCTAGATAAACCTTAGCTCCTCTAGCAAGACTGCAACTCCAGCACTAGTGGGAGACCTCAATGCCTATAATTCTAAAAAACAACAGGGTGAGTCATAGACTTAGCAAGTAAAACCCGCTAATTTCCAGGTAGGAGGATGCCTCACCTATCAACAAGCCTATAACTCATCCAAAACATTAGTTGATGACATATCAATAGCAAAATAAAAGCTTTGTCTTTGATAAAACATGAGAAATCTTCAATCAACAATATGCAAGTGTAACTTGATATTCACCTACAACACAAAGAACTCATGCTTCACTCAATATTATACAAGCATAAACAAGATCTATTTCGTAATATGAGGAACTTGTGCTTCACTCAACATTATGCAAGCATAATCAAGATCTATTCCATAATATGAGGGACTCATGCACACATGATTCATTTATTAATAGTCGAAATCCATCGACTCTTCTGGAAACCATCGGGCATCCGAACTTAATCGGACAACATCCCCAAATCGAAGGGTGACGGCTAGAATTATCACAACATATCGTCCTTCTAACGAGGCATCCCGTTGGCATGGGGGCATTTCGTTCTTATTAACGAGGCATCTCGTTGGCATGGGGGCATCCCATTGGCATGGGGGCATCTCGTTCTTATTAACGAGGCATCCCGTTGGTGTGGGGGCATCTCATTCTTATTAACAAGGCATCCAGTTGGCGAGGGGGCATCATCACTGAATCTGTTGCTCGACGACAGAAATTAGTCCATCGTGTATCCATGCATCAAGCATCACAATCCGGTTCTTATCTTCATTTTTAGTTCAAGGGCCTGAAGGCATTCCCTGCATAAGTGTGTGAAATGACTTACCGAAACTAAGACGTTAAGCATGCCGAGCGTGAATCAAGGATCGTGACTTGATTCGACATGTTTGAGCTCTGATCTAGTACCCAACTTAGCTCGGGAACAATATACCTTGATATTTCACCGAGACCATTATAGGATGGCCCGTCGTGACATGTTCACTGACCTAGTACCATACTTGGCTCGGGAAAGATATGCCTCAATACCTTATCGAAGCCATGAAAGGACTAGCCTCTTGTGACATAGTCATCGACCTAGTACTAAAGTTGGCTCAGGAACGATATGCCTTGATATCTCACCAAGCCTAGGAGATGATTGATCCGCCGTGATCCCAAGTATGGTCAAGGCCGACAAAACCCTTTTTCGAAGCTTGAGGTGTGAACTAGAACATGCACCTGTGAAAACGGTTGGAAATAGTTTTGTAAGGAAAAACAAGCTTTCACAAAAAAATGCTTTTCAAATCGGTTTGAGTCAAAACATATCCAAAGTATATCAAACAAGTACACAAATTAGATTTCTTTCAAAGCAATTCAAGCCAAAGCACGAGCCAAGCTCAACAAACAATAACTGAACTCAATCAAGGAACAAAGTCACAACCCAACCTCAAGCAACAACATAGTCACAACGTTTCAATCAAGGACTCGCTACACGCTTACATTAGCGTAACAAAACACCCTAACCAGATATTAGTAAATTCTACTTACAACACTTCAAGGGATGGCCTAGGTGACCAAGCAATGTGCATGCGAGCAAATGGGCAAGAGGGGCGTAGCCACAAGAAAGAGAGAGAGAGAGAGAGGGTGATGGTGAGGGTCAGGTTGAGAGAGTGGTGGAGGAAGAAGAGGTGGTGTGTTGTGCGAATGAGGGAGGAATGCCCCTCCCCTATATATAGGCAATCCTAACTTTTTCTCCAAGAAAGTCAAGACTTCCTCTCTAAGTCAAGAAGCATTAAATGCAAGATAACTTAGTCATCAAGTCTCAAGGTAGGATAGGGCTTTAACTTGGTAGCTTGGGACACCTTAACATGGCATTTAAGGACTTAAGTCCAAGCTTGGGCATGACTCACGCCTCCTGAGTGAGAAAAACAGTTTTGAACAATTTCCAAAATTAGTGTCTTTACCTTATCAAATAGAATCGAAAAATTATGACATTTTAATATGTTGTAGAGAATGACTTAATAAATTTTTTCATGAAGGAAGTCAAATCAAATTTGTGTTGTGCAAAGAGCAGAAAAGCATTGAACACAACCCAAATATTCGACCGTCGAGCAGATTTAACAGTCGGAGAGAGAGACTCATTTCAAAATCTAGAACTTCACAAAAATCTTTGAAATTTCTATATGTTGTATACATGGATGTCCTTTAAAAATTTCATGAAGGAAGCATGGTTAAATTTGAAAGGGAAAATTTTAAAAAATTATAGAAGGCGACCTGGTCACCGTTTTCACTACACGGGACAAGTTTGAGAAGGTGAATGATTGGGCCTTCGTCCCAACCATTTTACCTCAGAAAAATATGATATTTAAGTATGTTTTAGATCAAGATGTTTAGAACAACTTTCATGAAGATTTTTTTTTTTTTAAATTTGTACCACAAAAATCTATGTAAAATTGGCAAATAGCGGAGGTCCAGTAATTTCGAAAATCAAATGTGGCAATCTTAGTTGGGAAAAGGAGACGTCTCACTTGGTTAAGAAGCATTAATTGTCGGGCATCCTTATCTCCCAAGTTTCCAACTAGGTCCTAGGTTAGCTTGGATACTTCATCTTGGCATTAAATAACTAGAAGCCAAATGTATTTAATTCATTATTATCCTGTCCAAGAAAGCTTGACTTGCTTGCTCCTTCTTCCAATGGTTGTGTAGCCCCTTTCTTAGCCTCCAAGATCTCCTAATTAGGCTTAGGTGTCCTCCTCATTAATGAGACAAAGTCCAAGTTTCAAACTTGTCTTCCAAGGAAAGAGCCTTTCATGCCAAGTTCCACCCTTAGTTAATGTGCACTAATTAATTACAAGCCAAAGGCATTGAATGCACCTTAGGAAAATATCTAGGTTTTGAAGGCCTTGTCATTGGGTAGGGATTAATTGAGTTTGATCATGATCGACAACCTTATTTGGCTCGAGATTCATGCCTAAGCCATGCCCAAACAAAACCAGACGCAACCCGGCTTGATTGGCCAAACCGAGTTGAAATCCCCTTTTATCAAGAAAAGGGGTCACAACTGGGTTTGCTAGCTAGGTCCTGGCCTAGTTGGTCGGTCCTCTAGTCGGTTTGTGAGCTAGCTGGTGGGTCAGTTCTACTTAGCTAGTCCTATGGTCAATCCTTAGGCCAATTGACCAATCTTGTAGATGATCCTGTGACTAGTCCAAGGTTCTACACCACAAGTCATGGTCAGTATGAAATTTAGCCACGTTGAGTTTATTCAATCCATGGTCAATTATCAATTGTTATGTAATCGTGTGGAATCAATCGATTCGTATTATCTCACAATCACATGGGATTGGTCCATGGTCATTTATGACTAGTATAATGACCGGGCAGAATCACCCGTGACCAATGTGATGACCAGATGGAATCGAGCCATGATTGGCCGTTGATCTGTGATGGTATGTGATCATCCCACGACAGATCTTTATGGCTGAATAACCTTTCTATGGTCAAATGCTCTAGGACCAATCCTTTGGTTGCCAATTCTCGAACAGGCTAATCAGCTCATGATCGACCCTTGGGTCGGCTCATGGCCTAGTCTCGCCCTTGACGTACCAAGCTTTGACCTACTAGTCGGGCCAAAATAGGGGTCGAAATCGAAGATGTTACACTTGCTCCCAAAGAAAAAGGGAAGCAAATTGTTGAAGAAGTCAAATTCATCACTAAGCCAATTACCGCACGGCCTGGAGGAAGCAAAGCCACAAAAGAGATAGGGGAAGCCCGAGGAGACAAGTGTCATGAAGATGATGATGACCAGGTATTTCAAAACTTCGAACCCACTCTTGATTTTGAAAATGATCCAAATTTTGAATCTGATTTATTTCTCTCACTAGAACATGAGCAAACAAAACATCGTTTTTACAATCGAGGCATCATCCTTCATCACTTCGTTGATTTTGACTCCTTAGAAAATCATGAAATCTTTTTGTCTGAGATATTTAAAGCTCTTCGACTCAAATATTTTGGCTTCATGAAAGAAGAAGTTTACCCTGAACTAGTGGCTCTACTTTACTCAAACCTTCATTTTCCAAACCGAGACTTGTTTGTCTTTACTTTTCGAGGTCAAAATCATGTTGGGACCCTGGATGAATTGGCTAAAATCATCCAGACAAAATACAAAGCTTTTAAGCGAATTCTAGTAGAGCCTGATGAGACCTACAGCTTTGTCTTCGCAGCTCTAGGGAAATTGTCCCACTGAACTTTCTCCCTCTTAAAATAAATTTTATCCAAAAGAACCCCATTCTCTGCCTCCGTCTGAAAACATCTTCTTCGAATGACGTCTCTTGATATGAGGTAAGAGTGATCTAGGCCATCCTCAACAAGTTTGAAGATTTTTCTTTCCACCACATGATCTTTATCCACAATTACCACATGGCCAAATGAAAGGCATGAAAGCTACCCTACGGTGCTTTAGTGACATGAATCTTTAAGTACCTCAAGATCAACTATTCTGAAGTCTCACCACTTGTCTCGCCAAATGTGGAGATCAGGAAGAAAATGGTCGAAAAGATGATGCTCAGGATGACGCTAGAAGGATGGGTCAATTACAAAGGCGAGATTGTTTCCATTGGTCACAGCAATCATGAGAAAACAGTAGCCAAGCTCAAATAAAAGATTACGGAGCTCTCTAAACCAGAAAAGCACAAACATGCTAAGGCCCTGACACCAATGAAGGCCCCTCGCGCACCTTGTCTTGAAAGATCACCTTCACTAGCTATGGATGCACTTGCCTCTTCTGCCAGCCTTAATCAACTACAAGCATATGTTAAAGAGATCAAACATACTCTCCTCTCTTTAACCTGCTATATGGTGAAGATTGAGCGCACAATCCTTAGGCTAGACTTCTACAACTTGTCCGACCTAACCAACAGACCACTAAACTCTAACTCACTTCCTCCCAACAGCGCAAACACCCTCTCACTTAAAACTCTTCAAATGTTAATGTGCTCTTGTTTTGGTCCTGATGTTTTATCTCTTTCAGTTTGTTGCTTTAGTTTCACTTTTTATATCACACTATCTCCTACCATCAATGAAGTTGATATTTTCATGCAATCATATCTTCTTTACTTTGATTGATGACAAAAGGAGGGAGAATCGCTTGATGTGAAAATTGCGTCAAAAATTTTACGTCCGATAGTTGTTGGATACTATGAACATGCTTATAACACTTAGCACTGATAATTTGCTAAATATCTTCTCATGTTGATTTGCTTAGAAACTACTAATGTTTGAAATTGAGTTGCTCACCAAGACAAGGGGAGCATATGAGTGCATCATCAGATCAGAGTGAGTAAGCAACTACTATATCATCATCTCCAAACAAGATGTTCACGCACTCTAAGAAGAAGATCTTTTATGCAATCATATGATATTTTAATAAAGACCATCTAAGTATATATCTCCAAAACATTATGACAAAACATCCTAGGGATATCCCTTCTTCTTTTTTTTTACGCAATTATCTCAAACAAACCTTACTATTTTTTCACATTTGTGGGATAGTTTTGTCATCATCAAAAAAGGGGAGATTGTTGGAGAAAACATCTTCAGGAGATTTTGATTATGACCAAACTATCATTGGTATATTATTCGCTATGTTGTTTGTAGATATTTGGACCAAAAGACTACACAACATCCATGGTGTGACAAATTAGAAAGAAGTTTGCAAAGTGTCCTATTATTACAAACAGCACCAATCAATCAGAAAGATTAGGCACTGATGATGTTTATATCAAAATAGTAAGATCAAGTTGATGGTGATGTAACAACCACATACATCAGTTGATGTTCATTTGGTTAGCTAAAGAGCTATTGAAAGATTGTGATTCGTACAGCAGTAGAATCAAAATAAAGTATATAGCAAAGTAGCTAGATTGTCTAACAAGTCAGTCAGAAATTGTAGTGAAGAGACAGTAGCAGTTGTTATTCTTGGTCAATCTGCAGGAGTCCCAGAAAAGAAATTGCGTGGGTAGTATTTTCCAAGACAATAGCTCAACGGAAACTCTCCAACAGTCCCCTACCTCTCTAAATCAACCTTAACGGATAGTTTGAGGAAGAGTATAAAAGAGAAGACATTGAGGAACCAAGAAAGTGCAGCTCATAAAAAGATCAAGTACCTTACATACTAGTGTTCTCATTCTTAATCTCTTTGTCTTGATATTTTTGCTTGTCGTGTTGTTTAGCAATTGTACTACGGATTAAGTATATAAGTGTAAGAGCAGCAACTGAGTTCAAATAATGTGATCCGTCACATAAAGAATTAGTGCTAGCCAATGGTAATTTTCTAAGCAAATTGTTAATGGAATCCAGCCCATCTTGAAACTATTAGTCTGAAGAGTCGACGTAGGCTTGAGAATTAAGCCAGCCCACTATAGCTCTCTATGTCCCACTGTTTTTCATCTCTTTACTCATATTGACATACAGTCAATGAGACTCTAGTTAAATAGTAGGTGATGATAATCTTTACTTAGTTATTAGCTAATTTCCGCAAAAGATTATCAAAGTTTGAAAACAAGGTATTCACCCCTTCTAAGTGGTGAATACAATAGGCACTTTCAAAAAAGTGACGGGGAGTACCCCCATCAATAGCCCCCTTAGTTGCTAAGTGAATATTTTTCTTCCCCACTTAGGAGGGAGTACACTCGAGTGTCCATCGTAGAGTTCAGACAAAGTAGTTTAAGGACTTGCTCGGGTCCATGGGAATTCTAATCTTAAGAAGGAAAAAGAAAGCGGGTGTATTTTTATGTAATGGGTGGGCATCACAGAAAGAAAAGAAGGAAAATTTTAAGAAATCTAAAAGTGAGACAAAGAGGCATATTCCCGTATATTTGCTAGTAAAAATGCACAAATATTGCATGATTGTAAAGAATTCATATTTTAAGAATTTCATAAAGTTGGTTTGTTACAAATTATTCGAATAATTAATTAATAGAATGAAAATACTGATATAGCATATGAAGAAATTGCCCGTACATATATGGAAAGAGATAATTTGTTAAAGAACAAAACTTGTATTTTTTTCCTTTAAGGTAGGGTAAGAGTCACAAAAAAACCACAAATTATACCAACTACAACACATTTACCTTGAAATTGTGACACCAAAAATCTCAAATTTGTACTTGTATGACATGCTTACCCTCCGTCAAAGTTTTGTCGATGAGAACCGTTAAAGATTTGTCTAAATGGATGCCAAAACATAAACACCGTCAACATGGTATCCATGTGGCTTAACTGAAATAAAAACAGGCTGTTTTGGTTGAATATCATCTAATGGAACCTTGACAGAGAGCAAACATGTCATATAGGTATAAGTTAGTGATTTTTTAATATAAAAAAAAATGTCTGGGGTAAATGTTTCATGATGGGCATAATTTAGGTTTTTGATGTCATAAAGAAAACTGAGGATAAACATGTCACAATAGACATAGTTGGGGTTTTCATGTCATTAAAAAATTTAAAGTAAATGCATCATAGTGGACATAATTCTAGATTTGTTGTGTTTTTTTTCCTCTTTTTGGAAAAGGTTAATACTTTAAAATCGAAACACGTGAGATATAAGATAATGTTATCAATTCAAGCATTTGCTTTGATAAAATATTTGTAAAATAACCAACTAAGGATATTATAAAAAGAAAGTGGGATTGTGATCCATAAAAATTAAGAGACCCTATTATGTTATATAATGGTATAGATACATATAGATTATATGTTAGTATGATGCTTAGTCATTATGTTAAAGGTACTCGTGAAAATGACCCGTTGAAAAAAAAAAAGGGAAGGTTTGCCAATGAAAATACTATTTAGATCCTCCGACCCATTGTCATCAATA
This sequence comes from Eucalyptus polyanthemos subsp. polyanthemos, assembly GCA_017140185.1. Lineage (NCBI taxonomy): Eukaryota > Viridiplantae > Streptophyta > Magnoliopsida > Myrtales > Myrtaceae > Eucalyptus > Eucalyptus polyanthemos. The sequence continues at coordinate 44,168,720 of CM029467.1, forward strand.
TTCCAAAAACACAAAGAACGGAAACCATTACACTTCTCACTCCCGATCACCATCGACACCAAGCTTCGTTCTTCTTCGTGAATCCTCCTCATCTCCATCTCCTCTCCTCTCCATCCTCCATTTGCGTGCTCGTGCCATGCTTTTACAATTGCATTGCGCATTCAATCTCTAGGCAACTGTTGCTTGCTCCATGAAGATAGGGCACCCAATGGAATAGTTTCTTTTTTGTGCCCATTGCATAGTCAATAGCAAAGTTTGCAATGTCATCATTAATGGTGGCAATTATGAGATCATAGTGTCCAAGACCTTGCTAGACCATTTATAAATAAAGACAGAGTCACATCCATCCCCTTATACAATAGGGTGGATATGTAAAAGGGTCAAACTCAAGATAATGTAGTTATGTTGTTTACATATTTTAATTAGAAAAATCCTATAAGGACGTCATTATTTGTAATGTGGTGGATATGGATATTGTTGCAACCCAATCTCACCACCAATTCTCCATCATGAGAAGAGGAAGGGGAAAGGTCGGGTTTAGGGGTACTTAATCACGAGAGTTCCCTCACGACTTGCATTCCAAAAAAAGTCATCACCTCGCCTTTCGGATCAAGCCTCTCGTGAGTTCCCTCCACGAGATCGCGAGCTCTCCCCAGCTCATACCCCACGTAACAGCGGAGTGTCACGATCCATACCCACACGAATGACACACCTTGGGAGAAAAGGTCGGGTGTGGATATTGGATTTAAACCTTTATCATGGTAGCCCTATCGATAGTACGCTTTGCCCACAAGGATGTCATCACTTCATCCTTTGGGGTACTCCCACATGGAATATGCTAAATCATGGTGAGTTTCATTGAAACTTGTACCTTGCGCGACGAGCTCGTTTATATGGTCTAGTTGTTTAGGATAACCCAAAAATAAGATGGGAGTTGCCACTAGCCTTTTTTTTTTTTTTGTCAGCTAGAAACCCAATCGAGGGTCGAGGGTGTTTCCTCGGTTCCTACGCAACTAGATATCTAGGTCCGAAAGCTTGAGTTATGCCAATATTTCTATTAGTACCATTTTGGTACCTAAACGGTATGTTGTATTTACCTAACGTGTCCGTGCATTTCTTCTTACATTTTTAGGGTTGTTAGTCATAAACTAAGTGATCATACGTGGTTGGTTGTTTTCATGCTAATCTATTTCTAAAGAAAATGAAAAGGAAACACCCAATTGGATTGAAAATTGTGAAGTAGTAAGTAAACAATCAAGGAAAGCTGTAAATCTATCATGCAATTCTAGAAAATATAAATGAGAAACACAATTGAAAAAAAATAAGAGGAATAGAGGGCCCGCAACTCGTCAGGGTTTGTACAAACGATGAGAACCTGAGACATATGTCAGGTATGAATGGTACAGAATAATGGTCGGAATGGACATTGACCTTCACCGTCTTCATGTCTTCTCCATCTTCAGAATACTAATCTAAACCTAGTCTAAAAATTATATAACTAGGTACATACAATGGAAAGAAACAAGCATAAAGGTCAAATCAATAATAATAAAAAAAAAATGACACCATGCCAAGGTCAATTCTCAAAAGGAATTTAATGCAAAAAGAAGATTTGGGCCTCCGAATCGGCCTTTGAAATTCATAAGCAAGTCCCTCTAAGATACCGACCCAATTCATTTATGATTTACAATCATTATTGACCAATTGTGTTCTCGTATAGCCAATAACACTTATAAGTCTCCTAGCCAAGTGCTCTATGTGATCCTAGGGTTTTCCCTCGATATATGCATCAATCCTACTATTCATCTAGAAAGTCACATGCATTGCAGGAATTAAACATGCATGCAGGTCTTTTGGACCTTATTTCTCAACTAATCAAGCAAGAAAATGAACCGTCGGTGGGTCACTTATTACCAAAGCGATGAGACAAAGGCGTGATCATATGCATGAGAAAAAGTGATGTCTCGGCTATGAAAGGCATTCAATTGCCAAGGCTAGCCCGGGCTCACATAAATGCACTCACAAGCGTCGTAGGTATTTTGAATATAATTCAATTGTCAAATCAAGATTTAAGAAACAATTTTGAAAATATTTTGGAGTAAGGAATATCTAGGCTATGGTAAACATTTAATTTTCAAGGTTAGCTCAGGGCTCGCATAAATGCACTCACAAGCATCGCAAGCATTTTGAATATGGTCCAAACCATGACTCTTCCTTAAGCCAAATCGAGCTTTTGGAAAAGAACTTTTTAACAAATTGTTTTTTTAGAAACATCACATGTACCAAATCATTTTTAAATTTGGTTTGGAAAGAAAATTCGTCAAAAATCATTTAACAATGAATATCGAGGTGTTTAAAGTAATTTTCATGAAGATGGCATGACTTAAGTTCATGCACAAACTAACTAAGGAAGTTTACCTAAAAAATCACAATCAAGTTCATATCTGGAAATTTCAGAACAAGCATGTAAAAATAGAAAAATTGGGCAATGTCTAATGACAATTTGGCGATGAAAAAAATTCCCTAACATGAAAAATATGATAAAAAAACAACTTTTGTGAAGAAAGTTTTCCTAATTGAGCTACACATGAATTTACAAAAATCAGACAACAAACAATAGCATGTCAGAAAATTGTCAAAACAGCAAGACACACAACCAATATCACCGGGATTTGTCCTATCAAAACAAGTATAAAAATCACCAAATTTACATACAACATAGCCAACATGTTGATAAGAAATTTTTGTTAATAGATCAAGTGCAGAATCCTTATAGAAAAAATGGAACAAAAATATCAAAAGTTTGTCCAAACAGGGGTTAGAACAGTAGTCTGAATTTGATCCCATGTCCAGATTCTAATTTAATTTTGAAAAAATGGAAAGTGATCCAAATGATCAGCTATTTGCATGAAATCAGCAGCATCTGAAACCTTAAGTGTGCCTTACAACTTTCTAAAAGGGTTTGAGTCCAAAATAGGTCAATTATGTGCTCTTAGATTCAGATCTCTAAAGGTGCGCATGTCAGTAACTAAAATCCAAAACACAAACATGTATTGATAAATCTCAAAAGCATTCAAGTAATGCACAAATGTCACACGGAAGATTTGGATAATCATCTAACCCTAAGTCGACATGCAAAATTGTCATACAGTTCGATATCAATATGAAATGTCTCAAGATTCATGATGAAATGCTTGAGGGTTTCTAAACAAACATGCACTTTTGTGGAACAAATTTAACATGCAGAATGACACCCAAATGCAATGACGTTAACATGTACTCAAACCTTGTGACGTGTAGTTTATGTGTCTAGAAGGCATTATTGCAGGATTTGGTCTTCAAAAGACCCAAACAAACATGGCAATATGCATTACGGTAAAATTTCATTTCAGCGTTAACTTCATAGAACGGGCATGATTTCAGTCATCATCAAGATGTGCAAAAATCCTACGAAAAATCATACATATAGTACATACAATGATGAACGCTTTTCATTAGAGTTTGAAACCTAATTGTGATAATATGAATTGTAGCAAAAATGACAAAACAAAGATGCATATCTAAGCTATATATTGCTGCAATATATTTTCACCTTAATTCATGCAATTGACTTACTTGTCAAAATCAAGACTTTGCAAAGCATGCTTCAATTGAACATATGCATAACGTATTTCAACTTTCATGAAGGATTTGAGATCAAACAAGTTCATTTGTCGACTTAAGTTTATCAAAACAAAATTTGGAGCAATGCAGGGCAGAGTGTACTATGTTCGGATCTAAGCAATTTTGACCTTATTAAACATGTATAAAAATTTCGAAAAAATACAAAACATGCTACACACTAATACAAGAAACTTTCATGAAGGAAAGTCCTTCGAGAAATCAACACATAGATCAGTACAAAAATGACAATCAGAGATCAGCATGGAACAGACTGACCTAAGCTTGGATCTGAGTAGATTTGACTTAGTTAGGCACATCCAAAAATCACAAAAAATAAAATAAAATTACAGGACATGCACAAGATGATTTGGAACAAAACTCATGGAGACAAGATTCTCCAAAAATCATCACATAAAGCTACCCAAAAATAGTAAAATCACATTTCGGAGTTGATACAGAACTGAAAATTCACTTGAACTACTATAGAATCATTCATCTTCAGAGATATTTTTTGAAGGTCAAATGACACTCGATTGAGGTGTGCAACCTATCGTTTTGAAGCTAGAGACATATATTATCTAAGCTTAAGATGACTCAAGTTAAAACAAGGTCATTTTGGACCTCATTTTGGCCAAATCATCAAATCAGTCCTATAGCTATGAAAGTGCATATTCAAGCAAAATCAACCACAATCATTAAAGTTTATCCAAGAGCAATCAATTGCAGCTGATTATCATCCGAATCCATCACTTAACATCTAATCATCATGTATTTACTTAAAATTGAACCCTAACCCCAGACGGCTAATCCGACCTCGCTTCATGAGGTTTAAGACTGAGAAATTACCTTTTATCGCGATTTTCATAGGTTTTTATAGCAATTGATCGAACCAAGCCTCTAGATCATGATTGAAACTCCAAGGATGTAGATCGGATCACTATGGATCATATTAGGATTAATCAAACCACTAGCTCTAGGAATAAACCGGAACTGGTCCAAAATGGACTGGCCTTACCTCGCTTGAGAAGATCGGGCCATTGTTGGAAATCTGGCAGCCAATCTGGTTGTCTCTTATCACAGGAAGGTCAAAGGCTTCTAGAACTATAGATCAATAGCAGCTGAGACACTTGGGGGATTCGGTGATCATTGGTTCAAGCCTAGAACAGAACCGGTCCCACCTGGATCGGTTTTGGCGTCTCCAGAGAAGATTTGGTCACCGGAACCATTCTAGTGGCTACCGATCCCTAGCCACTGCGAGGTCAAGGATTGACCTAGAAAAAGATCGGCGAAGCTATTTCACTGATCAGAATCACCAAACTGGCGATCAAACTAGTTAAACTCCAATTGGTTCAATCACCGGTTGTTGACGCCAGAGGGAGTAGATCGGCCAGTTCTCACCGGTCAACTTGTGAATGGCAACAAGGTCGGTCACTTGAGAGATGATGGATGAGAGAGACACCGAGGGGGTTGGTCGGTGACCGATTGATCGCCAATTCAAGGGCAACGAATGGCGGCCAAAGGTGAGTCGGCTAGAGAGAGAAGAAGGATAAAATGGTGGGAAACAAAGAGAAGAGAGAGAAAGAAACTACAAAGAGAGAGATTTCGTGCCAAAATGAAGCTTCCCCTAAAATTGAGGGAAAATTGGACTTATATACTCCCCAAGTTAAGCAATCTCGGCCATCAATTCGATCCGACGGTAGAAATTTCGATCCAATGGTCAAAAATTGATTTCAAATGCTCTGTCATGATCTCGAAGTGTTGGATAATTGATCTAGTGGGTTTGATTTGCAAAAATCCGAGCCAAAATCGAGAATTACGTCGAATTGTCTTATTAAGGGTTAATTTGCAATTTGATGAAATTCGAGAATCAATTTGTAAAATTTTGATAAATTAAAGGTGCAAAAGTGAAATTGACTGAGAGGATCCTGGAACTAGTCGTCGGAGGTCAGGAACCGACTGGCAAAGGGCTGAACCGGCCATCCCCGTCGGTGGCAAGTTAGATTGGTTCGGTCTAGTTTAGCCGGATTTTGACCGGTTCTTGACTAATTTGATCCAATTATGACTATTTTGCCTACTTAGGAGCCCCTGTGGGTCCAAAATTTATACAATGAGGTCTCTAAATGACCAAATTGAAAAGGAATTATATCCTATTTAAGAAGAAATTGGTCAATTAAGGTATAATTAAGCTAGTCAAACCTTATGAACGTCATTTAGGGGTTTTTATTGACCTAATTGAATGATTATTGTGAAAAGAAACAAGTTAAAACCATGGGTGACTTAAATTGGGCCTAAAGAGATAAAATGGTAAAATTTGCAATTCAATGGGTAAAATTGTAAACTAACTAAAATTGAATTCAAATGATGTCACAATTACCTTGTCAAATGAATTACTCATGTGTAAGATCACTTATCGCATTCAAATTGATATTGAATTGAAGTGCTCGAGCTTATGTCAAAAATGGATCTAGGCCTAATATTAAAATTAGATCTAGATTTATGAAATTAAACCATAACTATGAATGGGTCAATTCGAATTTTGTTGATCGAAGCTTAATTACTTGACTTTTTATGCTCAGGAGGATAAAATTCTTCAAATTGATAAATTTTGATGTGAATTTTCCAAAAATCGATTTTGGATTTGGACTTATTTTAAGAAAAATGAGTGAAGAACGACTGCCCGTTTGCAAGTCATAAATGATATTCAAAACGGCAATTCACATTTTGACTCGGCAAATCACGAAATTGAATGTGCAAGCAGATTTCAAAAAAGTCCCTAAACCAAAAGTCGAAGAATGAGCTACACCTAATCATGACTAAAATAAAAGTAATTTTATTTTTGGTCGATTTAGAACATAAACTGAAAATTCATAAATCAAAGTTCTTAATCGAATTTTATGAAATTTTTGACATAGAAGTCAAATTGGCATCGCGACCTTGCCGCGACCCAGATTCAGGGGTGGTGAGGTCGCGTGACCTAGCCACGACCCAGATCCGGGGGTGGCAAGGTTCTCCCGCAACCTCGCCGCCCTAGATCTAGGTTGCGGCGAGGTGGCCCAATGTTCGATAACCCTCGCCAGGGTCGCCCGACGTCCAGTGGCCCTCATTGGGGGTCGCCCAACCCCGAGCAGACCTCGCCGGTGATCTTCAAGGGTCGCTCAACCCCGAGCAGCCCTTGCCAGTGGTCTTTAGGAGTTACGGTGAGGTCGTGCGACCTCCGGCGACCGCGACCTAGATTTGGGGTGACGACGTCACAGGAGGACCTCTTCGTCCTTGGATCTGGGTCGCGGCAGGGTCATTGACCCAAACCTCATCGCAACCCACGTCGATCGCTACGACCCAGATTTGGAGGCGGCGAAGTTGGCGACCTAAACCCAGACAAGGCGGTAGTCGCGCCACTCCTCAACAACGGTTGCCTAGGTCACCGCGACCATGCCGAGCCATCGGCAGCCGCTCACAGCTTCAAGCAACATGTCGGCCAACCTCAACAGAGAAGAAGATGAACAGTCCAATGACGAGGGCAAAATCGCAAAAATTGAGAATAAGTGAGGATAGTTTCGGAAGAAAATAAGAAAAAAATGAGCAGTGCCTCTTGTATGTTGAGAAAGCTGAAAGCCCAAGGCACCCTCACACCTGCCTTGGGCTTTCAGCCTTGAGAAGGCCAACTTTGGCCTAATGGGAATTTCAATGTTGTTCCTAAACACCCAACATCTAGCCTAAAGATCCTTGGAAGCCCAAAGATCCTTTGCAAAGCCAATTCCAAACGCACTCTTAGTTGACTTTTCCTAAAATGTTGATATTTTGGTTAAATTTTTTATTTTTTGAGAAATTGATTTTGATGAAAGTGAAATTAAAGCTAAATTTAATTTTTTTTTTTTTTTGGATAAAAAGTCAATTTTCGAGCCGAGTTTAACTTTCAGTTAAAGGGTTGGTCAAAAAGTCAATATGAAAGCCAACCGTTTGACTTTTCGAGTTTTTCTTGAAAATGAACTAGAAATTACTTAATAACGACAATGCAAAAGAAAGAAATGAAAAATGACACTTTTTGGCCAAGAAATGAGACTCCATCGTGGTCAGAAACACAAATCTTGATTTTTATTTTTTAATAATGCGTCAACTAAAAATCGGGTGTCAACGGATATATGCCATGTCTTGTTAATATTTGTCTGATTTCTTGTTGTATTTGTCTTATAAGGCTCAAATTTTGAGTTTTTTCTTTTATTAAGAAAAAATTTAATACATTCATCGTCATAGGATATGTACAATTACTAATTCATTTAAATTTTTATTAAATTACTTAATAAGTATTTTAAGTCGCTGGTCCTTTATATAGAGGAAATGACAAAAGAGAGAGAGAGAGAGAGAGAGAGAGAGAAAGAGCCTACCCTTTTGTTAGATTTCAAACTTGTGTCCATTAGCTGTCAAGTACATACATTATCAGAAGAGGGGAGCATCATTGCCTTGGTCGGTGCCCTTCCAAATTGAAAACCAGAAGAGTCCAGGAATCCGATAATACTGCATTTGAGTTTGGACCATGGATTCCTCGCCTTCATTCAATAAATTTCCAAGAAGCACACTTATCTTTCACCGACTCTAAAGATAGGTCTCCTTAACGAGCACTTTCCTCTGAAAGCCAAAAACCAACCGTTTGACCTTTTGACTTTTTCTTGAAAATGAAGTAGAAATTATCTAATAATGACAATGCAAAAGCAAGAAATGAAAATTGACACTTTTTTTGCTGAGAAATGGGACTCCGTCACGATAAAAAAAAAACACAAATTTTTATTTTTATTTTTTAATGACGCATCGACTAAAAATCAGGTGTCAATAGATATATGCCGTGTCTTGTTAATATTTGTTTGATTTCTTGTTATATTTGTCCTATAAGGCTCAAATTTTGAGTTTTTTTATTAAGAAAATTTTTAATGCATTCAGAGTCATAGGATATGTACAATTAGTAATTCATTTGAATTTTTATTAAATATACTTAATAAGTATTTTCAAGTCGTTGGTCCTTTATGTAGAGGAAATGACAAAAAAAAGAAAGAAAGAAAGAAAAAAAGAGATTTCAAACTTTTGTCCATTAGCTGTCAAGTACATACATTATCAGAAGAGGGGAGCATCATTGCCTTGGTCGGTGCCCATCCAAATTGAAAACTATACCTGTTAAATGGGTGGGTCGGGTCGCATTTGGGTCGGGTCATAAATGGTCCGACCCAAATTGACCCATTTAACCCGTTTATGACTCATTTATTACAATACAAAATTTTTGACTCATACCCGACCTGACCCGACCCATACCGGACCCATTTAACTAAATTTAAGAAAGCTTATTATATATATAATGGTATTGCTAAAATAATTTTATACAACGCAAATTTAATGGACAATTTTTATAATTTTAAAAAAATCGAATTTTAATTTTTTTTTATTTTTTTAAATTAAAATTTTAATTATTTTTATTTTTAATTTTTAATTTTTAATTTTTGTTCTTCTTCTTCTTCTTTAGCTGGCCAAAGGTGACTTGGAGCTCCCCGGCTAGCCGACGTTGGCGAGCTCGAGCTCGCCCCTCGCTAGATCTGGTGAGGCTCGAGCCTTGCTGGACGTCGGTGAGGCCTCCACCTCGCCAGATCTAGTGAGCTTGAGGCTCGTCAGCGTCAGGTGAGCTTGAGCTCGCCCCTCGCTGGATCTGGTGAGGCTCAAGCTTCTCCCGACACCGGCGAGTTCGAGTCTCGCCAGATCAGCGAGGCTCAAGCCTCCACCTCGCCTGATCTGGGAAGGGGCGAGCTCGAGCTCACCCAACGCAGGTGAGCTCGAGGCTTGCCTGGCCTATTGCCGACCATCGCCATGCTGGCGACCGGAGGAAGAAGAAAGAAAAAAAAAAGGAAGAAAGAAAAAATAAAAGAAAATTAAAATAAAAATAATTATAATTTCGATTTTTTTTTAAAAATATTTTTATAAAGTTAAAGAGAGAAGAGAGAGATTATGAGATTTTTGGTAAAAATAAATGGGTTGATAAGTGGGTCTTAAATGGGTCAGCTCTTTAACCCATTTAAGACTTATATATCTCAGTCTTGACCCATTAAAACCCATTATATGTGCTTTAGGAAATATGCTTGACCCATTTTGACACCTCTATTGAAAACCAGAAGAGTCCAGGAATGTGATAATACTGCATTTGAGTTTGGACCATGGATTCCTCGCCTTCATTCAATAAATTTCTCAAGAAGCACACTATCTTTCACCGACTCTAAAGATAGGTCTCCTTAACGAGCATTCTCCTTTGAAAGCCAAAAACCAACCGTTTGACTTTTTGAGTTTTTTTTGAAAATGAACTAGAAATTACTTACGTTACCAAAAAAAAAAAACTAGAAATTACTTAATAACGACAATGCGAAAGCAAGAAATGATAAATGATACTTTTTGACCGATAAATGGGACTTCGTCGCGATCAAAAACATAAATCTTGATTTTTATTTTTTAATAACGCGCCGACTAAAACTTAGGTGTCAATTATGCCATGTCCTATTAATATTTGTCTGATTTCTTGTTGTATTTGTCCTATAAAGGTCAAATTTTGAGTTTTTTCTTTTATTCAGAAAATTTTTAATGCATTCATTGTCATAGGATATGTACAATTACTAATTCTTTCGAATTTTTATTAAATATACTTAATAAGTATTTTGAAGTCCTTTATATAGAGGAAATGACAAAAAAAAAAAAAGAGAGAGAGAGAGAAAAAAAAGAGCCTATCCTTTTGTTAGATTTCAAACTTGTGTCCATTAGCTGTCAAGTACATACATTATCAGAAGAGGGGAGCATCATTGCCTTGGTCGGTGCCCTTCCAAATTGAAAACCAGAAGAGTCCAAGAATCCGATAATACTTTGGGTTTGGACCATGGATTCCTCACCTTCATTCAATAAATTTCCCAAGCACACTATCTTTCATCGACTCTAAAGATAGGTCTCCTTAATGAGCATTTTCCTCTGAAAGCCAAACCTAACCGTTTGACTTTTCAAGTTTTTCTTGAAAATGGACTAGAAATTATTTAATAACGACAATGCAAAAGCAAGAATGAAAAATGACATTTTTTTGCCGAGAAATGGGACTCCGTCACGATTAGAAACATAAATTTATTTTTATTCTTTTAATGACGTATCGACTAAAAATCATGTGTCAACAGATATATGGCACGTCTTGTTACCGTTTGTTTGATTTCTTGTTATATTGTCCTATAAGGCTCAAATTTTGAGTTTTTTTATTAAGAAAATTTTTAATGCATTCATAGTCATAGGATATCTGCAATTACTAATTCATTTGAATTTTTGTTAAATGTACTTAATAAGTATTTTCAAGTCGCTGGTCCTTTATGTAGAGGAAATGACAAAAAAGAAAAAGAAAAAAAGGGGATTTCAAACTTTTGTCCATTAGCTGTCAAGTACATACATTATCAGAAGAGGGGAGCATTGTTGCCTTGGTCGGTGCCCTTCCAAATTGAAAACCAGAAGAGTCCAGGAATCCGATAATACTGCATTTGAGTTTGGACCATGGATTCCTCACCTTCATTCAATAAATTTCCCAAGAAGCACGCTATCTTTCGCCGACTCTAACGATAGGTCTCCTTAACGAGCATAAAAGAGCATTTTCCAAGCGTTCGTTAATTATAATAATAGTAATAAAAAAAATAAAAGGATAAATAAAGAGTGATTTAGCAATAAAAATGAGGAATATAATTTTTTTGGAAATAAATAAGTACTCTCAAGACATTATATGTGATATAAGTGATCAATTCTTTATAAAAATATTTTTAAAATTATTTAATTTTCACGAAATAAACGAAGCATAAAAATAATAAACGAGAGGTTGCCAAAATTTCAAATGGAACGGGAAACTGGGATACCACTCAATATTACATTTTATTAATCGAAATCTATAAATTCAATTGAGAACTTCGATATTGTTGGGGCCACCTCGTTCCTACGTGTCCCCAACGGTTACGAAGAAAGTATTGAGTGTATTTAATACACCATGTATGATTTGCATTAAATCATCCAGAGATTGACTCATATTACTAAAACACTTCAATATTTAAACAAATTTAAGAAAATCCATACCCAAACTGAGGTAAGAGCTCAAAACAAGTGAGTGTGTGATTGAGGGCGAAAGAAAGTTATGAAAATGAGTTGAATCTAATAAGTTGTGAACCAAACACTCATTATTTTGGATCTTTTACCATTCTAAATTGATATACGACTCATTTACTAAATATAACTAACTTATATAATAATTTGGCCTATCAAATTTAGGTCAAAATGGATACAACCATACTTGAAGATGATCGAGACTTTAGACATCATCAACAAGCTAGAGAGATGAGATCGGGAATTTGGGGACGCAAAAGAAATGTGCATGTACTGAAATCACACTCTTCATATCACCATTCGTTTGTCGTGCTCAACTAGATTCAAAAGAATTAAAAATTTATACAAGAAACATGAAAAAAAAAAAAAAGGACCTATATGATTGGTAGGGAACGTTGCTCTCACGAATGTATGAGATGGTGTGGAAGAGGAAAATTCATTGTACGAACTAGGAATGTGTATGGTTTGGGTGGACGGTTCTTGACTTAGAATTGGGAACCGCATGCTAAGAACCGGTTATGAAAAATTGGAATTGGGAATTGCCCGCTAGTTGTATGGATCCACCCGGGAACCGGACCACTGGTCCGGTCCAGTTCTTAGGTGGATCCATAGAACCAATCCAACCTCCATGCCTTCCCCTTTTCGCCTCCTCACATCTGCTTATTCTGGCTCTCCCAGCCATGGTAGTTTTATTCTCCTCAAGTACTAGTGTCACGGCAATATTCGCAGCGACAGTGGTTGCGACCCTCGCTCTACTTCCATCTTGGCCACCATCACCACCATCTTCGCCACTGCCTCCACCGTTTCCCACTCCTCCCTCAAGATCGACAATGAGGAGGACAACGGGGAAGATAAGCCATTCTTAGACTTGGACTTCACCCGTCCTTGAAGATGAGAATGATGGGAAGAAGCTTGAGGAGGGGGAGGAGGAAGAGGGGAGGTAGAAGCAAGACAAGCCCAACAACGAAGATGACGATAGTGACAGTGAATGCGGAGGTGGCGATGACGTGGAGAGAGAGTTAAAGTTTGAAGGAGGAAAAGAGAATCAACTTACTATTTTGCCGAGTTTGGATTAGGACTCGAAGGGAGATGAGTAGATCCGGAGGTGAATCAAAGAGGAAGAGGGAGCTCGATGATATTTTGAACTAAGAGAGATGAGATGGAGTAGGAAAATAGTGAATTGAGACAAGATAGTGATTGAAACCCTAAATTTTAGATTTGTTAATTTCGAATTTTTTTAATATTAAAAATTAATATATTGTTATAATATAACCGGTCCAGTTTGGATGGACGGGTGGGCGGATCCGCCCATGAAATCGGGAACCGGACTGGTTCCCTTAAGAACCACCGGTTCCGGGCGATTCTGGTCCAGTTCTAGTCCGGTTCCAAGCAGTTTGGGCGGGTCTTGATTCTTTTGCACATCCCTAGTACAAACTAGCACAATTTTTTGAATTTGATAGATCTCACTTGCAAATTTGACGTGACCCACCATTAGATTCTACATTCAAAGTTCCGATCCTTAGTAAATGGGCTAAGTAGCCCCATGACCCAATGAACCGTATCACATAAGGACCAATCTCAGTAAGTCCAAATTCTCCACGGGCCGGACATTATTTGTCGCTTTTGCTTTGATCCAAATTACGGACACTTTCATAGCGCGAGATTGCTTCAATAAATCGACATCTCACGATCGAAAAGGCACATGCAGACATCTCAATGCCAACGCACCTTTACAACCTAAGATAGTACAAAACTTTAAAATGGATTCATGGTGAAGTAAGTATGTAAAAAGGGATGGTCAAAGGACATATATTCCCTATTTTGGCTTAGCAAGGCTCAGCGCAATTTTCTTATTAAATTGAAGAGTCCAACTGCAAGGTGCATTTTTCCTTCCAATTGGGCTTTTCTTTTCTGTATTTCCTCCCCCCTCTCTCTAACTGTAGCCTCGACAATTGATTCGATCTTTACGTTGAACAAGTTACAAGTCTTGGTCAATTGTAGAATCGAACATCATATCTACTACTAAATTTTCATGTAGCTATGAAACGGTGATCCATTGACAAATGTCATGTGCATATGCTAAGGCAATGGTTAATTAGCTGAGTCTTTCGTTCTTACAAGTTGCTTTTGTTTATTGCTCGGTTGCGAACGAAACGTGAACGGGAACATCGCTTAGCCCTTAAGTTTGAAAATTGGGAAGCGAAGATAATGTAGATAAATGGGGACCAACCAATGCTAACATGCCCACATTTTCTTTCTTTTTGTCAATTATGTAAATTTGCGATGGAGACGATGTTTTTATAGTCTTGTGCCGCCGTAATTTAGGAATTCAGTGAAAGAATAGGTAAGTTCTAACAAGGACACGACGGAATCTGGTTAGCATTTAGTTTTTAGCTCGAATCATCCTTACATTTGGCATTTTCCTTTTTTTGCTTTGAACCTTTCGGAGGAGGGAGGATGGCGATCTAGAAAAAACTAGGTCCCAAAGCCATAATGCCTTGGTTGTCTTGGTTCGATTGATTCTTGTACGGCGCAGTACCATTAATTGCTGAAGCGACTCGTAGGTAATTGAAAGACGATAAAGAGCTGTACGGCAATATGAATTTCTGGAATGTAGAGAGAGTGCACTCCTAGCATTCTTCTGTAGCACTCATCTGTCAATTCTTCGGTAGAATTCTTCGCGCTTTAGGTAGACCCGCCGGTGACAGAAGGAACGGTGACAACGTGAAAGCGACGTCAATTCTATCTACGTGAGCCATGGACACGATGAACCTTTAATACAATCAGGCAACCACTCCATGGGTTAACTTAACTAATTGTCTCCAGACATTAATTATGCAATTGCACGAAGTATCTCAATATCTAATCTGTTATATTGGCTGCAGCAATATCTTTGAAAATTGGAAGGGTCTTGTATATTTATTGGTAGCGCCTTCTCATATTTGACAATGAAAAGACATTGCAAATGTTTAGAGAATTAGAACTTTGTTTGTTTCGCGGAAAATAATTTTTGGAAAAATGTTTTCTGGGTTTTTTGCGTTCATTTAACGAAAAATGAATTCATTGAAGAAAATGTTTTTCATCAAAGGAAAAAAGTCTTCTAAAGTAGGGGAAAATATTTTTCACTTTTGAAAAATGGAAAATATTTTCCTCACTTGATCTCTCTTACCTCATACTTCTACAAATTCTTACTTCCTCCTCCCCTTTCTTCTTCTTTTTTTCTTTTTTATTTGAGTTATTTTTTAATTTTCTTTTTTTTAATTCGAATTATTTTTAATTTCCTTTTCCTTTTCTTTTTTGTTTCCCATCTTCTTCTTTCTTGGCTAGTCGTTAGACTAGGTGCACCTCAAGCTCGTCTATCTCAAACTCGCTTGCCAACTGGGTGAGCATAAAATATTTTCCTTACTAAACACCAAAAATATTATCCGAAAGATTTTCAAGTTTTAGCCGAACACTAAAAAATATTGTCATTTCCTAGAAAATGACTTTTGGGAAAAATATTTTCCGGAAATGGACAATTTTTTGGGAAACGAATGGACCCTAAAAATAAATTATCATAGAAGTTGATGTCAAGCGGTGTCTCGACATTGCTCGAAATTAGAAGTAAAGATGATGATATGCGTAGTACTTTTTATGGATTTAAATTTGCTCCCATTAAATGCTATGTTATAATGTTGCTCAAAAAAAAAAATTCAAAAATTTCTGGAAAGCGTGTGAGCCAATCAAGTACATGGAGGGGGATATTCTACTTGATTACATTCCCTTTTGTTATTATGGGACTGGCTATTTTTCGAAATTGTCCGTTGAAATAACTTTCTATCTTTCTGCCTCTCTCACAGGCGGTGGCCAGCCTTAGCTTCAATCTAGGGTGGGGTGCCATGGGTGACCTTGGATCGAGGGCCCAAACGCAGCGGCGCGTCGCCATTGGAAAAAAGAAAGAGAATCAAGAGCACAATGAGCATCAGGATGAACGTTGGCTCCGTGGGGCTTTGCCAGGGGCTTTAAGGGTGGACAAAGCAAGTGGTCAGAAACCTCATTAGCATGTGCTTAGATGTAGGTGGGCGAGAAGAGGCGAGGTAAATGCAATTTTCGATCTCGCCCAGATCCAGCCTTGAGCTCGCCCAGGCCGGCGAGGCCGAGCTCGCCCGGGGCCGGCGAGCCTCGGCCTCGCCTGGCGGTGGCCCGGCGGCCGCGCCTCGCCCGCCGCCGGGCGAGCTCGGCCAAAAGAAGAAAAAAAAAAAATGAAAAAGAAAAAAGAAAAAAATAGAAAAAATAGAAAAAATAAAAGAAATAAAAAAATTATCCAAATTTACCAAACATGTTTCTGTTTATTTTTATTCCGGAACAAGTTTACCGAACGCGTATTTTTGTTCAAAAATTGTTCCCCGAACGTAAACACTTTTTTTTATTTCGTTCTCGGAACAATTTTTAAACGTAAACGTTACCAAACGCGCCCTTAGTAACTGTCCAAAATTTCTAATTCGGAATAGAATTGTGTTTAGTACCGTACTCATTAATTCTGTTTCAAATCAATTTCTTTTTATTTTTTAAATATTTTTTTACTTTTTTTCTTTTATTTTTTCCTTTTTACTTTTATTTTTTCTTTTTCTCCTATTCTTCTTTTTTTTTTCTTGTGGTTGGTTGCTGGGTCGGCGATCGGCTAGCTAAACAAGGGTTAATGACCTCACTGGAGCATTGCCGGCCCTCATTGGGCGAGCCTCGTCAGCAACTGGGCGAGGCTCACCTAGCCCTACTGAGGCTTGGCCTCGCCTAGCCTTGGCGAGCTCGTCGGTGTCTGGGCATGCCTTTGGCGAGCTCGCCTGACCTCGCCTTGGCCTGGCAAGCCTCCGGCGAGCTCGCCGGTGGTTGGGGGTGCCTCTGGCGGGCTCGCCAGACCGGCAGACGGTGGCTAGCGGCGGCGGGCGGTGGTGGATGGTGGTCGCGAGATAGCCGAAGGGAAGAAGAAAAGTTGTTGGTTTTGATTCT
The DNA here is from genome assembly GCA_017140185.1 of Eucalyptus polyanthemos subsp. polyanthemos. Lineage (NCBI taxonomy): Eukaryota > Viridiplantae > Streptophyta > Magnoliopsida > Myrtales > Myrtaceae > Eucalyptus > Eucalyptus polyanthemos. Next base: position 44,185,508 of record CM029467.1, read on the forward strand.
CAAATTTGTTCCCGGAACAATAATCAACTTTTTTTTTATTCTTGATTCCACTCCACTCCCAATCTATTTCTAGGAACAAATTTGTTCTCGATAATAAAAATTTTACCAAACGCGATTTTAGGTCAAATTGATTCTGGGAACAAATAATCAAAATTTGGCCCTTTTTGGATGGTTACCAAACAGGGCTTTAGACTTTTAAGATTTTTCTTTTAATGTCAAGAGGAAGAGGAACAACCGACCGATGTTGATGATTTGGATAAACTCAAAATTTGATTTATACACATCAATTTGAACGTTAAAAAAATCAAGTTGTATCTGCACATTACTTAGAAATTTGGAAGACCATAACCAAGGCCCACCGATGATTACCTTATGATAATATATTATTCCGCTTTTCCAATCAAACGTGTGCCCACGTGAGAAAACAAACGCATCTAAGAGCTAGCTAACTAATTGGCGATGGGTGGTCTTTGAACTCCATAAAGAAGTAGAAGCATAGTAGGGGCCTTGACTGATTTATATACGATACGTCGATCTCTATTGACATTGTTTTAAAGTGATAGGCTTTCTTAAAAGCTATCGTATTTACATGTGTAAACTTGCATAAAAAGATGCGGACGCTTTAACGTGAACGTATTGTTACGTGCATATTATAAATTTTGTAAAACAATGGCCGACTGAAACATGAAAAGTCAAAAAGTGCAATGTTAATAAGCATTTTTCTTGTTGCTTTATTTATTATTTATTATTGTTATTATTGTTTTATATAAAAGGGCAGAGGTTTTACGTGTTTTATGGGATATGAATAGGATAGAGAGATGACCCAGGTTTTTGCCCTTCATGTATTCTATTGTTTACTAGTGTCTTGAAGAATTCATTCATTCACATGAGCGTAAATTAGAAAAAAAATTCAGATAAAAACAAAAAGAAAGGAGCGAAGTGATCCGAAGACTCGCGCACAAGTACCCTTATCCGGAAGATCCGACGACTCCGATGCTTTTGAAGTCAGTCTGGATCCTCCGTTGAGAAAGCTTCAATATCTCAACCAATCCTGGAAAGTCGAAAAATGCTTGATTAAACGATCCGGCGTGAAATACATCAACATCAATCAGCCGGACGCCTAGGGTCTCGTGCACCCAAATCATCTAATATAAACTCCAATTTCTCTGTTCCAATTCGCATAGAATACCAGAGAGCCCTCCTCTCGCTTACGGCGTGCCCTGCGCCTCTTTTTTCTCGTCGTGCTGATCACTTCGGTTGCGGTCGAGTTTCTGCTTCCTTGATGCGTTGGACGAACGGCGGTGACGCGTTAAACCTGGAATTTCGTGATTTCGTGATCGGTCGGAATAGTGACCTCGAGCGTCTGAGGATCACCGCAGCTCAACGACGATAACTTGTTGAGCTGAGAATTCGAGACTCGAGACGTATTGCTGTGGCATGACATTTGGTCTCTGCAGGTGTTCAAGAGCTGGGCACCAGAGGAACATATTGTATTGCAAGGACAACACCTTTGGAGATGACAAAAGCTGGTGAATTTCCTATCACTCACTTCATTACAGGAGATTTATATGCATCGTTATGTAAAATAGAAGACAGGTCTCAGATTGTCACTTTCCTGCACTGAATCCAAACCAGACCTAAATTGAGGGAATTGTCAAGCCAAAATAATTTTAGTTCTTTTAATGTGCTTAATCTTCTCCGTCAATATGCTAAGTATTGTATATGTTTTCAATTTATTAGAGATGGAACATGCAGAGCAAGATCCTCGTTTTATAGCATTCTCTCGCCATTTCAAAGCCACCGCAATGGAGCTCATTTCTATACTAGAGCAGGTAAAACTACAATAGAGTTCCTTCGGAATTTGAGGAGCAAATCCTGATATTGTGTTTTGTTTGTTTTTAATTTGCATTATTGAGCAATGTTTGTCCTCATATAATTGTGTTTCTAATAGGTCCTGGATATTATTAGTTACATTTGATTAGCGTGGTTGATCCACTCCCCTTTGAATTTAGTTAAAATAGAAATGCGAAGGATACTAAGACTAGTTTATAAAGTTCTGTCGCATGTTGTGGGTGAACAGTTCAACAAGGAGCCACATTCAGTACCCACCTAAATTCTGCCTCCTTACTTTATAAACCAATTCTGTAACATTCAGCTGTATCTCTAGCATTATTCATTTTAACTTATCATCGAGGTAATACCGCCAGTAAACTCTTATGAATGTTGATTCTGCATATGTGCAGTTGCATCTTGTGAAAATTTGGTCTGACACACATTAGTGCCATCTGTAATGGTAGATAAAGCCCTTTCGAGTACTCAGTTATTTCTTGTGACCTATAGCATGACAAAATATGGACAAGCAGTTTTGAGACCCATGCGTGCATTATAAGCCTTTTGAAGTACCATGGAGGTCCTCGATGCATGCATGGTTCCTAAAAGTTTGACTCAGATTGGCACTAAATTCGTAAACTGAGTTCAAGCAAGTTAAAACAAAGCATAAATAAGTAAGCTGTGACTTGACAATAGGAAGACGGGGAGATAAAAGGCAACTGAATATGCTAGGGGGCTTTCTCACTTCCTCAAGTACCATTTGACCCAACTAGAAAATCTGTTTACAACCATTTAAAGCCTAGTATATACATGCCATTGTCCTGCATGCTTCTAGAGCTTGGTTTCAGATGCATTTTGCGTTTGATCATTTGGCTGGTAGACATGATGTTTGGCATTTGGTTGTAGCATTGGTGCATGATAATCATGCTTTGCTTCTCTCTTGTGCCTACAGAAACAAAAAGCAGGTGGAAGAAAAGAGTTCCATTGGAGAGTTCCGATACACAAATTGGCAGATATATTTGTTGTTAGCTTTGAAATGAGTTTCGAAGAACAGTTGTGCATGTTGGATTCAGTTTATCTGGAAGCACGCCTGTCAAATGCGACGGAGTTAGTTGATAGGCACTTGCAGGTATTGTTTTGATTATTTTGTCGCTTGTGCATGCATTCTCTTGTCTTGATGGATGATGCATTGGTGTTGCATCTTGATGGATGATGCATTGATATGCTCATGCAATGGTCAATACGTGTGGCAGAGAAGACCACACAAAAGGTCGAGGAATGGTTATCAAAATCCCAGAAGTAATTTCTTTTACATCAACAGGTGATTTCATCAATCCTTAAATCAGCTCCAATCTTATCATTTAATATTGGCTTATTTCCAGTTTTTGCTGTCGATCTCGTACTTCGTTGGTTGGGCATACATCAGGGATTATTTTGGTCAAACAAAACTGAAAAATTCCATTAGTATAATTGGAATTAGCAAAGGCAAAGTTGGGGAGATAGAGAGAGAGAGAGAGAGACAGAGAGAGACAGAGAGAGACAGAGAGAGATTCCATTAGTATAATTGGAAAAAGGACAAGATACTAATTATTTTGTTTAATACAAGAACATATTGACAGAATATATAAGTTTAGTGAATGCCATGTATTGGAATTGTCGAGTACTACTATGCTCAAGATGAAGCAATTGATGAAGACTTGGACTATTATGTTTCTGATATTTCTAAATGGATGTGTGAGTGAGAGAGAGAGAGAAAGGACAAGATGCTAATGATTTTGTTTAATACAAGAACATATTGACATAATATATAAGTTTATTGAATGCCATGTATCGGAATGAAGCAATTGATGAAGACTTGGACGATTATGTTTCTGATATTTCTAAACGGATGTGTGAGAGAGAGAGAGAGAGGGATTATTTTGGTCAAACAAAACTGAAAAATTCCATTAGTATAATTGGAATTAGCAAAGGCAAAGTTGGAGATAAAATGAAACTAACAAATGAATAGGACAAGATGCTAATTATTTTGAGAGAGAGAGAGAGAGAGAGAGATAGAGAGAGAGACAGAGAGAGAGTCTTAAACTTCTGCATTTCCTTCCCTTACTGAAGTTGTTCACTTGGTGAGATCTTTACGCTTAGAGAGAGTCATCTATGTTCAACTTAGTTTAGATGAGTAAGGCATGGATAAGCAGCATCTTTTGAATTAATCGTTGATAACAAAGAAACTTAAACGAAGGATTCTACGAGTTCCTTCTGCATTTCCTTCCCTTACGGAAGTTGTTCACTTGGTGAGATCTTTACGCTTATCCGTGATTCCAAAATAGGAGTTGCTGCTCGGGCTCTATGTTTGTGAAGAGGAGTGGAGAAACCGAGCGGCAGGGTCATGCATATGGTTGTCCTTGAGGGTCTATGCAGATTTAGTGTTCAAGACCTGGGCACCAGAGGAACATATTATGTTGCAAGGATAACAACTTTGGAGATGACAGAAGCTGGTGATTTTTCTATCACACACTTCATTACAGGAGATTTATATGCATTGTTATGCAATAGAAAGGTCTCAGATTGCCACTTTCCTGAACTGAATCCATACCAGACCAAAATTGAGGGAATTGTTGAGTCAAATTGATTTGAGTTCTCCTAATGTGCTTGGTGTTCTCCGTCAATATGCTAAGTATTGTATATGTCTTCAATTTATTAGAGATGGAACATGTGGAGCAAGATCCTGATTTTATAGCATTGTCTCACCATTTCAAAGCCACCGCAATGGAGCTTATTTCTATACTAGAGCAGGTAAAAATACAATAGAGTTCCCTTGGAATTTGAGGAGCAAATCGTGATTGTGCTTTCTTCGTTTTTAAATTGCGTTACTGAGCAACCTTTGTCCTCATGTAATTGTGTCTCTAATAGGTCATGGATTTTATTAGTTACATTCGATTAGAACGCCACTCCCTTTTGAATTTTGTTAATATAGAAATGTGAAGGAGATTAAGACTGTTTTATAGAGTTGTGTCTTATGTTGTGAGCGAACACTTTAACGAGGAGCCACATTCAGTACCGACCAAAATCTTGCCTCATTACTTTGTAAACCAATTCTGTAACATTCAGCTGTATCTCTAGCATTATTCTTTTTAACTTATCATCGAGGTAATACTGCCAGTAAACTTTTATGTATGTTGATTCTGCATATGCACAGTTGCATCTTGTGAAAATTTGGTCTGACACGCATTAGTGTCATTTGTAATGGTAGGTAAAGCCCTTTTGAGTACTCAATTATTTTTTGTGACCTATAGCATGACAAAATATGGACAAGCAGTTTTGAGACCCGTGCATGCATTATAAGCCTTTTGAAGTACCACAGAGTCCTCGAAGCATGCGTGGTTCCTAGTAGTCTGACTCAGATTGGCGCTAAATTCGCAAACTGAGTTCAAGCAAGTTAAAACAAAGCATAAATAAGTAAGCTGTGACTTGATAATAGGAAGACAAGGAGATACAGGGCAACTGGATATTCCCAGGGGCTTTCTCGCTTCCTCGAGTGCCATTTGACCCAGCTAGAAAATCTGTTTACAACCATTTAAAGCCTAGTGTATACATGCTGTTGTCCTGCATACTTCTAGAGCTTGTTTTCAAATGCATTATGCTTTTGATCATTTGGCGGGTAGACATGATGTTTTTGGCATTTGCTTGTAGCATTGGTGCATGATAATCATGCTTTGCTTCTCTTTTGTACCTACAGAAACAAGAAGCTGGTGGAAGAACAAAAGTTCCATTGGAGACAGTTGCAATACACAAATTGGCAGATATATTTGTTGCTAGCTTTGAAATAAGTTTCGAAGAACAGTTGTGCATGTTGGATTCATTTGATCTGAAAGTACGCGTGTCAAATGCAACAGAGTTAATTGCTAGGCACTTGCAGGTATTGTTTTGATTATTTTGTAGCTTGTGCATGCATTCTCTTGTCTTGATGGATGATGCATTGGTATGCTCATGCAACAGTCAATATGTGTGGCAGAGAAGATCACACAAAAGGTCGGGGGACAGTTATCAAATTCCCAGAAGGAACTTCTTATACGTCAACAGGTGATTTCATCAATCCTTAAATCAGCTCCAATCTTATCCTTTAACGTTGGCTCAACTTTCTTTCCAGTCTTTGCTGTCAATCTTATACTTTGTTGGTTAGGCATACGTCAGGGATTATCCTGGTCAAACAAAACTGAAAAATTTCAATATTACAAATGGAATTAGCTGAGGCAAAGTTTGTGCATTTACCATTTTGTGCTGGGGCTTCTGGTTGACTTTTACTTTTTTGGGCCTAGTAAATGAACTGGCGTAGGTGATTGATATACGGAGAACATTGAATCTTTGCATTGGAGTGTGCCAACGTAATATGCCTTGGTTGAATCCTGAAGAGTCTGAGACCTTGTGGTTTCAATTGCTTGATTTGTGAGTTGAATTTGATCCATATAATCACATCATTCAATGTGACATATCTGTGGCCTTTTTTGTTTTATTTATTCTCGACTATTGCCATCTTCATTGTGTCTTGATATCAGGTCATCCCATTAGCATTTTAAGAAATGGTCTATGTTTAGAGCCAATTGTTCATTTGCATTTCATGCCCAAAATTTGATGCATGGGGCGTGGAAAAGTTCAGTATGATAATGCAAGAACGTTGCATCTATTTTAAGTAGTTTCATTTTTTAACTTCTTATTTTTCTGGTCTTGGGGTCACACCCCCTTGGAATGGGCATTCCTGGAGAACTGCAGCTTGCTGTTTGTGCAAGATTCTAGGAGTTTCACGACACTCGACTGTTATGAAACATTAATTTACTTCCTCGCCTGAGACCTGCAGAATATTAGGAATGCTACAGTAACTTCTCTAGTTGAAGTTTCGCTGTTCAGTATGATAGTGCAAGATCTTGTCTCTCTGTGTGTCTCTCTCTGTCCCCCCCTCCCTCTTCTCTCTGAGAAGATGAAATCAGTTGAAGTCAACAATTTCCATAAAAATTTCTTATGGTCCATCACTCCGCATTTGATGAAGGAGTAGGACGGTTCACTAGGCTTTTTCCTAGCCACTTGTGGCTGAAAAAGCACCGTTACTCATGGGGAATAATGGTGCGGTCAACCTAGCAATGTCCTTCCCCATATTTCCATTCCTGAACATTAACTTTTGGCAAAGCAATGACGAAAATCACACATTTTAATAGAATAATAAATGCATTGCCAAATCTACACAAACCACCAGTCCATATTTCCATTCCAGAACATTAACTTTGGCAAAGCAATGACCAAAATCACACATTTTAATAGAATAATAAATGCATTGCAAAGCCTAACAAAGCATCAGAAGATAGATAGAATGGCAATCTTCATCATCAATCCACATCCTCAATCCACGTCAGGATCAGAAGGGCGTAGGGAGAGCTCTCGACAGAGGTCGTGACATGGTCGCGTCGCTTTGTAACCTATTGATCCTCTGCATCTGAACTTCCACTTCCATAGCTACAGCCCTCCAATCGATATATTTTCCAAAAAGCCAACCAATTTCCTCCAGCTTCAAACCTTTCGTCTCGGGCATAATTATGAAGAACAAAATCCAAAATATGCTTGCAATCGTTGCATATAAAATGGCCGCCCCGCCAAAGCTAAATTCGTTGCACACCCGTAAGAATATTATCGACGAGACCTCATTGACCGCCAACTCCACAGCAAAGCCAATGGCTGTCCCTTGAGAACGGAGCCGTAAGGGAAAGACTTCAGAACTGTATTGTGAAGTTATCGGGCCTAGACCGATTGAAAATGAAACTATATAAACCAGCATTGAAATGACCACCGCCCATGAGAGGTTGGCGTTGCCTCGATTAATAGCGTCAAAACACCCGGCCAGGGATGAGAGAGCTATGAACATGCCAGTTATGCTTAATAGCATCAACTGCCGCCGGCCGTACTGGTCAAGGTGGAAGGTGGGATAGAGCATGCCCAATATTTTTATGGAGTCAACCACAATCGTGGCAAGAAACTTTTTATAGGAGTTTGAGAGACCTAACGTCTTAAAAATCTGTGGGCTTCGTAGGATGGTTTCAATGCCAAATGCCCCTTTGAATAAGTGCATGGCAATGGTACAAACTAATAGGTGGCAGACTGACCTAGTTGGATGGAAGAGATCCCACATACTCTCTCCAGTGCATAGCGGGGTCAACTCGAGAACATTGTCATCCTCCGTGATGATGGCAGCCCTCTTAATATCAGCGAGCTGAATAGCGGCATCCTCTTCGGAGTCAGAAATCATGTTGAGGACGCGCTTCGCGGAGTTCAGGCGATTCCGCATGACAAGCCATCGGGGAGATTCCGGCGTAATAAGAATTCCAATGGCAAGGAGGTGTGAGGAGATTGCTACTAACCCGAGTATGATAATCCACCCATGGTCTAGCTCGATTCTAGGGAAGAAATAATTAAATATATGGCCGAGGAAGATACCAAAGTTGAAGAATACCTAAACAATCAAACAACGTATGAGAAAGTAATAGAATATTTAGGGTTTGTTTGTTTTACGGGAAATAAATTTCAAGAAAATATTTTCTAGAATTTACGATGTTAGTTTTACGAAAATGAACAAGTCATGAAAAATATTTTCTACTAAGGAAAAAAAAGTCTTAAAGAGAAAATATTTTTCCACTTTTAAAATGAGAAAACAGTTTCTTTACTTAATTTCTCTTGTCTCATAGCCTGCTAAACCCTTTTTTTTTTTGGTAAAGCTGCTAGACCCTTCTTTCTTGTCTTATTTTTTTTTATAATTTGAATTTTAAATTTATTTTCTTTTCTTTTTCCTTTTATTTTTTTCCACCTTCTTTGGCCACAGGCGAGCCTCGAGGCTCGCCGATCTGGCAGGAGGCGAGCGGTATCGGCGAGGGCAGAGGCCGGCGAGCTGGAGCTCGCCGCTCGCCCTCGCCCCTCGCCAGATCGGCGAACCAGCGGCGAGCACGAGCCTCTGGCTCGCCGGTCTGGCAAGGCCAGAGGCCGGCGAGCTCGCGGCACGCCGCTCGCCTCCTGCGAGCTCGAGGTTCGCCCTCGCGCTCAGGCCTTCGCGCTCGCCAGATCGGCGAGCCAGCGGAAGCTGGCCTTTGGCCGGTCGCCGGCCGTCGCCGGTAAGAAAAAAAAAAAAAAAAAAATCGATTTTAAAAAATAATTTTAAATTTGATTTTTAAATAAAATAATAACAATAAAATTATTCAAAAAATGTAATTAGAGAAAAAGATTTTCCTTTTTGAACAAAGAAAATTACTTTTCACTTCATTAATGACTTATTAGAAAAATGTATTCTATAAAAGTTATATTTTTCGTAAAATGAATGGAATACATAAAATTCTAATGTAGAAAGAAAAGATAGCAGAATAACCTCTGGCAGCGTACTCAGCTTGCCGCGGGAGAAGGCTGGTGAAATCTCCGCAACGTAAACAGGAGATATCATTAATGCGGAGCCGATTCCTATGTTAGCGACCAGTCGGCCCTCCAGAAGAACGACATAGCGACGGGCCACGCCCATTAACAAACGTCCCAAAAAAAATATACCTGCGGCCAGTAAAATTGTACGGCGGCGACCGACGCAATCTGATATCCAACCGGTCAACAATAGGCTGAAAAACGTCAGCGAGTTCAGGACCGCAGTCCCAGCACTAACCTCTTCTTGATATGTCTTTATCTCTTTTATTGGATATTGTTAACATGTGTAAAGATCAACTTGACGAGCCTAGATTTATCATGAAGTTTTGTGACATGTTGTTCCGGGTTTATGCTGATAATAAGATGTTTGGGGAGGCTGTGGGAGTCTTTGACTACATGGAAAGTAGAGGTTTCGAGATTGATGGGAGGTCTTGCATGGTCTTTTTGTTAGCTTTGAAGAGATTTAGTACTCTAGAGAATTGCTTTGGGTTCTTCAGGCGGATGATTAAGTTGGATCTGGTAACAGTCTATTCACTGACTGTCATGGTTGATCTGTTGTGCAAGAAAGATATGGTTGAAGATTTGAGGAAACTGGTAGATGAGTTGGTTTCTAAGGGGATAAAGCCGAATGTTTTCACTTACAATTCATGGATCAATTCATATGTAAAAAGAAAGGTTGATGAGGCTATTGATGGAATATTGAGACTGATGGAGAAAGACCAAGTGGAATACAGTGTGGTTACCTACACGCTTTTGATCGACTGGTATGCAAGTTCTGAGAAAACTACAGATGCTGAGAGAATGTTTGAAGAAATACATAAGAAAGGCATCCAAGGGGATGTTTTTGTTTACAATTCAATAATTGATCTGAATTGTAAGGTGGGAAACATGAAAAGAGCATTTGCACTTTTTGATGAAATGACTGAGAAGGGCCTTCTTCCAAGCGTTCAAACTTATGGGGCTCTGATCAATGGTGTCTGCAAGGTTGGCCGGATGGAGGCAGCTGATACATTGGTTACTGAGATGCAGAGAAATGGTATCGAATTGAATCTGGTGATATATAACACACTAATAAATGGGTATTGCAGAAATGGAATGATTGATGAAGTTCGTGAGGTGCTGGTGATCATGAAGAGTAAAGGGATTGAGGCTGATGAATTTACTTACAACACAATTGCTAGTGGACTGTGTAAGTTGAATAGGCTCGAGGAAGCAAAATGGGTATTATTCACAATGGAAGAGGATGGTTTGATGCCTAATTTGGTTAATTTCACTACTTTGATTGACATATACTGTAAGGAAGGAAATTTAGTGGAAGCTAGAAGAATCTTTCAAGAGATGAAGGAGAAGGGAATTACACCAAATATCGTTGCTTACAATGCTTTAATTGATGGACATATCAAGAAAGGGAAACTTGCTGATCCTAAAAATCTGAGAGATGAGATGATGAATCGGGGTATGAAGCTGGACAAGTACACCTATACATCCTTTATACATGGGGAATGTATCTATGGGACGCTAGAAGAGGCACTCAAATTGTTCCGTGAAATGTCTGAAAGGGGCTTGCCTAAAAGTCTTGTCACTTACACAGCAATAATCTCAGGTCTAGCTAAGGCTGTAAGATCGGATGAAGCTTGTATGAAGAGATGATTGAAGCTGGACTTAAACCTGATGACTCACTATACTCTTTGCTAGTGGGGAGTCTTCATTAAAAAAGGTTGTAGCTGTATTATTTGGCCTATATTTGTAAGTTTCCACTAATCTCATATTTTATTCCTTCGTCGAACATTGATAGTCTCTACTACCTCTTGAACCATCGACTTATGTAGTTCACTGATGTATATGCAGTACATCAATTGGATTTTGACAATCATGCTAGAGGCGCTAGATGATCCCCTATATTTTTACCGAGGAACTTGCTCAGTCATTAATTATCTAAATGCTTCAAACCAGGTCTGACTAGTTTCCCTTTGTACTTCGTGAAAGTGTTAATTGCCTGATTATAATTTATTATGGTATGTGATTGGGCCTAGTCATTTCTTCTTTGATGTCCCTGTTTATTTTTCCCCTGCACATGCTTCTAGAAAGGTGTGATGGAAGAGTCAATAGACATTGTAATAAACAAACTGCTTCCTTTAATAACAGATTTTGTTCCTTAGGTAGGGCTTTTTCCATTTACATCTACTTTCCAGTCTTCTTAGAGTATTTCAACTTTTTCCTTGTCTGTTCTTAGGCAGTTTCAACTGATAGAGAGCCGTGCTTCACAATTGTTCTGTCTTAGTGATATATTCACATCTATAAGCGTACATGAAGGTTGAATGAGATTTTCTATTTCTTACCAATCTAGTGTGTGATATATATGTGCACTCTTGCAGGTTATTGTCCATTATTGGTAGCTGAAGATGAGAAAACTCTTGCCATAAAATGTCTGATGGAGGTATAAATCTTGACTGTTATCTTCTTTATTCTTTGAAATCTTTGCACCTTTTTCGTTCCTATTCCGAGAACATTATTATTGAGGTTACCTAGATTTTGCCAAAAAGATTTAGTATCTAGGATCACGTGCAGATGCACACATCTGAAATTTACGTCCAAGAAAAGGGATGAAAGAGTGTTGATTTTCATTTTAAATTGTGCTGTCAAACAAAGACAGCTAGGTTACTTATTGTGGATGTTCTGTTGGATGGACAAGCCTTAAACTTTTCATGCAAGTATCTCTGTACTTTGAGCCTTTTTACTTTTTTGGTGGCTTACCACCCATGCCTTAACTATTTAAGCAATATAAGGAAAGTAGAATGGCAACCGATGGGATGCACATTATGGGCCTTTTTCCTTTTTTTGGTGGCTTACCACCCAGTATCTCTGTACTGTGCCATTAATGAGTATCACCTCCTCACTGATATTTACTTTTGAGAATGGGTCTTTGAATAGGATGTTGTCATTCTAATGGCGACAGACCCAGGATTTACTAGGCGGTGAACTCAAATTGTATTAATACATTATTAGAAAGGAGAAAATTATAACTTTCAAATATAAGTTCTATAAACTAGTGATTGCATAATGCTAATTTTTCTAATTCGACATTGTTTCCTAGGCATTATCATGGATTTAATGAGTTGTATTCCCTCGCTTTAGCTTTGCGGGTCTCTGCCAAGAGGAATTGATGTTTCAATTACCTTCTTTCTTTGAAGGAGACCTTTGCACCTTTGTGTTCTGTCAATGTTATCTAGGAAGGCTAGTTTTTTTATCATATGTAGATGTAGTTAACAATGTGTTATTTAATAGAGAAAACTTTTCGGGTTAAATGTGTCACATGGGTACAAGTTTGGCATTTATGGGGTCACAAAAAAAAGTTTGGGGTAAATATATCACAATGGGCATAGTTCAGGGTTTTTATGGTTTTTTCCATATAATAAACACAGTATTACATAGTTGTTGACTGCCTGCACCTGATCTTTGTAAACAATATAAGAAAAGTGAGATTGAAAGTGATAATAAGTTCACCTGCATGCTTCATACGTTTCAATTTGGAAATTGCTATGCACATATGCCATTACGTTGTATGTATCAAATTCTCACAGACAATCAATTTTTTAGAATGTGGTATTTGAATAGGATGCATGGTTCTAATGGTGACAGATGGTTTTTGTGGCATGGGTGGGGTAGAACTTTCCCCGTCCTGCCTAAAATTCTAGGAATTCGTTGATAGTTCGAATAGATTCGTATTCTGTAATTTGGCGTTGTTTTCTCTGCACTATCATGCCTTTAATGGGCTGTTCTCCCTGTATTCAGCTTGTGGGCCGTCTTTCCCAAGAGGAATTGATGGCACAATTGCCTTCACTTTTGCCTGCTCTTTTTGAAGCATTTGGAAACCAAAGTGCAGATGTTCGGAAGGTATTGCTTATTCTTTCTATTGTTTATGTTAGTTTGGGCAGTAGAAATAAGTAACTGATCAACTAAGGGAAAAGAAAAGAGAAAGACCTAGTTCTCATGTGAGCAATTACCTTAAGAGTCCCTCTTCTATCTTCTGAAGAGAACCAACAGAGTTTTGTTTACTTAAACCATCAAAAGGCTCTTTTCTGCAGAAATTAGTGTGTTAATTCTGTGTACTTAAGTTTTCAGGACTCGGAGAATGCATTGCTATCATATCATTTGACATTCCCTTTTAAGCATGCTCCTACTCCATAATGGCACCACCTGCATTATGACTTTCTGGCACATCATGTGTCCCTGCAGATGTAGTGAACCCCTGTGCTGCATTGGAAGGCCATGTTGTTTTAATATATGAATTCCATGTGACCATCTTTTCTGATTACCTGAGTTTTACATACTCTTCATCTTTAGGGACTGGAGCTGATGATGTTGTGGACTCGTTTTGTCTCTCTTTTAGGAGAGATGCCATTGTGTGTTCCCATAGTATTTCCTTGTCGGTGAACAATAATATGGATGATAAGTACATTCATGACAGTGATGAATCGCGTCCCTTGTTTGTAATTTTCCTGCCATATAAAAGGAAGCCAATATGGTAGGAATCTGCAGTGCTTGGGTGCCTAACAATAATTTGAGAAAATAAGAGTTTGTGGACTGCTCCCAGTGTATCTATCTATAGAAAAAGATCATTGGAGTAAATCAAGTGGCCTTTTTAACCTTCATGGTGAAAGCTCTCATTTGGAAGCTTTCCACTCCAGGAAGGTCAAGATGCTCTGCAGTTGTCTCTTTACCATGAAGTGAGAGTTAGATGACAAGATGCTCTACAGTTTTCTCTTTACCATGAAGTGAGAATTAGATTGAGGACTTTGTATACAACTGCTCATTGATATGTCAATGTTGGTATAGAATTGTGGAAGCTGAATTGCAAAATTTACCTTATATAATACCTGAAATTATTAGAAATTATGCTTTTGCCATCTTCTGTGGAGCTCTTGCTTCCCAGTTTGCAGATATGCTGGGGAAAATGAGTGATGCAGTTTGTTTATATTCGATCAGACACCTTAGGTCCTTTGTTTTTTGGCTGCTTTGGCTTCCTTCATAGAGTTTCCTAAAAATAATCTGCTAATCAATACAATCACAATTAAATTTCACTTCTCATTTCGTTTGAGCAACTTGATAAATTCTTCTTCCTTAATAAACTTTTTTTCTTTTTGGCGGAATAGACGGTTGTTTTCTGTCTGGTGGACATCTATATCATGCTTGGCAAAGCATTCCTGCCTTACTTGGAAGGACTCAACAGCACACAATTGCGCTTGGTGACCATCTATGCTAATCGCATCTCTCAGGCCCGAACAGGCACTGCCATAGACATTAACCAATGAATGGAGCTGGTGTTTGTGAGAACAAACTGGACCGCTATGGTGTTGTCGGCATGTAATGGCTAATCTGTTGTCTCTTTTTTGTATATCATGTGAATGCATTCATTGTAAAAAGTCGAGTTTTTCTTTCCCCTTCCCCCCATTTCAGTCTTTGTAATGTGTCTATCATGTGCTTGGCTTAATCCATCAGTCTCCCGCCTCCTGCGAGAAGTTGTGTAGTTAACACTCTGAGGATGATACCCTATTATACGCAACGGCAAAATATATACAATGGCAAAATAGTTTTGGCTCGTGTCTGTTGTATGCCCGATCTCGTTGGCGATGTTACTCTATCAGTATTTAATTGTTTATGATACCTATTACGTCAATCGGCAGTTTAATGCCGTGGTGGAATTGTCTGCGATTGTGCTGACTGCGCAATTTCCCCTTTTTATTTTTTCATGGCAAAACGGCTGTGATATGCTGGTACGAATTTCTTGGTTCTCTATTTGTTAGTGGGGACTTATCCCCTATTCCGGGCGATATTGCTGGCTGACCAATCAAATTATTCTTCTTCACCAGCAATCTCCCCAATCCAAGAGAGCAGGCTCTCCAAATATGCAATCTCTCCCAAGTGTCATACATTTAAAAAAAAAAGGAGATGAGAGCAGCGGTTAAATTTCCGCACCTCTGAAAGAATGCATGAAAAGAACGATCGATCGATTCAATCTCCTTTTTGCTGCTCCTGCACTTCAGCTTCGGTGGTCGATGCACAGCGCAATTGGAATATTTATTATTATCATTTTTAAAGAGTGCCCTGGATAGTTGTGGTAAAAACACTTCCAGTTTATCAAAATTGATTACATTGTGGTGCATATTGCTAACAATTGTAATATGAGGTTAAATAGTCTCATTTCTTGGTAAAAAATTCTGAAAGGTGCTTCAGTCTTATTAAACTTCGACTCACAAAATACAATGACATATTTTGTAAAAAAATTAAAACCAACAAATGAGTTGACTTCATATATTTCATGGAAGGCTAAATAATTTGAAAAATATATGAAGGGACTAACAAGGTCGCCGACCCTGGGCAAGGGTGCCCAACCACCACCTACCTAGGGCAAAGGCCTCATGACCCTAGGAGATAGCCGACGAGGCTATATCATGGATGCCCACCTAGATTTGCGCGACATTGGCTATCGCTTGGGTTGGCGAGGGTTGGTCACCCTTGCCCAAGTCGCCGGCCCTTTCGACTAGGGGAGGCGGTGGTAGAAGTGCCTGCTAAGGAGGCTTTGTCTTGCTTCCCCTCAACCCCCCCTCCTTCCCCCAATTTTGCTTTTTTTTTAAAAAAAAATCAGTTTTTTAATCTAATTTAAATAATATTTGATAAAAAAATTTAAAAAAAAAAACCACGTTAGTATTTTCCATTAGACAAGTTAATAGTATCAATGAAATGACTCAATTGGATCAATTTGATAAGTTCTAAGACTTGATTGTATTTTTTTGTAAGTTTTAGGACTTATTGCACTTTTGTAACAAATTTTAATATTTATAATAATAATCGTTTGAAATAATTAATTAATAAAAAACTTCTATTACAGATAATCATTTATGTTGAAAGTGTTAGGTAAGATCGGTACAAGGATTCGTGATATATATTTGGAAGACGGAAAAAAACTTTAAGTTCTCCAATTATTCTAATGAATTTTAATTATATCAATCGGTCGTGTCAATTTGTACTCGGTGATTTTTACTTTTGACTTGTGACTTTTTGCAAATTTTGCGACACTCATGCAACGACTTTAAAAAATGGCTTATAATCCTCGAATTTGAAAGGAAAAGTTACAAGTGAAATTAAAAAGTCGTTGAAAAATCGCCCCCGACAGTATTAACCTTTCCTTAGGACCGTCAAAAATGGTCCAAAGGCCCAATCCTAAGACCACAGAGTTCGATTTCATCTCTCCCCCCCTCTCTCTCTCTCTCTCTACACAGTCTCTCGCAAGCGCTGTCTCCGGTCTCAGGCCAAGTTCATCCTGCGCTTTCATCTCCAAGGTCCTCCTTTGCTTTCTTTTCTGTCTTTCTTTCTTTCTTTTTGAACATCCTTTTTTATGCTTTATTTCCGCGGACGTGTGCTGAAAATGCTCTGCTTGCTCGAGGAATTGGATTGATGGAACGCCACCGTATTTTCCCAAGTCAGTGTGCAGCGGCGTCGTGGAATTCGTTTTGAATGTGCCTGTGCGTGCGTATTGGGATAATTCCGCCGCCGTAAACAACGGGCAAAGTCCTTTCCCTTTTTTCTCGCCCTCCAGGTGCTTGCCGTAATGTGTATGGTAGAAGTAGCGTTTCAGCTCCATACCGTGCTTTGGTATGCGCGCGGTGTTGTTTGTCCTCGCTCGATCACCTTCATTCGGCTCCGTATGGCGTGTGCCCCGAAATTGTCGTTACGCCTGGACCAAAACCTGCCCTTCGTTGGAATAAAAAAAGAAAAAAAATTCTGTGAACTCATTTTATGGTGAAATGTATATGATATTTGATACTGGAGTGGAACATAAAGGAGTCCCTGTTTTAATAGCTTTGGTTTGCATCCTGTCTTATTTGTTTTTTTGATTGTTGGGCATGGGTGGTGTGGGATGGGGTATTGCGTATTCTCCGTCTGCATCATGTGGCATGGAGCTTTGGCCCGCCACCGCCCCATGCCCGCACGTCCTCATGGGGAGGATTAGTCGTTGTCTCTTTTTCTTCCTTGAAATTCTATGTTTTGCATTATCTCGTAGTTTACCTTATTTGGTTGTAGCAATATGAAAAAGAAATTGGTGGTGGACCAAAAGTTCCTTTTCATGTCAGAAGCATGTGAATCTCTACTGGTACTTATCACTGCTGCTATTGATCACTATCCAGGATAATGTCGGCTCAAAGGCTTGCCAATGCTTTCAAAGACGGAGTCGCTCCGATCTCTTTATCTAATGAAGTAATTGCAGGGAAGATTGCTAAGGTACTTGCTGAGAAAGGGGTTAAGACTCTGGAAGGGCAATCCAAGTTGCTCTTAAATCTCAATCCCCAAGTAGCCCACATGATTCTCTCGAGCCCAAGATTGCCACCTCATTCTTGCTTGAGCTTTTTCAGATTCTTGAAAGGGAACCCATCTCTTTTTTCTCATAGACCCGACCTTCAAGCTCATATTATATTAGCTCGAAGATTATATGAAGCTCGAAAGTTTGCTGAAATGAAGATTGTGTTGCACTCTGCTGTGAGAAATGGCAGTGCTTTTGTCTCAATATTGGATATTGTTAACATGTGTCAAGATCAACTTGACGAGCCTAGATTTGTCGTGAAGTTTTGTGACATGTTGTTCCGGATTTATGCTGATAATAAGATGTTTGGGGAGGCTGTGGGAGTCTTTGACTACATGGAAAGTAGAGGTTTCGAGATTGATGAGAGGTCTTGCATGGTCTTTTTGTTAGCTTTGAAGAGATTTAGTACTCTAGAGAATTGCTTTGGGTTCTTCAGGCGGATGATTAAGTTGGATCTGGTAACAGTCTATTCACTAACTGTCATGGTCGATCTGTTGTGCAAGAAAGATATGGTTGAAGATTCAAGGAAACTGGTAGATGAGTTGGTTTCTAAGGGGATAAAGCCGAATGTTTTCACTTACAATACATGGATCAATTCATATGTAAAAAGAACGGATGATGAGGCTATTGATGGAATATTGAGACTGATGGAGAAAGACCAAGTGGAATACAATGTGGTTACCTACACGCTTTTGATCGACTGGTATGCAAGTTCTGAGAAAACTACGGATGCTGAGAGAATGTTTGAAGAAATGCATAAGAAAGGCATCCAAGGGGATGTTTTTGTTTACAATTCAATAATCAATCTGAATTGTAAGGTGGGAAACATGAAAAGAGCATTTGCACTTTTTGATGAAATGACTGAGAAGGGCCTTCTTCCAAGCATTCAAACTTATGGGGCTCTGATCAATGGTGTCTGCAAGGTTGGCCGGATGGAGGCAGCTGATATGTTGGTTACTGAGATGCAGAGAAATGGTATTGAATTGAATCTGGTGATATATAACACGCTAATAGATGGGTATTGCAGAAATGGAATGATTGATGAAGCTCGTGAGGTGCTGGTGATCATGAAGAATAAAGGGATTGAGGCTGATGAATTTACTTACAACACAATTGCTAGTG
Source organism: Eucalyptus polyanthemos subsp. polyanthemos (assembly GCA_017140185.1). NCBI lineage: Eukaryota > Viridiplantae > Streptophyta > Magnoliopsida > Myrtales > Myrtaceae > Eucalyptus > Eucalyptus polyanthemos. Next base: position 44,204,256 of record CM029467.1, read on the forward strand.
GACTGTGTAAGTTGAATAGGCTAGAGGAAGCAAAACGGGTATTTTTCACAATGGAAGAGGATGGTTTGATGCCTAATTTGGTTAATTTCACTACTTTGATTGACATATACTGTAAGGAAGGAAACTTAGTGGAAGCTAGAAGAATCTTTCAAGAAATGAAGGAGAAGGGAATTACACCAAATATCGTTGCTTACAATGCTTTAATTGATGGACATATCAAGAAAGGGAAACTTGCTGATCCTAAAAATCTGAGAGATGAGATGATGAATCGGGGTATGAAGCCAGACAAGTACACCTATACATCCCTTATACATGGGGAATGTATCTATGGGAAGCTAGAAGAGGCACTCAAATTGTTCCATGAAATGTCTGAAAGGGGCCTGCCTAAAGGTCTTGCCACTTACACAGCAATAATATCAGGTCTAGCCAAGGCTGGGAGATCGGATGAAGCTTTCGCATTGTATGAAGAGACGATTGAAGCTGGACTTAAACCTGATGACTCACTATACTCTTTGCTAGTAGGGAGTCTTCATTAAAAAAGGTTGTAGCTGTATTATTTGGCCTATATTCGTAAGTTTCCACTAATCTCATATTTTATTGCTTCGTTGAACATTGATAGTCTCTACTATCTCTTGAACCATTGACTTACGTAGTTCACTGATGTATATGCAGCACATCAATTGGATTTTGACAATCATGTTAGAGGCGCTAGATGATCCCCTATATTTTTACTGAGGAACTTGCTCTGTCATTAATTATCCAAATGCTTCAAACCAGGTCTGATTAGTTTCCCTTTGTACTTCTAGAAAGTGTTAATTGCCTGATTATTATTTATTATGGTATGTGATTGGGCCTAGTCATTTCATCTTTGATGTCCCTGTTAATTTTCCCCCTGCATCATGCTTCTAGAAAGATGTGACAGAAGAGTCAATAGACATTGTAATCAACAAACTGCTTCCTTTAATAACAGATTTTGTTCCTTAGGTAGGGCTTTCTCCATTTACTTCTATTTTCCAGTCTTCTTAGAGTATTTCAACTTTTTCCTTTTCTCTTCTTAGGCAGTTTCAACTGATAGAGAGCACTGCTTCACAATTGTTCTGTCTTAGTGATATATTCACATCTATAAGCATACATGAAGGTTGAGTAAGATTTTCTATTTCTTACCAATCTAGTGTGTGATATATATGTGCACTCTTGTAGGTTATCGTCCATTATTGCTATAAAAAGTCTGACAGAGGTACAAATCTTGACTGTTATCTTCTTTATACTTTGAAATCTTTGCACCTTTTTTGTTCCTATTCCAAGAACGTTATTATTGAGGTTACCTAGATTTTGCCAAAAAAATTTAGTATCTAGGATCACATGCAGATGCACACATCTGAAAATTTACGTCCAAGAAAAGAGATGAAAGAGTGTTGATTTTCATTAACATTGTGCTGTCAAACAAAGACAGCTAGGTTACTTATTGTGGATGTTCTGTTGGATGGACAAACCTTAAACTTTTCATGCAAGTATATCTGTACGTTGAGCCTTTTTCCTTTTTGGTAGCTTACCACCCATGCCTCGACTACTTAAGCAATATAAAGAAAGTAGAATGGCAACCAATGGCCTCCGCATTATGAGTTTCTAATTTGAATTTGCTATACTGTGCCGTTAATAAGTATCACCTCCTCACTGATATTTACTTTTGAAAATGGGTCTTTGAGTAGGATGACGTCGTTCTAATGGCGACAGACCCAGGATTTACTAGGCGGTGAACTCAAATTGTATTAATACTTTATTAGAAAGGAGAAAATTTTAACTTTCAAACGTAAGTTCTATAAACTAGTGATTGCATTTTGTTAATTTTTCTAATTCGACATGGTTTCCTATGCATTATCATGGGTTTAATGAGTTGCATTCCCTCGCTTTAGCTTTGCGGGTCTCTGCCAAGAGGAATTTGATGTTTCAATTACCTTCTTTCTTGCCTGCCCCTTGTGAAGCATTTGGAAACCAGAGTGTAGATGTTGACAGGGTATTGATTATTCCTTTTGTAACATATATCCAGCATCTTAAACCAGTCGAAGAGACCCAATGGAGTTCGGCTTTCTCAAACCAGTCAAAGGGTACTTCCTCCAGAATTGCTTTTGTCAATCCTGTGCATTACTTTTCGAAGGCATTCACATTGCTCTATTTAGATGACTTGTTTTACAAGTGCTGACGAGCTCATTGAAAGGTCAAAATCGGTACACAGGTAGAAGCTGAATTAAAATCACCCTAAACAACCTGGAATAATCAGGAAATAGACGCTCGCTGTCTTCCATGGAACTCATTCTAGGAAAGAACGAGTGCTCAGTTTGCATATATTTGTCAGACCTTGCTTCTTTCTTCCTGGCCGTTTTTGGTTTCTCCATAGTTTTTTGTTGAAACAATTAGAGCATCAGCACCAGTAACACAGAAATTCACTTCCGGTTTCAACCTGTCTTTTGATTGGATCTTCTCCTCTAATCAACTTTTTTCCCACGGAACAGACAGGTTGTTTACTGTCCCTCGTGGGTATTTATATCATGATTGGCAAAGCATTCCTGCCATAACCGGAAGGGATCGACGGCATGCAGTCGCGGAGGGTGACCATCTACGCTAACCACATCTCTCAGTCCCGGACACAGACAGGCGCTGCAATAGGCAGCGATCGACGGCCGGAGCTAAACAATCCGCGAGAATGAACTGTGGGCGGCTACGGCATCTTCAGTAGGTATAACGATTAAATTTGCTGTGCATTTTTACTATCTTGCCTCGCATGAGAAGAAGAAGGGCCTGGTGTCGACGGTCAAGACTCTGAGAAGGTCTCCTCCATCTAGCGTTGACCGGTTCAACCCGGTTCGGACCGCTCGTGATGCCCGGTCCTATCTCCGGTACACGATCTTCGGGGGGGACTGAGGTGGTGGGGTTGGATAGGGTGACGCAGTGGGTGAGAAGAATGTCGGTGAACTGGCCAACATGGCACGCCCAATCATTGCCACGTCTGCCCGGGGTTCCAAGCACGATCGAAAGGAGTTCTGATGAGATGAGGGGCCACCCTCGATTTTCATTTTTATATTTTATATTTTATATTTATTTTTTTTCCTGATCTGGTCAGTGGAACTTCATGTCACTTTTTCTTCTTTTCTGGAAAAGAAAAAGAAAAAAGAAAAAGAAAGGAACTCCAAATGCTTAGCTCAATATCTGCTACTATCCCTAGTTGGATTTATCTTTGTATCGCGATTTATAGGGGCATAAAAAATTCTACTTTTCGTGTTTTACTTTCACGATTTTTTTAATCAAAGTTTGTATATTTTGTATTTATGTGATTAAGTATGATGCGCAAAACACCGAGTAAATGTAAGTAATGTTGGAAAGTGACATGAATTTGGCAAATTTGAGGGAATTATTCAGAGAATTCGCAAAAATAGAAGGGATTGATTGGACAAATTTAAAGTACATAGACTTGATTAAAAAATATGTGAAAAATATTTTCAAATTATTGTCAGTTATGGTCCATGAAAACCCTAGCTGCCGGCCTTCTTCTCTCTCTCTCTCTCATTTTCACATATTTTTTTTTTTTCCAACATCCATGGGAGGGAGAGTTTGAGCTGGATCTCTTTCTCCCATCCTTTTCCTTTGACTAATTTGGTTCTTTGTTTTCTCTTTCTTGTTTTCTTTCCGTTCGGGAAGCTTTTCTTTTCTAATGTACTTTAGGATGCCTTTGTTTAGTGAAAAACATTCTTCGGGAAAACATTTTTATTATTTTTTGATGTTTGGCTTGTTTAGGAAAATGAGTCAATAGATAATATTTTAATTTTTTTACCAAAACTTAAATTCAGGAAAATGATTTCCCCTTTAAAGAAATAGGAAAACCTTTTCCAAAATGTTTTCTTAGTCTTAGAATACTTGGTTAATGAAAAGTTTATCTTTGTAAAATAATTTTTCTTAAAAGAAAATCGAATTTTAATTATTTATACTTTTTTTGAAATTATTATTACTTTTATTTCTTTTCTTTATTTTCCTTTCTCCTTCTTCCCCTTCTTTCATTCACTGTTGGCGACTGCTGCCAGCTCGACGAGTGGCCAAGACGCAAGTCAACAAGCTTGGGGCTCACTGATCTAGGCAATTATTAGAAAATATTTTCAATCATATATTACTAAACAAAAAAAAACTAACCGTATCCTTAAAAATGTTTCATCGGAAAGCATTTTTCTATATCATTGATTTTCTTTGAAACAAACGCACTTAATTCTAGAAATTTCTCCCTTTTGTTTCGCAAAGGTTTCTCTCCCAATCTAATCTAGATCTAAGGATTTTTGTTTGTACGTTATTAGGGTTTCGCTTCTCTTGGATTTCATTGGTGTACAAATCCAATTTCATAGAATATTAGAAGAGTTTTGTGAAGGTTTAGTTCTTACGGCTAGATCTGTACTTGATCATCCTTTTAACTTGACGACAATAGTATTAAAGACGCCGAACTTTGGTGCACACTACTAAAAGGCAAAGTCATAAAGTGTATGTTCATTACTAAAAACGGATTCGAGGATTGGCTATCAACTTTGGTTTGAAGAAGTTATGCATCCGCTCTTTGAGCATTTAAGCATTAACTTTATTATGATGATTCATCTTGTTATTTAGAACTTGTTTTGTTTTGAAACTGTCTAGGATATGTCTTGATTTGCAATTGGATCGTGCTGTTTCTCTCTCATTTTCTTTTTTATTTATGAAAATGAATGTAATGTTACTTTCGACAGAAAAAAAAAATCATTTCTACTTAGAATGAATAAATCCAAACATTAACTATCCACGCACAATCTTAACCGATACCATGTAACCGATTTCGTAATAGTTAAAATGCAATTCGTCATGCTAGATGAGACGTTGGCGCGCGTCGCTCCTGCTCCCTATAATCGCGGTACGGTCGTATGTTGTCTCCCTTTATTGCCATATTCTTTTTCTAAAAAAGTAAAGCAAGGAATATTAAACCAATGCTTAAGGATATTAAAATAGCCGGATGAGCGTGCGTTTAAGGAGACAGTTTTTTTTTTTTTTGTAAAGATGCGTTTAAGGAGACAGTTTACCGTTAATTGTCATTATCTTTCCTAAAAGCGAGAGGCCCCACACCCCGAAAACTTATCATTTTAGTTCGAATTTATTTAATATTATCCTAAAAAGGCTGCTTGCGTTGCCGACAGCTAAATGGAGGCCGTTTTCTTTCCTTAGTCCCCCTTTCCATTACTGGATTTGGATAAAACCTCCGCTTTACCAATTCCGGCAACGCAGCGCCAGCCCCCGCCAATGGTGGGGCGATTCACTTCAATTTTTGTTGCGCCATGGGGAGCCAATTTTTTGTCTCACGGATGAAAGGTTCAGCCTCTTTTTTTTTTTTTTTTTTTTTTTCATGGACATCCAAAAGGTCGGGGTGATCCTTTTTCTAGGGATGTTCTGGATGTTGAGTTATTTTTGCTGCCGGCGCGAGAGCGAGAGGTCGAGTTTCCTTTTCGGGATTTTACCCTTTAACCTTGCTGAGTTGAGTTAAGATTAATAAACAAATTTTATGTGTCGTATGTTAGGCAAGCGATACAAGTTTGGTTCCACATAATCTTGCTATAAATTCTAGTTCGCATTCTTATCATGTTCATGAAATTCATAATATCAAAATGAATGGTTAAAGGTCGATAGGCTTATAACTGTAGTCCCACGGTGTGTTAATAAAAATTATGACTCTCTTTTCACACACAATGACATAATCTTTGGGAGTAGAGCACTACTCAGTTTAAAATTTATGCATGAAGCATCTAATCAGTGATCCAATAGGAGATAAATTCCGAGACACGACGGTGGAGCCAACCGCCGGCGGGTGTTCAAGCAGACCGAATTTCTTTCTGCAGGTACTTGCGCCGGAGGAATAGCATATGACGTTTCCGGCATCCATGTGGCCCATTTCTTAGGAGGCAAGATTGGACCCAAAAGAGGGCAAAAAAAAAAAAACGATGCTGCCGTGATTCGATTCGCCCAAGCGCGGCGGAGCTGATGACCTTAGAACGATCTCTCTCCCTCCCTCCCTCTCTCTCTCTCTCTCTCTCATTAATGAGAATCCAAAGGGCCAACGAATAAATAAACAAATAAAACAAAAAAAAGAAATAGCTAATTAAATTGAATTCAAAAAAAAAGAAAAGAAAAGAAGGGGAATGAGAAAGGGAGAAGTGGTCCGGTACAAACCGTCAAAAATATATCTCTTTCGTCCTCTTCCCCTCCCCTCCCCTCTCCCCCATTATTCTCTCCCCCCATTATTACTCTCTCTCTCTCCCTCTACAATGGTGAGAGGAGAGAGAGAGAGACAGGAAGACCTTATCATTTCTCTCTTCTGCACCTCTGCTCCCGCATTTAATCCCAAAACCCAAAGACCCAACCGCAACCGCAACAGCATCCTCTCCCCTCTCTCTCTCTCTCTCTCCCCGCCTGAGGATCTGGTACAGTCGACGTCCCTCTCTCTCTCTCTCTCTCTCTCTCTCTCTCTCTCTGTGTCTGTGGTTTTCGCTTGCGTGCCGATGAACTCCGCGCCATTCGTTCCTCGCAGTCCCTTTAGCTGATTCCCTTGCGGCCGCCCCGGGAGGAGGATGAGCCACTGCGTCCCCGACTTCGACATGGACGACGACTTCTCCTTCCCTTCCTTCCCCCGCCCTTCCGCAAGCCCGACGTGTATGTATCTCTCGCCCGCGTCTCAGTCTCCTCTGTTTTCCCTCTCTTCTTTTCTCTTGGATCGTCGTCGGCACCCGCGCCGCCGAAAATGCTGGTTTCTTTTTTTTTTTGCTGATTCTGTTCCGGGGCCGCGGCTGCGGTCAGGGCCGGCGATGAGATCGCGGAGCTGCTGTGGCAGAACGGCCCCGTGGTTATGCAGAGCCAGCGATCGGTCAAGAAATCGGAGCCTCCGGCTGCGACGCTTCCCAGCTGAACGCGATCCAGAGCCAGACTCACCTTCAGCAGCAGCAGCAGCAGCAGCAGCAGGAGCAGGAGCAGCAGCAGCACCTCTTCATGCAGGAAGACGAGATGGCCTCCTGGCTCCACTATCCTCTCAACGACGCCTCCTTCGTCGCCGATTTCTGCTCCGATCTTCTCTACCCTCCTCCTTGCGCCAACGTCAACGCCGCCACGGCGTCCACGGTCTCCGCCGCGACCGCCGCTCGCTCTTCTCCCGTTGTCGCGGAGCTCCGGCAGCAACCGCCGCCCAAGCCACCGGCGCCGATGGCTCCTCCGAGGAGATTCGAGAACTTCGGCCACTTCTCGAGGCTGAATCGGCGTAGAGTCGACGAATCCGGGCCGTCCAATCCGTCCCGCGCGGGGAACGAATCGACCGTGGTTGATTCCAGCGGGACGCCAGCGGTGGGGTCCGGCTCTAGGGTTTCCGAGGCATTGCATTGCGACGTCTCGCGCGGGACCGTCGACGGTGGAGCGCGGCCTTGGCCACGTCGTCGGCCGATGGCGGCGGTCGCGAGATGGGGACGTGCGAGTTGACGGTGACTTCATCGCCGGGCGCCTCCAGCGCCTGCGCTGAGCCTCTGCCGCCTCAGAAGTCGTCGTCGACGCCGGCGCCGCCGCCGGAGGACAGGAAGCGGAAGGGGATCGAGATCGACGCCGACGCCGACGCCGACGCCGACGCCGACGCCGACGCCGACGCCGACGCTGACGAGTGCCACAGCGAGGTGAGTCGATACCGAGTTATCCAGCATCCTGTCTTGTTTTGCCGACCGAGATGATATGTTGGTTAGCGTGGGAATGTCATTCTTCTACACGTGGCCGTCTGCTCACGTGAACAGCGCCACGTCCGCGTTTGAGAGCCCTATAGAGTTTGGTGGTTGGTTGGTGTTGTAGGCTACGGTGCACGTTAGCGCATTGGATCCGAACTTACATGATAGCTGAAATACGTCGATAGATACAGAGAGAGAGTACCGATGACGGCGTGTCACTCGTTCTATTTCGCTGATTGTCAGCATCAGGAAGTCCCTATAAGACTAGTGAAGTAAACTGCAATTAACCATGGAAGATTGCCGTTATGTGGCAGCTTTTTTTTTTTGGGGGGGGGCAACTAAAGACACTCTGGTTTCTCCATTGAATTAATTGGATGATTTGTCTTTCTTCTCTAAGGATGTTGAGCTTGAATCTGCCGATACAAAGAAACCAGCACGTGGCTCCGCATCTTCTAAGAGGTCTCGAGCTGCAGAGGTCCACAATCTGTCAGAGAGGGTCCGTATGAAAGGACTATTTACAGACTTTAGTAAACGAGATTTGCATCCTGTGAAGTTGATTTGTTAAAATATAGTGTCGGTTTTCTGCGCAGAGACGGCGGGACAGGATAAATGAAAAAATGAAGGCTTTACAAGAATTAATTCCACATTGTAACAAGGTATTCCTCGTTTGAGCTTACTCTTGCCCCTTCTTCGCTACTCAATGATAGCGTCATCTGTGTTTCCTGCATTTTCAGTCTGATAAGGCTTCGATGCTGGACGAGGCAATTGAGTACTTGAAGTCGCTTCAAATGCAAGTGCAGGTAGAGTTTTCTGTGGTCACATGTATAGGGTCAATTCCATTCTTTCTGAATAAGAAGGATTCTTTTCTTTTTTTTTTCAATTGTTATCATGACGTATGCAATTTGTTTATTTCTTATCTGTGAGCATTAATTTTTGTGAGAATTAGTCTGTGCTGCTGATGTTAACAGAACAAGCTGAATCTTATTTTGCTGGTTGTGCTCATTTGGCTTTGCTTGTACCTAAGAAACATTTATTAGTTGAAAGCATTTCTCTGCTGCGTAAGAGTGGTGTATCCTCATCCCAATAGCATGATTTTCTTACTCATTAAAGTGTTTATTCTGAGTTTTGTCCCTGAAATTCTCTTCTTCTGCCACATTGTGAGTTGTAATCTGTTCACCTACTTACCTTAATTAGCATTCTTAGCAATGTGGGCATATACTTCATTGCCTGTTATGACTCTATTCTTGTTAGATAATAGATCTATGTTGAATTAAGGACATTGGGAAGTATTAACATCTTCTCATAGCTTAGCTAATTGATGAGCAGTTCAGTTGGTAGGTTCGGCTGAGAGCTTCTTATCTAGCAAGGTGATAATGGCAAAAGACGATTTCAACTTTTCCTTCCTCTTTGTAATACCTCCCTCCAGTGCAGCTCTTGGGTTTTCTCATAGCCATCTTAGTTCTTCAAGCTAAAGCAATGGATTTCTGTTTCCTCCTCGGTGTATCTTGTGGCTAGATATATATGTCCAAAAGTGTGCCAAAGAAAATGTAATGTTAATGAAGCATACTAATTGTATCCTCTGTGATGTTTCAATTTTATGCCCTTGAATGAAACGTTAACCTCAGTGAGAATTTCTGGTGAGAGAGGCATTGTGCATTTGTATGCAGATAACTGGTTGACACTTGACATATATAGTTTGCATGCTTTTGAATCATTTGGTACATCAAGGTTTTCTAGAAATCAAACCATTGAAATGCCTAAGGTTAAAATAGTACTTTTTTTCCTGTTGCATCTTATATGAAGCAAAACTCACCAGATTTCTGGTGCTTTCAGATGATGTCCATGGGATGCGGTGTCGTACCAATGATGTTTCCAGGTGTTCATCAGTACATGCCCCACATGGGGATGGGTATTGGCATGGCCATGGGTATGGATATGGGAATGAATCGCCCTATTTTGCCTTTTCCGAACATTTTATCTGGTTCAGCACTGCCGACACCAGCAGCTGGAGCTCATCTGCGTCCAATATTTCCTATGCCAACCTTTCATATGCCTCATGTTCGTGCACCTGATCCATCCAGAATTTCCCCAACCATCCAGTCTAATCCTTTGTTAAGCTCTCTTGCTTTGCAAAGTCAAAATCAGGCGAGGATCCCAAACTTCATTGATCCTTACCAACAGTACTTTGGCCTCCGCCATATGCAGTTGCCACTGCAGCAGGTAAATGTGAACTAAGGTCATTTTCTTCATATGTGTACATGATTCCTTTACATCTTTTTTGTCACGGACAGCAAATTGCAATGCAGTAATACTGAAAGTCCTGCATTTTAAATTGGCTGAACGTCTTCTTTCTTGTTAAAAAGGATAGCATAAGCATGTTCCATGCAAAAAATTAGTTTACAGTTTTTATGAGGCATGACTCCTAGGGAGTCTATCTGCCTGCATTTCATATCTCACCTATGCATCATGGATTTGGAAGCTATGCTGACTTGCTGATCATGGACTTTCCTTGCACTTCTGCAGAATCAGACTCCCTCTGGTACCAGCAAGCCAAGCACCAGCAAAGTAGGGGAGAATCTTGAAAAACCACCATCAGGTATGCTTCTTTATCTCCTTGTTTATCAGATTGAAGTTATCTGGGCAGAAGGCCTTGCCAACAACAAAATGATATGCTTGTTTTGAACCTAAAGCCATCGTTTCTTTCACTTGTAGTTTGTTATGATGCAATAAAATGGTTAAAACTATTGTGACATGGATTGACCAATAACATGTTTTCCTTCCAAGGGGGAAGATTTTGGTCATAGTTTTTTTACACATCATCACTTTCATGATTTATCAGCCACAGCCTTCTATAATAATTTTTGATGCCTTTATCAGTGCTTTCTTTTTTGGGTTAATATCACGATAAACTCAAAATTGGTACACTATGACAAAGTTATCTTCCGTTAGTTTTATTAAATTTTACCATCAAATTATTAAGTTAGATGACACGTGATAGTTGATGAGTATACTAATTTAAGGTTTTACCATTTGTCAAAGGTATACCAATATGTGTTTTTTCATGGTTTTAATTTAATTTAATGATAATTAATGAAGGGTAAATGTGTTACAAATTTATTAGTTTGGGGTTTTTGGTGTTCAAAAAATTAGTTTGGGGTAATTTATCACAGATATACTGGTTGAGTTTTTAGTAGTTAAAAAATTAGTATGGGATAATATTATCACAGGCGTACTATTTTGGGTTTTTTCTTTTTTGTTTTGGTAGTATTAACCCTTTTTCTCTTTCTTTGCCCTTCCTCTTTGCATTGAATGAAAACCACTGAAGTCTAGACAGTTGGAACATAGGCCTCACACTTATTTGTTCAATTTGTCATGGGATCTTCATTTTGATTATGGTTTTTCTGGATATTGCTTGCTTCACTAGTTAAATAATGGCACGTGCTGTGCAGGCTGAGCTTTTGCAGAAATATCCGGAAGTGCTCTTGCCATCCAAGTTTTGTAGGGTACAGAAGTAGAATAGAATACTAACATCAGAGAAGCAAGCTTTTCCCCCTCGGCTGGAAATTTTCCCTTGACACGGCTAAAATGTAATTATCACTCAACAGTAGAATCAAATTGGTTACTTTTTTTCCCCAACTTTATTCATATGCTACCTTGTCATGGTAAGTTTTAAAGTACTTGAAGCCTGAAAAATTTCTACCCCAGATCCTCTGCGAGCTCACAGTCAGCCGTGTATTATTGGCGTAGCCTCGGGAGCAGGTGGGATGGATGCTCGCCAATTAGTAACGCATCAATCATTGCAGACCTGGAAGAGAAAGAGGTAATGCGGGGAGGTGAAAGTTGCCCTTCCCACCTATTCCTCGGGACCTCGCTATAATTTGATCTTTTCATTGGAACGATCTAAGTGGAGTTTCTTTTGTTGTGGCCACAAATTATAATGAGCCTCATATGCAAGGTCTGAGCCAAGAAATATAATGAGCCTCATATGCAAAGTCTGAGCCAAGAATCAGCAGAATCATGTCTGATGCTGCTGGAGGACGGCAAGAAATATATTCCTTTATATAGTCAACATATTACCAACAACAGTGGCCACTTGTCCAGATAAGAAAGCCAGAAAGCATGACCCATGTAGAATGTAAAGTGAGTATTCTTTTCGCATAATTTCATGTCCGCATGTATAGTCGGTCACCATATGCCCCTTCTCCCTCTGCTTTAGTCCCCAATCCAAGATGCCGTGGAATATTGCGGAGCACCATAGAAGCCGAAATAATTTATGCGATGCCGATTCTTTTCTTGTATTTCAAATCATAAGGAGCCGTGGGGCCTTTTGTTTGTGTATTTTTCTTATCCAATTCCCTGGCTTAAATTGATGCGAGTGGAGTATATATACAGTGTCCAGATAAGGTGATAACAATTTGCATGTTCTCTTCTTTTCCTTGCGTTCCTTTTTCGTTTGTAAAAGTCAAGATGATCATAGTTTGGTCGGAGAGCTTATGAGTGACCGGCAATTCAAGAATGGTGGTTCTTTGATTTATCAATCTCCAATTTCATTAAAATAACAGTCAGATGACCAGTCTTTCATGGCAGATAGCCATTTTAAGAACAGAAGTTGAGTGATAAAATAGAGTCAGTCAAGCTTATAGCAGTCGGTCACAATGATTTTCATAAGACAACCGTTGTCTTTATAATGAGGGAAAAAGTCACGAAAAATCCTTAACTTTGTCAAAAGTGACATATTTACCCAAAACTTTTTTTTTGTGACGTAAAAAACTCTAAATTTCCAAACCGCGACACATTTATCTTAAACTCTTTTTTGTGACACAAAAAATCTTAAACTTTACCCCAAAATTAGAGGGTATTTTGGTCATTTCAATTTTAAAGAATTTTAATTTTTTTTCTTCTCTTTCCTCCACTGGTTGGTCGGCAAAGGGAAGCCGACATTGGGCTAGGGCGGCCCTCACCGGCGTCGGGCGAGGGCTGCCCTAGCCGGCGTCGGGCGAGGACGGCCCTCGCCTGTGTCGGGCGAGGGGTGCCCTCGCTAGATCTGGCAAGGGCTGTCCTCGCTCGACGCCGGCGAGGGCCACCCTTGCCTGCATCGAGGGAAGGTGTCCCTGCCCTCACCAGATCTGGGGAGGGCCGTCCTCACCCATCGCTGACGAGGGCCGTCCTCGCCTGCGTCGGGTGAGGGTGTCCCTACCCTCGCCAGATCTGGCGAGGGTCATCCTCGCCCGACGCCGGCGAGGTCACCAAACGCCGGCTCCACCATGGCCAGTGGAGGGAAGAAGAAAAAAAAATAAGAAAAAATAAAGGAAAAAATAAAATAAAAAGACAAAAATGCCCTTAATGGGGTAAATGTGTCACGATTTGGAAAGTTTGGGATTTTTACGTCAAAAAAAAATTGTGGGATAAAGGTGTCACTTTGAGCAAAATTCAGGATTTTTTGTGGCTTTTTCCGTATAAGAAAGCTGTCTTATAAGTTTTCAAGGAAGCAAAGCTAAGGACACTAATTACCTCTGTGGTCAAAACAGCAGGCTAACATCTCATATGCTCAGCTTTAGCTGCAAGTATTAGGTGCGTTTTTATCGTTACATATAAAATGAATTTGAATCATCAAATCTAATGTCAAATATAATGTGATCCATATAGAATCGTCTTTTAATCTTATACATAAAATGAATTTGAATCATCGAATCTAATGTCAAATATAATGTCATTTATATAGGACCCACGAATGTGGGACCCATTCCGTTCCAAAGACCCTATTCTTTATACATGAGCCGATGGATAAAATGAAGATACACATTGAATCGGTTGAATCCAGGAAGTAAAGGAAATAGCATCGGTCAAACGGATCAAAAAATTCATCCAGTGTAAACTTCATGTACAGCCTTGAACATAAGAAAGCTTTTCGGTGGAGAGGTCAATCAGGTAAGCAAAGACGTAAATTTAGCTATCTAATCAGCATAATCGAAGATTTTATGGTCGTTACAACTTGTAAGATCACAGGAAGACAGACTCCCCTTAAAGGCGAATAAGATGATGATGGTATGTTGTGATTCATGGCTCATAGAGCCTCCTCAATTACCGGGGCAAGGTGGAATAAAAGCTACGTATTCCACCGAGACATTTGAGAAGGCAAAGCGGTAGCGTTTCCTTTCAACCATTTGAAGGTAGGAACACAAAACTTTTGGCATCAAGCTGCAGGTTTTACTCATCCAGCTCCATGATTACGGACCAATTGCAGACAAGATCTAAGAACCAAACAAGATCGAAAGAAAAAGAAGGGAAGAGGAAGACGTCAGATCATCATGCAGCTCACCATCTTATTCAATGAAATATTAATTTGTATGCAGCAATTGATTGGTCCATCCTCATACCTTGTCAGTAAATAGGCGGAATGCCTCCACTTCCATTGCCTTTTCAAGATCCTAGTAAAAGAGGGAAAAAAACCTTTCAACACTACTGCATCTCCCTCTCAAATGGTGTCGGTTATTGTAAAAGGCAAACTGGTCCAATGTTATAATCGGCAGTCAATTAGATAAGGCAAATGATATGAGTCAGGACACTCACACTATCTGGATCTCCTGAACCATCGATTTTGGAAATAAGTTTCTGAAGGCTTTCATCCTTGAGCACATCGCGAATTTCAGAAGAAGAAGCTGTTCACAACTCAATTTTCAAGTAGTTGCTCAATTTCAATAGTTGCATGAGTGCTCCAATTCAACACATATTCATATAATTCAACCCCACATGTAATATAAACTGGGCAACCTATGGAAGTAATTGAATCTACAAGTCCATCAATAACAAACACAAACGCACATCTATATGATCATGTTCATTGCTATCTTTTCGATATTTTGAGTCTTCAATGCACATATGATTTGCTGGAAGTGCAACACACCAAAATTTGCCTTACATAGTAGCCTGAAGATTGATGTTTAAGATGAGGAGAGTACTGAGATAGCAGCAAAACCATACCTAATGATTCTAGTTGCCCCTGCTGCACCATGTCATTTGGGTCATCAATGTTTAAAGGTCTGTACCCAGGCAATTCCCCACTTGCAGCTGAGATATGAAAATTTTAGTTTATGGCTCTCTGATGAATTACTAAAAGTCAACCCGATTTTTCAATCACTACGCATCACTTTCAAGCACAAATACATTACTCATCATAAAGCTTAATTCAATGAAATCCAGCTGAAAAAAGATAAAATGGTTGTTGATTTTTGTTTCTGAAGGAAAAATCAAGGGTGGATTGAATAAACATATTCAAAGCATTTGCATTTCCCAACCTCATCCTCCCCTGTTCTCCAGGGATTCATTGGCAGGGAACAGAGGAGCATAAAATTTACATATTGGAAAAAAATAATGAAACGGGTGTGTGAGCTCTCACTCTGCAGAAAGCAGATAAAAGTGATGGCTGATGTAAGATGAGGCGAGATCTGAAATGAACTTTCAGAGAACAGAAAGTACCATTCCTCATAGCTAATTAAAAAAGGAAACACAGAATCGTGGATGGTTTATTTACCTTCACTATGGTCAGGAGACACTGGCTTGATGCAAGGAGCTTCTGCAACCGTAAAGAAGTTCCATTATCTCATTGTTTTCAAAGAAAAGAGAGCCCTCCAAACCTTACATTTATAAACAGTAGGTGGGAGAAGAGGTATGACTTCTCTTTCTCTGATGAGCTCTTGCAAGTTTATCATGTATAGCCTATAACTTTTGCCTTCTATGCCAATCTTAATGCATTCATATTCTGAGACAACTACAGAAGTTGCATTTAATCTGCTCCTAGGACATTTTGATAAAAGCATCGTGCAGCCAAATCAGTCGGATATCTTAACTGACAAGGATGCATCAGTTTAGAGGTTTAGCTCTTAATTTTTAAAGTTGAAAAAGGAGCCTAAATAGAGAGTGCTCAAGGCATGAAATCGAAAAATGAAAGCAGCAAAGGTGAATAT
Organism: Eucalyptus polyanthemos subsp. polyanthemos; assembly: GCA_017140185.1. Classification (NCBI taxonomy): domain Eukaryota; kingdom Viridiplantae; phylum Streptophyta; class Magnoliopsida; order Myrtales; family Myrtaceae; genus Eucalyptus; species Eucalyptus polyanthemos. The sequence continues at coordinate 44,219,971 of CM029467.1, forward strand.
CATGCCATTGATAGTCTTGCAAATGACATGTTTTGGTACACTCTAGTTTGCATTCAAGACATTGAATAGTGCAGCAAACAAGATTTGAACACGCAATTTTCTGCTGTTCCCCAAGACAACACCCAACACGCGTTTCACTCAAATTGCGGGAAGTTGCGCATCAAAACAACTCAGGCCAAAAAAAGTGGAAGGAACAGAAACCCATCGATAGAAAATGTGTCCTAGTTCGCTTAGCGCGACATGGAAAATTTGACCATAATCACCTTCTTGTTCCTTTCTACTTACACCCCCTACAAGGGCTGCAATTTCTCCAGTCCACACGATCCTCCCAAGGTTTAAGCAAACATCCAATTCTTACCCAATTTCGAAAACTATGCCATGCAACTTACAGAGGCGTAACGCAGATATGAAAAGAAATCAAAGAGCTCGATAATACCTTTATGTCTCTTGAAACAGGCCAACGAGCAGCTGCGCCCAAAAAGCAAACGACCACAAACAAGAAAACAGTTCAAGAACAGAACTCGACGGGGCTTTTCGAAATCGCAACTGAAATCGCTCCCGAGAGCGAGGGCAGAGGAGGGCGTTTCCACTTACTAAGGGACGAGACAGGAAGGGCACTTGTATTTCGACTGCGCTTCGTTGCAGACCCGGCATTGTCGAGGACCCATTTTCGTGGGGGACCTTTTCGAGCTCGATGAAAGCTGGGGAGCGCCGGTTCAACGCTCGGTAGAAGAATGAGCGGGTCGCGACCGATGAGGGGTTGAGTTCGTGGACTCGCCTCGGGACTGTGTTGAAGGAAAAGGCGATCGGCAGGAGGAAAGTACGTGACAGCAGCTGCGATGATGTGACGATTAAGAGCAGAAACTAGGGCGCTGGAATCGGGCTCCGATGTATTCGGGTCATCACCCGGATGGTCCATGGTCTCTCGCGTCTCTAGATTACCACCAGTTATAATTAGTGTTGTCAAACGGGTAGATTAGGTCGGGTTTGAATTGGGTCATTTATGAGTTGACCCAAATTGACATATTTAAGTTAAATGTAATTTTTTCGATCCATATCCAATCCGATTCATACATAACCTAACCCATATTATTTAAATATTTTCATATTTAACTAAATTTAGGAAAACTTATATATATTTAAATATTATATTACTAAAAAACTTCCAAACCTATATCTAATATATATATATATATTATTTTTTTGAAAATGGTATTGTTAAAATAGTTTTATACACACAAATTTAATGGATAATTTTTATAATTTTTAAAATAATTATTTTTAAAAATCGAATTTTAATTATTATAACTTATAATAAGGCAATTCAAACTACTAGCTATATAATAAGGCAATCGAAACTGCAGCTATAGAGGCAGATTACATATGATTATTGTGACCACCAAGATGGTGGTGCTATAGAGGCAAATTTGATATGACTAGTGACTACTAATCTTGTCCAGTGCTTGGAATCCGAAGAGTCTTAATTACTGTGATTCAAATCTAAGGCTCACAAATTCAGCAAATTCATGACTAACGAATATCACACTAGATTTGTGATCGTGAGTTTAGTGACTTATTTTGGCTAACTAGTCCATCTAGGCTTTGCTCGAGTTAGCAAGGCCAGAACCACAAATTAGGCGGGCTTGAGACGCGCGATCTCTTGATTAGGCTCTAGCCCTCCACATAGGCTTGCATGAGCCATTCCAGATTCGATCATCGTATGAGTGAAATTAGTATGTTTAAATCATCAACAAGCAAGGTGCATTGAAGGACTTTTTGTCAATATTCAAGCTCAACCCTAGGCGCATCCATTGACCGGTCTTTATCAAGGGTCAGTGATTCTGGGTTTCACTTGGAATTATTTACTTATTTTTCGGAATCAATTTCCTATTTTTAAGAACCTAAAACTTATCACGCATATTTGAAAATAAGAAATCGTAAACCTCAGTATGGAAATAAGAGAGAAGATAACAACAATAGTAATGATGGAGAGAGAGAAGCGAAGAGAGATTTGCGATGAAGCTAAACAAGGGGATGCATCCAAGCGGCCAAGCCTCAGTCTGGAGACTGGAGTCTAGGCACAAATAGTTCCTTTTTTAGGGTTTCATAAATTCCCAATGTGGTTTTTAATTTCCAATTTTTGATCCGCTTTGGTTGGGTAGTATCCGAAAACCAGAAACTTATATAGTACGAAAATAGGATAAGGACTTACCAGGATATGGAATCGGATTGATTCGGCACTTTGATTGTCAATTTTACTATGAAACTATGTTCATTCTAATCTTCATCACAAATCCGATAACTTCTCTGTGATCCGAAAAACGAAGCAAATGTGAGATTTTGTGGGCTCGGATCAATGTTGAATGCACCACTTTCATTTCCTTTCCTATTTAATTTCCCTTTTCAAATAATGCTAAAAAAATTGGCCCGCATAATTTACGTAATAAGCAACAACTTATCACACTGAATTTTTAATATTTAAATAAGCGGGTCGTATTAACCACTCAGAAGAGTTGATCAACTTCATCGATCGTTCAATATATCGATATCAAAGCCAACTTTTGTACTCCCTTTTAGAAAATTAGAGGAAGAAAGTAGTGAACGACGCTCGAAGCAATCATATTATATTCTAATTCGGATATGCTTAACGATTTCAAACGACAGAAACACGTGGAAACAACTGAACGACATGCAGGATTGCTGAGACAAGAAGGAAGGAACGACTGAAAAGCACGAGCGTGCACTCGCTCGACCACCACTAAGCATTCAACAGAACAAACGGACTCGCAAAAGCGAAGCCCCGACTTCATGAATCCAATCAAGGCAGAGGAAGATCGCCGGATCCTCCACCGGCTCCGCCCCCAAAGCCACCTCCGCCCCCGCCACCCATCCCGCCTCCGCCGCCGAAGCCACCCCCGCCGCCTGGCCCGCCCATCCCTCCGGCCCCTCCGAAGCCACCGAACATCGGGATCCCGCTGCCGGTGCCGGCAAAGCCGCCGTAGGTCGCGAAGTCCTTCTGGTCGCCAAGGCCGGTGCCACCGCTCGGCACGTTCCTGGCAGCCGCGGCGTGGATCGCGGCCAGGGCAAGAGCAACGACAAGCACCGCACACAACGTCCTCGCCATTCTCTCTCTCTCTCTCTCTCTCTCTATATCTGTGAAAAGGGATCGAAGTTCCACTTTACTGGTGCGGGAGACGAGGAGGTAAGGTCGGGGGGATTTGTATGGAAGGGGGAGAGGAAAAGCAGAAAAGTCCGGAGCACAGTTGGAGTGAAGTAAATGAGGGGGAGGTAAATGCGGAGCGTCTGAATCGCGAACCTGGGAAGAAACCCCACCTCCTCAGAAGGGGACCGTCTTCCTCATTTGCTTTCTGGCGACACGCCACCCGAGCTGGTGCCAAACAGAGCAACGAAGTTCTCACAGAGAGGGAGAGAGAGAGAGGAGAGAGAGAGAGAGAGAGAGAGATGAGGGAGGGTGGCAGATGGCCGTGCAACAGAGCACGTCCCTCCATTTTTAAATGCCTTCGACTGTGGTCGGTCCGTCCGCTTTGAAGATCGAATTTATGTTCCCATCGTCCCCAGTTCGCACGGTGGACCCAGGTCTCCGTTTCAATAATTATGATTCCTGTGAGTGGCTCTTACCGTCACTCTAGAGAATCGTGCATGAGATTTTCACAGGCTCTTCGTCCGATTATTTCGAAGTCATTAGGTCATTTTCCGCATTCGAGAATCTCCTCCTCCCTTTGTCCTGAAGAGTAATTAGGATCACCAACTTAACACTTTTCATTTTGGATTATTTTCTAAAGAGAAGATTTTCCTTTTACCAAAATATCTGTGGATCCAATCAGAATTTTATAACAAGAACAAGAGATATTTCTCGATCAATCTGCTCGGCCCTTATTTTTCGAGAACTAGGAAGATCCTTTTTAATTTTGCATTTGTTCATTTAAAATCTGGATCTTTCTTCTTCATTTTTATTTACTTTTCATATCATTATTATTCCTTTTTTTTTCTTTTCTTTTTTTTCTTCCATCATTCCTTAAGTCCCATAAGTTGATATTGTTTATTTTGATCCAGTAGTGAAAAGCAACCTAAGGTCCAAACTCATACCCTCTGTACATGTGTGTTTGTTTGAGAGTAAGTATTGCCCCAACAAACTTTCATCCAATTGATTTGCTGAAAATGATTAGTCAACTAAAAGCACTTTCTAGTTAAGGAAAATGTACATATATAAAATTAGTAAAGTGAATTCCTAATTCTAAAAAGTAAAAACACTTTCTGAAATTGCTTATCTTTTAATTTAATTTTATTTTATTTTATTGTTAGAATTTTCTCTTTTATTTGAAAAATCAAATTTTCAAATATTTATTTCATTTTTCTTTTCCTTCTTCCTCCTCTGGTAGTCTCGGGCCTTAATGATTGGCCATAGAGGTGGGTTGACACAAATAGGCAAGGGGCGGCCTAAGCGAGCTTGAGTCTCACCAAGGCTGGCAAGGCTCAACCTCATTGGGCCTCAACGATGGCCTAGTGGCTTTGTCGAGACCAAGCAACCGACGAAGGAGGAACAAGGAAAGAGAGAGAAAATAAAAAAATATAAAAACTAAGAAAATAAAATTATTTTAAGTAATGTTTTTTTTTTTTTTTTTTTGGCATGAGGTTGAAATTATTTTCCTGATAAGATCCAAATACCAAAAATATTTTTGGTCATATCATAAAACAAAGAAAAATTAACTATTCCTGAAAAGCAATTTTCCAAAAAGTATATTCCCTTTGTGAAAAGTTTTCCCCAAACAAACCTATCCTAAAGTAAGATCCAGAACTCTTCAATTAAATGGAAGCACCAGATATAGGATAACATTCTAGTGGTTCAAGAAGTTCTACATCAAATCCGAATTTGGAAATGGAAGCGCAGAGTTCAGGTTGTACTAAAGCTTGACATGCAAAAAGCCTATGATCACATTGAATGGGATTTCCTTTGAGATTATCTCATTCGGATGGGTTTTCATGCATTTTGGGTACATCAGGTTATGCAGTGCGTCACTACGACTTCTTTGAGTGTCAAATTAAATGGCGAACCTCTCCCTCCTTTTCAAATGAAGAGAGGTCTACGGCAGGGCGACCCACTTTCTCCATATTTATTTATCTTAGTGGCGAATGTTCTCTCAACTCTCATACATCAGGCAGTGGACATGGGCAACATCAAAGGCATTAAACTCAATAACACGTGTGCTATTCTATCGCACTTATTTTTTGCCGATGATGCTATTTTCTTTATCAAAGGGAAAATGCTAGAATGTCAAAATCTGGCCAATATATTAAACCAATACTGCTAGGCCACGAGACAAGATGTGAATCGTAATGAATTTGGAATTTTCTTTAGTAGTGCTTGTCCTCATGATCTACAGGCGATTCTAGCCAGAGAACTCAGAGTTCCAATGATGACAAGGACAGGCAAATACCTAGGCATTCCTAGGCACTTGCCAATGTTGGAAGCTTGATGGAAAGGCAAGCCCAACAGTAAGTTGCCTCTAGTTCAGTAAATGGGGAACGCCATTTGCAAGGATTGATCGAGAAATTCCTGAAGTTGAAGCATCCAAGGTTTGTTGGAGTAGGAAATCATGAGGAGACCAAGTCATGAATTGATGAGATGGAGAAAATATTTGCAATTTTAGGCTGCGGTGATATCGACAAGATAGCTCTCCGAGTACCAGATTCAAGGGAATGCTATTTATTAGTGGAAGGCATCCAAGACAATGGTGTTCTCTGCTGATGCTGTTGCAACGTGGGGTGGTTTTGTTAAGGCATTCTTCGAGAAGTATTTCTCGGATTGTGCTCAGACAAGAAAGTGATAAAGTTTATGCAACTATCGCAAAATGAATTGACAGTGGACCAATACGAGGCAAAGTGTGCAAAATTGTCCAGGTTCGCTCCTAAGCTAATAAAGATGATGAAGATAAGGCTAAGAGATTTCGTGATGAACTAAGACCCGTTATCTGGAGCACATCGGTACCCTTGAACCTGAAAGACTACAATGAGCGGTACGAGTGTGCCCAACCTGTGGAGAAAGATTTAGCAGAAGTAGCAACGGCAACTAATTTCCAAGCGAGGCCTTATTAACAAGTATTTCGCTCTAATTTTCGTCATGAAAAGAGACCTATGCAAATCGGGAAGTAACAATTTGTTCCAAATAAAAGGAACAATATTGGAGGGTTTGGATTTGCTCAAAATGATCAACAAGTGGCGCGGATGCCATACCAAAATAATGTCTGTTGTACTTGTGGGAAGCAGCATGGAAACACACCATGTTTGGTTGGAATTGGAGCTTGTTTAGGGTGCGAACAATAAGGCCACAAGATAAGAAAATGCCCTAAATTGGCTCACCAACAGCCAACGGGACTACTTCAACTGTCACAACAATCATAGCAAAACAGAGCCCACAACAAGGAAATTTCCAAAGGTCTCCAGTATAAGGTCAAGTTTACGTAGTCATATAAGAGGAGGCAGGGGCTTCAAAAACCGTTATATCAAGTATCATCTCAATATGTGATAAGAATGCTTATGCACTCTTTGATGTGGGTGCCACATATTCATTCATATCTGAACGATATGTACAACTAATGAGTTTGCAACCTAGACTGCTTGAGGTATCTCTTAGTGTCTCTATGCCACTAAAAGATTCAATTCTATAACTTTGATATTTAAGAGTTGTAAAGTCATAATAGGTAGACAAGATCAAATGGCAGACTTGATTGTGTTGACTATATATGACTTTGATGTCATATCAGGAATGGATTAGCTCCCTAAGCAACAAGCCAATGTGGATTGTTATCGAAAAATGATTCAATTCAATCCCTTGATCGTCCTAGTTTCAAATTGTTTGGAAATGGAGCAAACCCTACCATGCCACTAATCTCAGCAATTGAGGCACATTGTCTTCTTGATGACAGTTGCCAATGATACTTGGTGTTTGTAGCTGATTAGTCGAAGGAGGAAGAAAAGCTTGAATTCGAGAATTTCTCGACGTATTTCCAAATGAATTACTAGGGTTACCATTGGAGTGTGAAATTGAATTTTTCATTAAATTAACTCCCAAATGGAACCTATTTCTAAAGCTCCCTTTGGATGGCTTTAACGAAGCTGAAGAAGTTAAAGTTACAACTACAAGAATTGGTTGACGAAGGTTTTATTCGACCTAGTGCATCACATTGGGGTACATCGGTGTAATTTCTCAAGAAGAAAAATGGGTCGATGCAACTTTGCATTGATTATAGGCAACTAAATCAAGTTATGATTAAGAACAAGTACTCATTGCCTAGGATTGACAGATTATTTGATCAACTTCAAGGGGCATTGGTATTTTCCAAGATTGATTTAAGATTGAGGTATAATCAATTGCAGAAGAATGAAGATATTCCTAAGATGGCTTTCCAACTCATTATGGCCACTATGAGTTCTTAGTTATACCTTTTGGTTTGTCTAATGCACCAATAGCATTTATGGATTTAATGAATAGGGTTTTTAAGGCATTCTTGGATCAATTTGTGATAGTGTTCATTGAACATTTTAGTATACTCAAAAGGCCCGAATGATCACAAGCAACATTTAAGACTTGCACTCAAAACACTTCGTGAGCACAAATTATATGCTAAGTTCAGTAAATTCAAGTTTTAGTTGGATGATGTGGTACTTTTAGGCCATGTAGTATCAAGTGAAGGAATATATGTTGACCTTGCAAAAGTCGAGTTGGTGATAAATTGGCCAAGACCAAAGAAGCAAATGAATTTCAAAGTTTCCTAGGTCAATTTGGATATTATCAAAGATTTGTGGAATGATTTTCATGTCTCACTACTCCATTGACTCAATTGATGAGGAAGAATGTGAAATTTGAGTGGTTCAATAAATGCAAGCAAAGTTTTTAAGAACTTAAAAGGAAATTGACTATAGCTCCAATCCTGATGATACCATCAAGATTTGAGGTTTTGTAATCTATAGTGATGCATCACACAAAGAACTTGGATGTGTTTGGATGCAACATGGAAGGGTTGTTGCTTATTCGTTAAGACAACTAAAGCCATACAAGTTAAATTATACGACTAGTGATTTAGAGCTTGCAACAATTGTATGCGTAATAAAGATAATAGAGGCGTTATTTATATGGGGAAAGGTTTGAAATATGCATTGACCACAAAATTTTGAAGTATTTGTTCTCCCAAAAAGAATTGAATATGAGGCAAAGACATTGCATGGAATTATTAAAAGACTATAATGTGAAATTCAGTATTATTCCAAGAGATCAAATAGAGTAGCGGATGCTCTCAGGCAAAAGTCTACTCATGAAATTGCACATATGATAGTTAAGGAATGGACCTTACTTGAAGAGGTTCGAGATTCAAAGTTTGGGTTTGACATGAGTAGCATTTCAAGTATAATAGCTACCTCTTAGAATCAAACCAGAAATTGTACAGAGAATCAAGACCTTGTAATAAATGGACCTTGAAATTTCAAAAATTCGAGAAGAAACTCATAAGGAAAAAAGCCATATTTCCAATTGTCAGAAGATAGAATTCTAAGATTCCTGGACATTTTCGTGTGCTTGGTGATGTTGAATTTAGGAATAAAATTTTAATAGAAGCACATCAAAGTATTACAATGTCCATTTGGGAAGTACGAAGATGTATCAAAATCTTCATCAATACTATTGGTGGAATGGTATTAAGGTTGATATCGCTAAATATGTTTCTAAATGTCTAACATGACAGCAAGTGAAGGTTGAACATTGGAAGTTGGATGAAATGTTCAAACCATTGGAATTCTTTGAATGGAAATTGGAGCACATAATGATGGATTTTGTACAAGGATTACCAAGAATATCGAAAAGTCATGATTCCATTTGGGTGATAGTGGATCGTTTTATTAAGTCTGCTCACTTCCTAGTAATGCGAGTAAACTATATATTGGAAAAGTATGCTGAACTATATTTTCAATAAAGAGTTCAATTGCATAGAGTGCCAGTGACAATCACATCCAATCAAGACCCAAGTTTACTATCAATTATTGGCGAAGTCTCCAAACTACATTAGGAACTAAACTCTAGTACAGTATCACATTCCATCTTCAAACTGATGACCAATCCGAAAGGACCATACAGATGTTGGAAGATATGTTGCGAGCATGCGTAATTGACTTCAAAGGTAGCTGGGATGACCGACTACATTTGGTGGAGTTCACATGGAACAACAGTTTTCAACAAATCATTGGCATGGCTCCTTTTGAAGCATTATATGGAAGAGCTTGTAGAAATCCTACTTATGAGATGAAGTGGGAGAGAGGAGACTTATGGACTGCAATTAATTCAAATTATTTGGGATGCCGTGAAAGTGATTTAAGAATGACTTAAGATTGCACAAAGTTTGATAGAAGAGTTATGTAAATAAACACCGAAGGCCATTAGAATTTAGTATCGGTGATCATGTATTTTTCAAGGTATCACCAACAAAGGGTGTGTCGTGATTTGGGAAGAAATGTAAGTAGTCCAAGGTTTATAGGATCGTTCAAAATTCTTGAAAGGATGGAAGACTTGGCTTACCGATTGACATTGCTGCCAAAAATTTCAATGTTTATGATGTTTTTCATGTGTCTATATTGAAAAGGTACGAACTGGACTCTTCAGATGTGTTGGACTTTGAGAGGATCAAGTAGACGAGAGAATAACCTATGTGGAAAGACCAGTACAAATTTTGGACCGCGATACATGCAAGCTACAATGACATCTGTTTTTTTTTTCTGTTGCTAACCGTTTGGAAAAACCGGCAGAAATCAAGGAAACACATTTATGAAAAGGTGATCGAACGGAAGATCCCCACGTACTCATCATGTGTATAGTCAGTCCCCATCAATAATACGTAAAGAAGCCGCATTAGGAATCCCAGGGAAGTAAATTCCTAAGGCTAATATGTCAACGTTGTTGGATATATAGCTGTGGCCTTGAGAGCTTCATTTACCTTCGGTCGCACCAAAGAATTAAGGAGACGAAGAATGGCTGGTTTCTTCGGAGGAGATGGGTGCGAGCAAAGCAGGATGTTCCATTCAAGCGTTGATTGAAATGGTGTGCATTTCTTTTCTCTTCATGTCAGGTAACAAAATATCTACATCTTCAGTAGAATCATTGCTGAAATTAACTGAGTTTCCTTCCATCGGAGCTACGAAGGTCCATCCTAAGATGGCCGACCAACTGACCGACCTAGTTTTATGGATTAACATAGGAGCAATTTCGTGTGGAATATCTGAGTGAACTCAGGATTGCAGGTCCAATTGAGCATTGTTTCTATAGAAATCTGTGGTCTCTTTGTTAATGCACACGAAGGTTCAAACTTGATTTAAGGACGTCCTACTTTATACCAGGAAGTGTCCAGTGATGATTGCCGTTTTTAGCGAGACAAAATTTGACATGATCATAAAAATTACTTCCTCATTCCGCTGAAAATAAACAGAACAATCATGACGATTTTCATGTTGATCATGCAGGAAGCGTAGTAGGGTGGCTGCCGCCAGTAGTACCAGGGTGCTTAGGGCCGTGCTCCAACTACCCGGACTGCAACAGGGCATGCAAACAAGCCGGTCATAGAAGGGGTGGGATCTGCTTCAAGTTCCCACCGCCGAGCCTCCTGTCTTGTTGCTGCTCTGGATGATTATAAATCCTTCGGACATCGCGTGTATGTTCTCTCTTTTAATGGTGACTAGCGAATAAAAATTCACCGACAGAATTTGACGCCCACACTCGGCTCTTTCGTAATTACCATTCTTGAACTAGATAAACAAAAATGGGAAAATACACAATTGAAAGAATGTTAATTTGAGTTTTTCTAAGACAATCAGTACCACAATGAATCACTTATTTCTTCAAGAACTTGCGGGAAAACCCAGCAAAAGGACACAACACCCTGCCCAACTTTGAGATAGGTTGAACTACCATTAGAATCTCTCTATTTGGTTTACTAGATTAAGTGAAAAGACTTTAAACTGCACTGCCAAACCAGTGCATCTCCTAGTGAACATAATCTGAAAGTTTTACAAAATGATACTGTAGGCCGACTGACCAGTGCTGTTAAAACTTGGAAAGTCCCACACACTCAGTCAAGCAGTACTGATTATAGCCATAGTGGCAACAAACATCACCTGCAATGTAATAATATCAAAGAACACATTCAAAAGCGGAAACCATGGCATTGATGTTGCCAGTGCATTCCACACTCAAGTCAACACTTCCATTAGTCATTTCAGCAATAACTTGCACTCATTGGAAGTCAAGTCACAAATGATTGTATACAGAGTTCCACCAACACCAAAGGAAGGTATCTACCCTAAAAGAATATTGAAAACTAGGGAGGAACAAAACACAGAATTTATAAGAGAGGAACAGGTCAAGAACTTCAAACCTGTTGAACAAGTTTGTTATGATCCTTTGGGCTAATGAATTTAGTCACTCCAAACTTCTTGGCTGGAATTAGAAATGAGAAACGAGAATAAGGAATTTCATTCAAATCTATCTCTTTTTATTATTTTATTAGGGTCAACAAAGAAAAAAGAAGTGCATTACTACATTCCTCAAACCTGTTTGGATTTAAATTAACTCCAATAATTCTTGATGCAACTGCAATTCTAGCATCTTCTGCAGCCTGAGAAAATAAGGAAACCAGAATGTCAAAGAACCAGAAAAAGCATTCAGCAATATATTCATATTGAAAAGATCATGATGACTTACAGCTAGGCCGACAGCTCCTAGTCCAAATATAGCAACAGAAGAACCTTTGTTTCGGCTTCACAACATTCAATGTTGCTCCTAATCCTGAACTTCCACAGACAAGAAGTTCAATTACTTGAATGGCAATTTGATATTAGAGACAGAAGTCAACAATCAAAATTTAGCCAGACCAACCAGTGGCGATGCCGCAACTGAGAATGCAAACTTTATCCAAAGGTGCAAGAGCATTAATCTTTGCTAGACAGCCTCTATAAACAACTGTATATTCACCAACAGAAGATGTGCCCAGAAAGTGATTTATTGGTGAACCATTTTTGGAAAATCTAGATTTCCATCACTAAGCATAACCCTCTCTTGGTGTTGATTCTTAGCAGATCGCACAAGTTGCTTTTCTCAGACTGGCAATGCCTACATTCTCCACACTCCCCTGTGAACATTGGAAGCACATGATCCCCTGTGGAATGAAAATTTAGCAACAGGTCATTTTAGCTCTGTGATCCAAGCCTGAAGCAAAGACTCAGCAGCTGAGTCTTAATTCTTGAAAAATACGGACTTGACCAGTTAGTGCCGCACCAGCGATTCACCATATAATAACCCTTCATTGATGCCCCTGAGTTTGAATTATTGACACGTATGTTTTACCATCAGAACCACAAAGTACGTTTCACTATCTTGGAGGATGCATTGCAGAAATTTAATGGAAGTCATTAACAGACACAATTAAGTGACACGCTGTCTATGCCATCTGCAGCAAAAGTTCCATCAAGTGCAGTAGAATTTCAAATTCGAAAACTGTTTCCATATAAAATGTCAACACTGAAAAAATGATTCCACATGTGACTCAAAAGAGTGACATCCCTACAATCCCAGCCTGAAGCAAAGACTCAGCAGCTGAGTCTTAATTCTTGAAAAATACAGACTTGACTGGTTAGTGCCACATCAGCGATTCTCCTATACTTAATAATCCTTCATTGATGCTTCTGAGTTTGAATTATTGACATGTCTGTTTTACCAGCAGAGCCACAAAGTATGTTTCACTATCTTGGAGGATGCACTGCAGAAATTTAATGTAAGTCAGAACCAGGTAAAATAAAGTGACGCACTGTTCATGCCATCCGCAGCAAAAGTTCCATCACATGCTGTAGATTTTAAATTTGAAAGCTGTTTCCATATAAAATGTCAACACTGAAAAATGATTCCACATATGACTCAAAGGAGGATATTCTACAAGTGAAATTGAAACCTGAGAGATGACAATGTGACAAAGGGAAATTGATATCAAGTTCCAAAAGAAATTCAGACAAGTCACAATGCTTGTTCTTCCTGGCTATTCTCAATGTAACCTGATCCTTACTACAGATATGACAACTGTTAAGGTACTTCCTGTTGCTTATCGATGTACAATCCTGGTCGTGGTTTTCTCCATGGGCTAGTTCTAGAATTAGCCATCTAGAACTAAGTGAAGATGATTTTACCACATATAACTTACAGATCTGATCCACATAAAGTAGACAAGAACACTGTCAACATGAGGGGAGTCCATACCACTGAGATAAAAGCAGTGTGCCAGACATCAGGATAACCTTTGACAGAGGGCAATTCTGAGTTTCAATAAAAGTCAAATTCTCCTTCTGTTGTCCATGCGAGCTTTCTTCACTGCAGGTCCTGATTGCGGATGCTCACCACTTGATTCAATCTGAAACACACATTGGCAGGAATAATTAGAATCAAATGTTGTTTTACATCAAGTCTGTAAGAGCAAGCTTCTCACCTTATTGAGCTTGTCTCTGACCAACCGCACTGTCTGATTCATCGAATGGGATTGAAAATAATCCTGAGATCCATTGTAATAAAAGAAATTAGTGGTTTAGCCCCAGTAAATAATGACAATCTATGATTATCAGTACGCATTTGGATGCTGGAGCTTGATTTTATGAAATATCAAGCTATATGCATCAAACATCAAATGCAAGATGAAGGCAAGCACCAAATTTCTCCCAACGCAAATGGTAAGAAACAATAAGAATGGCCCTCTAATTTAACTCATTCTAAAGTAAAGGAACAGAGAACTTTTGCATCATTATGTGAATATTGGAAACTATACTGGTAGAACCTAAATGGAAAGAGCAACACAAAAATTAACTAGGTCAAGCACGCGCATTCTACTGTGTATATTTTTTTCTAAATAGCGATTTCTTGATCAATTTATGCTACTGTCTTCTAAATAGATGTGCATATCTGACATCATGCAGTGCTAGCACACAAGAAATATGCAGTACTTTAAATCAGAAAATAAATATCTCCAATTATGCATGGAACAAAATTTGTCTCAAAATAACCCAGTTTGAGCTAATATGACCAAAAAATGACCAAAGCAAGTTCAGCGATCATCTTAACTGTCATATAACAGATACACTTCAAGTAGTTCCATGAGTCACTTTAAACCTATTCCAACAATTGCAGAAAGTGAAACTAAATTGGAGCAACCATATTGATATTTAGCAGTGTGATAGAGTAACGTACCAACTCTGAGGAAACCCTTGAATATGGAGAACTGTCAGCATGAGGAATGAGCTGCGATGCACTGGAACCACAAAGGAAAGTAAGGTTGACTGCTAATCATGCATGCTGAAAGCATTTGAAGAACACCATCTGAAGGCTTCGTTAACATACCTCTTAGGATTGAAGATCTGTTGACCAACAGCACTATTCTGCGATGAACTTGCATTAGCCGAAGACTTGACCAGACCGACACTGCTAGAGGTGGCAGTACCCTTGAATCTTCCAGCTACATCAGCAGACATGACACATATAAAATGACCCTAAATTTATTATCATATGAAAACCTATGTTTAGATGAACATCAAAATTGTGCTCCCAATCATAAAAGCTTACAGTTAGACCGAGCAAGAACTTCCTTTCTCCTAGCTTCTAACTTCTCTCTTGTATCAGAGAGGCTCTCAAAATGGGGAGCATACGAAACTTGCAGTTTATTCCCATAGAATACATACTCATCCAACTTTTTCTTTGCAAACCTATCAAGGAAAATGGAATGAAAGAGGGTGTCAAATTAAGGATGCTAGAGCCACTCTACAGCCCGAATAAATACACTTCACGATACATGTGAAGACAACTTTGAACTCCGCACTTGAAGAAGCAAATCCAATCACCTAGCATTGCAATCGAGACAAAACTTGATCCAATAAACATCAGTGTACGGCTCACAGTCTTCTTCATCCATCGGTTTACATCTGAAGAAGCAACCAAAGATCAGACAGACCTGGAGAATTTCCCTTTGAATATCGATAAAAACTCAAAATTTGAGGATATCAAACTGTTTACGATTGATTACTCAAACTCCTATCTGCAAAAAATACTAAAAAAATAAATATCCGGGAACACAGGGAAAAAGTACTAACTCTTCAACGTCGCCGTAAGTGGCGAAGAGCTTCAACAACTCATCTCCACATCCTAACGCGGGAACATTCCTCACGATAAGGTATCTGTCAAGAACACGAAGGAAACAAAGAAGAACCAAATTATACCCGCCAACAAACAAAAAGCGCACGACCGAATCAAGCAATGAGAAGCCGAATCGCGTCGAGAAATCTAATGAAAAGCATCTAATTCGTCCGTTGCATGCAACGGCCAATCAAATCAAGAAGAACAAAAACAAAAAAAACAAAAAAAGATTTGAGGTATCAACACGAACCTCGATTCATCACAGACCGTGTAGACACGAACTGCGGGAGGCTCGTCTTTGTATCGAGGCATGCGTAGATGCTTCCTCGGAATCGGAATTCGAGCAATCCTTCGCTGGAAACTTGGGTGAAGCTGCTGGAGTCCGACGACCAGCGCCGTCGGAGCAAATCGTCGGCGGTGGTTGGCGATCCTGTCGAACGGAGGTGACTTAAAGCTTCACGCAGATCTCGCTCCATATATTAACTCTCGAGTAAAGGCCCTGTTCGGGCCTTGAGTTGGGTTGGGCTGGTTTGGGCCTTTTCGCTTTCGCGCGAAATCCGGACAAATGATGGCCCAAAGCCCATGGACCGGGTCCGGTAACAACGTTCCTCGACGCGCCGTGCCGGCGATGGTAGATGCACCCGATTCGATCAAATTCAGAGCCTCCCGCTCCGACCGGCCGCGGTGGCAACACATGAAATTGCAAAAGAGAAACACATTTATGAGGCCACATTAGGATTAGGGATCCATATCAATCGATTTCCGACTTCCTTATCTTGTAAATGATCGGCGTCATAATCTCTAAGGAAGCCATGTTAGGAGCCCCAGTCAAATTGATTTCCAAGGTTAGTGCCATGTTTTTGAGTATATAACCGTGGCTTTTGACTTTGAGAGCTTCATTTGCTTTCAGTCAGGCGAAATTGATTTCTGGAAAGAAGATGGGCAAGAACAAAGCAGGGCCCTTCATTAAAGTGTTGATTGAAGCGGTGTGCATTTCGTTTCTCTTCATGTAAGGTAACAAATCCCTCTCTCTTCTGTAAAAATTAGGATTGTAGGTCCAATTGAGCAATTTTTTTGTCCATGGAAATCTGGGGTCTCATGTTAATGCACCTGAAAGTTCAAACTTGTTTTCATTAAGGGGATCCTACTTCTTACCGGTAAGAAGTGTCTAGTGACGATTGGATTGGGTTTTGCCACTTTCAGTGGGATGAAATTCGACTGCATTATTACAAATCAGTTCCTCTTTCCATTGGATATTTATAAGAAAGATCGCTGTGAGTTTCATGTTGATTATGCAGGAAGCATGGTAGGGCAGTTGCCACCAGTAGTGACAGGGTACCTAGGGTCGTGTTTGAACTAGCCGGACTGCAACAAAGCATGCAAACAAGCCGCTCATAGAAGGGGCAGGATCTGCCTCAAGTTCCCACTCCTGTCTCGTTACTGCTCTGGATGATCACAACTTCTCTGTCCATCATCAAAATGTGTATGTTCTCTCTTTTAATGGTGACTGGCAAATAAAAATTCACCGACAGAATTTGATGTCCGCACTCAACTCTTTGTTAATTATCATTCTTGACCCGGAGAAACAAATATTGGAAAATACACAACTGAATGCATTTTAATTTGAGTTTTTCTAAGACAATCAGCACCCCGATTGAAACTATGAAACACTGAGTTCTGTCAAGAACTTGCAGGAAAACCCAGCAAAAAGACACAAAACCTTGCCCAACGCTGAGACAGATTGGTTGAACTACCATTTGAATCTCTCTATTTGGGTTACTACATTAAGTGCAAAAACTCCAAACTGCACTGCCAAACCAGTGCACCTCCTAGTAAACACACTCTGAAAGTTTGACAAAATGATACTGCAGGCCAACTGATTAGTGCAGTTAAAACTTGGAAAGCCCCACAGTCAAGCAGTAATAATTCTAGTCTCAGTCGCAACAAACATAACCTGGGATGTAATGTTATCAAGATGTATTAAGACATAGAATCGGGAAATGACAAGGGAAAAGATAGCTGCACGTTCTTTAAATGTCATTATCTCAAGACGGACAAAGATGAGTTATTAGCACTAACATGAGTAGAGATTATTTATTAGCATCTGACACCAGTCCTAGTCCTCCATATTGATAATGCACCTCAAGCCCTCTCCCTTCACCATCAAATCGAAAGCCTTATTGATTTCGGAGAAAGGCACTCGGTGAGTGATGAACTTATCCAACTCCAGTTTCTGCAGGAAAAGAGGAGAGAACTTTTGGATGATAATCTGTCACCTGTTGTCAATGAGTCCAATGACAGTAGATAAAAGAGGAAGTAAGAAAACTCACTATTCTTTTACCTTGTTCAAGTACATATCAACAACAGAAGGGATATCACTCCGAGGTTTGTAGTTCCCAAAAAATGTCCCCTTGAGCGTTCTTTCGTTGAGAACGTTGATGGGCTTTGTCATGAAAACGGCATCTTTGTTGGGGACTCCGACCAGCACAGCCACACCCCATCCCTGAATTTGCAATATTTTTCATGTTTGCAATTCTGACAAAATAAATGACGAGAGAAATGCCTACAAATAGAAAAATGCCACTGCGGTTGTCAATTACGTACATCATGAACACATTCAAAAGCTGAAACCATGGCATTGATGTTGCCAGTGCACTCCACACTCCTGTCAACACCACCATCAGTCATTTCAGCAATAACCTGCACTCATTGGAAGCCAAGTCACAAATGACTATACAGAGTTCCACCAACATCAAATGAAGGTATCCACCCTAAAAGAATATTGGGAAAACTTGTGGGGAATGAAACATGGATTTTAAAACAGAGGAACAGGTCAAGAACTTAGAACCTGTTGAACAGGTCTGTCATAATCCTTTGGGTTAACGAATTCGGTCACTCCAAACTTCTTGGCTGGAATTAGAAATGAGATACGAGAATAAGGAATTTCATTTAACTCCACGACTTAGGGTCAACAAAGAAAAAAGAAATGCATCACTACCTTCCTCAAACCTGTTTGGGTTCAAATCAACTCCAATAATTCTTGATGCACCCGCAATTCTAGCACCTTCTGCAGCCTGAGAAAATTAGGAAACCAGAATGTCATGAAACCAGAAAAATTATTCACAATCATTTTCATATTGAAAAGATTGTGGCAACTTACAGCTAGGCCGACAGCTCCCAGACCAAATATAGCAACAGAAGAACCTTGTTTCGGCTTCGCGACATTCAATGTGGCTCCTAATCCTGAACTTCCAAAGACAACAAGTTTAGTTACTTGAATGGCAATTTGATTTTAAAGACAGAAGTCAACATTCAAAATTCAGCCAGACCAACCCGTAGAAACGCCGCAACTGACAATACAGACTTTATCCAAAGGTGCAAGAGGGTTAATCTTTGCTAGACAGCCTGCATGAACAACTGTATATTCACTGAAAGTGGACGTGCCCAGAAAGTGATTTATTGGTGCACCATTTATGGAAAACCTAGATTTCCCATCACTAAGCATAACCCCTCTCTCGGTGTTGATTCTTAGCAGATCGCACATGTTGCTTTCCTCAGACTGGCAATGCCTACATTCTCCACACTCCCCTGTGAACACTGGAAGCACATGATCCCCAACTGCAACATCTGACACCCCTTCTCCAACACTCTCCACCACCCTGCGGAATGAAAATTTAGCAACGGGTCATTTTAGCTCTGCAATCCAAGCCTGACACGGACACTCAGCAGCTGAGTCTTAATTCTTGAAAAATACAGACTTGACTAGTTAGTGCAACATTAGCGATTCACCTATATTTAGTAATTTTGTTGATGCTTCTGAATTTGAATTATCAACATGTCTGTTTTACCGTCAGAGCCACAAAGTAAGTTTCACACTATCCATGCCTTCTGCAGCAAAAGTTCTATCACGTGCTGCAGAATTTCAAATTTGAAAAATGTTTCAACATAAAATGTCGACACTCAAAAATGATTCCATGTATGACTAGAAGAAGGTCATCCCTACAAGTGAAATTGAAACTTGAGAGATGAGAACGTGACAAAGGGAAATTGATATCAAGTTCCAAAAGAAATTTAGACAAATCACAACACTTGTTCTTCCTGGCTATTCTAAGGCAAACTGATCCTTAATACAGATATGACACCTGATATGGTACTTCTTGTTGCTTGTTGATGTACAGTCATGTCCATTTTTGCCACAGTTCAGTCAGATGTGGAACTTAAAAACCTACTTTCCAGATCTCTAAGCCTTAAATCATTTTTTCTCTTGGACTCTTTTTGTCTTTATAATTTTACATAAGAAGATGAATTGCTTATTTGTAGAGCAGCTAAGGGAAAAAAAGAACAAGTAGAAACTGTAATAGTTAAAACTTGACATCACCACGTAGATGTTAAGAGGATTAAGAGCATACCCAGCAGCTTCATGGCCAAAAATGCGAGGAAATAACGGCGTCTGCCCCTGAAACAAGAACCCAAACATACCAGGGCTTAGAGCTTTATACAAGGCCAAGCTCTTAGCAGCAGCAGCATACTAGAAATTATAACTCGAATTATGCTTTTCTTCCCAGCTTAGGCAGCAGAGAATGCTGGCATGACTGACTATTAAACACAATGTCCCAAATCCAATCCCTATTTTGCTTTGGGAAGAAAAACCGGGACTTGAGGAAGGGAATAAAAATCATCACTTCTTCTCCTCCGGAGTGAAAGAGTCAGACCATTTTGTCCTTAAGACATCCTTTCCGTTTCAACTTTCCCTCCTCTTTTTCCCGTCCTACAAAATCCTTGATTTGGGAAATCTCAAAAACTCACCAGGCGCATCATTAAGTATGGGTGCATTCCGACACACCCCACAGGTGATAAGGAGCAACACATAGCCTCCTTTCGTTCTAGATTATTAAAGACAACTGCATGGTAAGTCGTCAAGTACTAATCTAGATCGTGTAGACCACATCGCTACCTGTAAACTGACGTTCAAAGAAGCAAGAAAAGAAAGAAAAGAAAAGAAACGAAAAAAGAGGAAATGGAAGATTGAATCGATGGAGCTACGACGCTACCAAGCAACAAATTCACTGACCTTGGCCTCCCAGAAGTAAAGATCAGTGTGGCATAGCGAGGTGTACTTGACCTTCATCCTCACTTCCATGGCCTGCGGCGGAGCCACCTCCACCTGCTGGATCACCAGCGGCTTCCCCGCTTCCCACGCGACCGCCGCTACAACAACCAAACATCAAAATTAAAACAATCACGACCCAGTGTCAAAAAAAAGCGCGAGGCCACGCTTTGTTCTGGCAATTTATCATCACGCAAAAATCAAGACCTAAACCGAACGGAATCAACGTTAAAACAATCCCGCCTGCGATGGTGAACATCATCCGATGAACCGAAGCGGGGAAGCGGGAAACTATGCACACCTTTGCAGGGGATCATGAGTCCGGCGGTGCTCGACATGGCCCGGTTCTTCGGCTCGGCGAGAGGAAAATGCGGCTTAAGAATGATATGCACGAACGAAGACTTCTCAAACAGTTTCGACTTGAGTTGAGAAGAGAATGATGTCTCTCTCCCCCTCTTTACCCGTCTATCGAACTGAAAAGGAAAACCAGAGCGAGGTACGCGAATCGGTGGACGACAGTCATCGTCATGGTTTTCTCCATGGGCCGTCGTACGTAAGGGATGGCCAGTGGTTTTCGGGAGCCTCCCCCCCTTGGTTGACCAATCAACCGGTCGACCGCTCCTACTCCGTACGCTCACAGCGTCGTAGGTCCCGTGTCTTATTGCACGCGCAACGATGGCGAACATCCTCCTCGAAACGTATACGACTTTCGTTGCGGACGAATGTTTCCACGACGTATCTCGTACAAAAATCCTAGAGTCGTCTACGAAGTAGTTCCGAAATTCATGTCCGGGTCCGTCGTCCTAGGCTATGGAATCTTTCCCGATGCCGGATGGCTACTTGAAGACATCAATAGTTGAGATGGCTACTTGAAGGAAGCCACGTGTAATGACGAGATGCACTTGCCTTATTAGCTTCTTTTTTTTTTTTTTGGTAAGGTTGCCTTATTAGCTTTGGTACCTACTCATTCCTTATTTTTTGTTTTCTTGGTCAGTCCCTACTCATCCCTTCGGTTGTATATAAAGAAGGAAAGTAACGATGCATTTGGAAACCACTCTTCCAAATCCTGTTGGCTCTAGAACCTTTGGGCAAATATAAGTTTCGTTTCACAATTACATTCTTAAAGTCCTCCAAAGGCCTTTAAACTTTGAGCACTTCCGGAATGCAAATATTTATTTTTTCTACCAATTTTTTGTCATCACTAAACTTTCATAATTACAACTATTTACAATATATATATTTCAAGTCATTTTTCTAAATGGCATTTAAGTCAAAGTAGTGTTTTTAATTTACACTTTACCAAATGCTATATACATTTTGGAAAAAGTCTTTTACCTAAGGTTTCATTTGTTTCATCGAAAATAAGCCAATGAAAAATATTTTTATTATTGACAATAATTTAGAACTAAACATTTTTGTAAATGATATAAACATTTTTTGTTTATTCATTTTTGTAAACGATATAAACGATCATTTTTAAAATTATTTATTTTATACGAAACAAATAGAGATTAAAGTCTTTTGTAGTTTTGCACCCTAATTTACAAAATGATGCAATTGGCTATGAATGAGCTGTAAACGAGTCGACTCTATTCAGACAGCCGAAAGGAACATGGCCCATCATTTAACGTATCAACTTTGAAAAACAACGGGGTCGTAAGATCGGCATTATGCAAAACACCGGAAAAGGAAAATGACTAGAACAGAGGTTGAGGAGCAAATCGATAGGTAGATCCATACCTCTGCACGGAAGCACGTGACCAGCAGTCATCGGCCCAACGAGCTCGCCAGTTTCACATCCAAGTGAATAGGCTCGACGTGTGAGGCCGTGGATTCCTCTTAGAGAGGCGAGAGAGAGGCAAGACCTCCAGCAATTCCGACGCATGGCTCTCTCGCGCGATTCTTTCTTGTCCTGCTCCAAAACATCAGGTTCTGATGCCTTATGGTGAGATTTGATTCTTGAGCTTGCTTTAAGTACGCAACCAGAGAGGTTTCTTGCCAAGTTCACTTCTGGTTGCTTTAGAAGATTCGCACGCAGAGTCCTCAGAGGCTGTACCAAAAGATTAAGATGCTTGAGACTTATTACACTATCGTGTTGCCTTTGGACCCTGTCCATCTGTTGAAATATGTCTGGAGTTTGAAACTATGAACAAACTCGACTTGAAAATGCGACCAGAAATCTTACTCGTATTTTTCAGCATTCTCAAATACGGCGTGTTGGGCTTTGATCATTCCTTGTAAAGTCTGACTTTGGTCAGAAACAAGACAAGGAAATAAATTCCTTGGAGTCGGTCCAAGCTCAGCAAATGGGGAAACTAAAGAAAATTGACTTCCCCTGGGATTCCTCCGGTATTGCTACGGCTATATATAGGCACTCGCATAATCTATTTAACCTTGGTCGAGGTAGCCAACTTCGAGTCAAAAAAAGGCGGAGCAAAATTATAAAATCATTCCCGGCAAATGGGAAATAGAAAACCAAGTTCCCCGGCAGATGGTTTGAAATTCAAATATAATCAATATATTACAACATTCAATGGGAAAAGTAATCATTCAATATCCAATAGTCATTTGATTTACGGTCAATTCCCTTGTCCACATCATGTAGCTCAATTGTTACCACCTAAATCTTGCTCCTATTATTACTCTCCCTCCTAGAAATCAAAATAGCGCTTCTAACCTTGAAACAACCATCAACCAAGATAACAACCCCGTAGTGACAAATATTAGTAGTCTTGATAATAGATCTAGTATTCCCTGTTTATCAACAAGACCAACCTGAATAAGAAAACTCCGAATCCCCATGTCATTCTCCTACCTATTCCCAATTAGTAGATCCTGAAGGTCTTAGCTCTTGAAAAAGGATTTTGAACCTAATCTAAAATTCTTAAATCAAGAATCTACTCAAGAGAAAACAAAGAAATAAGGCAATAATTTGATAAACACTTTTCAAGATCAAACCAAAGAAATCAAAGAAAATTATTATGATTACATGTGCAAACATGAAACTCACATATATTTCTTTGATTGGTTTGAAGAATATTTCCTTCAATCAAAAGAAATCTATGTACTAGGTCACATATATAGGTGGAGATTAGATAATGGTCAAACTAGGGGTGAGCATGGTCCGGGTTGAGCCGATCCACCCCCTAACCCTAGGGCCAACCCACACAATGTTTGTCCTCAATTTTTGAGACCGAGAACCAACCCTATTGAGTTTGGGACCGAGGACTAGACCGACCCAATGGATTTAGTTCGATTGTAGGGTCAACCCAAGACCAACTGATAATTTTTCATTTCATTTTTTTTACTCCTTAAAAAAAACAATTGAGGATCGAACCAACCTAATGGGTTCGATCCGGTTTCAAGGTCAACCAAAGATTAACCAATAATTTTTTATTTCATTTTTTGTACTACTTGAAAGAGCAACTAAGGACCGTACTGACTCAACGGTTTGATGATGAGTAAGGTCAACTAAGAAAGGCAAACAGTGAGGGTCAACTGGAGTGAGCATCAAACAAAATGAGTATCAAATATCGAGCGGGAGTAACAAGCCAAGCGAGCATCAAGCAGCGAAAGGCACAAGTGACCCAAAGCGAGCGAGGCGAGTGTTAAGTGGCAAGCGGAGAAGTTGTTTTTTTTCAATTTTAGCAAATTGAAGGCTAAGAGGAAAAATAAAATAGAAGATAACGAATAATATAGGAGGATGCCATAAGGTGCCTTTTTGGGCACCGTGAAAACTCCTCACAAAAACATTTTCCACATTCGTAAATTATGACTATTAAAGTCGTAAAATACATTAAAAACCTAAGTTATTAAAAAATAATATAAAATTACTTGAACTTCTCACTAAAGAGCTATTTAATGTTGTTGACGCCATTTATTTTAAAATTTTCTCTATATAAAAAAAATTATAAATAATATTATATATATGTATATATTTAGGACCAAAGATCGACAAGCACGGTACTGGTTCAGGAATTCTAGAATCAAGGACCGACTCAATCTCCCCTGGGAACTGGATTAGGATCGACAGGGTTGGGCTAATCCAAGGTCGGTCTAAGTTAACCCCGGACCAATGCTTACCCCTAGGTCAAACCATAGGATCTAACCATCCTTCTTTGAGGAAGGTTAAATTCCAACATAAGGATGGTAATGTCATAGTCACTCCTTTTTAAATAACAACTAAAACTAATGAGCCTCGTAGCATATAAATAATTCAACAAAATAATTACATAAATCAACGTCTTGGCAATCAATTAAATAGAATAGAATCATCAATTCAATCATTTTCTTCCTAAAGATAAAGACCAAAACTTTTATACCTCCATTTTTTAAGACATTCGAATTCCCTTAAATCCTTAGTCTAGAATTCGCTAAAGCGATAGAAAATAGGAAGAAACTTCCAAGCTAAGGTGATTAGTCATAAATGACACTCTAGATCAAGTGAAAGTCCTTGAAAGGCCTAATGAAGAATCGGATAACGAATTCACCCCTAAGGTAAACAAACCCACATGGAGAAACCCAAAAAAACTTCACTATGCTAGGGCCACACCCCTGACATAGCTCTAGAATAATTGTCATAAAGAATTCAAAATAAGTATTCTCTCGACAATATTTATAAGTCAAATAAAGATAGTGTTGCTGAAAGTAATATACTAATACATTAAATCAAATAGTTATGGTAACTAATACTTATAAAACTCAACAAGATGTTTCTGACTATGCTATTGTTAATCTTTTAGTGATTGGGTTTACAAACTAACTCAAAGGTTGGTAGGATAATTATTTACCTGATGAACACAAATCTCATATATTAAATTCATATAAAATAGATGAATATGACCAACGTATTGAGGATTAAAATGGACAAACCATCCAAGATGTTGTTAGTATACTCATATTTTCTATATCCCAACGCTTTATAGGAGATCTTCACACCTGAGAGAAGGAAACCAAGACCTTTTATGAAACATGAAATGTAAATCCCTAGGAAGAATTAAGCAATACAAAGATCTAGAACATAATATAATTAACCTTTTTGGAAAGAAATTTTTTTAACAAAATTACCCTGACTAAGAGAAGACTAAGTCCGTGAAAAAATTAGGGAAGAATATGATGGTCAAATTCCTTATCACCTAAATCATATGTTTATAGACATACGATCAAATTAAAACAACAACTTAGCAAAGAACAATCACTGACTATAAAGATTTAGGTGATTTTTGGCCCCGTTTGGTCCGGCTTTGGGGAAATGTTCTTGAGAAAATGTAAATACCTTTGGGTTAATGAGGTTTTCCGAAATACAAACAGCGTTTGGTAAATTATAATTTTAAAGTAAATTGGGAAACAACTTTGATTGAACTGTCACTTGGTAAAAATGACATTTTGCAAATGAATTTCACTAATTTCGTTTTTAAAAGTTTTAAACATTTTTTGGTGGAGGTCACCTACCAGCCATTTTTGGTCACCGGACAACTCTATCTAAGGTCGTTCAACCTCAAGCATCACCTAAGTTGTGCGACCCAAGTGATGCCTAACCTCAAGCGATTGTCACTAAGGGCCTACATGTTTTTATTCCCGATTTATGTTCAAGAACAGAAATTTTGTTTTTTTGTTCTCGGGAACAAAAAAAGAATAGAAACGCATTTGTTTGCGTTTTTGTTCAAAATTGGATTTTTTGTTCCCGGAACACAAAAAGAACAGAAATGAGAAACAAAAAAAAATTGTTTCTTGTTCCATAAACGATTTTGAAGAAACACTTCTTCTCTCTCTTCTCTTTTCTTCTTCTTTTCTTCTTCTTTTTTCTTTGGCCAGTCGCCGGCCTCAGCCATGGCCGACGACCGACCGTCGAGGGCCAGCGATGCCGTCAAGGGTCGGCGACCTCACCGAAGCGTCGCTGGCCCCTGGCGAGGCTCGGCCTCGTCGGATTTGGGAGAGCTCAAGCTCGCCCGGCCATGGCGAGGCTCATCCTCACCGGATTTGAGCGAGCCCGAGCTCGCTCGCGGGGGGCCGGCAAGCCTCGCTGTGGCTGGGTGAGACTGCCAGCCGAAAGAAGAAAAAATAAAAAAATAAAGGAAAAAATTAAAAGAAACAAAAAAAAAAAAAAAGAATATAAATTTACCAAACGTGTTTCTATTAATTTTTTATTCCCGGAACAAATTTACCAAACGCATCTTTCGGTCAAAAATTGTTCCCTGAAATAAAAACATTTTTTTTCTATTTCTATTCTCGGAACAATTTTTGAATAGAAACGTTATCAAACGCACCCTAAGTGGTCGCAACCCCTAGGCAACGGTTGCCATCGCACACTACCCCTTAGCCGGTGATCGTCGGCCTCCATTCAGCTTCTCTATCCAAACCATGGAGAAGACAAATAGTGATGAGACCAAGACTTGCATCCTAAGAATGTCACTTCCCAAAAGACCTCTAAACTTACTTTGGGTTAAAAGGCCCTTAAAGCTCTTTGGAAATGCAATTGTTTTTTCCTAAAGTTGAGCAAAAAATGAACCAAACGTTAACTGCATTTGGCCAATGAACTTTAGAGTCCCATAGCCCATTAAAAATGCTAAAAACCAAAGGGGCCTTTGTGCCCAATATGATCCTTTATGTATTGACCCGACAAAATCAAAGTGCAAAGGAGATTTTTTTCCTAATTTACGAAAAAGGAAATTTAGAATTATCACAAGAACAAATCACACAAAGATAAAAATAATAAACATAAGCAAAAATCTAAGGAAAAAATAACAAAGATATCAAATGTTATAATTGCAGAAAAAGAGGACATTTTTAAGGTAAACAAAAGATTAAATGAACTATTAATAGATGAAAAAACACTCTATCACTAAAACTCTATTTCGCGGAAAATGTGGTATTTCTAGAAAATGATTTCACAAAACAATTTTTTCAGGAAAATGACAACAGTTTACAACATTTGGCAAAAAAATTGAAAAATAACTTAAAAATACTTTATGATGTTTAGTATGGAAAATTCAATTTGATTTTTTAATTTCTTAAAAAAATCCAATCTAATTATTTATTTTAAATTTTATTTTTCTTTCTATTTTTCTTTTTCCTTTTTCTTTTTTATTATTTTCTTTTATTTTTTCTTTTCCTCCTTCTTCTTTGGTCAGTCGCTAACCACAACAACAGTCAACGACTAGCCAAAGGAGAGGTGGAGGCTCGCCAAACTCCAGCACGAGATGAGCTTAAGGCTCGAGGCCGATGAGCTTGAGGGTGCTTGTGGCCAGCAACTGGGCCGAAAGAATGAAAAAAAAAAAAACAAATAAAGAAAGAAAGAGGAAAAAAGAGAAAGAAGAGGGGGATAGCAAAGTTGTGAGATAAGAGAGAGAGAGAGTGAGAGAGTTAGGAAAATGTTTTCCCATTCTTGAAAAGCATAAAACATTTTTTTTAAAATCCATTGATAGAGAAAATGTTCTTGCATTAGTTCATTTTTTGTGAAATGAACGCCTAAAAATTCAATAAACATTTCTAAATAACATAATTGCCACAGTTGATGATGATGACACTTTTCAAAAGATTTTTGCCACAATTTAACTCTGATAAATAACTGTCACTTCTTGTTGCTTGTCGATGTACAATCATGTCCACTTATGCCATAACTCAATTGGACGCGGAACTCCCTTCAGGCTAGGGGTGAGCAGCGGTCTAGGGTTGACCCTGGACCGACCCTGGACCGGCCCAACCCTGCTGGTCCTGGTCCGGTTCCCAAGGGGACTGAGTCGGTCCTCGGTCCTAAAATTCCAGGACCAACACTGTGCGGGTTGGTCCTCGGTCCTAAGAGTTTTGGGTCGGTCCAACCCTGGACCAACCCTATATATTATATTATATTATATATAATTCTTTTATATATTCAAACCTAAGTAAAATGTTTGTTATATTATATTATATTGAAATGTTCTATCAATAACACTAATAGTAATTTCAATTAAAACTTTTGTTGAGTATTAATTATGTGTCGTTTGTTTTGTTTTCAGGTGTTTAGAAGTTTAAGTGAATTAACAAGATGTGAAATTATATATTCATGATTTATATTAAGTATTTTGAACTTTTTATAGTTTAATTGTATTTTACTAATGAATTTCAGCTGCACTTTACTTTTCAATTTGTGTCAAATGGTAGAAGTTTTTGAAGAATAGAGTAGTATTGCGGTTACTACGGTGATTTGCTAATCAATTGGTGTGAAGCTCATTTTTTGGTTGAGTGGACTCTACATGATCAAATGCAGGAAAACACTTTTGCATATTGTGTTATGAATATTAAAGATAGATGATTACAAGAACTTTCCATCTTATCCCATATCTTGATGAGCGGTTAGCAAATACAAAATTTCTATTGTGTAATCTTAAATTTGCTAAATATGTATTGGTATTTATAATTTAGTTGCACAATACCGCATTGTCGATGGATGTGTAATTTGAATTTGTAGGTTTGCTTTTTTAGGAAGTATAAAAAATAAGACAAAAAAAAAAATTATCAATCGGTCCTGGGTTGACCCTGGAACCGGACCGAACCCATTGGGTCGGTCCGGTCCTTGGTCCCAGGCTC
The DNA here is from genome assembly GCA_017140185.1 of Eucalyptus polyanthemos subsp. polyanthemos. Lineage (NCBI taxonomy): Eukaryota > Viridiplantae > Streptophyta > Magnoliopsida > Myrtales > Myrtaceae > Eucalyptus > Eucalyptus polyanthemos. The sequence continues at coordinate 44,248,863 of CM029467.1, forward strand.
AATAGGGTCGGTCCTCGGTCCTAAAAATTGAGGACCGACACTGTACGGGTTGGTCCTAGGGTTAGGGGGTGGCCCGGACCAACCCGGACCATGCTCACCCCTACTTCAGGCGCACGAACCGATCTGCTCTTCTGCCCCCGTGTGCATCTCCAGCGACTGCATCTCAATCGTGAACTCCATCTTGGGCCAAAATGAAGTGTCATGGGCCTCTCATCCTACTGTCCTGGACTGCAGAGAACTGCTGGCCCAAATGCCCCACGTTTCCTTGCGATACGAAGAACGAGAATCCAACCGAGCGGCTGATTGGATTGCCAAGTCTCTCAACGCCGACTCTCTTCCAAGCAATTGGGTATCCCATCCCCCACACGAACTTTATCTTATATTATGTTTTGCCTTTCAGTCTAGTTGTAATCCATCATCCCAGTATTAATCAATGAAATGTCTTTCCGACCAAAAAAAAAAAAGAAAATGGACGCGGAACTGAAAAACCTACTTTCCGGAGCTCTAAGCCTTAATTCATTTTTTCTCTTGGACTCTTTTTGTCGCTATAAATTTACATAAAAGATTAATTGCTCATTTGTAGAGCCTTAAACGAGTAGCGAGATTTCCTGCCAGGTTCGCCTTTTGGTTGCTTTTGAAGATTCGCACGCAGAGTCCGCAAACTAGAAACTGTACACCAAAAGATCAAAGATGCTCGGGGCTTATTACATGATTGTATCATTGCTTTTGGGCTCAGTCCATCACTGTTTATGCGTTAGGCACGACACCATGTTCTGACGTTAGTTTTCGTTTCGCTCGCTCCAATAGGAGATTAATAAACCGAAACCTTCGGCTTCATCCTGCTCGGCACTCGTTGGATTTTGGCAATTTCACTTTGCATAAATAGAGGGTAAAAGTCAGGGAAGTGAACAACCCGTCGGCGCCCAAACTCAGGCCGAGGTTGATCGATGACATTGAAACTGAGTGTACAAATCGTTTTATACAAATGGCACACCGCGATGAAAATGTACACTTCTCTCGAATAATCATCCCACTATACGCGAACAAAGAAGAAGGAAAGTAATTCAACGTGGCAGATGCAATATTGACTGCCCTGACCAGTATATTAAGGCTGAGAGAGAGAAGAAAGAACTGAGCTATTTCTTCAGTCCTCTGTATTTCTTATGTTTCTGTCTCTCCGTTAATTTGTGGTGACTGGGGACTAGCACGCACGGCCCCGGCGGCAAACAAGCACTCCGGAGTTGGACGTCAGTGTACCGACTAAGGAAGAAGATTTAGCCCCTAAGCTTGAAGCCCGGGAATAGCCGGCTCCGGCTCCAGCTCCCGAGGGTGTGAAGAATGCTCCGTTCAACATGAGATCTCCTTCTGATCTCCAGTTCCAGCTCTTCCACATGCTTGAAGATGTGTCGACTCTCTTTGTCACCTGATAAAACATGTTTTAGTAATTCATAACCTGCTCCTTAGAGGACAACGACTTCCTTTGAAAGCATGAACTGTGCAACTTGTTTCTAATTTCGTTACCTCCTTGGCGAAGGGGTTTGTGGGAGCAAGGTACCGATTGCCCTGGCTGTTGATGGTGGGCTCGGCGCTCCCGCCTATTGCGTACATCTCCCAGTGCGTATAGTCATTGTTCACTACATGGAAGTACCCGTGTCTACATCTGAAAAATGGTGCAGATCATATCAAGTTAGCAATCAATAGCCGATGGCGAGTTTCAGGGATACAAGTCAATGGTTAGATTCATCGAAAGAGTCAGTACCTGGGCATTCTTTGGATGAGCCCTTCTCCAAAATGATTGTAGGCAATGGTCACTTGCATGGTCTTGTCTTTTACATAAGAATCACTATGACCTAGTAGCATCACCTGTTTTCAAAAGTACCAAATTCGTTCAGGAATCTCCCTTTTGATCATAACTATTTTGTCCTCATTTAATGCAACTACGGGAGGATTTAGTTTGTGGATTCACCTCATTGTGATGCGTGAAATAGTTGTTGGAGATTGTAATAGCAGTCGAGCCCATGATAGCATCGATAAGGCCGTCGGCGCAGTTGCTGAGAGAATTGTGGTCGATCCAAACGTGGCTCGCACCAAAAAGGGAAATGCCGTCCCCGTCAGCCATCGTCCTCCACCCGTAATGCGAAGGCGAGCTTCGAACCATGGCGTTGCCGGTGGACTTGCAGTCGTGAACATGAACACCGTGGATGATGACATTAGTGATGTATTGAATCGTAATGCAGGCCCCATTAGCGATGTGCACGTTGGCCCCGCGCCCGTCAATCGTCTTAAAGCTGTTCATGAGGAGTTCTTGCTTCAGGGTGATCACCATGTCTCTCTTGAACACTATCCACAGGGGCCTGTCCTGGATGACCGCATGGCGGAGCGTGCCGGGCCGAGGGTTGACCGGGTCGTCATCACCCGGGTCACTCACCACATAGTACTTGCCATCCCGACCCCCGACGGCATTGCGCCCGAAACCAATGGCACAGTCGGCCAGGCGTTTCCGACGGAGGTACCACTTCGGGTCACACCGCCAACAATCGTCAATCGGGTTCCCAGTCCCACAAGAGAAGAATCCGAGGTTCCTCCTCGCCGTGCTGTTCCGGATGCTCCTGAGAAATGTTAGGGAGAGATCATTAATCCAATTACACGGTAGATATAGTCAGCGTGATTCTTTCATCAATCCGGGCACTGCTAATGTAGAAACTCTGCACATTCCCAAGGATGGTTGACATTTACGTTCCATCGAAGGGGGTATGTCAAATTGACAATAGAACTTCAAGTCTTGTACCTTTTCTTCTTTTACTATTCTTTTACTCTAATCCCATCAAAGTTAGAGATTGAGCATGTGATCTGATGACAAGACTCTAAAGCTTTTATTAAATTTCACCGACAGGGGGGAGTTAATAAGGGCTGGTCCTACGTTTGCGGGAGTGGGTCAAGGGAAGTTGGGTCATGGGGAGTTTAAATGCGCGGGGATGGGGGCAATACGGAATGATACGGTTTGTGTTACGGACAAGTCAAAGCAGAGAATCCGTGAATTCTGCGGCAAATCAATCAATGCCGTGATTTGCGACGCGAGGGCGTGTCGGTGGATCTGGCATTAAGACAGCGTGCCAGCTCGTGCGTTCATGGTAGGACTCGGCTGAGATCGCGTTATGGTAGGGCCGCAAGATGGTGTTTAAAAGGACTCCTAGCCAGCCAGATCTATGATCTGTCTTTTGGGATGTTTTGTGCCACGTGGCTTCTGGGCGAGGACACGGATTTATGATAGCTCTGTCTTACGGTACTAGAATGAAGCCATGAAAAGGGATATCCAGGATAAGATTTCTTGCTAGATAGCAAGCACCTATCGACGACGACGAGCCTGCAGGATTCGAGAATTACCCACTGAAAAATGTTCTAAAGGGTACCCTTTGCCTTAGTCCAGGATGTGCAAGTTCCTGCGAGAAAGCTTACGGCTAGAAAAGGAGATGGAGGAGCCTAATGGCGCGAAAACATGGTTATGGGAATTTAAAGGAGGTTAGGGAAGTACTTGATTTGGATAAACTGTCGAAAAAGACGCTTAATCACCTATAAATAAATGCGTGATCAGCGGATCTTGCGACCTGGGCATGTGGATAAGCGAGCTGGCCAACAAAGATTGGCAGAGAACATGGGGGTGTTTTGGTTCCTCTCCGATTCTTGGGACAGGCGTGATAGGTGATCTTTTGGGACAATATTCTAATATATCGTTTTATACTAGTATTGACGGTTAAAGAATCCAGAAATTGTACGGGGGATAGGGAAAGGTCGGTGACTGTAATCATAAACAATAACAAAAGTAGTTGCTCGACTGGTCGAGACAGTGGTCTCGAGGCTTTCAGATTGAGTAGCTTCAAATTTTTTTTTTCTTTTCTACAGATGGTCAGATTCGTGTGTATTCCAAATTATTCAGGGAGGATAATAAGCTACAACCATAAATTTTTTATGGTGCACTCAACAGACCTAAATCAATCTTTAAACACTATAGATCTCACATGATATTTAATTTGAAGACTCAAGTACACCAACTATTATTTCTCAATAAGAACCTTCATTTCCCATCCCAGAGTGGTCATAATCGAATGTCGAAGGTAGAACCAAAACCTTGATATCCAAGTATTTTTAGAACCCACATGCAAAGGGACATTCCAAAGGCATTGCGAAATAGGCAAAAGTATAGGTTTGATCTCTAGCAGGGTGGGTTAGGATTCACCGTCTTGCTTTTCGGCTTTGTACAGAGAGGGTGATGGTCGAATCGGACCTATTGCTAAGGAAAGGGTGGCCCCACTTTTCTACTCAGTCTCGAGCAGGAATTGAAGAAACCGACGACGTTTGACAGGATCCTGAAGTGGGGGCAAGAGAGAGAGAGAGAGAGAGAGAGAGAGATGAAATGGTGCAAGGAAGGAGCTTTTATTGGTTTGTCTCGGTTCGCTGGACGGGTCATGTGATCATTATTTTCTCATGCCATCTCAATTATCATAAAGGCGGGGCGGAAGGAGGACTCTTTTTTAATTAAATGCAATCACATGACGGACGAGCGAGAGTGTGCACAAGGAATAACTTAATACTGCTCAGACTTTGCGCAAAGATACTCCAATTAAAGAGGGGCAGAGAGACTCACATATCGACCATTGAAGCAACTTCCTCCGGGTCATCGACTGCGTGCTCGTTCCGTTCAACGCTGATCCTGAAAGGCACGCTGGAAATGTCATGGACCAGAAAGTGGTAACATCGAGAAAAGCAATTAATTTCCAAGAAACCAAATGGACTAACGCCCCGCCGTGTATTCCTGATGCTCTGATCTACCAGAGGAAAATGTACTAACAGAGGAAAAGTACGAATTCTTGTTTTCTCGTTTTGGGTGTTGCGCCGTGATTGGTGCAGAGAATTGGCGAACGCGAAGCACGAGAGAAGGGGAGCAGAGAGGGGCATTTTGGTCCCGGGAAAACTTCTGCTCGCATGTCAAAGGTCACGGTCAACGAAAGTGATATAGATCTGAACGGGGAACGGTTTCACCGTGAACCTTTTCCCGAGGGTGGGGGTAATGATAACGGAATTAACTAATCACGAGAAGATAATCTTTTTTTTCTGGTTCAGTTGTTTTGTAAGTGACTAAATCATTCGCACAATGAGCTAATCTAATGTATTTCGTTCGTGTCGGAAAGAAAGCTGAGAATGGAAATGGCCAGAAATTTATTATTCGCGTCATCCGAGTGGACGGTGTAGATCCAGCAGAGAGAAGTCACTGTTTGAATTAACGGAGAGTAGTTACTGCACTGACCTGCCCGCCATTGATGAGTTCTTCACGCCCTGCAGCTCCCCGGTCTGCTCTTCGATCCTACAAGAGCGCACATGCAGAAACCAGACTGAGAACTGAAGGTCGCATGTCATGCCATCGACGACAACGCAAACGAAAACGCCTAATCATATGAAGCTCCATTAACATGCACGAAATCGAGAGGTTTTAGCTATCGAATCAGAGAGGAACAATGCGTGCTGATGATAACGAACGCATTGAGAAGGCGGAGAACGGCCGAGTTCGCCGGCGAAATCACAATGCCAGTTACTTTCAAGACGATTCACTCTTAAAACAGAGCACTAAGAGTCACAAAAACGAGATAGAGCGTCGACTCCGAGCTTACTTCGATCCCGAGAGCTCCCTGCCGCTCGCTCCGCCACCCGCACACGCGAGCAGCACCAGGAACGCCGCGAAGCTGACGGACAGCCATCTCGGAGACGCCGGCATTGTCGATTGCTCGTCTCGATTGAGATCTCGATCTCGCTAGCTCCTGAAACCAGAAGTTTGCGCGAACCTTGGCCGTGCTCTGTTCCGAAGGGGGAAGAGAGAGAGAGAGAGAGAGAGAGAGAGAGAGAGAGAGAATGTGGAAGTGGAGTCAAAGAAGAAGCTCCGATGGAACACTTTATAGGGAAATCAAGTCGAAATTGGGCAGAGAAAAAATAAGAAATTAAAAAAAAAAAAAAACTGAAACTGTTAAAGCGGAGAGACTAACCATGGTTAAATGAGGTAACCCCAGTGCCCTCCCGCCCCCACTCCCCACGGGTTTTGATTTAACCACCACCCCATTTCTATTTTTAATTTTTTACCTCCCGCCACTAACCGCCGCTAACCGCCGGTCTCTCTCTCTCTCTCACCGAATCACATGTTTTCTCTCTCTAGAGATGGCTTTTAACTCCTTCCACGTGGTGAGTCGGTCGCTCATGTGCCGAACGCTGTCCGGTCAGGGCTCGACGGGCCGAGGGAGGGTCGGGACCACCAGTCCACGTCAGCACGTGACCCCAGTGTAGGTTCTTACTTCTTAATCATGCGGTAATTGAACTGACAAGGCTATTATTAAACATCGGATTGATTTGCGAACTAGTGCTTGTCCGAGTCCCATAGGAATGGACCATGACACGACGAGAGGATCTCGTTCAATAATTTGTATTGATTGAGTTGACGTTTACCTTTAATATAAGCATGTCCTACAATACAAACGAGCAACGGAACCTTTTGGAAATAAGAAAAAAGAACTTAGGTCAAACTTAAAGTACCTTAAAATATCATAAAGCATCTAAAAAAACTTAGAGCTGGATTTAAGATTAGGTGATCATGAGAACCCAATTACCATTTCATCAATGGAATTTGCACGGATCCCAACCTAATCAAATGATGTTCAAATGTTTTGCACATCTAATCTCATATATGTATGTTTTAGATGGTGATCAGATTAATCGGGTAGATTACCATAATTCTTGGTTTTGTTTAACTTTGCATATGCGGCAAGGTGACCATCTACTGGGTAACCTACAAGTTCTTTTTATAGGGATGGACATTTAACCTAAGCAAGCACTAATATTGCAATCAAAAGTTACTGACTTCCCCTGGTCAATATTCTTTTTCCTAGATTTGTTCCTTTAAAACGTGACCTTTGGTCTTCCGTTCTTTGCCCCCTCTTTTCATGCCTTTCCTCAGACTTCTGCCTTGTCTGAAAAGAAGAAATTGAATCTTGCAATTAAAAAGCTCGCCGGACATTACTTGAAATGCACGCCATTTGGCAAGTCAAGACCACGCAATTTCCCTAGGTTCGTTCATGCCTCCTCATCTACATCTCCTCGTTCTTACATTGGCCAAACTCTATGTTTCTTTTCTCTTCTTTCTCTCTTTTTATAATCCAAGGACACAAGCGCATAAATTAGGCTATTTGAAAGTCTTGGGAAAATCTCGCAAACCTCACGACTCAATTAAATCCATGCTCTTGACTTATGTAGATAGTCGAGCTGTAACCCACTCATTGACCTCGGACTGTATTACCAGCACAAGCAACAGACGTATGATTTCTGGTCCAATCCTAGTCTTCATCTGTCCATGAGTTTAGGAGCGATTTGTGAGGAGAGAGCCTCGGCTATACCCATGATTTGCTCGTCCTTTTCTAGACTTTGCTTTCCCCGGAAAACGCGCGCTAGGGAGAATTGCTGACCGACAGGGGTCGGGTGGTGAAGTCCTAAGAACGGAAAGCTTCGTAGCATGCATCGGTAGAGCACGTCCTCTTTCCTGGCCGATTGCTGTACGACGACGATCAGTTGGACGAAACAGGCGTTCCTGATGTTTGTTTGGATTGGGCGCACAACATAGGTGTGATTTTTTTCTTTTTTTGGTACGGACCATAGGTGTGATTGTTCGTCTCACTAAGTGCAAACAATCTCATATTTTGATTGTCTGCTCAGAAGATCTTAAATCCGATTTCATAGAATCAAAAATCGCTCATGAAGATTAAGGAATTTCCACTTGTTTATGCAAGAATTCAAGCTAAATCTAGTCGCATGAGCCGAATTTGTTTTTTTTACTATCCTAATTTTCTAACTTTTGCAGACAAAAGCTCACGTCTCAAACCTTTGGGCACATGACAATACCCACCAAATAATCCTAGGAAAACTAACCAGAATTACCATGATACACATATCTCGCTCTTTGCTATAATTCTAAGGAAAATAATTAAGTGTGGTGATTCATATCCACGTTCAAAGTGAGGAAAACAAATATTCATATCTACACAGATCCTATCGTACGCCCCTATATCAAATCCGTGACAACAAAAACTCAAAACGTTATCATAGAGTTATTTTTCTTGGAATATTTAATAATCCAATGTGATTCAACAAGAGAATAATGCATCTCGTAAAGGGCACGGAAACGTACCCTTAGCGAATATCCTCCAGTCTGTCCTATTTTCAGAGTATTTTCCTGAACTATTTCCTATTTAAAAAAATATGCTGCAATAGACAGACGTCACATGCTATGCTCCCTGACAAAGCTCAATTAAGGTAATTTGCTTCGTTTTATCAACTGACGAAATAATACTCCGGTCAATACCCTAGTTATTATTTTCCGTACTCAGGGCAGTGATTTCAGGTTTACGCATCCGACCCAACAAGCTTCTCCTGAAAATTGCCACGCATCTCGCACGTTTTTATAATAATAGAGAGAGGAAAAGTGATGAAATAGGGGGTGAGAATTTAATAACGAGGAGAATGCGAGATTGGTCAAATTAGAGCAGCACGGAGAAGAAGACGTGGGAATTTAATTAGGCGCGACCGGAGAAAAAGTAGTTCATACGCCTGCCTACCGCCAATCAAGGGCGGGGGACTGCGTTAATCTGCTGCTTGATTTGCGCATTAATCTGTGACGGTGGCGTGACCACTCTGCCCCGTATTTCCTAAAATCTTAATTGGTGAATGAAATGTGTTATTGTTTTTATTGACTATGTTTGGTAGTCCGGATTTAATTGAAAATGAGACTGGTTTTTGATGTGGCGTTCTCAAGATCGGATAAATCCAAATACATCCGGATAAAATGTCGAATAAGAAATCCGATGTGGAGATGGGATAATTTCATATTGGATATAAAAAAAAATTAAAAAAAATTAACTTAACAATCCTCACGCATTGAGAACATCTCACCTCAGGCAAAACTTACTAGCATTTCTTACTTAGTAACACCCCACCACCACTCCAGGGGATGCCACCCTAACTATCCCTCACTCCGACGTCCTCAAGTCCCCTTGCTCACGGCTCATTCGGAAGATTAGGGCTCACCACCTCATCCATAGCTCCCTCTCTTTTTCAGTCAGTTTTTAGCTTTTCCACCGTCACTAAATCATCTCTCAATTCCTCTTTCTATTTCACGTTTGATTACTCATTCTTGGCCTCCATTGTTTCACGATCTCAAGTCAACTCTAAAATAGGCATTTATCAAGTATTTGATGAAATGCCGAGGAGAGATCCTCCTCGTCTTTAGTTCAGAATTTCGTTTAATCAATGAAAGTTAAAAAAAAAAAAAAAACATAATTTGCGAAGTAAAAAGTGCAGGCAGAAAAAATTGAAAATTGCACTTCCCTATTTGCAAAAAAAGAGCTATTTGTTTGGAGAATTTTTTTTTCAAATTCATATAAAGAAATAATTAAATTCGAGATTCCACACTTCTTTACAAGAGAATATCTTAACTTTTCTAATCATTAAGGATCTTATTTCAATTTACGATGTATAAATGAATAGACTCAAATTGCACTCTTAATCATTTTGTTATGTGAATTCCATCACATTGTATTCTATATAATAGCTACCAAATGAAATCACTGTGGACGTAACAATAAAATCATAGGGCATTCATCCACAAAAACACTCCACTGTTCCGCTCTCATTCAATGGATACCTCAAAAGCAACACCAACGATCCAACCCATCTAAACCCTAGATTTTCAACTGGAATGGTTAAAGAATTCCTCCAAACATTTGTGATTCGCCCAGCGCACGTATAAATCACTCTTGACATGTCTTCTCAGTTGGCACGAACTCATTAGATGTCAGCCAAAAGGAAGATGAGAAAACGAATTTGGCCCTTTGACAAAGAGGAGAATCCCATTTCGGTTCCCGAAGGCCGCAAGTGCGAGCGAAGCCGACTGACACTAACTCCAAAACCCTTTGAAAATTCGACAGGTCGACCAATCCTGTGCGAAAGCCTCCGGGGGAAGCCAAGAAAGTTTTCAACCCCAACCACCTTAAAACACACGAAATTGGGGTCGTCGCTCGTCGTTGGATTCGTCAATCGGATCATGATTTCGCCATTAAAAAGGTCTCCGTGCACTGACAATTTGATGGGGATGGGTCACTTCGCGACCGTGATTTGCTAACGTCGACCTAACCTAACTGCCTAAGTCGTCACCATCTCCTAATTAACACGCAATAAGCTAACGCCGATTAGATGTTGGAGCTTATGTAAGTTAAGATCACGATCCGCATCATTGGTAACAAGTGTTTTTTTTTTCTATGGATGGATTTGATCATGGCATTGCAGGTATAAAACCGCCCCGAGAATGGGGTTTTTGTCCATCACCCATTTGATCAATGGCTGAATCGAGATTCAATCGCCCAATGTTATGTACGATTGATACGGTGAATGCCCGATTCATCTCGTGCATGCATGAGAACTCCTAGGACATTAATTGGTCAGCACGTTGTCTGCCAGATATGCGCGTGAAAATCAATAGTAACTACTCAATTATAAGAGACTAGTGAATTTTGAGCAAGGGCTTAACCGGCAATGCCCTTCCATTTACCTTTTTACTTCTAAGGACCCAGATATACTAGATTCTTATAAAATAGACTCATTTATTTACGAAGTTCATTTTTTCTGAAATTACAAAAATATCCCATTAAATTTGCTTCTGTGAAAATGAGATCTCTCCTATCATAACTAGACTAGAATTTTCCTCTATTTTTCCCCCTATTTTCCCTTTTTTTTAATGGTCGAGAAGTTATGGATAGGCCTTAATTGTTTTTGTTTCCTTCCTCTCATCATCTCTCGTGCTGATAATACAATCGCCAGTTGTTCATGTTCCCATGTAGCAGCTGTTTCTGCTTTTGTTCATGCACCTTTTTTTTTTTGGCAAAATATATTTCTTATATTTTTTTCCTCTTGAAAGGAAGATGCCACAAGTATTTATTTACAATATATTCCCAAAAATATTTATGAAGTTCATCATTAAATCTAGAGCTTGTCCTAAGCTTCTCACCTGCTGGATCTGCTCATTATTAGGTTCCATGGGCAGGGCAGGGCAGGCCATGTGGGAGGAGAATCTGACCACCTCAGGATCGTGTGGCGGTTCCACGGACTCATCCAATCATGCGCACATGGGGCTCTTGCTTTTGTGGACTCACATCACAGATACCAAGAGAAAAAAAAAAATTAAGTTTTAATTGGTGTGATTAGTGTGTAAATTTAGTGTATTTGAGAAGAAGAGGAAGACACCCCCATCTAATTATCCATTATATCTTATACCAGTCAGATGGGATTTGCCAATATTCTAATTTCCCCTTGGTGCCAAAAGTTCAGCAGTTAAGCATATTGAAATCTGTAGGAAAAGGGCCATTTAGGTTATCTCATTAACAATGAGGTGCATTATGAAAAGACGTTAGCCATGTTCAAATTTATTTATTTTTTGGTCGGTAGCCATGTTCAAGTTCCAAGGTGAGAAAATTCCCCCGAAATTTCAGGAATTTTTTATGGATTTAATGGAAGAATTTTATGTATGAAGATGTAAAATCGTTCTCCATTATATGTTACAATAAGATCATAAGCGTTGCATCAATCCCAACAAGCCATCTGTAGGCGCTCACCTATTGAATTACTTGCTCGAAATCAAGTTCATCCTTAAGGGGATGTCATTCATTGACAAAAGTAAGGGACCTGATTTAAAGATGTTAGGTGATATTGGGCCTCTCTTACCTCAAAAGCTAATTCAAAAGATGAGACTTTCTCTTACACTTATAAACCAACCACCAACCCTTTCCTCAACTGATATGAAACAACCTCAATAATCTCTCCATCACATATCGAATATAATATTAGAGCCTTGCTATCGATATGTAAAGGGGAGATTGTTGAGATTGTTCCACGTCAGTTGTGGAAGTGGCCGGTGATTAGTTTATAAGTATGATGAAAAGTATCATCCTGTGAGCTAGTTTTTGGAAAAAGACTCAAAACAATCCAATAAAAGATATGGAACTCAGAAATGTTTCCATTCGTCCGCAGACTAATAATCCTGCAATAAAATAACATGCAAAACGGAAAGAAAACTCTCCTAGCACATGACTAACTCCTGCCTCCGCAATTTCGGGGGCCAATTGACACGATGCTCATGCTCACTGAAAGAGGACAAACTATGCAATCAAAGATGAATCTGCTATGCAATGCATTATCCTAGAATTTTATAAAAGGGATTAATGTATTATATTGTGAACTTTCATCATCTTTCTAGGAGGAGCATGCTCTGCTTCGCTATTGGCCTATAGACCACCATATATTTCGGAGCTAAGGACGAGAAAGAAATCGCCAAAATCCATCCAAAAGACACCTGTTTGATTCGCCATTCTAGGAATGAGGAATCTATAGTTCTCGAGCATCGAGAAGCCTTAGGTTCTCTGTCAGAGGATGGATGCAATGCCAACGGGATTTATCTTTATGCTTGGTTTTTCATCTTATTTAAGTGACATGGTTTATCCATGGAGTTAAAAAGTGGCACGGTTTATCCATCCTCAGTTTTTTTATTATGCAAAGGAGCCAAAGTGAAGATGGGCGTGACAGACAAAACCAAAAGCATTTCCCGAACTTTTCAGCCGACCATTGTTTAATGCAAATAGGTAAGATTTTCATTGGCCAAACAATAAGGTTCATTGATTACAGTGTTAAGTTCTTTGATGCTCTTTGTCATTTAGAGAGATGATCAGAGCGTTGGCCAATAGCGGTGTAGAAAGCTCGGTCAATATCAAGTAAGTGAAATTGAATTTGTCGATAAGAAACTCATGATGGTAAGAAGACAATAGAGGCTGCCAGTGGAAGAAGAACAGCGCTGTGCAAATATTGTGTCTCATGTTTGGGCTGACTTTTCCGGGTTTTGACTCTCGTCTTGCCTGGGTCAAAGTTGGCTTCATAAGTGTGCATCCACCTAGTAAACAAACTCCATCGATTCTAGGAGACATGACCAGTGTCACTTTTGCAGCGGAAAATCCATATGTAATTTTTTCTTCTTTTGGCGCGGGCCCGTTTTTATACCAGAAAAGAGGAAAATAAAACGGTGTGATTGTGTGGATGGTAACTACTTACATTGAAAGTTCACCCAATGAATTGTAAAGAACAAAAATTTGTCTCCATCAAGGACAGACTTAGCGAAGTTGTTCTTAAACTGGGCCTGCCAATTAATCTGCTCAAAGGGAGGGCTCAGATTGGGCAGGACATGACCCCGAAACATGACCGAATAGGCCCATTGTCAATTACAGTTTCTGGGCCTTGGACTTGGCGATCGGGCCGAAAATGAAGAACGAAACAAGCATAGAGAACGAAGTCCAATAGCTGAGCTCCACAAACGGGGACAGCCAGAAAAAACAGGTGACTGCCTTTTCATTCGCCTCGAGGCTTCAGCTCGTTGGAGTCGTCGGGCCTGTTTCTTGGGCCTACATCTCTATCGCCACACGGGCCCACCTTAGAATTGGATACGACCCGAATCAGTCCTCTTTTTTATTTTTCCGGATTTGGATTCCATTGTTTCGGGCCCAAAACACGGGCCCACGATCTCGAGAAAGCAATTCATGCATTTATCGCGGTCGTGTGTCATCCCGACGTGATACCACTGAGCCAATAGTATTGTAGATGCTGACTATGGCACCTCGGAGAATGGATGGAGTTTGGAGTGGACAGGTCATCCTCCCTCCTTTTTTGCCATTACGTTTTCCTTTTAGTTCGGTTGTTCGGGTTGGCATTTCTATAAATGGTTGAAACATTTTGTTAAATAGTCTGCTTAGTACTGACTTTTATTTGTATCTTTTTTCAAATCTCGCAGCTTTTGCGGATTAATTTTTATGTAAGGCACGGCATTCCAAGATTATTCAAATATACAACTCTTTGCTGGGAAAACAACACATTTTTCATAATAACTTAACAGTTGAGTAAATACATTATTGAGCAAGCCAAAAGTTTGAGGCGCTCTCTACCATTTTCTTTTAAGAAAGAAGTAAAAAGTCGGGTGAAGCGGACTCTTAAGATTTCAAATTCAAATGGAAACATGTAGGAAGACAATTATCATTACTTTTTTGTGTGACACGAAATGATTCTATGATGTGTCGCTATAATTGAGTGTAAGACTGCCATAAAAACATAAAATTATAGGACACAGTGGTGTACTTTATAAAAGCAGCCTCATGGGGGAAGATGCGTACGAACGTGAATCATGTTTTTTGGGTCAACTTCGCTTTCGTTGGGAGAATCTTCCACCGAGATTTCCCAGTGGTCACCCTCTAGTCAGAGTCAAGAACTTTGGTCATTACTTATGCATTTGTCACGGGTACACGAAATTACACCCCAAACGCGACGCACCTTCCCGGTGGGGGATTCAACCAACTAACGTTTGCATTCACATCGTTTGATAGAAAAATCTCTTGTTTTTGTTTCGTAGGGCTCGCATATGAACGCATTTGCGTTTTCACATTCATCACATTTTTAGATCAATGTATAATCTCGAGAAGCCACGTCTCGATGACTGTGTGCACAGGACCAACTTTCATAATTTTCAACTCATGTGAATGATATGTGAATGATGAAATTTTTGAACAATGCACGTCCTTTTGAAAACCATGCACATCAATCCCTTTTCCTTCTCTCTAGAGTGATAATAGACGGAGAATAAGTTGGATTTTCATGTATGCATTAGAATTTGAAAACACTTTTGAGTTATTGATTCATAAATTGTTCCTCAAGATAAACCTATCCTATCTGGCAAGGTATGATAGGGCAAAGCTCCACCCATAGGATGTGGATGGAAATGTGATTCTCGATCTTGCCCTCTTTGTGCTTCATGCCCTATAATTGTTTTATATTCGGGTGATTCCAAGGTCTAGATGATAACCCGAATAAAGTTTTTAAGAACTTAGGTCCTAATCCCCACTATACCATAGGAAAACTAGGAACAATACGAATTGCCTGGAATTAAATCATTCTAGATTTTAAATATTTTGGATCCAGTCTTTAATAGGCGGTTCCCACTGGTTTTTGATTTTAGGATAGGAGTCACATATTCGAATCATGCCCATTCCTAATATCTTCTCAAGGTTTTTGGGTCAAAGTGCTAGGTGAATCATGAGCCATGGACCCCATCGGGCGCATTATTTTGTGATTGCTTTAGCAGTTGCACCAATCGGTGTCCATAAAAAAATAGGGTAGAGAGAGATAGAGAGAGAGTGAGTGCCACTTTGTGCGAAGCAGCACGTTGACACGAACCTGTGGAAAACGTGAGTCGGGGAGGCTTCGGAGAAAGAAAAAGCAACTCCCACCCGACAACATCGTCGCTATAACAATAATTTTGTTCCTCATTACGTGGGGCCCCTCTGCTCGGTCTCTGCTCTTCCTCCTACTGCCGAAACGCACGAGTGACTCGCCTAAACTCCGCCCGTCCTTTCTAAATTCTCCTCCCTCTATAAATCACGGCCACTGCAATTCGCCCATCTCGCAGAGATCCTAGAGAGAGAGAGAGAGAGAGAGAGAGAGAGATGGAGAGAGCCCTCGATAGGCAGAGAGTCCTGCTCCGACATTTGCAGCCCTCTCCTTCATCTGGGTCTCCTTCCCACACCCCGCAATCGGCTTGTGTTTCCGTAAGTCTAAAAAGCTTCGGTCTTTTTTCAGTTTTGAAATGATGCCTCAATTTGGGATTCGGGGTGAAAACAAAGAAGCGCATGCATCTTCTAGATACTTGGAGTATTAAACAAAATCAGACCCAAATGTTGTTCTCGTTCCTTGGTGTTTTTTTTTCTCTTTTTTTTAGCTTGTGTTGGGCGCTCTTGCGGATCTTGCTTCTTCGTTTTTACCCGATATTGTCCGTTGTAATCGCCTTCAGTTGTTTTTGAGGACGTTGGTTTCCTGGAGCCTTCTTTTCTTTACTTCGTTGTCAAATATGGATGCATAACTGGGATGAGATTGTTTTGCTGAGCTGTCCTTAAAACCGTTCATGTCGTTGATGCTTAGTCGTTGAAAGCCAATGTGCTTTCGTCTGATTTGGATAGCCGAGTTTGAAGGTGAATAAAAAGATGAAAACTCGAGAGAAAGAAAATTGTTTCATTGGAAGTTTGGTGCATCACTTCACCTTGCTTCACAGCACAGATGAAGCAGCTATTAGCATGCGTCCAATCATTTGCAAAGCACTGCAAAAATCCTCCCCGACATGTCCAGTTTTTGTGACTCTGCTGCAAAGTAATTGTTTGTGAATTCATCTAACAGGCCTTGGCATGTGCGGCTGGGGACCTCGCGGCTTACCAAAGGACAGCAAGTTTTGGCGATGATGTGGTGATTGTGGCGTAAGTCGAATCAATTTGTCAAGCGAGAAAGAAGCCGCTATTCTTTTGCAAACTGAATTTTCTTACTGTTTCTTCATATATTTTTTTCATTACAGCGCATATCGCACAGCCATTTGCAAGTCCAGGCGTGGGGGTTTCAAGGATACTCTTCCTGAGGATCTGCTAGCCCCTGTTCTGAGGGTAAGGACTCACAGTGAAAATGTCAAAGATGAGTTTTGCTTCAGCTGGTGAATCTCGTTGATGCATGTATGAGTATTAGCTTGCATTTATGTCAATATTCGCAGGCAGTGGTGGAAAAGACCAACTTGAATCCTGCAGAAGTCGGGGATATAGTCGTTGGCACGGTCTTAGCTCCTGGCTCACAAAGGGGAATTGAGTGCAGGATGGCAGCATTCTACGCCGGTTTTCCTGGTATAATTTAAGTTCAGATTGATCAGTTGCTGTTTTTCTCTGACCATACAATGAATAGATCAAGGTAGTTTAAGCCATGCATTTAGTATGAATCCATCATCAGAATTGATTGATTTTACTGCTTCCTACCATGAATTGGTTTGGCGTCTACACATTTAACTTTACAAGCTTGATGATGATGTGAAGATAGATTGTGTGATTTAGTTGTTTTGATTATGTGAATCATAACTCTTTTAAGATTTAAATTGGCCAAGGCTTATGCTTTATCTGCTTTTATTGTTTGTAACAGAAACCGTGCCACTCCGAACTGTCAACAGGCAATGCTCCTCTGGCCTTCAGGCAGTTGCTGATGTTGCTGCTTCCATTAAAGCTGGTTTTTATGACATTGGTTAGCTTGAAACTGGAAATGAACGCCTTCCTTGAGCATTCTTTTTTGCTTTAAATAATCACCATTACTAATCAGGAATTGGGGCTGGATTGGAGTCAATGACGGTAGACCAAGTTCGTGCAGTTCCTAAAGTCAACCCAAGAGTATGTCCAGCTTTTAAATAAAGGAAAATTGAGAGGGAAAGCAAAGAAAAAGTACATTTGTTACTCAGAAATATGAATTGTTTGGCTGAATATCACTTAAAAAAAACAGGTACACAGCTTTGCACAAGCGCGGGATTGTCTTCTTCCAATGGGGATCACTTCTGAAAATGTGGCCCAGCGTTTTGGCGTGACCAGACAAGAGCAAGACCAGGCTGCTGTAAGTGTTGTAGATTTTTCAAAATGTTAAATTGTTTCCTGATTCAACAATCTGGTATTATGTTATTGAAACTATCTTAATTTTCTGGAAAAGGTTGAATCTCATAGGCGAGCCTATGCTGCCACGCAATTGGGGAAATTCAAAGACGAAATCATTCCTGTATCTACCAAGGTATATACACAGTCACCATTGCAATTTGGCTTGAACTGCTCCTATAATGACCTAACTGTTGACTTCTATTCAAAGTTTGTTGATCCGAAAACTGGAGAGGAGAAGCCAGTCACGATTTCCGTTGATGATGGTATCCGACCAAACGCAAATATAAATGACTTAGCAAAGCTGAAGCCTGCCTTTAAAAAGGATGGGGCAACAACAGCTGGTATCTAACAACTAGTCCTGCTTTCTGAATTCGTGTTGTTGCATTAATTATATTTTTGTTGCTTCTTGATGAGCTTATGCTTTTTGAATGCTGTCAGGGAATGCTAGTCAAGTGAGTGATGGAGCTGGGGCTGTACTGCTAATGAAGAGAAGTGTGGCTGTGCAGAAGGGGTTGCCCATTCTTGGTGTTTTCAGGTGGGAAATCACCGTATTTGGAAATTCAGTTTTAGAAAGTGCGTTTTTACGTGTAACCTGTAGTTCAAGTTTTGATGGGCAACTGCTTTTGTTAATAAGAGGGTGCTATAGTGAGAAGGCCACTTAATATCGTTAGGTAGACATTGTTTCTTATGTTATATGCCGACTCTTCTCTGCCTGGAATCTAATTGTCTGAGCACTTACTTTTAGGAGTTTTGCGGCTGTTGGTGTGGATCCTGCTGTCATGGGAATTGGTCCTGCTGTTGCCATTCCCGCTGCAGTAAAGTCTGCCGGGCTCACGCTCGATGATATCGACCTTCTTGAAATAAATGAGGTAGAGACCGTCTGATACCATCTTCAGTTCCACAATGCAAATGCAAGTTCAGGTCTGTAATAGGTTATGGCTGTTATTTTTCAGGCATTTGCATCTCAGTACGTGTATTGTTGTAAAAAACTGGGGCTTGATCCAGAAAAAGTCAATGTTAACGGCGGCGCCATAGCTCTTGGGCATCCTTTGGGTGCTACAGGTAACTAGCAATGAGAAGAAAGCACCTCAATTACTTCTTGAAGCCAGTGAAAAGATTTCACCTATTTTCTTCTTGTGATAGTGTCTTCTGTTTTGAAATCAATGACTGTCGGTTGAATCTAGTATGAGATGAGATGTAATCTTACATGCAATACCTGTTCCGAAGTTTCGTATGAATGATTCATGCAGGTTGGAAAATCTAGGTGATGTCACGGGAAGCATTTATTGTATAATGTCTATGTGCCTAAGATATGGATATTCTTCACTTCAGGTGCACGATGTGTAGCAACTCTGTTGAATGAGATGAAGCGTCAGGGAAGAGACTCCCGGTTTGGAGTAATATCAATGTGCATAGGTTTGTATTCGTCTTCGTGCTTCCCTGCTTTGCCAAGGATTCAATTACTTCTTCTTTAGGTTTTAAATAGCCTCTGTCAAAAAAATAAATGAACAAATACAGTGGACCTTGTGGAAGAATATGTGCATTTCTTCATACTTTAATCTTGACTATCTTTGATAAATGAGTGGGAAATTAGTTCACCCTCTGTTCTTTGAGAACATTAAAATTTAGATCATCTGGCAGTATTTCAAGATTGGGACTGTCACGTGATGCACGTTTACCTTCTTCCTGATCCTCTTATGTGACTTGATAGCCCTCTTGTTAACCTAACAGATGAATTTTGACAGAAGCAACGCTTGGTCATCTGGGTACTGACATGGCTATATCCTGCTGTTAGGGCTAAAAGACTAGTACCCCAGAATTGTTTCTCACGTATTTTAACCTCAATCTAGCATTGGGTTTTAATCAAATTGTTCAGATTAATCAGGATTATCATGTGAGCTTCTCATTTGGGAAACCCTTTTGTCATAAATTGTTAGTCATTGTCTCAGAATAGACTTTTGTGGTGCAGTTAGGGAAATTTCTGGTACGTGCCATAGCATATTGACAAAAAATAAAATAAAATGACAAGCTGTATTAATTCGTTTTCCATCAACTGAATACTTTCTTGATTATGGTCACTGCAGGTTCGGGTATGGGTGCAGCAGCAGTTTTTGAGAGAGGGGACTGTGCCGATGAACTATGCAATGCTCGACCTATCAAGATTAATAACCTCCTGTCTAGGGATGCTCAGTAGATGCAAGTGGGGTTATCATCTATATGAGTTTAAGATTGGTGAGTGGTCAGTCTTCTCAATTTCAAACAGCAATAAGAGGCTAAAGCCCAATAAATGTCGCAATTCTTGATCTGCACTGCATTTTGGTGATAAATGAAAATCTGATTTGCTAGTACCTGTACAATGTCATCCTTCAGGCTGTCGCTATCTCTACTTTGATTTCAGTGGCATGAAATGTATTGTTCTCAGACACACATCTACCGAGTCTACTTTCATAGCTGTTTGATTCCCGTGGATTTGGCCTGTCCTAGATTTGATGAAAAGGGTTATACTCTCTGAGTTTGGTGGAGTCTAGGTAAAACTTTTTGTCTAGTTTTGCACCTGAGATTCCCTCTCGGTTTCCATCTAAAGTTAGCTAAATTTAGTCTAGCTGAAGATCGTCAAAATTCTCGCTGATGAAGAATCATGTAGAAGAAGCAGATTACAGACCGTTAAATGTTTCATTGAACCACGTCTAGTCTATGTTTTAGGAGCTGATGTGTTGATTTGGGTGTTCTTGGTGTATGGTGTTGTCTGTTCTGCATCGAGTTGGTTCCTATACAATCACTTCTTGGACTTTTATAGCATACACCGCCCTGGCCGAATCAGCTGGAAGGCTAATTTGAGCCGGTGAAGGAAAGATGGTTCAGTGATGAATTTAAAGCCTATGGAGCTCGAAACCTGCTATACATCTAATTTATGACGCGTCGGTCTGAGAAAATGAGTTAGGTCTGCTCAAACCCGCTTAATCGTCACCTCTACTACTGCTGTGATTACAGGTTTATAACACGAAACCCTTGAAACGATAAGACATAATTGCAATGCACAGGATGCATGTGCACATGGACTTTCCTATGTCTTTTCTATTCCATCGTCTGATTAACCAATTACCTAGAAACCATCATATAAAGATTAGGTTTTTCCCCTTCGATCAAAAGATGAGGAAAACCCAATTTCTATCATGATCATTTTGAGTCGAGTCCTTGGTCTTTTTCTACAGAAAATATATTGCGTTTAGTCCAAGTGAACCGAAGAATGTGCTGACTTCCAGCTCATGCCAGACAAATGCACGAGAGACCTCACTGTAAATCGATATCCTGAATGAAAAAAAAAAATTTGATTCCAATTATACTACAATCAATATATGAAATCTTCATTCGTAAACAATGTGATGCAGCACGCGAGACTATCAAACGATTTTTAGATTACCGGGTCATATTCAACGCCAATGACAGTCGAACGCATGCGCCTTGCACATTCTAACACGCTGTTGAATAGGTCTAAATATACCAAATTTCATTGTAAACAATTGATGTTCACAGATTAATGGGCTTTGACACTGTTAATCCCTCCAGACCTCAAAGCGAGACGAACTTTTTTTTTTTTAAGCTGTCGAGGACAAAAGTTCTTCCCTCCCTTCAGACCGACCCAATAAAATGTCAATTTTTTTGCCTAGTTTTTGAGAACTTCGTTCTCGCTTCTTCTTCTTCGTATGACGTGAAAGTAGCTCAACCATTTTTCCATTCTTTCTTTGTGGTTGAACGAATAATGCTGCAGGAGCGACCAAAACATTTCCTCAAGAAGAACTTCCTGATGCAATATTTGCTTTTTTTTTCTGCGTTGGATGTTGAAACTTACCGCTTTTAGCAGGCGCCCAAACATCCGCTCGGAACTCGGCACGAGTTCGGTCCATGTCGAGTTCTCGAGTTCACGCTCTCAATTCAGTCAGAAATATAGGCTTTGAACCCAAATCCAAATTCATGACGTACGGTATTGTCTTCGACGATAATTAGTTTGAATGAACATTGCACAAATGTACTAATTTGAAATTTAAAAAAAAATGTTAACTAAAAGTCCTAAAACTCATCACTAAAATATAATTGAGTTTCTAAACTTGCAAAAAATGCAATCAAATTCTAAAATTTATCTAATTGGTGCAATAGATTATTTTGTTAATTTCATATAACTCGACATCTTGAATGCCAATGTGGCTTTTATATATATTTTTTATTTATCCTTCATGGCAATGATGTGGCCAAAATGAGGTCATTTTAGTCCAAATTTGATTCTTAATGCAATCTATATATTAAATAAGAAATAAGCTAAAAAAAAAAAAAACACAAAGAAGAAAGAGAAACAGGCAGCCCTTGGTGGGAGAATGGTTGACGGGGTGCAGGGAGCTCGATGACGGTGGGGCGGAGCGGCCAAGGCTACAGAAATTTAGCTTAGTTTTGTCTATTTAATTTTAAAAAAATTATATTAAAAATCATATTTGGATCAAAGTGACATTGTTTTAACGTTATATTTCATGTTTTAGCTATGTCATTGCCGTGTTGGAGAGAGAACATTTACAAAAAAAAAAAGGAGAGAGAGAGCCATATTAATATTTTTTGTTAATCAAGTTAGATGGAATTAATAAAATGACTCTATCATGTCAATTGTATATTTATAATTTCTAAGATTCAACTTAATTTCGTGAGAAAGTTTTAAAGATTTTTTTTTTTTTTTGGGTAAGATACAAAGTTTTAAAGTTTCTACTTCACACATCACAAAAGTTAGTTATGATTTTGAAATTATGGCGGTGTAACCTCGAACCTAAATTAGTAATTTCCGAGGAGAAGTAAAAACTAAAAAGAGTGTACCGCCATTCCCTCCCCACTACCCACTCCCCACTTCCCCGCAGCACGTATAACTACCGTTCTCCATCTTCTCCCCCAACTAACCCCCGCACAAGTTCAACGCCCTCCGTGCCTGTCCCGACCCGACACCATCCCCCGGCAGCAAAGCCTCCCGAAGCTCCCCCCCTCCCATCCACCTGCGATGTCGGACTGCCCGCCGTCGCTGACCACCATCAACTCCCTCTCCACCGACCTCATCGACCTCATCCTCTCCCTCCTCCCCGTCCCCTCCCTCCTCCGCGCCTCCTCCGTCTGCAAGCTCTGGCGCTCCATCGTCACCTCCTCCTCAACTAATTCTAGCGCCGGCCCTTCTTCTTCTTCTCCCTGGTTCTTCCTCTACGGCATCCACAACACCTCCTCCCGCAACAACCAGTCCTTCGCCTTCGACCCCCTCTCCGACGCTTGGTTCCGCCTCCCCACCCACACCCACCGCGCCTTCACCGCCTCCTCCGGCTTCCTCTTCACCACCACCCCGGCCTTCTCCTTCACCCGCGTCTTCCGCGACTCCTGGCGCTCCACCTCCCCTCTCCACTTCTCCCGCCTCAACCCCCTCCTCGCCGTCTTCCCCGACGACCGCGGCCCCGGCCCCGGCCCCGGCCCCGGCCTGCGGTTCGTCGTCGTCGGGGGCGACGGCTTCGTCGGCAACCTCGTCGACATCGAGGACCGGCTGGCGGTCGAGATTTACGACCCCCGGTCCGACCGCTGGGACCTCTGCCCTCCCTTGCCCGCCGACTTCCGCCCCGGGAACTCCTCGCAGTCCCTGTCGTCGGCGCTCTTCCGCGGTAGGTTTTATGTGTTCGGGATCTATTCTTGCTTCGTGTCCTGCTTCGACCTGCGCGATCGGATCTGGAGCGACGTGCAGACTCTGAGGCCGCCCGGGGTCCTTTTTTCTTTCTTGATCGCGTGTCGGCAACGGCTGGTCCTGGCGGGCATGTGCGTCGGGCCGAGCGGGCCGTCGTTTAACCTGTGGCAGATCGATGAGACGAGCATGGAATTCAGGGAAATCGCGATCATGCCCTCCAATTTGCTCAATGGGCTGGTCGATAGCGAGGAGGAAGATAAATTCGCGAGCTTGAAATGCGTTGGATCGGGCGATATGATTTATGTGTTTAATGAGGAGTATCATAAGAAGTACCCTGCTTGTGTCTGTGAGATTGGTAGTGATTATGGCAGGTGCAGCTGGAGGAGGCTACCGGATTTGCCATCTCCCGTGAATAAGTTCCACAAGGTCTTCAGCTTTTGTTCCGCCGTTTCAATTCATACTGTTCTTCACGGCGAAGCCGATGAAGCTGCCTGACTGACTCGTCTCCTGGGTGTGAATTGTGCCGGGGCTATCTATGCCTTGTGCCTAATGGCAGGTGTATAAGCATATGTGCCATTATATATCATTGTAAGCTGATATGTTTATAATTGTTTTGTTTCACATTGTAAGGATGCCATAGTTTGAATCTGTTACACCAGAAATTCTTTGCTCATGTTTACCTTATGTACTAAAATGTATTTGATCTTTCTGATAGAATTAAGGAAGAATAATGACTGTGCAACCTTTCTTTGCGAGTAAACTTTGCTTGTTTCAGCAACCTTTCCCTGTGCGTGTTGTCAACGTGGTGGTCTCATAACTGATACGTGGTCATTTCATGAATGTTACCCTAGGATACTTGTATGAGACTTCTCATAAATGACATAGTCATTCTGTGCATTTACCTTGACGACCTGTTGAGATTCTACTTGGGGTGCCGGAGTTATAGGTAAGACTTTACTCTATTTCCCTCTGCATGAGTAGCAGATTTGATGTTTGAGTCTTTGGTTTATTAATGGCATGGTTTGAAAAGGTTGTCACAGGGAGAATGATTCTTCAGTTATTAGTTGAAGTTTTTACGGGGGAAATGTAAAGCAGATCTCTAAGGTTTTCGACAGTCCTGTGTTAGTGATGAGTTCGTGGTTCTACCTTCAAGTTCGATGTAGAGTTTTCCTACGTATCAGTTTATCTGAACATCTGCGAGCGTTCTAACTTCTGGAGTGCTTGTCCTTCCATTATTATTCTCTAAAGGGTAAGGGAAATATCCATTGTAAGGCCACTACAAATGTTAACTTCTGAGGGATAATGTGCATCATATGGCCATCTTGGATGGTCCAATTATTGTTAAGCTGCTGGTTTTTCCCTTTTTCTTTGGCCATATAGGAGTTGTCAATTGTTTTAGTAGGAATTTAGTTGAAAACTGCAGGATTATGGTCGAAGATTGTATACACTATACAGGAGAGATGAAGGGTCGCTATATTCTCTCTTTCCTTCAAGTTTTTCCCATCCAGAGGCATTGATCTAAAGCCTTCCTCAATATAGCAGTTATTAACATTTCTCTTGTACTTCTTCACATTTTTGTCAGTTTTATTCTCTTATGAATTTCTTGATGTGCTTGTTCTTGCTCTTTGTTGATGATTAATGCATCTATTATGAGTAAGTTTTGCTAGAATGTTCTGAAGATTCTTTCCCTGCAGTGAGAATTTGAGGATCCTGTTGTATCAATACTCTCGCTTCTCTCTTTCCCTGACTGTTGTAAAATTCAGTGTTGCGCTTTGATAGTGACCAGTTCATAAAAGAAAGCTCATCTAGAGACTGTTCTAGTGCCGTTCTCTTCATCACCAGGATAAGTTGTCTGGGTTCACATCCATGTCATATGCTGCTCCTAGTATGCTTCTAGACATTCTACTTCAGATTCCTGTCCAAGCTTTACATTTTAGTGGTGGTGTACATGTTTAGCATTCAAATACTGCAAATATCAATGTTCCTGCTGTCCTGCCCATGGCTTTATCTCTTTGCTGTAATCAATGTTTTTCAGGTGAAGATAAATAATCATTTGAAATCGGTTCTTCCACGTGACATTAGTTGCATTCGATGTCCTGTCTCATGTTAATACACAGAGAAGAAATAGACCGAAGCTGCACACTCGGATCACCAGTTGGTTCTTCTTTCTTTCTTTCTTTCTTCAGCCCTGGCCGTGTACTGTGTCTACTTTGTGTAATTCTTTTAAATCTGTAATCGATTACAGAATGACTATGCTAATGATTAATGTAGAAAAGTAGCTTCACGTGATTGCAATGAATTGTCTGCTTCATTACCACCAACGGAAATTTCCCGTCCCCTGCTTCAGTCCATTTTATTTTTTATTGTAAGTACCTGTTCCGTAGAAAGCTCATCTAAAGATTGTTATGTAGTCATTTTCTTCATTGCTGAGATACGGTGTTTGGGTTCACTTCTATGCATATGCTTCTCCTAGGATGTTTCTAGACAACGTATTTCAGTTTGCTCTGTCAAAGCTTTAATTTTTAGTGGAGATGCATGTAATGTACATGTTTATCATTGAAATTCTGCGGTATTGATGCTTCTGCCGTCCTGCCTATGGCTTTATATGATCAATGTTCTTGAGGTGGAAATTGTTTGTCATTCATGATCCGAAATTGGTTTATCCCCAACATTAGTCATGTGAGATTTTGTGAAACCCTGTTTTAAAAGTTTAAGTTATTAGATGAAGATGTGGCCTATTATTTAAATATTCTAATACACTTAGTCTGATTTTTTTGGCTAGTACTAAGTGTAGAAATTTATTTGGGGAGACAAATGGACTTGGAAAGATTCCAATTCAGGACCTCTAACTCTGATACCATGTCAAATTTTGTAGTATCACTATTAACCGTTCTAAAAGTTTAAGTTATTAGATGAAGATGTGGTTTGTTATTTAAATATTCCAACAAGTTGCATTCAAAGTTGTGTCATGTTAACTTGGAAGAAGAACTAGGCCTAAGCAGTGCAACCCACATCACGCAATCGGTTCCTCGTTCTTCTTTTATTTCTTTAGGGCCTGGTTGTGTACCGTCTACTTGTGTGTAATTCTTTTGGCATCTGCAACTTTGGTAGTGGTTCTTGTGGTGAAGTAGCTTCATGTGATTGCAGCGAATTGTCCGCTTCATTACCATCCACTGACTATTCACTGTTCCTGCTTCAGGTCCATTCTATTCTCTATTTGAAAGTACCTCCTCAAGACTTATTGTGATTCTAGTCGTTCGTTTTGTGAGTTTTTTTTTTCTTTTAATGTCATCTACTTATTTGGTTGAAGACTCTGGTGAAAGACGTGTGGTTAAATTTCCACCGCAGGATCTGTCTTAGCAAGAGGAGACATAGAAGAAGGAAAGCGCTGCAGAAATGACCACACACTTTGTCCAAACTTGACAATGAAAAAGGATTTGCTTGGTCACTTTTTCTCCCACATCCTTTTTCTCTTTAAGCAAACGGCAAATCAAGCGTTAGACTTTGGAAACCAATGATGTTGAGATGTCTTCATACGAGAAAATGAGTTTGAGAGACGTCACTATTTTGACGGTGGACATGGTTTATCGTCTTGGTAAACTTTTTACGCATCCCTTGTTGCACCTAGTTTTGTTATATACATTGGTGGGCTGTTGGCATTAGTTGGCAAACCATCAATCTTTACCGAGTGCGATGGTTCTTTTCATATGGACCGCATAAACGGTTAGAATCTTGAGATTGTCGATATCGATTTTGGAAGGGGCTAGTAGCCCAATGTGTGAAGGGGGATTGCTGAGGGAGAGTTACAAATAGTGTGAGGAAAAGCCATATAGTACTAACTTTTGGGGTGAGGGAGCACTCATCACTAGTATCAAAACTCAATTGCCAATAAGTTTGGACCCAACGGTCACACAGGAGAGTTACGGGTTGTTCCTACTCCAACCCAAGTCTAATGTACGGGACAGTTACAAGTTGTTTTACACAAGAGAGTTACAGGTTGTTCCTGCTTCGACTCAAGCCTAGCCACAAGGGAGAGTTACGGGTCCCAACATGTGAAGGGGGATTGTTGAGAGAGAGTTATAGGTAGTGTGAGAAAAAGCCGGGTAATACTAACATTTGGGGTGAGGGAGGACCGAAGCCACCCAATACTAGTATTAAAACTTGGTTGCCAATAAGTCTAGACCTAACAGGCACACGACAGAGTTATGGGTTGTTTCTGCTCCGATCTAAGTCCGATGTGTAAGGGGGAGATTGTCGACACTATGTTATAAAAAGTCGATTGCCAACAAGTCTAGACCTAACAGTCACATGAATTTATAAGTGTGAGGAAAAGTCTGTTAATGATCACCAATAAGTTTAGACTCAATAGTCACACGGAAAAGTTACATATTATTCCAACTCCGGCTCAAGTTGGATGTGTGAGGAGGAAATTATTGAGGCTATGGGGAAAGACTAACTTTTGGGATCGAAATTTGAAAGTAAAAGGCCAAAAGGTCATCGAGTAAAATCTAGCAAGCATATACTTTAAGCAAGCGACTTTGGTAATTAACAAGTAAATCTCTAAATAGGTTACATGTTGTCAACAATTGCTCTCGGAGCGCTTGCTTAATATGTTGTTTTTTCATAAGAGAAAAAAAATCTCCACAACAGTAAAGACGTAAGAAGCCCGTGACCTTTTTTTGTTCTTGTTGGAGGAGGTACCTTCCTCTGTAAGTTGTGAGACCTTGGAAAGGAAAGGGAGAAGAACTTGCGCAGCAAGGGGGCCTCGAGGATCAGGTCATGCCTCTGCCCAGGGGGGGCACGTGCTCCACGTGACCCGGAGAGAGGAGATTCGCGTGGGATTGAATCATTCTGTCTCGCCCCTAGGGGAGGAAGCGCGTAAGCCCCTCTCCTCCCCTTTCGAATCCAAGGGTCAAAATTCCATCGAGATCGGTTCTCGCGCGAGGGCGCGCCACGTGTGAGGCCGCGCGCAGGCGGACAAGCCCTCCCTCCCTCTCTCTCTCTCTCCCCTAGGCTCTTGAGGTTTTAGCCCTTTTGTGGTTTTGCCTCAGCCACTCTCTCTCTCTCTCTCTCTCTCTCTCTCTTCTCTTCTCTCTCTCTCGCGGGGGCGTCGCTTGCTGTGCTGTGCGGTGCTTTTTGCCTTGCGACTGGGGTTTTAGGGTTTTCTGCGACGCCGAGAGGGGAGGAGGAAGGAGCGACCGAGGGCCATGGACCGATACCAGAGAGTGGAGAAGCCGAAGCCGGAGTCGCCGATAAACGAGAACGAGATCCGCATCACCACCCAGGGCCTCATCCGCAACTACATCAGCTACGCCTCCACTCTCCTCCAGGTCCCTCTCTCTCTCCCTCCCCCTCCCTCTCTCTCGCTCGCGCGCGCTTGCGCTTTCTCTCTCCTCTTCGATGCGCCGCCGTCCGTGCAATCGCGCGCGCCTCTTGTCGCCGAATCCTCCCGTCGTTCCCTCGACGGGTTTAGGTTTGGCGATTTCGAGTCGCGTCGTACCTGATTTTTTCGCCCCTGGTGTTCCGCTGGGGCTTCGATTGCGCTTCGCGATTTCTTTTTCGCATTTGGTCTTCTGTTTGTTCGGTTCGTCGGCGTTGATTCGGTAGTGGCTCGACCTCGGTCGTGTGGCGGAACGCGTGCTGGTCTTCTGCGCGGCGGCGTTTCTTCGTTTTTTTTTTTTTTTTTTTTGGGGGTTTCCTAAGTGAGCGGTAGTTTGCTAGTAGCTTGAGCTCGACGGAAATCAGTGGTTTCGATAGTCGGTGTCCTCGCCGTACATCTACGGAGGAGCTGCCTGTGAGAAACGAGATGTTGTCATCTCGTGACCTTGCTTTTGCGGCGGAATGCATGCCGGTTTATCGTGGGGCGAGTTTGATTGGATTCTCCCAATCAAACAGCAATTGCCAGTTAGTTATAGAGTGAAAGTAAGTAGTCAGATGGATCTGCGGGGGCTCCTTCGGTGGAAATCTTCCCTGACGTGTAGAAAGAGACAGAGATGCCTGAGTGGCTTGTTTTTGGAAGATGCACGCTTGACTGAATAGTTGATAGTGCCATCTTTCGAGTTGAACCCAAGATTGGGATGTGGAAGCATTTTTCAAGCTTGTTTAAGTTGCTGCGGAAGGAAGGAACTTGATGTTTTCGAAGAAAATTGTTGAGGTGGAGCTGCTTGAAAGCAGGGAATTTTTAGGAGATCTGATTAGGCTTCGCTTTACAAAAGAATACCAGTTCAGGCTGCTTTTGCGGAGGATGTGAATTTGGATTGCACTTTGTTATTATGTTTTCTTTTGGTGAGAGAGAACAAAAAGTAAGGAGAAGAGGGGGAGGGGGTTGTAAATTACTTGATGAAGATATATTATCCGGTGAAAGCTGAGGCATGTCTGTATTTGGGAGTGTGCCCAGACGCTTTGAGCTTTATTTCAAAGGAATTAGTGTCGTGTTATGTGTCTAATCTGTTGTTGGAAATAGAAATTCTACAGAATGATTACTGTGGCTACTTTTTGGTCAATATGGAGACCATTTTCAGAATAACTTTCCATGTTGTGGCTGTCTTCCTACGATAATGTTAAATCAACCACATTCCTTGTGATATTTCTCATGCATGAGCTGGACTGAAAGTTAAACTTGCTCGTTCTGCATTGTAATGTAGTGATGCTAGTGGTCATCATTTGCCAGTCTCCATTGGGTATTCTCCTACAATTCGCTTCTGATTGTTCATGACATGCTGCTTGAAGATCCCATTGTTTTCATGGTTATTCCTTGTCTATTATGGCTTTCATAGTGTAGGTTCATTATTCTTCCATGTCCAAACCATTGCTGGTTTTTTAGATATTAGATGGTCATGGGGAATTTGATACTTGATTCCATGTCCAAACTATAGCAACATGTCATGAGCGATCCATTTGATGACTTTCCCTTAATAGTTGGTACCTTTCCTAGATAGTTGATTTCTTGTGTGACACACATCATGGTTACTGGCTTTAGATCATTTAAAACATTTTGCTTGTTTCATATGAATGTCTTTGGCTTAGATTCTTCTATTATCTTTCACCTCTAGGGATTGAGGGTCTTAAATTAGATGACTTAATTTTTCCCTTCGCCAACCAATAATTTTGTAATCTATGCTTGATATATATTTAAATAATATCTTTTCATGTGTAGGAGAAACGTGTTAGAGAAATTGTCCTGAAAGCAATGGGACAAGCAATCAGTAAGACAGTGGCCATTGCGGAGATTATAAAGGTTTGTGTGAGTTCAAATTGTTTATTACGTGATGCTATTGTTTTATTAAGAGGATAAAAGGAAGCATTAGGATGTAAAATTAGCAAATTATTCTCATTGCCACTTTCCCGAACTTGTATTCATGCAGAAGAGAATTCCTCGGTTGCATCAGGATACTTCCATCAGCTCAGTTAGCATAACTGATGTATGGGAACCCATCGAAGAAGGCCTAGTACCGTATGCTCCAGTATATAAACTTAAATCTAATTGTGTACATAATTTTGTAGATGGTCTATCTAATTCCGACAGCATAATATTTCATGCAGTGTGGAGATGACTCGACATGTTTCAATGATATCAATCACCTTGTCTACTAGGGAGCTAAACAAAGAATCTCCTGGGTAAGTTACGACACCCACAATGATCTAAAGGGTTTCAGAAGCTGCAATAATGAGCATCAACCACGTAGTGATTTAGTTAAAGTCTCTTGTTTGGTGCTTCTTACTTGGGGACTGGGTCAGAAATATTAGGACATAACTTCACTATTTTCCTTTTCCCCTGAGTAATCTACCTGTTAAGATAGTTATTGATACCATCACAAATTGCTACATTCTGTTAATAAAGTTTTGCAAGTACTCGTAGCTCAACGTGATATTATGTGATGATTGTTTGATATGTTATTTGTTTGCTTAGGTACCAAGCTCCTGTTCAAATGGATCAACCCAAACCTCAGTATCGTTATCAACCGCAACAGCCTAGACAAGCACGTGTTCCTTACAATACTGTTAATGAAGGTATTTGCTGTGATGAAGTTGTGACTTGAGGTTTTATCTTGGACCAAAGCAAAGTTGATGACTGGTTCTTCTCCTTTAATATTTAGATTCATATGGTCGGGGGAGGGGTCGAGGTAGAGGGAGAGGGAGGAGCTGGGGAAGGGGAGGATACGGAAACTATCAAGGTGGATATTATCAAAACAGGAACTATCAAGGTGGAGACTATCAAAGTGGAAACTATCAAGGTGGAAATTATCAAGGTGGAAACTATCAAAGTGGAAATTATCAAGGCGGAAACTATCAAGGTATGATTAGTGCCTTCTCAACGGTTAATTACCTTTTCACCAAGAGTTGAGGTCCTGTAGTGATTCATTGCATTCATGTGTCGGATATCTGTCACCTATTCACTTTCCTTATTCCTTTTGAAATTGTTAGATAATGGTGGATATTCAAACTGGGGTCGAGGTGGCGGACGAGGTAGGGGCTGGGGCTACCGTGGTAAGTTTGCTTCTAGTTTCTGCATTGTACTGGTCGTCTTTGGTGGATTCAACACATCTTTTGGTTGCATTCAATTTCTCTACTTGTTCTTTTATAATTTTCTTTTTATTTTGGGGGTTGATTTCAGACCATTTGTCCCTGGTGCTCCACAGTGTAATGAAAGTAACTTGTGAATTTGAATATAGTGTGCCTTCTGTCCCCCAACCCCCCTGGCACAACACTATCAAGCACGTGCTCCGTGTCCGAACTGCAGTTATTTTGCTGTGTTTGAAATATTTTGTTGTGTGCTTAGATTTCTTAAGAATTATTATTTAAGGTTGCCCTCATAGCAGGTAGTGGATACGAGAGGGGCAGAGGTGGAGGTGGCAGGGGATATGTGCGTGGTCGTGGAAGGATGGGTGGCCGCTCAAGGGGTGGTGGCAACCAGGCATAGTTGGGAAATATCATTCGCTGTGCTTCTCTTAGCTAAAGATGATTGCCTTGGCAAAATGGATCTAGTCTCTTATGAGTTCAATGTTCAAAATGCATGAAAAAGTTGGCTTATGTGCCTGTGGTCTTAGGAGGTGGCTTGTGTTTTTTCCCCTTCATTTCGTGGATCCGGGTGAGGTTTATTTGGGTCATCTTAATGCGTTTATAGCCCAGAGCTAGTGCTTGAGTTTTTACAAATTGGTGTAATTCATTTTGCCCGGTGGTTTTGACCACCTTTTTGTATCTATATTCCATTTCCAGTATCTCTATTTGATTTTTAGTGTCATTACAAATTAGTCTCTCCGATGATGGGGTTCCTGAGCATTGTCACAACCTGATTAAGAAAATGTTTTATCGGCCTAATCGAAGGAAATATGACGATGCCATCATGCTTGATTCACTGGGAGAGATATGTCTTGAGGACTCTGTAATGACAAGGTTTGATTATTAGGTGAGGGGCGTACACACATGGTTTCAACTTTGTGTTCTACTGAGTGTTATCCCTGTGTAATGCTTCGTTGCAACCTTGTCTGACAGAACTGTCTGTAATCGGAAATGGCTTCATGATGAAATTACCGGCATATAATTTATTGGAGAAATTCTTGGTCGGCGTATGTCGAGGATTCTGAATTTTTTTGAGTTCTCTCTAAATATACTCTCTAAATATAAGGGAATCTCTCCTTCGTTCCCTTCATGGGGGCAATTCTTTTAACACATGGTGCGACTGGATCTCTTCCAGCATCGTCTTCAAGGAGATTGACTGTATGGAATTGGTGTGATTTCCCTGATTAAATCAAGCATTATAAAATAACAAGATATGCCTTAACTAATGGAGTCCGCTCTGAGTTTGTCCAGGTTGACGTTTACCCCAAGAGATACTTCCAATTTCTACTCTTTGTTTCTGGCATGAAAGCCTGCGTGATCTCATCTGAATGGCTACAAATATTCTTTGCCGCTTCATAAAATCGGCTCACGAGAATTGGTTCTTTTTATTACAACGAAAGATATTTGGATTCGGCAGCTTGATTAGTTTCTATGGACATATATAACTCGTCATGTTACATGTGCATTACGCAAACTCATAAGATAGAGGGCATGTCTCAAGATTAATATGAGTGGGTGATAATGTGATTTGAACATAAAATTTGCTAAAGTTAAGGCAAGTGTTTGATCACTCGATAAACCTTTAGGAATCTCAAGAGAACTGTTGCCTTTCCGGCTTCTTCTGATCTGTCCAGAACGTGAGTTTCTTTTCTTTCTTTCTTTGTATTAAAAAAAAAAGAAGGTGAGGTTGATGACCACAATTTTGGACGACCAGGTGTCGTCCAAAAGTGAAATAGTGACTCTATAAGAGTCACTAATTCAAGAGAGATTGCATTTTTTAGGTGTAGTATATCAATCATCATAATTACATTTTGATGCTTAAACATGTCGTGGCTGATAATTGTCTTTATTGATCCACCTCGAAAATGGGTGAAGTCTTGTCACAAATCCCTCTACTGGTAGGAATTAATCATTGTAGTGAGATGAATATGACTAGACAAAATTGCTCTTTAGTTTATCTTTTGAGGAGGAGTAACGTAAAAGAGATAAAAGGACACAGATAAATGTCCTTCCATAGATACATCGTTGGTAGTTTGCATGGAGGAAGGTCGAAAATTAAATAGGACTGAAATGAAAATCATTCTAAAGCTCCAGGCCAAAAATGCAAATCTGTTTCTTTTCCTGCCGAGACAGGAATTGTGGAAATTGGTGCCTTGTTGAAACCATTAGTTCAAGATCGATGTTGGCTTTTGAAGTCTACTTCCTAGTTAAATAATCGGGTACTAACGATGCTCTTGTTGCTTGGCTTATCTATCCATCTCTCTCCCTTGTACACGGCATAGCGGACATGATACACATTTATAAACTTTCATGTGATGTAGAAGCTAACGGATCTTGGTAACTTTGAGTTTATAATTGATTGGGTATGGTAAGATATAATATATATTATGCACCATACTATAATGATTTGAGCTTTTGGAGAAAATGGTTGAGCATATAACTTTATTTTGTGTATTAGAGACACAGGTTTTGATGCTTGATTTCTCATCACACGTTATTTTCACTTACTCACGGGGTTTCCATTCATCATGCACAATAATTGGGCTACAAGAAGTTGTTTGCCCAAATGTATTTGCATGCTTAAGGCCTCTGTTATCAAATAGGCCCTCAAGTAAAGGAGAAATTTTAAGATTTAAGGAAAAGTCACAAAAAAACTCTAGACTATACTCACTTTAATATATTTACCATAAATATTTTCATGACATCAAAAACTCTAAGCTATACATACCGTGACACATATACCTTAAATTTTTTCTTGTGACATAAAATTCCTCAACTTGTATCTATATGATACATTTACCTTACATCAAGGTTTTGTTAGATTATTTTTTAGCCAAAACAACGTTGTTTTTATTTCACTTAAGCCACTTGAAACCATGTCAAAACTCTTTGCTTCTTAGCATTTATGTAGGTAGATTTTTAATGGTTCTCATTAACAAAACTTAATGGAAGATAAATATGTTTAACGGATACAAGTTTGAAATATTTGGTATCATAGAAAAAGGTTTGACTAAATGTGTCATAGTGGCATCATTTAAGGTTTTTTTTTTGGGTAACTTTTGCCCTAAGATATAAGATATATTCTCTAAAGCCTTGTAATTTTGCACTAAATGGTTTGGCATATGACTTTATTTAAAGTGCTAGAATTTGAATTTTTCACCTAACTGTTTGAGATTTCAAGAAAAACATTTTATCTAACATAGTATCATAGAAGGACTCGATGGTTCATACATTGGCATTCCTCGCAAGCTCCATTCATTTCACAAAAAATAACTTCTAAGAAATTGCTTTTTAGATTTTCTGGTGATCGTTTCATGGAAAATGAACTAGCCAAGAAAAACATTTTCTGCTATTAAAAAAACACCTTCAAAAATGGGAAAATGTTTTCCACTTTTCAAAAGTGAAAAATATTTTTAATAACTTCTTCCACCTTACTTTTTTTTACCAATCACATTTTCATTTTATTTTTTTATTTTTTTAAATTTTTTTTTAAATTTTTTTTTTATTTTTTCTTTTGTTCTTTTCTTTTTCATCTTCTTCCTTGGCCTTGGCCAATAGCTGGCCATGGTGGTAATCGGCAACCAACCGCAGGCCAGCTTGAGCCTCGCCGATTTGGCAAAGCCAAGCTTGCCCTAGGCCAATGAGCTCGAGTCTCGCTAGAGGTTCATTGGGCTCTAGCAAGCTCAAGTGAGGCCCGAGCCCCATCCAACTTGTTAGATTTGGCAAAGCCGAGCTCACCCGACGAACCTTGACTTCACTAGATCAGGGGAGGCGGAGCCTCGCCAAAATTTAGCGAGCTTGAGCCTCATCGATCTGGGGTGAGGCTTGAGTTGGGATAAGGCTCAAGCTGGCCTGCAGCCAATCACCAATCGCTGCCATGGCCAACAACTAGTCAAGGCCAAGGAAGAAGATGAAAAGAAAGAAAATAAAAAAAGAAATGAAAAGGAAAGAAAAAAATAAAAAATAAAAAACGATTTAAAATGATTAAATAATTAAAAAAATTATTGAAAATGAGTATTTGCAGGAAAAGATTTTCCTTATCAAAGGTGAAAAATATTTTCTAGTTCATTTTTAAATTTCAACCAAACATTAGAAAATATAGTTATTTTTCTAAAAAATGACTTCCTAAAAAATATTTTCCATAAACGCCATGTTTTCCACGAAATGAATGGAGCTTCAATTTCCTTTGCTTTTTATTCATGTTATTTTGTCTATGCTCCACTCCAACTACTTAGCCTATTAACATAGTTCTGTCCATATCTTCTCTTTGTTAGGATTTGACACATAATTACAAGGAAATCGGGAATAAAAGCGAGAACAAGAATTTAAGATGCAAGATTTTATTTTGGTTCACTCTTAAATTAAGACTATGTCCAACAAAGGATTCTACTTTAGTTAACACTCTACACCTCACTATTTCATTCTTCAATTACAAAAAAAAAGATAATATACACAAAATAGTTATTTATGGGTCCAAACCCAAATTACTTATAAAATATGGCTCAAACTATAAAAGCTCTCTAAGCAGGACCCCAATGCTTTCCTATCGATGGAGAGTATGAAATACACCTCAACATTGATCAATGCAGGTTGCCCACAAATAGTGTTAAACTCATTTAAGTGTGTAGAAAACGGATCACCTTAACTCATCCAGAAGTTGTACAGTCACGATTCCACAAAAATAACCTGTTCACGAGCGACTAACTCTAAAAAGGTTTTCCAACTTCATCCAAGATCCTTCACCATTTTTTCAAAGGTCATGTTCACCAAGAAGTTATCAACATGGCATAGCCAGATCAAACTCCACGTCCTTTGATCATTGTCATTCCACACCTTCAATTCATCAGGTGTGGACTCGGACTCCTTCGCCTTCTCCTTGGATTTTTCCTCAGATTTATCATCTTTGACCATGTGCCACAAGAATTACAATCCACAAGGATAACCTCCATCTTCAATTTTTATAACTCAAAAAACTTTCCTTCAAACTTTCTACTTCAATTCGTAATTGATGACATCTTCCTAAGATTTGATTTTTCGAATCTCTCTTCACCAATAAACCCTAACCTCAAACCAAGGTCTGATACCAAACATTAAGATTTGGCGCACAATTGCAAGGAAATCAAGAATAAAAGTGAGAAAGAAGATTTGAGACACAAAGTTTTATTTAGATTCATCCTTAAACTAGGGTTACATCCAGTAGATGATTTAACTATAATTAGCACCTCGCACCTCTCTATTTCATCCTTGAATGACAAAAGCAAGAAATAGTATATACTTAATAGCTATTCATGAGTCTAAATTCAAACTACTAATAAAATATGGGCTAAAACTACATAAGCCCTTTGAGCAAGACCACATGCCTTCCTATCGATGGATAGTATGAATCACACTCCAACACTCTTACACATGTAAAAAATGGCTTACATATGAGGTAGGAGTGTTAACTAAAATATTATAAACACATTGATTATCCCCCTCATTTGTAAGTTGATCCTTTGCGCATGTGCTTAGTCGGGTTTAGCTACTGTGAAATGGGCACGTCTCCTTTTTCGTGTGAGTTAGTGTTTATGAGCAACCACCACAAGTGATGAATTTGAGAAAAGAGTATCAAGATTCTAACTCTTTATCCCGGGGAAAATTATCCAATAAGTCCATAACCTATTATATTTTTATCAATTCAATCATAAAACTTGTTTATTGTGCCAATTTGAATCATAAACATTTTCACATTTTATCAATTGAGTGTATCCAATTAATTTTGATTGGAAAATGTTGACATGGATGTAAACATTTTACATGGCATGATCAACGCCGACAAGAATTATTTTTTATAAATTTTTGATTTTTGATTTTATTAATAGCTATGTCCAATGAGGTCACTAGATCAGAGCTAATATGAACAACTTTTTTTATTTATAATTTTTTGAATTTTTTTATTTATTCTTTTATTAACAACTATGGTCAGTGAGGTCATTAGCTAGCTATTGCCAACCATAGGCAAGGGCCACAACACCCTTGCTTGTGGCCAACAATGGTCGGCTGATAAGTTGTTAAAAAAGGAAAAAGAAAAAGAAAAAGAAAAAGAATAAAAGAAAAATAAAATAAAATAATTTTGAAAAAAATAAAAATATCTATGTCAGCACCGATCATGCCATGTAAGATAATCAACATCTATGTCAACAATTTCCAATTAAAATTAACAAATGGACGTCCAAATATGAAAAAGTTTGTAATTAATTTGCACAATAAAAAGATTTAGGAAAATTAATAAAAGCACAATAAGTTTATGACTTTTTGAATAAGTTTATACTTTATCTTGTGCTAAAGATAACGAGTTGACAATGTAATTGCATTATATCACTTAACATGGTGTTCAAGTTTGATAGGTGAATATGCTAAAACCCTTTGGCAGATATAGACTTACAGGCCCTCTTTTCAAGGCCAAGGTAAATGCCGAACCACTAGCGATTGGGCTAGCCAAACAACGAATTAAAAATTAGACACCATTTGTTTTAGAAAAAATCGAATGATTTAGAAAATATTTTTTTTATAAAATTATTGTAAATAATAACAATCCCCCTTGTTCTTAGAGTGCATATATTTTCGCTATCATAATTTGTGTCCGAGGTTGAAACAACCGAAATCCCTTCTTTTTTGGGGAGGTGCCACGAGCCAAAAACAGAGGACAATCCAAAAGAGGAGCTATCTGAATGTGACTGCCATACCGTCCAAGTTCACCCGCGACATTGTAGATGGCCGACAATACAACCTCAGACACTCTCCCCCGTCGACATTTCCACTCTGTTTTTCGCATACAATGTTCTTAGACGCAGTTGATCTCGTCCAAAGACGGGCAAGTTCTAGAAAAGTCGCTGTTGCCTTTCACTTGGATTACCGTCCCAGATTTTGTCATATCAAGAGGTGCAGCAGCCTTATGTGATCATGGCTAGCTTTGCTAACAATAATCATTAAACGATCCGATAATAAAACTTATCAAAAGACGTGTGACTTTTTTTTTTTTTTTTTTTTAATTTGGGTTTAACGATTAGGTGGTACCTAACCCACTTTTCGCACACTTGGCCAGTCCACCTCCTCAAGCAAACTCCCCATATTGATATGATAAATTGAAGAATTTACTTCTGAATTGCTCTTAATAAAATTTGAACTCAAGATCTCAAATTCCGTGAACATCCGAGGGTCTCCAACCGTAATTGTACTCTCATGCATATATTTGTTGAAGTAGTAATCATTACCCCATTGATGAGTTATTTAAAAAAAAATAAATAAAGGTTATTTGAAAATACATCTATAGGCATACACTATACCTGTATGGGTATACATGATAAGAAAAGAAGAGCAGCTAAATTGACTGTTAAGTCTGAAGAAACGTCCAAAATCAGAAGATAGCCGCTGATTCCGTCCAGGTTCATCCTTCTTTCGGACACCCCACCTTAGGTCTTCGCTTCTATACATGGGATTCTCTCTCCTACCCATCCATCTCTCAGTTATATATCAGAGAGAGAGAGAGAGAGAGAGAGAGAGAGAGATGGAACTGGTGAGGTCAGATCAGAGGACTTCAAACAAGAGAGAAAGAGAGGAGTACCATGTAGCCCACAAGATCCCTTCTGGCGATACTCCATATGTCAGAGCCAAGCACGCTCAGGTACCTCCTCTACTCCACCATCTTGCAGAATCTCGTCTGAATTTCCAGCATTGTTTTGGAATCATTTTATCCTTTAAGAATATGTACCTTTTTAATCAGAATTATCGTCAGAAGAAAACCAAAGCTCCACAATTTAATCTGAGATGAGGTTAATTAACAGTTTCGTGATTCTAGCACAGAAGTCTCATCGGCGATCGATCGATTCATATAAAGCTCTTGATAAACTCCTTTCAATAGATAAAGATATCTCGTGTGTGAAATCGCCAATAAATTTCCTTCGAATGTTTCTTGTCTTGAAATCATTTTAGTTATGCATCCAGAGATTACTAAAGTTAAATGCGTAGTAATTGGGAACGAAAGCATGCGGATAATTCAAGAAGAATCGGCATCGCTGCCACCATCGTCAAGTCTAAATATCATCTTAGGGTATGAGCAAAACATCCTTTAAGACGGAGCGATTTTCTTGAAATTCGAAACAAGTAGAGTAGGATCTTGTTAGAACTAGAAATCTTATCTTGAAATCATTTTAGTTATACATCCGAAGATCACCAAAGTCAACGCGTACCAATTAAGAACGAAAGTATGCGGACAAGTCAAGGAGAATCATATCATCTACATCGGAGGGTATGAGCGACACATGCTTTAAGACAGTGCGATTTTCTTAAAATTAAAACCCTCAGAGTAGGGTCTTGCTACAACTAGAAACCCTATCATTTATCAATCGACCAAGCAATCTCTCCAGCATTCTTGATATCAAGGTTATGCAACTTCATCATTCTATGGATTTATTCATACATATGATAGTAGATACATGGACAGATAATCACCAATTTCCTACACAAAATACAATCTGATTAAGGACCCAATCGAATGCATCTGCTCTTGCTGATCAATATGTTCGATTTCTTTCTCTTGCTGAACTGATTAAATCAACAGCTAGTTCAGAAAGACCCAGAAGCAGCGATAGTGCTGTTCTGGAAGGCGATAAATGCAGGAGATAGGGT
The DNA here is from genome assembly GCA_017140185.1 of Eucalyptus polyanthemos subsp. polyanthemos. Classification (NCBI taxonomy): domain Eukaryota; kingdom Viridiplantae; phylum Streptophyta; class Magnoliopsida; order Myrtales; family Myrtaceae; genus Eucalyptus; species Eucalyptus polyanthemos. The sequence continues at coordinate 44,289,393 of CM029467.1, forward strand.
AGACAGCGCGTTGAAGGACATGGCAGTTGTGATGAAGCAACTCGAAAGGGGCGAAGAAGCCATCGAAGCCGTCAAGTCCTTTCGCGGCCTTTGCTCCAAGCAGTCTCAAGAGTCGCTTGATAACGTCCTCATCGACTTGTACAAGGTATGATAATACTTCATACGCGTGTGTACCTGTTGCTTCACTTCTGTCTATACATAAACTCATTGCATACTTAAAAAAGTGATTTAGGTATATAATTCTTCTAATCATATTAACAAAAAAGTAACTGCTAATGATATGCACTTATGTTTATGACCCAGTACATAGAAACCTTTCTGGAGGGTATGCACTGCTTGCATGCATTGTAACTTGATGATGTGATAATAATCAATGGCAATTATCTGAAAGACGGCGGCAATCATGGTTAAGTGGTTAAGCACTTTGAAGTAGATGTGATAGATTTCATGTTCAAATGAAAGCGTCCCATACTCATCATGGAAATAAACGGAAGGGGCCACTAACACTACCCTGTGTGCGAAGCCTTCCCTCTGATGCACGTAAACTGGGTAGACTGCGACATATGTGCATGATTGGTTAAGTCGAGAAAGTTTGGCTATTTCGTATTCTCAAAATTATAATTAAAAAAAAAAAGATACATAATTCATACAAAGATAGATATATACAGAATAGAGATTATTTTTTTAGATCTTAAAAAGACTAATTACGAGGGAAAGGGTATTGACGTTCTCTTTTTGTTTTCTTTTGTGGGAATTATAACGTACAGAAGTGTGGGAAAGTGGAGGAGCAGATAGAGCTGCTAAAGAGGAAGCTGAGGCAGATATTCCAAGGCGAGATCTTCAATGGGAAGCCCACCAAGAGGGCCCGTTCTCATGGCAAGAAGTTCCAGGTCTCTGTTAAGCAAGAGACCTCCAGGTTATTGGTATGCTCTCCTAGTAATCTTATTTTTTTTATTTATTTTCCATACATAATAAAAATAAAAATAAAATTTCAGGATTTCATATTTATTCTCAAGTATTTGACAAAATGCAGGGAAATTTGGGATGGGCCTACATGCAGAAGCCCAACTACATGGCTGCTGAAGTGGTGTATAAAAAAGCCCAAATGATCGATCCGGATGCCAACAAGGCCTGCAACCTCAGCCTCTGTCTCATCAAACAAGGCCGGTACGACGAGGCCCGCGCGATTCTCAACGACGTGTTAGGGGGCAAGCTTCCAGGCTCCAACGACTATAAGCCGAGGAGGAGAGCGGAGGAGTTGCTCTCGGAGGTGAGGTCGAGGCAGCCGCAGCCCAACTTCTCGGATCTCTTGGGCCTCGACATGGACGACGACTTCGTCAAGGGGATCGAGAGGTTGATGAATGAGTGGGCTCCATCGAGGTCCAAGAGACTCCCGATTTTCGAAGAGATCTCTTCATTCAGGGATCGACTGACACGTTAGTAGGACGTCTCTCTCGTACTGTGGTTGGTGAGTCTGAATTAGGTACAGAGGAAAATAGGGTTTGAGTTCATCTCTTGTCTGTGAATATGTCGGTCTGGTCCTGGGGCGGGCGGTGCTAAGCGAAAGCTAGGATGGGCAAAAGGGAAAGGATCTGATTAGTGATAAGCCATGCGTTCGTCAAAGCAGAATTATCAAAGTTGAAAACCAACAGTTTATTGACCTTGTTATTTCTGTTGTATAAGTGTGCAAGAAGGTTTGGAATTTCTATCCCGTTTGCCGAAATTCTGTGTCTCTATTGTGAAACAAGCTATTCAAATGAATAACTCCCAAACCATTCTAACATTACAGTAGAACACGTGGAGAATCTGGGGAAGCAAATCCAACTGCGAGACTGGAGTGCTTACTTTGTTAAGGAAGCGACACGGGACAAACACAGTGGGCTTGGAGTGGACAAATTTGCCACTCGGCACATGGTAACGAACCGAAATTACACCTAACTGTGTATTGTGTAGTCGGAGCTGAAATCTTTGGATGAAGAAGTTGTTGGATATTTTAATAATATTTTGAAATATTTACAATAATAGCTTCGATAAAAGTTATGACCGCATTGAAGACCATCATTATTTTTAACGGTCACATAACGATTTCTTAACAGTCATATAACAGCTTTTCAATCGTTTTGTAATGTTTAATTTATTTCTCAAATAAACCCTTCATTATTTTACAACGGCTCTTTTAACGGTTCTATTTTGTCTGAATATAAAATCTCATAAGATAATCTTAAAAATATATACACTGAATGAAACAAAGAATATTATTTCTTTTTAAAAAATTTCATTTCCTTTTCCTTGCTAGGTTATATACAATGTTGTTTTTGTTCCTTCTAATATTCAGTGTGGAATATAGAAGAAAGTATGTTATATCTTGGGAGGATGTCGTCAGAAGCCTATCGCACCGAGTTTTGCACTTCGAGGGGCGGAATTATCCTTAAGGACAGTGCTTACGTTTGCACGACTCAGACAAATTTATTTATTCTCATAAGCTTTTTTCCTACAATCTTAAGGATAATTCCCATGGAGCGTCAAGTTGATACTGCTGCTGATGTCTCAATCTCTACCAGTCCAGTTGCACTACCACCACTACCACATATGTCCTATGCCAAACCATTCTCCGACATATCGAAGATCGAAGTTTATAATGGCAACAATTTCAGAAGGTGGCAAGAAAGGTTTTCTCTATCCTAGATGTGCATGACGTGGCTTTCGCACTTACGGAAGCCGAACCAACTGATAACAAGCTTCAAGATCAATGGATACACGCTAATAAGGTATGTAGGCACACAATTATTAGTTCTCTTTCTAATGAATTGTTTGATGTCTACTGTCCGTACAAGGAAGCGAAACAAATATGGGACTCCATGACTGCAAAGTACACTGCCAAAGATGTGGGCAGACAAAAATTTGTAATTAGAAATTATTATTAATGGGAAATGTCCAATGATAAGGAGATCAAGACAAATAAATGAATATCACAAGCTAGTGGAGGACTTGAAGGCAGAAAACATCAATTTACAAGAAGATTTTATTGCGAACATGCTAATTGAAAAGTTGTCCGAGTCTTGGAATAACTACAAGCAACAACTCAAGCACAAGGACAAGCAATTGTCACTAGCCGATCTGATCGTGCATATTATCATTGAGGATACAACTCGCAAGGAGCTCAAAGCTGTAAAAGCCAAGAAAATTGCTATCGGGGCAAATTTGGTGCATGGCAAATTTCAACATCGCCAAAACAGGTATTATAACAAAAAAAAAAACCTGATTACAAATCCAAGGTTGCTCACCCCACCTTCAAAAAGAAAGGCTCTTGCTTTGTTTGTGGAAAACCAGGTCATCATGCAGCGCACTGCAGAAAGAGAATAATGGGAAATGACAATCCTACTAAATCAAAAGTCAATTTAGTTAAAGAAAATGACTCTAATGATATAATTGTTGCGGTTATTTCTAAAGCCAACATTGTGGCCAATGTGAAAGAGTGGGTGGTAGACTCGGGTGCTACCAAGCATAATTGTGCAAAAAAAAATGACTTTTCCTCATACATGCCAGTAGGGGAAGGAGAAGAAATTATTTATCTTGGTGATTCAAGAACAACTCAAGTTCTTGGGAAATGAAACGTTCTTCTCAAGCTCACATCTGGCAAGACTTTGGCCCTAAATGATGTATTACACGTCCCTAATATAAGGGCAAACCCGGTCTCAATAGCACTTTTAGGAAAGGTTTGGGTGAATGTGTCATTTGAATCTGATAAGATTGTAATGACAAAAAATAATGTCTTTGTGGAAAATAGTTATTGTAATCAATGACTTTTTATTCTTAACGTTTCCAATATTATCAATGAAAATGCTACTACTTTCACTTACTTGGCTGAATCTGTTGATTTATAGCATGGTAGATTAGGTCATGTTAATATTTCTTATATTAAGAAAATGCAAAAACAATGTTTAATTTCTAGAATTAAAAACCCATATTTTAATAAATGTATAATATGTGTCGAAAAAAATTAACAAAAAAGCCTTGTATTTCTATGAATAGAGAATCTGATTTGTTGAGTTTAATTCATACTGATCTAGGAGATTTAAAATAAACTATGACTAGAGGAGGTAAAGAATATTACGTGACATTCATTGATAATTATTCTAGATTTACTAAAGTTTATTTTCTTAGGCATAAAGATGAAGCTTTTGATATGTTCCTTTTATGTAAAGTTGAGGTAGAAAACCAATTGAATAAAAGGATAAAAAGAATTAGATCGAATAGAGGTGGAGAATATGTATTACGTAACGAATTTTGTGAAAAAGAATGAATAATTCATGAAACTAAGCTTCATTCTAATGGCATGGCTGAAAGGAAAAATATGACTTTCAAAGAGATGATGAATTCTATGCTTGTTAGTTCTAATGCTCCAAATTTATGGGGTGAAGCTATTTTATCTGCATGTCACATCCAAAATAGAATACCTCATAAGAAAACAGGTAAAACACCCTATGAATTTTGGAAAGGTTATCGTCCTAATTTAAAATATTTGAAAGTGTGGGGGTGTCTTGCTAAGGTTATACTTCCTAATTCTAAGAAAAGGAAAATAGGCTCTAAATCATTTGATTGCATGTTTATTGATTATGCTGAACATAGTGTTGCATATATTCTTGTATTAAAAAGTGACGTGCTTGATAATAATACTATAGTTGAGACAAAAAAATACATAATTTTTTTAGCATATTTTTCCATTAAGTGTTGATACTATTTCTCCTGCACATCTTCATAAAAACATTTTCGAAAATTCAAATGATGAATTGAGAATGAGCAAAAGAATAAGGAAAGAAATTTCTTTTGGGAATGATTTTTATACTTATCTTATTGATAATGATCTTTTGACTTATTTTGAAGCAATACCTTCCTTAGAAAGTAATTTTTGGAAAGAAGTTATAAAAATCGAGATTGATTCTATCTTACAAAATCAAACTTGGAAATTAGTTGATTTACCACCTGGTGCAAAACCGATCGGTTGTAAATGGATTTTAAAAAGAAAATATAATTTTAATGGTTCTATTGATAAATATAAAGCAAGATTAGTTGCAAAAGGTTTTACTCAAAAATAAAATGTTGATTATTTTGACACTTTTGCTCCAGTCACAAGAATTTCATCAATTTGTGTTTTAATTACTTTGGCTTCTATTTACAAACTTATTATTCACCAAATGGATGTTAAAACAGCTTTTTTAAATGGTGATTTGGAAGATAAAATTTACATGGTGCAACTTGAGGGCTGTATTTTTCCTGGCCAATAAAACAAAGTTTGTAAACTTGTTAAATCTTTATACAGCTTAAAGTAAGCGTCAAAGCAATGGTATGAGAAATTTGATGATGTTCTAGTTAATAATGAATTTTTATCTATTGGAGTAGATAAATGTGTATACACAAAAACTGTTGACAGTGAATCTATAATTATTAACTTATATGTTGATGACATGCTTATTTTTTATACATGTATTGATGTAGTAAATGAAACAAAATGTTATTTGACTTCTAAATTCGATATGAAGGACATGGGGGAAGCTAATATTATTTTGGGTGTTAAAATCATAAAGAGTGATAATGACCTAATGCTTACTCAAACGCATTATGTGGAGAGGCTACTTAAAAAATATGATCACTTTGATGTCAAATTTGTGAATACTCCTTATGATTCTAATATCTAATTAGTGAAAAATAAAGGAGATGGTATGGCTCAGTCTAAGTATTCTCAAATTATTGGGAGTTTGATGCATTTGATTAATTATACTCGACCTAATATAGCTTATGTTGTATGTAGATTGAGCAAATATACACAAAATCCTAATGATGATCATTGGACTACTTTGAACAGATTAAAGAAATATTTGAGAGGAACCATGAATTATGGTATTTTATATAGTGGATTTCCCACTATATTAGAAGGTGATGCTAATTGGATTTCAGATTCAAATGAGACAAAATCCACTAGTGGATATGTGTTTACCTGTGGTCAAGGTGTTGTAACTTGGAAGTCAACCAAACAAACAATAATTGCTAAATCCACCATAAAGTCAGAGTTTGTGGCTCTAGAATTGGCTGGTAATGAGGCTAAGTGGTTAAGGAACCTCTTAGCGAATATTCCTTTGGGAATGAAACCGACACATTCTGTGTCTATGCACTATGATTGCCAAGTGGCAATAGCCATTACAAAAAATAGAATTTTCAATGGTAAAAATAAATACATCCGATTGAGACATGATGTTATAAAGCGGTTGCTTAAAGATGGAATTATATCCATCAATTTTGTAAAGTCAGAAGTGAATTTGGCCGATCCTTTGACTAAACCTATGAAAAGAAAATTAATTTATGACACATCGAAGGGAATGGGACTTAAGCCAATTGAGGAAAAGCAACAGTAATGGTAACCCAACCTATGTGATTGGCGATCCCATGAATTAGGTTCATATGGGTAATAACAAGTCACTTGTTATTCTAATGATGCACTATTAAAAACTATTATTCATTCTAAGATGAGAATGGTGCAAAACTGCAAGGAAAAAAGAGGTTGAGCTAAGCTTTTAATGAAATTCCATAGCCATTATTGGTGGTGCATTAAGCTGCAGAATACACTTGATGGAATCACCTATATAAGTGTGAAGTGGGACTGCTCTTATGAGTTTTTGGCGAAAATCTCTAAAGCACTTATGAATAAACCAAGCACGCGCATGGCATATTAGTGCAAAACCGTGTTGAACAACAAAGTTTGTGGGAGTGCAATGTGATTGATGGAAATTATAATTCACAAAAGAAATTTTTGATTCATAGAAGTTTCAAACTTCACCAATAATTTCGTAAATTATATTTTATTTTTTCTAGGGTTAGTTCATAGCCTAACAAGCACCAATTTTGATGCATTACACTCCAATAACCCAACATCATATTAATTTTTTATTTTCAAAATCTTTTGAAATATGTGGGGTATTGTTGGATATTTCAATAATATTTTGAAATATTTACAATAGGGTTAATACCCTGAAAAACCCCAAATTGGTACACCTGTGACAAATTTACCCCAAACTATTTTTTTGACCACCAAAAACCCCAAACTGGTATACCTTTGACAAATTTACTCCAAACTGATACACTTGTGACAAATTTACCTTATGTTAGTTTTCGTTAAATTTTATTGTTAAATTATTAAGTTAAATGACACGTAACAACCGACTAGTATACCAATTTGCGATTTTACGTTTCGTTTGTCACAATTTACAATTTTTGTGATTTTTTTGTGGTATTAATTCAATTTAACAGAGGGTGTATTTGTCATAAATTTATTACTTTAGGGTTTTTTGCAGTCGAATAAATTGATTTGGGGTAAAATTGTCATAAATGTATCAGTTTATGTTTTTTTATGATTAGTCGGGGCAAATTTGTCACAGGTGTATTAGTTTGGAGTTTTTCATGGTCAAAAAAATAGTTTGGGGTAAATTTGTCACAAGTGTACAGTTTGGGGTTTTTCAAAGCATTAACCCTTTACAATAATAGTTTCGATAAAAGTTATGACCGCATTGAAGACTGTCATTATTTTTAATGGTCATATAATAGTTTCTTAACGGTCATATAACGGCTTTTCAATCGTTTTGTAATGTTTAATTTATTTCTCAAATAAATCTTTCATTATTTTACAACGGCTCTTTTAACGGTTCTATTTTGTCTAAATATAAAATCTCATAAGACAATCTTAAAAATATATACATTAAATGAAATAAATAATATTCTTTCTATAAAAAATATTTCATTTCATTTTCCTTGTTGGGTTATACATTTTTGTTCCTTCTAATATTTGATACGGAATATAGAAAAATGTTTGTTGTATCTTGGAGGATAACCGTTAGAAGCCTATCGCATCGAGTTTCGCACTCCGAATGGCGGAATTATTCTTAAGGATAGTGCTTACGCTTGCACACCTCAAACAAATTTATTTATTTTCATCAGCTTTTTTCCTACAATTCGGAATATTAGAAGAAAGTTTGTTGTATCTTGGGAGGATAACTATTAGAAACCTATCACACCGAGTTTCGCACTCCGAGAGGGGAATTATCCTTAAGGACAATACTTACGCTTGCACATCTCAGATAAATTTATTTATTCTCATCAGCTTTTTTTTCTACAGAAGTTGAGTGTATTACCATTTCCAAGAAAGAACAAAGGATCGTCATGACAGAAAGGTTGCAACTGAGGGTATCAAGGAAAAGTCCGACAATCATTATTAACTTTATTAATTGTTTTGAGTTAATCTGGAAAAGAAGAATGTTTGACCAAGATTCCAAGCTCAAACTAGCAACAAAACGCACGATTCTCCACCTGACTCAAAATTAACAGCACTCATAGGTGGCTGACATTACAATCCGGGGCGCGATGATCATAGAACTTGTCCAAGAATACAAACTATACAGGCAAATGTATTTCTTCTATAGGCTATTATAGTATAATGAAGGACCGTGTAAAGAACAAAAGGGGAAAGAAAACTTACAGGCAAAATACCTTGAAGACAGGTTCATAAGAACCTCTTAGCAGCACCACTCCACTATTTACGACCACAATTGAAGCCATAACAAACAGATAAAACAATGATCAGAATCAAAGCAATAATAATGCCCAGAACTATCAGCTTTATTTTCATGTTCTGCAGCCACATTTTTCTTTGCATTTTGTTTCCCTGCTGCCTGAAGTCTTGAGTTTGGAACAGGAAAACATGTAAGCCAAGCACTGATAACCAAATTGAACTGGCCAAAAAATCCTCATCTTTTTTCTATTTCTTGATATTGTCAAGACTGTCACACACTAGTAAGTTTTAAGTATTTCAATAACAAACAAGAAGAAGTATTCACAATCTAGCAAGTGCAAAAACATTCTGAGATATCATAAGCCCTAATTGCACACAAAGATAGAACCATGTGATTTCTCGTGTGTGTGTGTGCATGCGTGTGGAGAGAGAGAGAGAGAGAGAGAGATGGCACCGCCTTGATGACACAAGAGGGGATCAACATGGTGCAACAACACAAATTGAGCCTTAATTCCTACCGTCAACTCAATCAAATTATTGACATTCTCTCTAGGAGGAGGGCTCCTGACAAAATCGTCTGCATATGACTAATGTCAGTGTTTCTGGGTTTTGTAGCGCCGTATGGTCTCAGTCAGACTATACTGGAATTACCCATTAACTTAGTACTTAACAAATCCCTCTTTTGGATCCACCTTTGCTACTAGAGTTGAATTGATGTATATTAGATAAAATCCTCCCTATATCCCACTTCTCTGCAATTGTTCAATCTGTGAAGCTCATGTCAAGGTAGTGTCGTCAGTGAAGAGAGGTTAGTAACAAGATGTTAATAACAATGAAGAAAGCGCAAAGCAGACAACTGGAATTGAGATAGCTGTAAAAGACCATCACTATTGCTATGAGTATAGTTTGTCTTAGCTTCGTATTCCATTCATAGTTTGTGCTCTCAAGGAAATATTTGAAACAACAGGCTCACTATGGTAGATGGAAGAGATGGTTTCTAACCTGAGAACAAAGATTGTCCATCTTATCAACCAAAAGTTGGATTTTTTCACCACGATCAAGAACCTAGATAACAGAATTAAAGCAAACCATAAGTCAATGACATAAACGCAATTTCTGATAAAACTTCACTCATGGATCATGCATAACTGTAATTCCTCCAACAACACTCAGTAGAGGAATTAAAAATGGAAAAGAGAAATATCTTAAATTTCTGATTTTCAATTAAAAAAAGGGAAAAAAATTTTAAAAAGCAAAAACTTAAAAACCAGAAAGAACATTATGCATTAGGCAATAGATGCATCTTCTTTCTATTCTTTCGACCACTTCCACAGCCAAATAAAAAGGACATACGGTTTACTCCAACTTACCTTCTCAATATTTTCCATCATTACTCCCTTCACTTCCGATACCTGAGCTTTCACCTTAGCAAGTTTGCTGATCTCTTCCGGATGATCAACACAATATTGCATGTGCTCCTTGAGTTTAGGCCTATGTCAGTCAAGATTGCAATTATTATCTTATGTGGGGGTGAACAATACAGTTCTTTCCATATCTTGAAGATTAGGCAATTTACCCAAACACCCTGTTCAAGCTATTAGCAGATGCTGTTGCAGCTTTTCCTGCATCGTATCTGTGAGTAAAGTCCTCCTTGATCCGCTCAAGGCAAGCCATTGGAATCTGGCGCCCAACAGACTCAACTGCAACCACACAGTAAGCTGCAACATTGAGGTGACAAAGTTAGTTCATCATCGCACGACCACAAAGAAGGTGATCTGACCCTGGTAACTGGTGAGAATAAGTGTCGAACAAGAGTTAACAGATTCACAGAGTCCTATTTCTCATTTTCATCAACAAAGGGTGGTGACCATGGAAATTGGTCTCCCATATCAGTTTTCTTTTACTGGCTTAGAGAAGCTCCGGGTTCCTCAGCCATGTACTGCATGATTATGAGTGAACTCCCCAATTGTAAATGAATGGGTTATTTCTTCACAGTAATGTTATCTTAGGAAGGACGAAATTCACAGCATGATGTTTTAATATCCAGGTAATTCAAAAACTCAATGCGGTGTGAATAAGTACATATATGAAAGTACCCCAACGGCACATGGCTTCGCATAATTTTTACAATAATGCTAGATCCCATGTTGTAGGGAAACCAGCCACAGAAATGCACATCAAAGACACCTGAGCAAAACCAGGCAACAAAGTTTAGCACCTTCCAGAACACGAGAGATTACTCCTGGAGACTCTGAGTCCCAGTGTACAAGGTGGTTTAGAACTTGTTATCCTCAACAAACTATTTCTGTTAGCAAAACACTCTCTCGCGATCTTGATCACGAGCTTGTCATAATAATAACCACAGATACGTCCTTCAGACGCATCTGCTTTAGGTATTTTAACCATCTATAAAATCCAATCACATAACAGAGACATGAGTTAGCAGCATGCGATTGGGGAGGGGCGACCCATAGCGCTGGAGGCGTGCAAGAACATAGACTTTGGACATTGAGTCAAGGCTCAGCTCTACGTCGGTGGAAGAGAGAGTGATTTTGGAATCGGTGGTGCGAAGCTTGGTGATTAGGTGGGGGATGTTAAGCTTGGAAGCAGCAGATTGAGCCCATCGGTTTCCTTCTTGCAGTGTAGACAGGAGCTTCGGTTCCGAGCGGGAAAGGTGGAACTCGAACTCCTTAGCTTAGTAGATGGGGTTGAGGGAGCTGCAGTGGCTCGGCAATGGATTACAGCCAGAAACAGGATCACAAACTGCAAAACAAACACATATTTTCCAATCAGCAAACTATCTATCACACTAGTCCCTGCGGATTGGAGATGCACATACATATGCAGAATATGCAGACATCTAGTTTGTTAACATTTGATTTCATTAAAACCATACATCTCCTTTTGATAAGCTTTGACTTTGTTTCCCGATGAACCGATGCTTGTACATCCCAATAAACAACCTTTGGACACGGCAGAAATCGCTCTTCATGCTCTCCAATTCAATTTGTTCCTGTTCAATTGGCACCAAGCGCTCACAGAAATTTCATGCCTCAGATTCCATTTTATTATTTCGAGCTATTTCCCAGTCGATCTTTCATAAGCGATGGATCTCATCGTTAGAAATTCATCGTTACCACGATCTTCCAAATATTGCATTCTCAAATTTAAACAGCTTCATCAGGGAATTTTCTGCATTTGAATTCGCATCATCACACAAACAGAAAAGCTGCACCGTCATACTTGCGAGGAGACTCGATTATCAGGGGTTGCCGGTGTTGGGGAAAGCAAGCGTGACGATGTCTCCAGCGCCAATGCCAGGGGCGGCGAGGAGTGCGGCGGCATGGTCGACGAGCTCCTGCAGCCGCACATGTGTCAGGTCTAACTCCCCACAGGCGGAGACGGCTCTCGCGTTGGGGAAACCCGACGCTGCCTTCTTCAATAGGTCTGCGAGTGTAAGTTCTCCCATTGCCATACGCTCCAAGTTCACCCGCCAAAGACAGAGGACAATCCAAAAGAGGAGGAGCTATCTGAATGTGACTGCCATACGGTCCAAGTTCACCCGCAACATTGTAGATGGCCGACAATACAACCTCATACACTCTCCCCCGTTGACGTTTCCACTCTGTTTTTCGCATACAATGTTCTTGGACGCAGTTGATCTCGTCCAAAGACCGCAAGTTCCAGAAAAGTCGCTGTTGCCTTTCCCTTGGATTACCGTCCCAGATTTTGTCAGACCAAGAGGTGCAGTAGCCTTATGTGATTATGGCTAGCTTTGGTAATGATAATCATTAAACGATCCGATAATAAAACTTATCAAATGACATGTGACTTTAAATTATTTTTTTTTGGGGTTTGACGATTAGGTGGTACCTAACCCACTTTTTGCCTCGAGTAGATTCTCCATATTGATATGATAAATTGGAGAATTTACTTCTGAATTGCTTTTAATAAAATTTGAACTCAAGATCTCAAATTCCGTAAACATCATATGGAGAGAATCTCCAACCGCAATTGTACTCTCATGCATATATTTGTTGAAGTAGTAATCATTACCCAATTGATGAGTTATTTAAAAGAAAATAAAAAAAGGTTATTGGAAAATACATTTATAGGCATACACTAAACCTGTATGTGTATACATGACAAGAAAAGAAGAGTAGTTAAATTGACTGTTAAGTCTGAAGAAACGTCCAAAATCAGAAGATAGCCGCTGATTCCGTCCAGGTTCATCCTTCTTTCGGACACCCACCTTAGGATTCCGCTTCTATACATGGGATTCTCTCTCCTACCCATCCATCTCTTTCAGTTATATATCAGACAGAGAGAGAGAAGAGAGAGAGAGAGAGAGAGATGGAACTGGGGAGTTCAGATCAGAGAACTTCAAGCAAGAGAGAGAGAGAGGAGTACCATGTAGCCCACAAGATCCCTTCTGGCGATACTCCATATGTCAGAGCCAAGCACGCCCAGGTACCTCCTCTCTATTCCACCATCTTGCAGAATCTCGTCTGAATTTCCAGCATTGTTTTGGAATCATTTTATTCTTCAAGGATACCTTTTTAATCAGGATTATCGTCAAAAGAAAGCCAAGCTCCACAATTTAATCTAAGATTAGGTTAATTAACAGTTTCGTGATTCTAGCACAGAAGTCTCATCTACGATCGATCGATTCATATAAAGCTCTTGATAAACTCTTTTTAATAAATAAAAATATCTCGAGTGTGTAAGATCATCAATAACTTTCCTTCAAATATTTCTCGTCTTGAAATCATTTTAGTTATGCATCCAAAGATTACTAAAGTTAAACACGTAGTAATTGAGAACAAAAGCATGCGGATAATTCAAGAAGAATCGGCATCACCACCACCATCATCAAGTCTAAATATCATCTTAGGGTATGAGCAAAACATGCTTTAAGGCGGAGTGATTTTCTTGAATTTTGAAACAAGTAGAGTAGGATCTTGTTAGAACTAGAAATCTTATCTTGAAATCATTTTAGTTATACATCTGAAGATCACCAAAGTCAACGCATACCAATTAAGAATGAAAGTACGCAAACAATTCAAGGAGAATCATATCATCTACATCGGAGGGTATGAGCAACACATGCTTTAAGACAGTGCGATTTTCTTAAAATTAAAACCCTTAGAGTAGGGTCTTGCTACAACTAGAAACCCTATCATTTATCAATCGACCAAGCAATCTCTCCAGCATTCTTGATATTGAGGTTATGCAACTTCATCATTCTGTGGATTTATTCATACATATGATAGTAGATACATGGACAGATAATCGCCAGTTTCCTGCACAAAATACAATCTGATTAAGGACCCAATCGAATGCATCTGCTCTTGCTGATCAATATGTTCGATTTCTTTCTCTTGCTGAACTGATTAAATTAACAGCTAGTTCAGAAAGACCCAGAAGCAGCGATAGTGCTGTTCTGGAAGGCGATAAATGCAGGAGATAGGGTAGACAGCGCGTTGAAGGACATGGCAGTTGTGATGAAGCAACTCGAAAGGGGCGAAGAAGCCATCGAAGCCGTCAAGTCCTTTCGCGGCCTTTGCTCCAAGCAGTCTCAAGAGTCGCTTGATAACGTCCTCATCGACTTGTACAAGGTATGATAATACTTCATACGCGTGTGTACCTGTTGCTTCGCTTCTGTCTATACATAAACTCATTGCATACTTATAAAGTGATTTAGGTATATAATTCTTCGAATCATATTGACAAAAAAGTAATTGCAGATGATATGCGCTTATGTTTATGACCCAGTACATCGAAACCTTTCCGGAGGGTGTATGCATTGCTTGCATGGATTGTAAATTGATGATGTGATAATAATCAATGATAATCATCTGAAAGACACTGGCAATCATGATGAAGTGGTTAAGCATTGTAAATTGATGATGTGATAATAATCAATGGTAATTATCTGAAAGACACCGGCAATCATGATTAAGTGGTTAAGCATTTTGAAGTAGATGTGGCAAATTTTATGTTCAAATGAAAGCATCCCATACTCATCATGGAAGTAAACCAATGGCCACTAACACTAACATGTGGGCGAAGCCTTACTCCTGATGCACGTGAACCGGGGTAGACTGTCATATATGCGCATAACTAGTCAAATCAAGAAGATTGGGCTATTTCATATTATCAAAATTATAATTTAAAAAAAAAAACATAATTCATACAAAGATAGTTATATACAGAATAGAGATTATTTTTTTAGATCTTAAAAAGACTAATAACTAGGGAAAGGTTATTGACTATCTCTTTTTGTTTTCTTTTGTGGGAATTATAACGTACAGAAATGTGGGAAAGTGGAGGAGCAGGTAGAGCTGCTAAAGAGGAAGCTGAGGCAGATATACCAAGGCGAGATCTTCAATGGGAAGCCCACCAAGACGGCCCGTTCTCATGGCAAGAAGTTCCAGGTCTCTGTTCAGCAAGAGACCTCCAGGTTATTGGTATGCTCTCCTAGTAATCTTATTTTCTATTTATTTTTTCCATGCGTGATAAAAAATAAAATTTCAGGATTTCATATTTATTCTCAAGTATTTGACAAATGCAGGGAAATTTGGGATGGGCCTACATGCAGAAGCCCAGCTACATGGCTGCTGAAGTGGTGTATAAAAAAGCCCAAATGATCGATCCGGATGCCAACAAGGCCTGCAACCTCAGCCTGTGTCTCATCAAACAAGGCCGATACGACGAGGCCCGCGCGATTCTCAACGACGTGTTGGGGGGCAAGCTTCCAGGCTCCAACGACTATAAGCCGAGGAGGAGAGCGGAGGAGTTGCTCTCGGAGGTGAGGTCAAGGCAGCCAAAGCCCGACTTCTCGGATCTCTTGGGCCTCGACATGGACGACGACTTCGTCAAGGGGATCGAGAGGTTGATGAATGAGTGGGCTCCATCGAGGTCCAAGAGACTCCCGATTTTCGAAGAGATCTCTTCATTCAGGGATCGGCTGACATGTTAGTAGGACATCTCTCTCGTACTGTGGTTGGTGGGTCTGAATTAGGTATAGAGGAAAATAGGGTTTGAGTTCATCTCTTGTCTGTGAATATGTCGGTCTGGTCCTGGGGCGGGCGGTGCTAAGGGAAAGCTAGGATGGGCAAAAGGAAAGGATCTGATCAGTAATAAGCCATGTGTTCGTCAAAGCAGAATTATCAAGCTGAAAACCAATAGCTTATTGACCTTGTTATTTCTGCTGAATAAGTGTGCAAGAAGGTTTGGAATTTCTATCCCGTTTGCCGAAATTCTGTCTCTATTGTGAAACAAGCTATTCAAAAGAGTAACTCCCAAACCATTCTAACATTACAGTAGAACACATGGAGAATCTGGGGAAGCAAATCCGAACTGTGAGACTGAGACTGGATTGCTTACTTTGTTAAGGACGCGACACGAGACAACACAGTGGGCTTAGAGTGGACGAATTTGTCAATCGGCGCATGGTAATGAACCGAAATTACACCTACATGTGTATTGTATAGTCGAAGCTGAAATCTTTGGATGAAGAAATTGAGTGTATTACCATTTCCAGGAAAGAACAGAGGCTCGTCATGACGGAAAGGTTGCAATTGAGGGTATCAAGGAAAAGTGCGGCAATCGTTATTAACTTTATTAACTGTTTTGAGCTCATCTGGAAAAGAAGAATGTTTGAACAAGATTCCAAGCTCAAACTAGCAACAAAACGCACGATTCTCCACCTGACTCAAAATTATCAGCGCTCATAGGTCGCTGACATTACAATCCGGGCGCGATGATCATAGAACTTGTCCAAGAATACAAACTATACAGGCAAATGTAATTCTTCTATAGGCTATAGTATAATGAAGGACCGTGTAAAGAACAAAAGAGGAAAGAAAACTTACAGGCAAAATACCTTCAAGACAGGTTCGTAAGAACCTCTTAGCAGCACCACTCCACTATTTATGACCACAATTGAAGCCATGACAAACAGATAAAACAATGACCAGAATCAAAGCAATAATAATGCCCAGAACTATCAGCTTTATTTTCATGTTCTGCAGCCACATTTTTCTTCGCATTTTGGTTCCCTGCTGCCTGAAGTCTTGAGCCTGAAACAGGAAAACATGTAAGCCAAGCACTGATAACCAAATTGTACTGGCCAGCCAAAAAAATCCTCGTCTTTTTTCTATTTCTTGATATTGTCAAGACTGTCACACACTAGTAAGTTTTAAGTATTTCAATAACAACCAACAAGAAATATTCACAATCTAGCAAGTGCAAAAACATTCTGAGATATCATAAGCCCTAATTGCACACAAAGATAGAACCATGTGATTTCTTTTGTGTGTGTGGTTTGAAGGGGGGGAGGGAGAGAGAGATGGCATCGCCTTGATGACACAAGAGGGGACCAACAGGGTGCAACGACACAAATTGAGCTTAATTCCTACCATCTCCTCAATCAAATTATTGACATTCTCTCTAGGAGGAGGGCTTCTGACAAAATAGTCTGCATATGACTAATGGCAGTGTTTCTAGGTTTCATAGGGCCATATGGTCTCAGTCAGATTACACCGGAATTACCCATTAACTTAGCACTTAACAAATCCCTCTTTTGGATCCACCTTTGCTACTAGAGTTGACTTAATGTATATTAGATAAAATTCCTCCCTATATCCCACTTCTCTCTCCAATTGTTCAACCTGGGAAGCTCATGTCAACGTAATGTCGCCAGTGAACAGATGTTAGTCTTAACAAAAGATGAAATAAGATGTTACTAACAATGAAGAAAGCGAAAAGCAGACAACTGGAATTGAGATTGCTGTAAAAGACCATCACCATTGATATGAGCATAGTTTGTCTTAGCTTCATATTCCATACATAGTTTGTGCTCTCAAGGAACAATTTGAAACAACAGGCTCACTATGGTAGATGGAAGAGATGGTTTCTAACCTGAGAACGAAGATTGTCTGTCTTATCAACCAGAAGTTCGATTTTTTCACCACGATCAAGAACCTAGATAACAGAATTAAAGCAAACCATAAGTCTATGACATAAACAATTTCTGATAAAACTTCACTCATGGATCATGCATAACTGTAATTCCTCCAACAACACTCAGTAAAGGAATTAGAAATGGAAAAGAGAAATATCTTAAATTTCTGATTTTCAATTAAAAAAACGAAAAACGAGATTTAAAAAGCGAAAACTTAAAAACCAGAAAGAACAATATGCATTAGGCAATAGATGCATCTTCTTTCTGTTCTTTTCACCACTCACACAGCCAAATAAAAAGGACATACGGTTTACTCCAACTTACCTTCTCAATATTTTCCATCATTACTCCCTTCACTTCTGATACCTGAGCTTTCACCTTAGCAAGTTTGCTGATCTCTTCCGGATGATCAACACAATATTGCATGTGCTCCTTGAGTTTAGGCCTATGTCAGTCAAAATTGCAATTAGCATCTTATGTGGGGGTGAACAATTTAGTTCTTTCCATATCTTGAAGATTAGGCAATTTACCCAAACTCCCTGTTCAAGCTATTAGCAGATGCTGTTGCAGCTTTCCCTGCATCGTATCTGTGAGTAAAGTCCTCCTTGATCCGCTCAAGGAAAGCCATTGGAATCTGGCGCCCAACAGACTCAACTGCAACCACACAGTAAGCTGCAACATTGAGGTGACAAAGTTAGTTCATCATCGCACGACCACAAAGAAGGTGATCTGACCCTGGCAACTGGTGAGAATAAGTGTCTAACAAAAGTTAACACATTCACAGAATCTTATTTCTCATTTTCATCAACCAAGGGTGACCATGGAAATTGGTCCGCCATATATCAGTTTTCTTTTTCTGGCTTAGAGAAGCTCCAGGTTCCTCAGCCATGTACTGCATGATTATGAGTGAACTCCCCAATTGTAAACGAATGGGTTATTTCCTCAAAGTAATGTTATCTTAGGAAAGGACCAAAATCACAGCATGATGTTTTAATATCAGGTAATTCAAAAACTCAATGCAGTGTGAATAAGTACATTTCTTCAAAATGAAAGTACCCTAACGGCACATGGCTTTGCATAATTTGTACAATAATGCTAGATCCCATGTCGTAGGGAAACCAGCCACAGAAATGCACATCAAAGACACCTGAGCAAAACCAGGCGACAAAGTTTAGCACCTTCCAGAACACGAGAGATCACTCCTGGAGACTCTCAGTCCCAGTGTATTAGGTGGTTTAGAACTTGTTAGCCTCAACAAACTATTTCTGTTAGCAAAACACTCTCTCTGTCTCGATCTCGTCATAATAATAACCACAGATCCGTCCTTCAGACACATCTGCATGATTTTTCATCCCTTTCTTCTTTTTTTTTTATTTTTTTGCCTTCTCTCCCCTTCATCCCTTTCTTCTTGTTTTTGTCAGGATCAACACAACGAAGAAGCCAAACCGCTCATCAATAATGTCAAAGATGCCAAGATTATCGCAACCAATAAGTAAAGGCTACATTGACTATCCAACTCAAAACTAATTAATTCATCCTCTAGCTATGCATTATATTACGGGAACCCGCACGTCCTAATATTAAAATCGACGACTCCGACTGCCGTCCGTTTGCAGAAGCATTAAATAATCATCTCGCGCACCAATCAAATCAATCCATCAACAAGACCACTCCGCCTTCCCCCCCACACACGTCAGATTTCACAATCTACTCTAACAAAACCCCCGTCGATCACTAAAACTTCTCTCTAACCATGCGCTCGCGTCGACCGGGCCAGAAGCAGGGCCCATCGGGGGCAGATCAGGGCGAGAAATGCAGGTTCGAACCAGAGAAACGGACGGAGTCGAGAATAATCGGAAGGACTCACTGAGGCCATCGTCGACGAGGTAGTTGAAGGTGTGGCCGTCGCAGTTGTAGGTGAACTTGTTGCTGGTGGCGGGGAGCTTCTGGAGGCACTGGGAGGCGACGCTGGTGAAGTTGCCGCTGAACTCGGTGTACTCGGCAAGCAGGACGGCGCCCCGGGCCACGAAGCTGTAGATCAGCGATTGCTGCCCCATCCGGTCGATCCCCCCCCGCCCCTCCCTCGACCGCGAAGCAACGAGCAAACCCTAGATCCCACGAAGAGATAGAGAGAGAGAGAGAGAGAGAATTGAGAGGTTTCTGTTGCGGAAGAGAGCGAAGGAACGAACTTGTGGAGAGAGATGAGATGGAGAGAGAGAGTGGGGATGACGCTTCGTAAGGAGGTAGAGAGAGAGAGAGAGAGAGAGGTGGCGTGTTGCTTTTCCGGGTTCGTGGTGGTCGAGCGATGATGAGGTGGATCGCTTTTGCCGGTGCGGTGTCGTCGCTTTAGTGCCGCACACACCGCACCCTACGCTTTGAAAAAGAGAGCGCATTTTCATTTGGTTTTTTTGATAAATAAATCTGGAACTACCGTAGTTTCCCAACATATAATTTTGAATTCGAACTCCTTTGAATGGCAGCTTCCATTAATATACTTATAATAAATTTACCATAAATTATCTAAAAAACCCTCAAATTAATAAATTTATAATAAATTTATATTAAATTTTATATATATATATTTTTTATATATATATATATTTTTTTGACGCGCAGGAATCTAGTAAATGCCACCGTGTAAAGCAAATTTGAAGGAGGAATCTTAAGCAAAAAACCCACCATCTCGACATCTTGCTTAAGATACCAAGCGCCTCCACTAGGTTTCGAACTATTCACCTTTAAGCAAGGATTAGTGAAATTCTTATCCAATAAAGCCACCATGGCCGATGGTTCCATTAAATTATATTAGTATCACAAAAAATCACAAATTTATACACATCTGACCAATATATATATATATATATATATACCATTCATCTTAGTAATTTAATTATAAAATTTAATGTAAATTAATTGATAATAAATTTATTATAGTTTTTGTTGTCAAAAAATTTAATTTTGAGTAAATTTGCTATAAGTATACTAATTTAATGTTTTTCATGATATAATAAATTTGTTAATATTATTATTATTATTATTATTATTATTATTATTTAATGGGCACCGACCATGTCATGATATTGATTTCTCTAGCCCAAAAATTAAAGCTCGATGGCCGGTTAGGTTGGTTTTTAAAAAATGAAGCAAATGTCGGGTGCATAAGATATTCATGTTTACCTTTAAAGATACGTGCTAAAGGTCTCGAAGAATGAATTTCTTGCAGATTAAGGAAGCAAACGTGTGCAGTGCAGCTACGCAATAAGATGAAGTGACTAATCATTGGAAGAGGAACTGATTTTAGGGAACCGTAAGCAAAGCAATCCATTATAGCCTATCCGATCTAAAAGCAAAGAACAATTGATCTAAAATATATAAATTAATCAATGATAATGTCATCATAATTGTAGGTTAAAGAGAAATGTATACTCGAGATCTATGTCAATATATTAAAATACCTAGTTGATTGGTGATTAAGGACACACTTGCGTGTGATGTAAACACACGAAGCAAGTCCTGTTTTTCATTCCTCTAGGGATAATTGATCCCATGTTTAGGTCGACAATACGATTGGTTTTATGTTTTCATTCGTTATTTGGTCATTTTATTTTTTATTCGACTAATTCAAACATAATTCTACTAAATTATCATTACATAACATTGATGTAGATTAGTCAATGCAAGTTCTTTTCGTTGTTTTCACATCTCAACTCGTAAATTTATCTGATACATCTTTAGTTGCCCTTTGATGTTTTACTATAGAATTTGTTAGAGCCATATTCGCCAATTTGCCCCCAGTCACCGGTTAATCATGTAAGGAAATATGCTCATTTCTAACACACCAATTACACTAGGGGTGAGCAGCGGTCTAGGGTTGACCTGGACGCAGGCCCTGACGGCCCAACCTGCCCGGTCTGGTCGTCCGTTCCCAGGGATTGGCCGGTCCTCGATCACGAAATTCGGGGACCAACATGCGAGTTGGTCCCGGTCTAAGAAGTTTTGGGTCGGTCCCTTGGACCAACCCTATATATTATATTATATTATATTATGTATAATTATTTTATATATTCAAACCTAAGTAAAATGTTTGTTATATTATATTATATTGAAATGTTCTATCAATAACACTAATAGTAATTTCAATTTAAAACTTTTGTTGAGTATTAATTATGTGTCGTTTGTTTTGTTTTTAGGTATTTAGAAGTTCAAGTGAATTAACAAGATGTGAAGTTATATATTCATGATTTATATGAAGTATTTTGAACTTTTTATAGTTTAATTGTATTTTACTAATAAATTTCAACTGCACTTTGTTTTTCAATTTGTGTCAAATGGTAGAAGTTTTTGAAGAGTAGAGTAGTATTGCGATTCTTACGGTGATTTGCTAGTCAAGTGGTGTGAAACTCATTTTTTGGTTGAGTGAACTCTACATGATCAAATGCAAGAAAACGCTTTTGCATATGATGTTATGAATATTAAAGATAAATGATTACAAGAACTTTCCATCTTGTCCCATATCTCGATGAGCGGTTAGCAAGTACGAAATTTATATTGTGTCATCTTAAATTTGCTAAATATGTATTGGTATTTATAATTTAGTTGCACAATTCTGCATTGTCAATGGACGTGTAATTTGAATTTGTAGGTTTGCTTTTTTAGGGAGTATAAAAAATAAGACGAAAAAAATTATCGATCGGTCGGGTTGACCACGGAACCGGACCGAACCCATTGGGTCGGTCCGGTCCGGTCAGTCTTGGTCCTCGGCTCAATAGGGTCGGTCCTCGGTCCAAAATTGAGGACCAACACAGATTTATGCGGGTTGGTCACAGGGTTAGGGTGGCGGACCAACCCGGACCATGCTCACCCCTAAATTACACACATTGCTCAAACAATCACAAACTTTCTTTACTAAAATATTTAATGGCTAGGCATTCGTTAACAAAATTAATGTGGCGATTAGCATCATTAATATAAGCTGCGATAGAAGAAGAAACTAGAGGCTTTGTCAAAGACCAAAATACTAAATGTAATTTCGAATAATGCCATTACTTCTTGCGACACAAGTTCTAACTTCAAACCCTAGAAACTAATTCTTGGAAAGAACCTAATAACCACCTCAACTAATAATCTTTTAACCTTTACTTTCTCTCTCTTTCTTTTCATTTTTATTTTCTTTCAGAGAGCTATATTTTGGAACTTTGGAATGGTCGAGTGACTAATAGGGACCAATGTATCAGTTTTCAATGATCAAGAACTGGTTACTAGGTAGGGTGATTTCTCCGGTGATTTCTCCTTAAAAGTGACAGACAAAGACCAATGTCATCATGACGTACCAAAGGAAATGATCGAGCAAAACGAATCATTTCAAGTTTCAAATGATAGCAGTTCTGTAGCGATACTCACGTGGTCTGCATGCCTATAATGGGACAATTCCAAAGGTAATGGGCAATATTTTCTTCATCTCCGAAGAGACTTGTATACTCAAGTTGGACATACCCAAGAACCAAAACTCTCTTTAACATCAAAACGCAGCACCAAAATTGGACATGACACCCTGTTAAAGGCCAAAGCGCGTTCAGGGTAGTCATGCCTCCGTCAATCATCACTGATACAAATATCTAACATCAGCAAATCACGAGAATCAACTAATTATCTTCACCATCGGAAACATCCATGGCGTATTTATTCTTTGCGTAATCAATTTTGAAGTCGTAATCGCCGTCCGCAACATCCATTGGGGTTGACTTCGTCTCCTTTTTCCTCCTCTTCTTTTCTGCTTTCTTTGTCTTTGGATTGAGTATGCCTTCTGCTGTGTAGAGTTTTTTATTTTGTCGGCTAGAAGGGGCTTGTCCTGTGGTCTTGTCAGCATCCTCGTCTTCACTACCCATGGACTCATCCTCGCCATCCTTGGCCAAGCCTTGAGGGTCGCGGCTGACCCGTGTCACTGGTTGCGGTTGTTCATCCTCCTGAGGTGCAAATAAGCAAAGAGTGAACTTAACAAGCTTTGCTTCTATTCACTGTTTAACTTTGACTTCTACAATCATGCATTAATGTTCTTTCCTCTCTTTTTTTTTATTTCTTTTCTTTCATTTTGAGTTGAAATCACATTTATGCATTCATAGAATTAAGAATGATCGCACAGCAAGTTGAGAACTTTTAACATGCTCAAGTTATGAATATGTCTGTTTAATAGGCTAATCCACTGAAGCTGTGTTATGAACCTTAAACATATTCTCGTCAAAGTCAAGTGGGCGGCGCGGTGGAACTTCTACAGGATGAAAATCATCAACCGACTGGAGGCTGCCAATAAATGATGATTCACCATTGTAAACTTCATCAATATTGAACTCCTTCCCCAATTCAGAGACAATTTTTGCCTCTGATAATTCCGATTGATTCCTCTCCGGGGGCATAGTGTAATATGGGATTTTACCTGCATTGCATCATTTAGAAAACAAAGATAAAATCTTCTCAATAACATTAACTACATTAACTGGCTTCTCTATGTACATAGTCAACGGAAGTAATTTGCAGCAAATGACAACTAAATACCTTCATTCCAGTCATGCAGAACAATTCTGGCAGTGGCTTCAACATCCACAATGCCACCCTTTTTGAGCTTACCACGAACAGATGCTACCTTCTGTAGAAAGTCCTCAGCTGTATCAAAGCTTGAGATCTTGTAGATTGTCACAAGCACTTTGGCAGGGCAGAGCTTGACAATCTCCCTTACTGTACTTACCAACAAAGTCAATTGATTAATGTCCATTAACAGTGCCCAATTTATGAAGACAATAAATGCACTGCACCATCAATTTCCAATTACTGATGACTACCATTGCACATGCAAAGCCCTTAAATAAATTAAATCAATTTCCTATTAACAGACTTCCATCCAGTGACGACTTCATCATAAGAAAACCAGGGGAAGAACATGCCAAAAAAACCCACCAGGAGAAAATGACACAAACCTGTGATTATCTAATAAAAGCGAATACTTATATTGAACAGACACGATGTGTTCTATCAATGTAGCAATGCCAAATAAAACTTTAACTTCATATCAGAATTGTTTACCTGGACTAATTGGATCATCTAACTTCTCAATACGTTTGCAGTTTCTGAGAGCAATTGTTGCGTCATTCGCTGAAGACCTTAGCATGACTACACCAGGACAGTCCAGCAACTTAACATTCTTATCCAACTGGACTTCTTGCATTGACCTTGTCAATCCTGGAGTGGCGCCAACATTGACAACATGACATCTCTTCAAGCTATTTATCAGACTGCTCTTACCAACGTTAGGCAAGCCAATAACACCCACAGTAACTGACTTCTTAATCTGCAAAAGGACAAGGCAAAGAAGAAGATAAAATCTAGAAAAGCGCAGCAAGGTGGAAGCAGTCCCAGACATAAATAGTCTAAGGTAATTTCAACCAAGGGAGGATCAAATAAAGCCAAGAATGCATTTGTACTGAAGGTGATCGAGTACCTCGTGGCTTCTAGAGTAATTCTTGAGCAATTTAAGAAGAGTTTCTGCTCCAAGACAATCACTGGTTTGCAAAACATTACTCGGTTTTGCAGCCTTTGAAGATTTCCAGCCCAAATTAGATCTCTGCTCTTGCGTGCTACATTTAAAAGCAACTGCTGGCAATTCTTCCCTGAGATACTTGAGCCATTTCTCTACAGCTTCTTTTGGCACAAGGTCTGACAGAAAACATTCAGCAAACAGACTCAGCAAGGATGCCAAAGAGTACGTTGCTTGAAATGTCCAGTGTATATCAACACATGGAAGTAGTTTTCCACAAGATTGTGTGTGTTGATAATAACATCATCGACAAATCGCAATTAATAAATGCTTGATTATCTGGCAAGCATTGGGAAAGTTCATTGACATCCAAAGCTAGTAAGTAATTGAAAGAGCAGAATGAAAAAAATGAAAGCAGTACCAATCTTATTCAGGAGCAACACAATATGCTTATCGTGACCCGCTTTCATCACCATTTTCTCCATATCTACACAACGTGTACCAAGGGGATCCCTAGCATCAAGAACCTCCAAAATGACATCCGAGGCTTCGATGACTTTGACTAATTCCTTGTAGAATGCTCTTTCTGAGTTCTCTGTATTAAGGAGAGATGGCATGAAACAACAAAAGCAGAGATAAAGGAAAGCATAACTGAAAGGGATGAACTGCCACCTGGAACATGTCACCCAAGAACTCCAACAATCAACATACCACGATTTTTCCCAGTATTTGCAATTATGTCACCACCTTTCTCCTCTCCAAGATCCTGTTCTTTTGTCGAAGCTATGTCATCATTCTCCAGCAAGCCCAACTTCCTCTTTTGAGCCTGACATACATAAAAACTAAAACTGTTTAATTGGGACAAAGGAGTGATCAAAAGATACCATGCATCTTAAGTAGTACCCTGAGGGCAAACTCTCCAACAAACGTTATTGTGTACCCACAAACATAAAGTACTTCCCGTTCATATAGGACATATATACACAGCAAGAGCTGCAACAACACCATATAGACAAGACATAGCAAAACAAAGGGCTTTTGGCTGGAAGCTGAACCCAAATTCTGGTCCAAAGCATAGACAGGTTCAACCAGGGCAATTTGCCCCACCATTTTTTCTGAGTGTTGATAGACTGGAACAGACAAACTTTCAAGGAAAGGCGAATAATCCCTAGCTTTATAAGGACTGTCAAATGAATGCAATCACACAGCACTAACGTAAATTGCTGTGATAAGACAGCGAAAACCATGCACGCACGCACATCCAATTACATTAATTGATCAGTTCTACGATTCTCTAGCTAGTCCGCTCTCTCTACCACACTACACCTCCGTTCGGTTCTACGATTCTCTAGCTAATGTGCTCTCTTTAGCACCATATACATCATCCAAACTTCAGGGCACCAGCTAAAAACATTCATAAAATTAATTACCCTCTCTTTGCGGGCGGCCTTCTTCTGCTCCAACTCCTCGAGGGCGCGGGCCCGCCGCTCTTCGAGGGCCTTGAGCTCCTGCTCCTTGAACGGCCAGTCGTTGGGGATGCCGGGGTCCTTCTCGACCTTGCGCTTCTGGTTGAAGCCCAGCTTCTTCGCCTCCTTGGCCTTCTTCTTGTGGTGCTCCTTCACCTTCCTGATGACCTTGTACTTCTTCTTCAGCGGCACCCTCTTGCTCTTGCTCTCTGAAAAAAAAAATCCCAAAGAAACCGACGGTCAAAACCGACGGCGATTTCAGCCTCCTCGAAGAACAAATTGGCTTGGCTTACTTTTGCTCCTCTTCACCATCTTGAGCTGCTGCTACAGATGTCAGCACGAGCTTCGAACCAGCTGAAAAGGAATGGATAAACAGGGAAGCTCTTGCGCTTGGAGGAGAAGAGATGATGGAATGGAAGGTCCAGTCTCTTTCGTTGGGGTTCAGTAACGCTTGCAGGCGGGACTTAGGGTTTATGCCATGGCCGCGGACGATGCAGAGTCGGGTCGGGTTTGGGCCGTTTGCGGATCTTATTTGATGAACTGGGCTCCTGATTCCAACTTCCCTTTTGGGCCTTGGGCGACGCCTAAAGATCATGGAGGAAAAATTGAGAATGAATCGAATCGCATCGAATCGAGATGTTGGATTTCGGTTTTACAATTCTAATTTGAGTGTGTTGGACATTTTTCCGAGCTGTAGGAAAAGGAAATTTATTTTTTAGAAATTCTTGTCTTTTCTTTTTATTTTACCTCATCCTCATTTGCACGTACAAACTTCAAATTCATTTGTGAAATTATTCGTTTAAGTCATCGATTTTAAGGAACATTCTCTTTTTCTATAATTATGGAAAGAACTCATACCGGTATATATGACAAATTTTGTCCCTAAAGTTCCACAAACTAAATTTTAGCCAAATTCATTTTGTATTATTCTACTAATACTTTGGCCATTGTCCCTAATGGTCCTTTGGTAAATATTAACCCTATGAATTGGTTTGTTTTGTGGAAAATGCATTATTTTTGAAAAATATTTTCCAGGTAATTATTTTATAGGAAAATGACTTTATTTTCTAGTATTTGGCTACAATCTAAAAAAGAACTAGTAAGTATTTTCCATATTTTGGTAGGAAAATCTAATAAGGAAAATTATCAAAAAAATCATATTTTTAATCATTTTATGTATAATTACTTTATATTATTATATTTATTTTCTTCTTTCTTTTTTTTTTGTACATTTTGCTTCTTCCTTGGCCAATCGCTAGCCATGGCAATAGGGGCGATGACTGGCCATAAGTAAGCTCACCTAATTTGGCGAGGCCCAAGCTCATTGGTTGAGGAAGAAGCAAAAACAAAAAAGGAAGAAAATAAAATACTTAAAAATAAAAAAAATTCAAATTTTAAATTAATTAATTAATTAAATTCGATTTTTTTTTTTATAAGAACAAATGTTTCATTTACAAGGACCTAAACCCAAGCACTAAGAACTTATGCATGGCCTTTATGGACTGAGCCTAAGGGTCAAGACTAGAGCTTGAGTGTTGAGCACCTAAGCAAACTTAAGTTTAGGTGTCAAGGCACTAAGTATGAACATTAGGTGTTTGAGCCTGACCTCAATGGACTGGCGTGGGCATTGGGGTCCAAGCCCAAGCACTAGTTCCCGAGGCCAACCTCGATGAATTCAAGAACCAACATTAGGGATTTTGCATTCAAACATAGAGTTTTTGATCAAAGTGTTGATACTATATTTTGGAAAATGTTTTTCAATTCTTTCTTAGAGAATAATTGTCCATTGACTAATTTTTCTAAACAAGTCAAATAAGGAAATTATTTTTTTTTCAAAAAATGTTTTCCACAAACAAACAGAGAATATATGTTGTTTCTAGCTTAATGTCATATATGTTATTTATCTATACCTAAAAACTAGGGATTAATACTATGAAAATCTCAAACTAATATACTTTTGACAATTTTACCCTCATTTACTATTAAATTGCCAAGTTGGTATCAATTTTGGGTTTTATCCTTTGTTTGTTAAGGGTGTATCAATTTGGGTTTTTTTTTATTGATATTAATCCAATTTAAATGAGAGTTTAATTTGTTTGGGTGTCTTCATGGTTAAAAAAAGAGGTAAATTTGTCACGTGTATTAATTGAGCATTTTTGGTAAAAAATTTAATTTGGGATAAATTTATCATAAGTGTATAAATTTGAGAATTTTCATCACATTAACCCAAAATTATTTACCACTCTTTTGTTTCTTATGACCTAAACACTCCAAATATATCTTGATTTGAAAATTTGAATTACGCCCACTAAATGCAAATCATAACCCACTAAATTTACATATTTTATTTAGGGCGGAGCCATACTTTTACTTTCTCTACCGTTCCTGTTTTTTTTCTCTATCAAAAAAGAAAACTATAAAATGGTTTTTTTTTTTTCTGGTCGATTGTCATGGAGTGCATGATCCAACATGTTATCGACCTTAATTTTTATGCATTTTCAACGCGCATTTTCAGAATGCATTACCTATAAAATTTTATCATTTTAGTCTTGGAGAATCCAATTTCGATTTTTTTTTTTTTGAATCACGAATTGTCCACAAAATCGTAATCCCCGCAAAAATTTTTGCACGCATTTTTACATAAAAATAAAAAATAAAAACACAGCACCAAAAGCTCAGCTCATGATCTTATTTTCCCGAAAACAATAAAGAAAATAAAATTTCAAAGCCAAAGCGAGACGGCATCGGGGCCGTCTTTTCCGTCGTCCACCACAAACTCCAGCCGTTTTCCGGTTGTTGTTTTCATAGTACACTTGCAGTCCAGTACAGCCCGGATAGAGAGAGACGAGACGCCTTTCTCCTTTCTCCTTTCTCCGTTTTCCTTTCGATGATGCCACCCCCCAAAAAACAAGGAACGCACAAATCCAATCCTCCCTTTATCCCCTTCCCTCGCCGCCCTAATTCCTCCGTTCCCTCCCTCCCTCTCCCTCTCCCTCTCCCTCTCCCTCTCGCTCTCTCGCTGCCGGTAAGCGCGCTCCCGTGCTTCGTTTCCCGCCGTGGCGGCGCCGATCGATTCGCTCGGGGGCGGTTTCTCTGACGCGATTCTCGGTGTTTGTAGGGCTGATCCGGTCCTCCGGGAGTGCCGGAGCGAGCGAATGCGCTGATCGAGGGGGGCGCTCCGGGGTTTTCTCTCGCCCGATGGCGGCTGCGGCGGCGGCTGCTGCGGCTGCGGCGGCGTCGTGCACCGAGCTGCATTTGCGCGGAGGTGCCGTCAACGGAGGAGGCTTCGACCGGAAGTTGCGTTTTAGGTATTCCGCTCTGCGTTTCGCGAGTCGTTGAAGAGTGGAAAAACTCTGCAGTAATGTCAGTGAATTAGTGCGGCGGGTGATGCGAGCACCGTTTTTGTCTCTGGTTTGCTAATTCGTGTTCCGAAGTCGGGGATAATTAGTGTTTCTGTCGGTACGGATTTTGATGCCATTAGAGTGTGGAATCCGCTGGGGGATGGTTTTTCGCTCTTATGTTCGAGTGCCTTTTGTTGCAGGAGGCGTGGCTATGTGAGCAGTGATGTTATCCGTCTTCCGAGAGGTGGAATTCGTGGACTTAGTATTGGCGCTGCAAAAAGAAGGCTAGATTTTCAGCAGAAGGCATCGTCCGTCGGCTGTCGTTGCGTGGCTTCTCTCGTGGACTTTGATGGTGCAACGGCGTTGGAGTTCACGACTATGGTTGATCAGGCACTTCTAATGGCGAGTATCCTTCTTACGTACATGGCTGGAGTTGTTCCCATTGGGAAGCCTAGATTTTCTCCTAGAAGGATCATTTCTGATGATGGTGCCATCGATGAAGGCCCAACCATGTCTGGTAGGTAAGGTTAGACCTCGAAAAGATTCCAAGGTCTATCTTTCATTTCATATATTTACGTCTTATGTATTGTTTCTACCTTCAGCTGTTTTTGTTTTGTATTGCTAGATTTTGCGTATTATTCCCTTTTCCCTGATGGGTTCGTGTAATTTTCTGCTTGCAGTGATGTAAAAGTTGACTACCACTGTCAAAAGTGCGCTTGGGATGTAATAAAAGGAAAACTTGTGGAATCTCTAGAAGCCATTGACCATGCCAGTGTTTCAGAAGATACAATTCAAGAGTTGGAAAAGCTTCATGCAAAAAAACCTTTAAGTTTGAATGCTATCGCCAGGGGTCCAAGACTACGGCTGGTTTGGGCTGTTCTTACGCATCTTGAGAAAGAGGCAGGCACTGTCTTATTTGTTACATTATGCTACAGTCAGAAGCCTCAAGTCACTTTGCACTTCCCAGAAGTCGCTATTTCAGCTGAAATATGTGGCTGTGTTGTGACTGAAGGATTCACCAATGTTATCTATTTTTGCAGGTGGACAGTATCCCAGAAGGTTTTGAAAATGGGACTGTGGAAGATTGGTTGGTTCTGTTTTCTGGAATCATACAGAGTTCCTCTCGCCCTGTCTGTGTGGCTTGGCTAGACAACGAACTTTCTGAAAGAAGTAGCGATGTAAAAGAGGTGCCTTCCAAGTTATTCAACTCAGTGTGGGTAGACATGCACTCTCACGTGCATGCATGGGTTTATTCTAATGTTTAACTTTCAAGTTGATTGATGCCCCGTTCTTCATCTTTTCAGGCACTAGTTACTTTGATTCTCCAGAAATTAGAAGGAGACAGCACCGTACTTCAGAAGATCAGGAGATTGGGCAAGGAGGATCTTTTTGCAGAATTACTCTGCTTTTTAAAGTTTGGTTCCCTCAGGTAGATGGTGCTCTTTGTTGGTTGAAGTCTTTAATGAAATTAAGCTGAAAGCATACTTGAAACTGCCAACATGAAATGGTTAGTTCAAGAAAGATGCGAACTAGTTAAGATTGCTGGTTCCTGGAACCTGAGATGAAGTCGAAAACATAATCTCGAACTCTTTCAATGTTGGTGATACTTTAGTGGATTAAGGAAGATGCCTTAAACTTTATGGGTTATGATGGGCTTCAATATATTGTCTTGTTGACAGTGGCGTGGGCTTCACAGGTCTTCTATTTGTCATGGAAAAAAGTCACCTCAGTAGACAGTCAAAATAATTTATCTTTAATACCAAATAACAGTGTCTACCTATGATGAATTGCTTACAATTTCCAATTTGCTATGTTCCATAATTCTGAGCCTGGAAGCGAAGTAATACGTAGTTGGAAGGCATTTACATAGAGTAAGACTGTATATCTTGTTTTCCTTTACATGTAGGGCAGAGCAATCTCAATGTGCTCTCTTCTGTTCTTTTTTTCCCATTATTATGAGCTATACATGCTTCTTTGCTTCCTGCCGCCTTTTTTTGCTTTCTTACAACACTAAGTTCTGCCTTTCAGCATCATTGTTATCTCTTTTCACAGCACTTCATTTGCAGAACTGTTGGGATGCATTCTAATACCTCTCTCATGGACTCGCAGGAAGGATTGCTATTACAACAGTTGCTTGTTTGTCTCACAGGGGATTTCCATTTTAGAAGATCTGGTAATTGCAATAGCAGATGGCGTTGCAAGTATCTATCTGGAACTCATCTCCGTAGATGGAAATTTGTCAAATGAGATGAATAATTTGGATTTGGCTCTGTGCTCTTTGTCAACCCGAGCACTTCAAAGATTACGTAATGAGGTAATGTGTTTAGTATTTTGTTGCAAATGGAGCAAATAAAGCCTTTCCTTTGAGGTGGGTGGCGGAGAGTGTGTTTCTCCACTTAAAAGTTCTTTGTTGATTATGCATGTTTCCCTAAATAGACAGGCATTTTCCTTTTCTTTTTTCTTCTTGGTGATTGGTAGGTGTTACATGGAAAGTGGAGTGATGTGATCTTCTCTCTTTCCATTTTACATCCTCCCAACTATTGCTTGTCAGACAATAGGAGCAAGAATAGGTGGTCCCAGACTGTGGCTTATTGGTTCAGAGGGATGTTTTTAGCATTACGTGTGCAAGCTTTATCCTAGACTTAATGGTCTGAATGGGCCACTATTTTAATGAAAGCCCATAGCAACCCAGCAATTCTTTCATTTGTCTACAATGAATTGCATACTGGATGAAATTGACATAAGGGCCTAATCCTAAATGGTCGAGGGAAATGGTGGGTAGTGTTATATCTTTGCACCTTTGGTAGTACAAATGGAATAAATAAATACAAATGTCACAACAGAGAAAAGAAGGCAAAAGAGAGCATTTCTTGGGCCTTGAATTGTTTTTCAATTTGCTTTTTATTATTATGGAAAGTGAACTGTTGATTTAAACAATATTTTGGTGTTTTCTTGGGACATACTTGCGACACAAAATTTGAGTATATGCATTTGGCTTGTTAAGTGTTCTTAGTGGTTTCTATATGTGGACCACTGAAGATTTAAGCATGTTTTGTTTAGGCATTATATATTTTCTTGTTATCTTCTTCGGACCATATGCTGTATATTGCTGCATTTGTTGATTTTGTTTTTCCTATAAGAAGATTTCCACCTAATTTAGCCTTTGCTTTTCACCAACAGGTGGCTTTGAACCTGTGGTTGCATCAAAACATAGAGGCAGTGGTTTCAATGTATGAGGATCGCTTTGACCTCCATATACTCCAAAGTCAGCCTGTTGAGGAACCAAGCAAAAGCATCTCAGAAAATCTTGGTTGGTGGGACAAGTATTTTGGGAAGAAATCTGGAACAAGGACATCTCTGCTTCATCATGTCGTCATTGGCCATTTTTCAATGCCTGTGAAACGAACAAAAGAACTAAGGGCCCTAACAGGGTGGTGAGTTCTTTCTATGAAGGTCAATTTTTTGTTTTGTACTCTGGCAAATTTGGTCTGACCATTTGTATGCTGGCCTTTTAGATATCTTGCAATGAGTTGTCGATACCAAAATACTCTTCTTTATATGCCCTTGTTTTAATTGAATAGCCTGGTGGTTTTCCTTATCTTAGATTAGACATATGAGTAAATGCAAAATAGTCTATGAGAATTTGATCTCCATGAGTATTTTTAGAATACAATGTAGAGGCAGGAGTGGATGCGAAATCTACTTGAAATTGTCCACAAGGAAATGTTGAACTAACTCAAGTTGATTGGAAGAAGCACACTGTCTCTAAGCGGTTCAATTGACATGAAGAGATGTGTTAGAAAGTGCAACCCAAAATTTAAGCTATTAGGTGGAGGGGACTGCATGTATATAAGGCCCACGTAACCCTCTGGACAAGTGATGTGGGATACTTTGGCAAGATGGTTTGAATGAATGTGAGTCGTAGTAAATAGAGGTAGTTTGGTAATTGATTAGGCTAAGTAGCACTTAGAATGATTCTGATCAACTCTTCTCATCTATTGAATGGCATGTGGTTTGATAATATTACCATCCATTACATCTGAATATCCTAGACATGGCTGAACATCTAAACTAGAGCAACTGAAAGTAATGCTTCTCTCGTCTTCTTATTTAGTCATTCCAAGTTATATCTGTAGTACTGAAGCTAAGAAATGAGTTCAAGACATGCTAGGGGCTGAGGTGGTGAATTGAAACTACTGATTCAGGTCCTTGATACATCTAGTTGTCAGGCCAATACTTTATATTGGTAAACATTGGATTATTAAGTCTGACAAAAGAGATTAAAGTGGTTATGTCTCTTATATTGGTACAGACATCCACTCTAACAGTTGCTACATAAGATCCATCCGATGCTCCTTTTAAAGGAGACCTAGTCTTATAATGTTAAGCGCAGCAAAAGATCAGTGAAAGTGATGCGGGAGCATAATGCACTATACTCCAATTGTATGCAACTAGGCATGTGACTGAATAAGTTGGATGGCTGAGATTTGGATTTTTTTTTTCTAAGATACCGACCACATTTAAAAAAATAAAAATAAATTACATTCTGCTTAATTCACCATTAATTTTGGTTCATTTCTGCCATCTTTTGCTTCTCCAACTATGATGTCTTTACCATTGTCCTATGGATTGTGAATGATTTATGTGTTTTAACGCAAAAATCTATACTCTGGGGTTGGTGGCCTCTCTTTCAGGACGTACAATGCTATATGAGGATATAAATATCACTCAATTCTTGGCTGGCATTTTTCCGAGTTTGTTACATTCAAACTTCAAAAGGCTAGTTCCTGCATATGGGCCTTTGCTTTGTAAATTTGATAAATCAGTTTCTAGGTGAAAAGGTCAAGATTAATGTGTTTCCCCCATATTTCTTTGCACGGTGAAGTTAGTCTGGGTCCATAAGAATCTTTCAATGTGGTGTGCTGATAATGGGGTATGTGGGGGCCTAAACGTTTGCAATATTTCAGCTATTATAGCATCTGACACATGTATTAGCACTGCACCATCTACTAGTATGATTCGGTTTAACACTACTGGTGTGATTTGAGGCACAGCTACCTTTGTATGAGTGCAGACATGACTGGTTGTTCAACTTTCTAAACGCAGGAGGTACTACTTCAGTCTATTTCTCGAATTGTCAGACATAACTGCGCCGGTTATCAGAACCTTCTTTAAAAAAGTCAGTGATGCTATATCCTTCTTCCTCGTCTGCTTGATCGGGAGATCGCTGGGACTCATCTACACTGGAATTAGGCAGTCCCTTGGGTGGAAGTGAGGCGCTGTTCTGACAATTTTGTTTTGCAATTTTCCTCAACTAACATTCTTTCCTTTAGGTGGTATTATTGGTTCTACTCCAAAGTCAAGAACGATCACTGATGTGGGCTTTCTTGCACACTCCACAAATTTTTTATCGCATGGGACCATTTTAAGCGATTCTAATACACTTCGAAAATCTTTAATTGTGCCTGCCATATAATTGAAATCTCCCTCTCCCTCTCTCTCTCTCTCTCTCTCTCTCTCTCTCTTCCTTTTGGTGGACAGGCAATGGAAACTTCAGGACGCCAGGATCCTTTTATAAAACGAAACTTCTGTCGGACGCTATATCCCGTTACTGGGTTTGACCGGGCGCCAGATGTTTCTGGCACCAAGGCAATGCCATGTCTGTATACACTTTAAAAAGTTAAAGAGAGGTCGCATTGTGTTGCTTTGCTTCGTCGAGACCCAGGTACACTTCAGAAACAGAGCGCCTAAGGAGGAGCTACATGGGCTTTTGTCCCCTCTCTACAGGAAACTGCTTTAAAATTCTTTTGTTTCGTGGGGTCAGAAACTGCTTTAATTTGAAATGCACATAAGTCACATGTTTCGCCCTTTCCCCTTTTCATAACTGCTGTGCATGAATATTTTCTAGAATAGTCTCTCCTAATTATATTTGTATTAATTATTTGACAAACTATACTACTGTAGGCAAGATGAGACAGTCAAAGATTATGCGACTAAGATGAGGTGGCAGCGGATTTCTCGCTAAATAATTTGATTATATTTTATTGGTTTGGCTTGATTAAAGGTGGGAGGAGAGACATCAATCACTAGCTGGATTGATGGTAATACTTTCTAAAAGATCATGGAGGATAAAAAAACAAAGAAGCAAGTTTGGGAAGATGATTTTTGTGCCCTACCATCTTTACATGGAAATCTCTCTTTTTGCTCAGAAACTTCTTATTGCACGCCAATCAATTCCCGGTGTCTCCATCTTTATGAAAAGCAAAGCAAATAAAAAACATCCCCCACTTTAGAACAAGGTCCACACCACCTATTAAAAAAAAAAACTAATTTAGAAAATTTAAGATAAAACACGCTAAGATCAAGTGAAAGTCCGTCCTAGCTCACTCAATTACACGAAGTAGTAAGCACTAGGGTTTTCTTTATGCTAAGCCGTTCCTCTATGGAATGCGAAGGCGGTGAATCGTGGGTTTTTGTCTATGAATTATTTCCGCGCTTAATGGAATCTAAATGGCTGATAATCTTACACCGGCTAATCATTTTCACCCTTTTCTTTAGGAAGAAAAAGTCCAAAAATTAAATAAAGGAGGAAATTAACCTTTTACTATTCAATCCAACGTTCCCCTTTTTCGGCCTTGGCCTGTGTATCCATCCACCGCTCGCAAGACGATGCTGTACACCGTTCTTACGTTGCTGTGGGAGCGATCATAGTACAATCATCAGATTTATTATGAGACATATGCTCGTGGGTCTTCGAAAGTAGGACCACACGAAAATGGTCTCGGCTACTTTCTAAGTCTTCACCTTGCACGTTTCTCCAGTGAAAGCAACCTTGCACGAGACCGGACAGGCAAATGGAACTGCTAAAGATCTGATTTCTCTCGATTCTTTCAGATACGGGACCTGATTTTCTTCTAAAAAAAGAAAAAAAAAAAGGGAAAATGAAAACAAAAGTATGGTCACTTTTCCTTTTTTATTTATTCTACTTTTTATTACTCTAGGCTAACTAAGCTTCTTCAGTTTTTTTCACTGGGAGACACTCAATGTTGGATAATTTCACCGTCGTTGCATGATTGAAGGTTTAGATTAGTTCCATCGCTAATCAGATATATTTTTTTTTTTTTTCACGAAAAGCTCATGGCATGTATGGAAATATGTGCTTAGAGGATGGACAAAGATATGGAAAACTTTAAATTTAGAACATCCGAAATTTTGTAAAAAATTATTGTCAATTGTTTTAAAATTTCAAATAATTAGATGAAGGCCAATTTAATGTTTAGATATTTACCGATGAGAATAACTATATGTTTACTTAAAGAATCTGAATGGTTACATCAGTCCAATAAACTGAAGAGAATAATAGCAGGGTGGCTCTTTTTAACTTTGTCGCCTTTATAAACTTTCCTATTGAGTCATTGACTGCCATTCTTTAAACGAAGAATCTCTTATCTGGCTGAGCAAATTTGTAACCTTCTCTCTGGATCCAGAGGTGAGACTGAGACGTAAGGATGGTGACCCATTAAGCCACGCCAGAAATGAATCGATTTACATATATTAAAAATCTAATTATTATAAAGGATGGTTTAAAGCTTCCTTTTTTACTTTTGGTCGGTAAGGTTAAAGTTTCTTATCAGCTTGTATCAATTAGATCTTTTTGGTAGGAATATGTTTTAAATGATGGGTCATTTAGCTGTTAAAAAATGGAGATATGATTGGATTATTGCAATATGTCATACAACATTATACTGTATACTCTGAGGAGAGACCACGATCCCCCATCAAATTGATGATCTTTTGACTCAAAATGTCGAGTCTACACCTAATGATATTTTGTGTATACTTATTCGTGGATTTGAGCGTTTTGTCCTGGTAATTTTTTTTTTCCTCCATGAATAAAGCTGGTTACAATTCAAAGAACTCGTTAAGTCGATCAAATGATCCAAAAAGGATTCCAAGTAGTCTCCTCACCTCGACTCTAGCACCTCTTTCAACGAAGGGGAAAGCACATGCATGCAAGTGAAAGGTACAAGTTGATATATATGTGTATGTATGTAAAATTATTGGGACTTCCTCTTCCCCAAGATTTGACTAATGTATATAATCTTTGACCAGAATAATAAAAAAATAATTAAATCCCTAAAGCACCTGAAAGCTTGCCTAAAATCTATGACAAATATTATAATTAGGGCAACGGAAAGCTCCACAAGAGGAATTATCATATACTTTATTAAAGGAGAAAAAGAGAGGATAGGTATTACGTAGCATGCATGGTCTTGTACGGTCTAGCATATTTATTGTGGAATATGACTTTACGGTATCCAATGGCACTGGGCCGGTGAGAAGTGCCTTTCAATTAAACTGTATAGCCTGCAAAAATTGACTCTCTATCAATAAAAAAGAAAAAAAAAGAGAGAATTCATATGCATGACTTGCGGTTCCCATACCATTTAGGGTTTTTGCAAGAATGCGTGTTTAAATTTGATGCTTTCACTCAAACACTGGACAACCCACGATTTCTAATCCATGTTTACTTATGTTAATTATATTAATACGTACAATATATGTATACAAAAAATGATGAGCTTACTCGAAACAATGTTTTTTTCTTCTACAACGTAAAAATGCCAGTTGGGCTAGTCGTATCAGGAGTGGGTTCGATTAGGCGGCCAACTTGCTCCAACCAAGAACTTTACAGCAAGGGATGTCCTAACACAGCACTAAACGAGGATTGACTTCACTAACTTCGAAACCTAAATTCTTTCAAAAAAAAAAGAATCACGTTTTTGTCAAGAGGTGCTCTTGAAGAACCCAAAAAAGCAGCTGAGAAGAAGTCACGAGGTGCTAATTTCTAGGGTTCTCCCCAGATCGATTCCACTTGGGAGTGTGAAAGGAACAACGTCAAGAACATAAACCCTTTGAAAAACGGGTTACATGATTACATGCTTTTTTCAAAAGTGATGCCTTGCAACACCCAAGAACTTATTCCTTCGGAATTTCCATCTCCAGAATTGGGAATGGAATTCGTTGAATGACAGAAAAGTCACCTAATTGACAAGTTATGTGTTAGACAGAAAGTCTTCAAAGCATAACATATTCTTTGTCGATAACATAGTTTGCCTCATTTTTAATCTAAGTTTTTCTTTGTCCATACATTTTTAATTTAGTTCAAGGAATTCCTTTCCTCCATGTCCCACTCATCTTTTTGTTATTCTATTCCCTTGATTTTAGCTCCCGGACATGTCCAAGATCTAAACCTAGTTAATCAATTAGATGCATTCTTTGGTTCCGATTTTGCCCCACTTGACTCCTATATGTAA
Organism: Eucalyptus polyanthemos subsp. polyanthemos; assembly: GCA_017140185.1. Classification (NCBI taxonomy): domain Eukaryota; kingdom Viridiplantae; phylum Streptophyta; class Magnoliopsida; order Myrtales; family Myrtaceae; genus Eucalyptus; species Eucalyptus polyanthemos. The sequence continues at coordinate 44,328,567 of CM029467.1, forward strand.
CCATGTAAAACACACTGCACTTTAAAATTTTCCGATCTTCGTGAAATTAAACTTACTCTGAGATCCCAAAACTGATTCGTGAGTTCACCTGACTGCAAAAGGAAGAATAATACATGTGCAAATACATATAACCTCTTTTTAGGTCGAAAACATAGGCAAAGGAAAACCATTATCATGGTTAGCCAGAAAATACAAGCTCTTACGCACCTAAAATTCTACCATCATATTAAGACCAGTGCAACGGTCTTTCGCTATGATCACAACTTGTTGACAATTTGGGTCAGAACACTTAGTATGTGACATTGGTTTTGCCACTCAACAACATACTAAAGGAAATTACCAGAAAAGTTATAAACCTATTGCACTTATGTCAATCCAATTTTAAATCTTTCAATTTGACTTATTTAGTTTTAAGCATTTTGACGATTTGTTTGCCATAAATTACTAATATGGACACCAGCCAAGTCATGTAGTATGTCTTGTGTTGACATATTTAAATTCTTTTCTTTTCTTTTTTCTTTTCCTCACCAAGTTTGAGGAGAGTCGCCCTCATTGACCTTGCAGCCCTTGCCCAATGGCCAGCAAGGGTTGCTGAGTCTTGTCTGTGGTTGATGAGGGTTGATTGGCCTTCATTGGGCTTAGAAGAAAAAAGGAAAGTAAAATAAAAAATATAAAAAATTATAAAAATTATCAACGTCAGCATGGTGCGATACCATGTAGGATAATTGACATTTACGTTAGTGATTTTCCACAAAAAAATTGGACAAAATGACAATATTAGCAAATCATTAAAAGATATGTGACTACATTGATCAAATTAAAATTTTTATGATTAACTTAATTGAGATACAATAGTTTTATAACTCTTTTGATAATTTCTCTCCCTATCTATCATCATAATTTCATCATAATTAATTTCTTTTATCATTGCTTTTGTTATATGGGGGGTGGGGGTCAGCTGATCATCATTTCATAAAAGGTGGCATAGTCCTCCTTGGTCGAAAAGCATTCCTGATTTCCAGGGTTCTCAGCAAGATCGAGAATGGTATAATATTATTCCACTAATGTCCACTTATTTGACTTTTAGCAGCAAGGATTGTCATGGAAGATTGCAAACCCACCACATGGGCGTGTCAAAGAATGAAAGACATCGCCTGAGGTGAAAAACGAGATTGCTTTTCCTCCTTCGAACCTCTTCGATTGTGGTGAATTTAACCATGAATTTGTCTAAATGCAAACGGACAAGCCAGTGGAATACATCAACAATCCACGCATGCATATGCACATGCACATAGGTGTGAAAAAGAGTGGTTTAGACATTGCAAAGTAGGTGAGATGTTCATATCATCCGTGTCTAATCTTCTCATTTTCTCTTTTATCGTTTTGGCCAATTAAATCTTTTTCAAACTGTCGATCGCAACCTCTCTTGCCATAAACTCACATTAATGAGAACCGCAACTTAGATATTTCGGTATAAATATATAAGCACAAAGCTAATCTTTTTATTTACTTTTCCCTAAAGATATTCAATATGAATGCGCATAAAGCATATTTTCTTTTTCTTTTTCTTTTTTGCTCGATAATGATAAGACACTGATTTGTTGAAAAAGTTGTAAATCCCTCAAAATGACGGGTTTGTCCTCGACGTACAAAATCTCTGTTAGATCATGTAGCGAGGGTTCTGTAGGGGACCCATTCGTCACCCACCATGGGAACATCCACGTCCCTTTGGCCTTTCTTCATTCACGATGGAGAAGAGAAGCAAATCTTTCTTATTTGATTTTATTTTTACGGTGAACAGTATGCTTTGTTTTCTGTGCCATTTTTTTTTCTTTTTTAAAACTATTTTTTGTTTCCAAAGAAACAAAATTTCCTCCTGGACCCACTCGCTCCTTTTTCTGAGCATTATTTGCTCATGTTCACAATTACTCAACGTATAAGTCAAAGAAGGTTATTTTATTATATGTTTTACATGCTTTTGATGTCTTAATTGGCCGATGCACTTGATTGAAAAGGAGGATTGAATCAATCTTAGCCCCACACCCACCTGAATGTTTTTATTTAAAACACCAGCATTACCAAAAAGGTTATAGTCCTAAATGAGGTAGGTTAATATCAAATCCTCACTCCTAAAAGAAATTGAGGTTTAAAGAAAACATTTACACAATGAACAGATCCATATCAATTGGGGAGTGGCATAGGCATGAATTACAAAAGTAAAGGGTGCCGATATCATAGAGGCTTAATAGGAGGCATTGACTAGCCAAAGGCCATTAGGGCATGATGTAGACTCGGAAATGGAGATAGCAAAGAATATGACTAACCAAAAGATTGGTTGGAGCACATAAAGAAGAACTGAAGAATGCCGTAGTGAAAATAATTAAAGTCTTTTAGTAATAGACATTTAACTAGAAAAAAGAGAGAAAAGACAACTTATTCCCGTTCAATTTGAAGTTCGCTAATTTTGTATCATAAATTAAACGAATGTCCTTATTTGTTATGACTATCAAACTTTCACTAAATTTCCAAAAAAAAAAAATGATATTTTCTTATTTCAATTCTCACATTCTTTCGAGTATCATGGGATTATTCACCCAATTAATTGCAAGTCATCAATCGTCATGAAATTCATTCTTATTTTTGAAAAATATTATTGTGACGGTGTTTAATTGTGTTTGCAAACTCCCTTTTTGGGATATTCATATGAGTTTTAACTTGCATCTAAACTAATCTATGAGTTAAATGGGATATTCATATATCAAGATAAGAAATCTCTCATAAAAAAGCATTATTTGCTGAAATTTTAAAGTGCTTGATTTTGATATTTCATAATTTTGGTGGTCAAGTTATGCTCTAAGAGCCTCTCAATATATATATTTTGTGCATATGTGCGTTTTGTATTGATTTGATAGAAGCATAACTCATGATGTCAATTGATATAATTGTTACATGGAAAAAATGCATTTTGATTATTAAGTTACCTTCAATGCCACAAGATTTTCCAACATTATGATGGGTGGATTTTACCAAAGTAGTTGGTTTAGATAGTCATATATCTCAAGTGCAGCCTCAACTTTATCGAATGGCCAATTTCCTTGCCATCCAACATTCGGTTTTCAAAGCATCCGTCAAATTAAAGAGAAGTGAGAATGACCGTAATGCTAGCATAATGTTGATATTTCTCCATGAAGTTCCATTTTTCACTTTCTATGCAAAACTCGATTTTCAATTGATTTAATTGAAAGTTTACTCCCCCTCTCTCTCAGCAACTCACCCAATTCCTCTTTTCTCTTTCGAATATTCACATACTCAAAAAAAAAAAAGAAGGTATATATAAGCTACTATAAAGGAGAAATTTAGATGTTAACAATGGAACTATTCCTTGAAATTTTTTACCTTGTAAAAAAAAAAAAAAAGAACAGCAAGTCCTACTGACCTATAATCTGTATATTGTGGACTAAAGCGAATGAGACAAGAAAACATGACTTGTGCTCGATAATTTATGTTCAACAACAAATGACACGCGTCTCATTAATTTAATTATCGATTAGTGGCTTTTTTTTTTTTTTTTTTTTTTTCATTAGTTGTTTCCAAGTCAAAGAAAGATTATAAATCTTTCGGTACCGTCCAAGCAAGAAAAGCCAACACCTCTCCTTCCGCACCTCTCCCCCTTTACTTTCGAGTGCCCACTGTCTTTTCCTTTCAGGATGCTTTTCCATTTTTTTTTTCAGATTTTACGGACTGGACCAATTTGACTCCTTATAAATATAAAATATAATAAGCTATACTATACACATTTGCCAGCTTCTTTGGGAATATTTACTCTAATGCCCCTCTCCTTTCTCGTAATTTTAGCTTCTTGCCATATATGTATTCACATGCTTGTTGCAACAGATGTGGAGATGAATGTCTTTCCCTGGAGAAATGATTAACGAGTTAATATCTATTCCTACTATTTGAATTTTGTTTGGCTGAGTCTAATGTGTTAGTGGCTGTAGAGAGGTGTAATCATTGAATTGGATCCCAAAAACATGCATGGATCGAGGTCCCATCTTTTCAAACCTCAAGCAGCGCAGATGCTTGACAACGATCACACGTTGACAAGCTACCAAATATGTACGTAAATGTCTTCAATAATCCATAGGAAAGACACTGCAGATCTTAGCAAAAGAATGCTTTCCTTTGTGCTGAAAACAGCATTTCTCTTGTAGGAGGGCAAAAGGTTTGCCCTCGTTACTTGTCCGGTGCGTTGAGAAGAGTTGTCCTTATCACTCGTTTAGGTTACCATAGATCAGATATCTAGGCTAAGAGAGCATCAATAGGTACAGAACATGTGAAATTTGAATAGAAAAAAAGACACTTAGTGAGACATAGATTAAGTGGCATTATTGCATGAACCGGGTGCATGTATGTCCTCCAATCCATTCGCATCGAAAAGATAAGTGGGGTTCATTGGTTTTTACATTACATTCATTCAATTTGATGGTTCAAATAGACTTAAGTTCTGCCTAAAAATTGTGTTAAAATAGATGGTAATATGAAAAGTTTATGCATAGTGCGTGGAATAAATATGTGCTAATTTAAAAAGACGCATGTCATCCATCTAAAGCAGCATGTAGCGAATATAAACTTCGAAACTAATTTCTTACCCTCGCGACACAGGAAACCTAGAACTTAGACCAAGGGCAATTTGGGTAAAATGAAGCACTTATTCCCCGACAACCTTTCACATACACTTCAAATTGCTAAGTTGGTCTTTTGGAAGGGTTCTCTTTCAACACACTCAAATGTGTACCGAATTTCAAAACCTCCCTTCCTTTCGCTTTTGCTGAAGTTTCTTTCCTCTCTCTTCCCTTCCTCTCTCTCTCTCTTCTCTCTTCTCTCTTCTCTCTGAGCCTTCAATTAGCCTTGGGTGCTCTGGTTCATGGATATTGATCTCTTGTGGGCTATTGGGGGGTGGTTTCTATTCTTTGATTGCATGGCAGCTTCTTCTTCTTCTTCAACATCATCACCGCTCTCGGAAAGCCACACAAAGCTCAACCATCTCTTCATCGGCTTCTTCCTCGTCCTCTCCCTTCTCAGCTTCGGGTTCCTTGTATTGATGACCCGACCAATGGACCATGCCGAAAAGCCGTCACTTGTGCCCTCCTCCTCGTCATTAATCATCACTCGAAGGCTTCTCCTCTCATCATCGGATCACTCCATGGAGTCATCATCTTCATCGTCATCTTCATCTACTGTGAGCTTCCACCCTAAGAAGGCCAATAAGCGCAAGGCTCCTTCGCGACAATTTGCAGCCGGAGCTCACGAGGTCCCGAGTGGTCCGAACCCAATATCAAACCGATGAATTAGAGCCAAGCATGGGTGGGATTCATGGAAATGGGACGGAGATGCATGGAAGAGCGATTAGAAGTGAGAAGCTATTGGCTTTGTAGTTTACTGTTTCCAAGTCAGCCATTAATACTGCTTTGTCTTCAGTGAGAGGGTTTGTTAATTACTTTCTAGTATCATCTCGTCTCTAGTCTCTGGTTTCTTTTTTGGTGTCGCTCTCCCTTTTTGTTTTCTATAAAATGTATAGCAAACATATACTCTTTGATGGTATATCTTATTTGAATGTTTTATATAGATTTGCTTTCCGTGATAGATGAAGCTGGAGGAGGGGATAAAACTTGTGAAACTTTATTTGCTATATTTGATCAGACAGAGAAAAAGGAGCACATACAGGTGCATGACATCGTCATTTCAGGTGTTGAAATTTATGGCCTTGCCGTCAAAGCATGTGCCATTCTAGCTAGTGAATCTACGAATGGGCCAAAAGAAAGAACTGCCCAGTGATCTTTATAGTCTGTAGAGCATAACAGAAATTAATTGGGTTTGCTCTCTTCCCCTCTCTGAGCTTCCTTTCCTTCTCTTCAGAGGTCTAAGGGAGGGATGGAGAGAGAGAGAGAGGGGGGGGGGGTGTTAGGGTTACTGCTCTCGCTAGAGAAAACTTAAGCACATGGCCTGGGAATTGTTATTAGATTGTGGAGTTCTTGTTTTAAGGAATTATAATGCAAAAGTTTAAATTTTCAGCTAAACAAAGGGCAAACTTAGGAGGGCAAACAAAATGAAGCAAACGACAGTAGAGGAAGAAAGAAAATGTATGGTTCCCCGGGGAGGCTGCATGAAGTTTCCTGCATTATTGATGTTGTCTGGGGTTCAAGAAAGAGGCTTTCTTTCAGAGAGAGAGAGAGAGAGATAAGAAGGGAATCTGAGCCACAACAAGAAGGCAATGTTGTCAGAGAGAAGTGTATGTTTTGCAGAATTGCATTTGAGAGAGAGAGAGAGAGAATTATTTGAGGGGAGGCCTTTAAGTTTTTTTTTTTTTGGTGACTTTTGCTTTTGTCTTGTCAAAGAAAAAAAAAACACATCATGGAAAAGAAAAAGCTAAGGTCAGGATCAGCCTATGATTTGATAATAATCAGTCTGCAACAGTCTCATTTCCCTCTAGTTTGAATTATACACCTCCAATCATATGAGCTATGATGGTTTTCTCCACATCATAAGGCAAGCAAAGAAAAAAAGAACTCTCTCTCTATCTCTCTCTATCTCTCTCTCTCCAACATCGGGTGATGCCCCCTTTTGAGCTCAGATTCATATCATACAAAATTGCTCGACGATTAATTGTAGAATTGCTGCACGAAATGTGACATCATTGTGATCTCAGCAAAACAAAAGATAGAAAAAAAGGAAGAGATGATGCAGAAAGTTGATGTTGATTACCCTTGAAAAATTAAAGACATTTAATGTAGGCGATGTGCTAAAATGATCTCTACTCATTTAATATGTTTATCTAGTTACTTGATAATGGTGGCCGAAGAACCTAGAGTAAAGAAGCATTTATCTATAGTCACATAAAGGGGTTTAGCATAAGGTGTTTACAAATTTTTTGTAGCTGCAACCTATCAAATCAAAGCAGCATCAGCTTTTGAAAAACGGTTTGGCATCTTTGACAAATGTATTATATTAAACACGAGGAACATTACCTTATTAGTCATAAACCCATTATACATATACTAAATCGGTTTTAAATATTTAATTTTACCCATTTAATTTTAAACATTTGTGTAAAATTTCAGTTTAGTCATTTTAGTTAATTTTTGTCAAAAATTATTAATGTGGGACCGGTTATCCTATGTGGCATATTAATATGTTAGCGATTTCTAGTGAAAATTGATCAAAATGACTACATTGGAATTTCGTACAAAGGTTTAGAACTTAATGGAAAAATTTGAAAAGTTTAGGAGTAGATTAGCATATGGAAAATATGTTTAGAAATGATTCAATAATTTCTCCTAAAATGACTGAATTGCAGTGTTTTACAGCAAAGCACACCAGGGCATGACCACAAACTACTGCACAACCGTAGCACTACCAAGCAGACTTGGATTTAGATTCGGAAATATGAATTTAAATTTAATAAAGAACAAATAGGTTCTTTGGAGATACTTTAAGCATTCTCTTAATTACGTATCAACTTTCTGTGGCTCCATTCCCACGGGAGCAAATCGATGCCATGGATTGAGAAAGGATTCATCTCCCATAGCAATTCCAATCGGAGTGTTCTCTATGTATGTTAAAGCCAAAGAAAAGAGGTTTCTTTGAATCAAATGCTGAGGACGTATCTCCTGAAACAAGCTGGACACGATACTAACCAGCATGTACAAATCAAAGAATACCAAGTGTCGCGACAGTGTCGATAATCACGTCCTCCATCCAATTTAAGATCCTGATCCGAGAGTTAATTTGAAACATGAGACAATCTATGTTTTTCAAATGTCCCAAAAAGAATGTCTGTAGGAGCAACAGAAGATTGTTGAGCACCAGCACTACAACGTGGGGCAGATCCATCAATCCCCCATTAATAATTAGTGTTGTCCAATCCCAAAAGCGAGGCTCTCTTTAATGTCGTGAAAGAGAAACTAAAAGCAAAGTCAATGGACCACGCGATATGAATGAAATCTTTGTTAACTGGGCATTGAGGACCTTAATGATGGGGATCAAAGTGTGCTCTCCCCAACCAGGTATATATGAAGTTCTAGCAAACATCTACAGAGCTCTTCTAACCTTTGATGGATGATACCAGAATGTGATGAAACGAAGTATTGAACCGATGCTAAAGACCTGTTTTCATGTGATTTAGCAAATGATTAATACCTTGAAAAACTCTAAATTAGTACTTGTAATAAATTTACTGCAAACTAATTTTTTTTTTTTGTCTACAAAAACCTTAAACTAATACACCTATGAAAAATTTACCTTTTGCTAATTTCCTTTAAATTTTACTGTTAATTTGCTAATTTAGATGATATGTGATAGTTAATAAGTATATGGGTTTAGGATTTTGCATTCCTTTTGTAATAAGTTTAATAGTTTGTGATTTTTTGTTATATTAATCCAATTTAATGGAGACTCATAAAAAATAAATTTATCACAAATATACTAATTGAGATTAGTATTTGTCACGAGTATATTAATTTGGAGTTTTTGGTAATCAAAAAATTAGTTTGAAATAAATTTGTTATAAATATACTAATTTGAGATATTTAGTAATCAAAAAATTTTTTTAGATAAATTTATCGTGAGTATATTAATTTAGAGTTCTTCATTATGTTAACCCTCTACCAAACTTTGTCAGATCCCTGCAGATACATGCAACATAATCGGCACGATCTTTCATAGACTGGGTAAGGCTTTACCTTCGAAGTGCCGGACATGGCCCTAATTCTACTTTGAGCGAAAAATTGCCATGATTCGAATACGGGATTTGCCGCACACACATCAACTTTGACCACCCAGCATAATCCTTAAGAGTAAATTTTCTCAAAAGCTTATGTCTCTCCTTGACTAATAATGCAATTAAAGGGACTGGAAGAAATTGAAATTTGAGGGTTTCATTTTCTTGTTTGCTCAGGCATCTACATTTTAGATGCGAGCACTTCTGAACCCACACACAAGAAAAGAAAATAATTGCCGATGCCTGTCTCCCATAGACACATTCGGAGGAAATGGAAAATTGAACATCATGGAAGGGCCAACATAAGACTAGTTTAAGTACAAGAAACAGCTTCCAAAGGTAGTATATGAAGGACCGAAAACCTCGTATAGCAAAATCTTTATTCATTGACCTTGCGGATCATTCAAAAATGGCCAACAATTGTACTGACATATAGTCACAACATAGACATTACAGGTATGACAAAATTTTGGTTTTGGCACTTGCACAGTAAGGAGGCCTGAAATAATTAAAATCAATCCCGCACACACATAAAAAATCGATCCTCATAATGATACACTAACCTCGATGGAGGATTCCGTCAATATAATGTCTCTTGAGTTATCTGCTTTCGGGTGATTAAGCGTGTCAAACTTTATTCTAACATTTAAGGGTTTAACAAATATGAGTTCCCTCAAATCTGTGGTGGACTTCAACAAAATCTCACGGCAGAGATCCCTACCCCTTTTTCCACTGCTCTTCGGCACCAGAAGATCTGAAAGTACTCCGGCATATATTTCACGATCGTCCTCTGGTACATTTAAGTTCCTTCTAAGCCTCAAATAAAGAGCTGCGTAAACTATGACCTATATTGAAGTAAGAAGAATTAGTACCAGTTAAATGTTAAGAGACGAGAATCACAAACCAACCTAATTAGTGAAGAAGCATCACTTCTAATTGTGCAGGAAAGAGCTCTGGATGATGGGACCGAGGATGTCAAGTAAGAAGGTGCTAGAGTGAAAATGAAATGAATCGGTTTGTAGAATCATAAAAGAATTGGTATTGCCTCATTTTAAAAAGGAAAGGTGCATAGCAGCTGTTTGTATTAGAATTGAATGATTATGCATTATTGAGTGTATAATCTATTTCATTACCTGTGTTTACTATTTAGACGGAATACCTATTGTTACTAAGAAAGTCAAGAAACCTCAGAAGCAGAACAAAGTGATTAAACAAATTAAAAGCCAAGAAAATATCACTTCAGTCTTTTAGAGCTCATTGAACCAATTCTTCAGTTGACAAAGTTGAACAATCAAGAACAATTAAATCTCCAAGTCTAGCTGCTTTGATAGTTGAGAAGACTAAAGATTTTAGCATGTTAAGCGGTGAGATGGAGCATATTAACCATTAAGGCAACTGAATTTATGTAAGTTTTAGCCACGAAAAAAGAAAAAAAGAAAAAAAAAACTGAATTTATATAAGAAAAGAATTCAGAGAGCATACCTCACTAGAACCAGGACTTATATTGACAGCACAATCGATGCGAACATTCTTATCGTCAATCCTCATGTCTGAAGCATCATTATTGTCTTCCACTATCGACTCCGGCTCAGGCATGGTGAAGGCAAGATTGTCCAGTTCATCGAACCATTTTTGGGACACACCAACCTAGATTTTATCCAGCAGAAAATGTTCTAAGCTATCAAATTTATGAAAGTAGTTGTCTATAAGATCCCACGGATTACAAATTTCAAGTCTTTTTCCTAGAGATGAGAAATTACCTTTTCTGAAGATCCCACATCCTCCTCTGATTCACGGAGTATGGTAGCAGCTCCCCGGGCCTGGCGCCATATGCTGCCTTCTTGTACTCGCTCCATGAGCTCAGTATCATTGGGAATGTCCACATTTAGTTTAATGTGGACCCTACCTGATTCATCACAAAGGATTTCAAATGGATGGACTTGATATTTGACTGAATGGCATAATTATCTTATCAGGTTATTGAGGATTAGCATAATCACTCTGCAGTTGCTCTTCCAGATACAACTATACTAGAGGGTTCATCCTTTGGCAATTTCCTTTCCATTGTTACTTGATTTAAACTATGTTGAGGCTGTGGCACAGTTTTTAGCACGTGCAATCAAAAAGCATACAAATTGGAGTGAATACCAAGAATCAAATAAAACAAAAATTAAAACAAATGAAACTAGGCCTTCTCACCATGCAAAACACAACCTTTTGGGACAGCTACTTCTCATTAAATCTTTGACAAAGATCCCCAAACTAGAAACTTAGAAGCAAAAGCAACCTAAAAGTTATCAGTGGAACTGCGAATGCAACGAGAACCAACAACAGCAACCAAATCTTCCCCACTTAATCGGGTTAGCTTCATGATTCCTCTTATGCCATTGCCATTCCCCTCTATTTTGTAATATATCCCAGATAATTTTAAAAGGGCCATGAATTCAAAGATAAGTATCAGGCTTAAGACCAGAGTAATACCAGGCAACAAGCTGAAACGTTGAACAAGATCAGCTGGCATTCCTTCAACTCCATCAGCACTGTTGGCATGGTTCCACAATATTAGCAAACAGATATAATCAATGATTTTTATTAAGGAAACAAAATACATGCCAGGCATGTGTAAACATGTGCTGATGTTATTAATATTTAATCACTCACGTGGTGTAAAATCTTTCCAAAGGTAAGGCCAACCAGTAAGGTAAGCCAAGAACACCAAAGTTTGATAACTTAAAAGTTGAAACTTCACCAGAACTTCTGTCAATTTTCAAAACCCTGTGACCAACTTTAAAAAGAACAAAAAATCAAATCAAACTTAATCAGCACCTACTGTACAACAAGTTACCAACAGAGAGCTGCATTTGTTAAACATAAAGTTAGGTACCTGGATCACAGAGTACCTGTACTTTCCCAAGGTAGTTATAGATGATATAAGATCATTGTAAAGGAGCCCTTCTCCCACATCAGCAAGAGATTGATGCTGCAACCAATCATGGTGGATCTGTTTCAAAAGTGCTACTCTCTCTGAAATCAACTCTTCATCATTCTCCAATACCTTCTGGTATCCTTGTTTACCGTTCATCAATTCAACAAGACAATTTTAGTAGACCCATATCAATAATGGAGAAGTGGTCAAAGTACATTGAGCTAATTTCAAACCTTTGACAATGCCTCTGATCTCCCCTGAAGCCAAATCTAAGATCCATGATGCTTCAAAGCTGCAAGAATGACAAACTCTCATACAGTAAGCATGAAAAAGATTAAAAAAAAAAAAAAGTGCAGTGCATTAAGGGATCAGATACATAGCTCCCAAATAAAAGTACTAAGTGAGTCCTCTTTGGCGTGCAACTAGGACAGAAGTAGATAATTTGTAACAACTCGGGCCCCACTGTATAATATTGTCCGCTTTGAACACTGAGTCCACGGCTTTAAAATGCGTTATACAGATTAAAGGGACCCAAGCCTTTATAAACTAGCCCAGGACTCCCCCCCTAAGCGATGTGGGACAGGAGACATGTCCTTGGCCTCACCCACGTACTGCCAAGGTGATCTCAGTCCATCCCTCCGTACTGCCCCGGGTCTGGGTCGTCACATAATTGCTTGTTAAAATCTCTAAGCAAACTAACATGCAGGTGCATATTTAAAAACTCACTCCAGTGAAGAATTTGGTTGAAGTTAAAGAATCTAGATAGAAGTCTTAGTTTCCTACGCAACTCATATTTGTTTAAGTGTATCAGACATAATCTTAGGTCCCCCAAGCTCTGCCTTCTTTTCTCACTAAGCTACAAGAATTAAAAGTGAACATAAAATTACTACAACTCCCTCCTCTTTCCATTTTGATGAGTTTCATTTTCCTCTCCCATAAGTACAGAGGATCAATAATTGACAGAAATAAAGAACCATTGAACTTCCTGAGAGAAGTTCCTACTTGAAGTTTTACAATTGGTTACAAGAGGAAAACCTCATTAAAG